>CM054057.1:736894678-737494678 GCA_028641055.1 Alopecurus myosuroides | reverse complement strand
ACTCGGCAACCACTTTGGCCGATAGTATGGATCTGCGTACGCTTATGAGTTCGTACGATGCTGAAGACAAAATCGTGAATGAGGAAGCACCCCCACCCTTCGACATTTTGGAGAAATGGGCTGCTGATTCGGCCAGGAAGAGGGAAGAAACCGCAAAGAGGGAGGCCGAGTTAGGATCAGAGCCAACCACCTCTACACCGGTTGTCCTCCCGCATGTCCG
The DNA here is from genome assembly GCA_028641055.1 of Alopecurus myosuroides. Taxonomy (NCBI): domain Eukaryota; kingdom Viridiplantae; phylum Streptophyta; class Magnoliopsida; order Poales; family Poaceae; genus Alopecurus; species Alopecurus myosuroides. The sequence goes on along the minus strand of CM054057.1, from coordinate 737,494,458 downwards.
TCCTGATGCGAAGAATCCGGGTGACGATGCCGGGAGAGCTGCGGAGCAAGCCCAGGACCGAGACCCGGAGGGCAAGGGCAAGGGTGTGGACCCTATTCAAGAAACCGAGTAAACAAACGCCATCACGATACCTTGGTCGTTTCGATGCTCTTGTTCGAAACAGATATTCTTTTGTCGGTGCACCTATGCACCTTTGATACTAGTACCAAGATTTGTAACGTACTTTAATTCCTTGATATACCTCATGCCTCTTCTGGCCTCTGGATGAACTTGATATTTATCTGGTTTTTGAGCTTATTCTTGATATCCGACTTTCTTTACTGTTCCTTTTGTGAGGCTCGGTTTCCGAGTATCATGGGTTTTGACAAGCGGACTTTTCTCTAAGTCCCCAAGTCCCCAAGACTCGGATGTTAGGGTTTTCGAGTTTTAGCAACTAAGCAACTTTTCCCTTTTTTTCAAAATTCCCAGTCCCCAAGACCCAAAATGCCGAGTCTGGGATGTATTGTTTTTCCAAGGGAACAAGTTGTTTGCTGCTAAGCCCAAGCCCAGAGCCGTTTCACATAGGTATTGAAGTTATGCTTGATAAACGTTGAGTTTCCGGCTATTAGCAATGTACTCTGCATAACTTGTGGTTTAGATGACCCTTTCGACTATCTTGTACTGTAAGCGGGCTTTCGCATGGATACCATGTTGTTACATCTATACGAAAACAGGGTCAGGCAAGTCCCATTGGGCTTCATGGCTGATTGTAATCGTAAGCGAGCAAATCATGCCACTTTAGTGCGAGTCACATCGAGCTTAAGTAAGAAAAGTCAAGAAAATTTGGCTCCTTTGTCCGGTTATAAGATTGCAGCCGTACTCGTTTGCGAGTAATCGGCCCTTATAACTCATAGGCATCAAGGCCGGGTCTCTGAGTTTGTAACTGTGCTATTCAAGCAATCAGCCCTCAAGACCTATATATACGCAACATACTTGATGACACTGATGTACTGGTAGCGATAAATAATACTTATCTGTAACCGGAGTGAAGATCATAACAAAATAAGGCTTGATAACCATCTCTTTATTGATACGAGAAAGTTTTGGGTCAGCAGGCCGCCTCATTAAAAACCTTCCAGTCCCCTTAGGTACCCTGGATAGGAAAAGAGTGCGTATGGAACCTGCTGCCCGTTACATTGTTTTAGTTCTTCTTGGGATTCTGTCCGGAACTGACGTAATCGATGCACACTCTCCACTTTTTGATCTTTTTTACTATGAGTACCGGGTTTGCCAGCCAATCCGGATAAGGCGTTTCCATGACGCGGCTGGCTGTGAACGGCTGCGCAATTTCTTCTTTTGTGGTGGATTGTTTGAGTGAATCACCCTTGATGAAAGCCACCATCTTGGTGTCTCGTGCTGCCTTGGATTTTGCCCTTTCGCCTTCAGTACTCGGCTTTTTCAAGGCTGTTCTGTCATCCGGGTCTGCTTGAGACCGGTAATTTTTGAGTTACTCTTTTCTACAAGCTTGTTCAGTCATTGCTGCATCTCCTTCATCGCACTCAGCCGCTATGTCCCGGCTTCCATGTATGGTGATGGTCTGTTTAGGACCAGGGATTTTTAGCTGTAGATACACGTAACACGGCCTAGCCATGAATTTAGCATAAGCCGGCCTTCCGAATAGCGCATGATAAGGACTGCGCAATTTGACCACCTTGAAAGTGAGCCACTCAACTCGATAATTATCCTCTGATTCCCCAAAAGCTACCTCCAATGCGATTTTTCCCTCGGGGCACGCTGAGTGACCCGGCACTATCCCATGAAAAATTGTTGAACTTTTTTGTAGCTGAGACTCCTTGAAACCCATGCGTAGAAAGGTTTCCCAATATAGTATATTGATGCTACTTCCACCGTCCATCAGGACCTTTTTCAGCTCATACCCATTGACCTGCGGTGCGACTACCAATGCCAAGACTCCCGGGTGTTCTATTCTTTCCGGGTGATCCCTTCTGCTCCATGTTACGTCCTGTTCTGACCACCTCAGGTATCTCGGGACAGCCGAAGACACGAGTTTACGCCTGCTTAGTATCTTCTTGTCCTTGTTGGAACTTCCTGTAGTATGCACGTGATATTGACCCAACTGCTTGGGGTTAGCCTGGAAACCTCCGGTTCCCCCTTGATTGTTACCCTGATTTCCGGCTGCCGGGTTACCGGCTGGGGGTGGGCCGTTGCCCGGGTTTCCGCCCGGACCCGGTCCTCCTCCCCGACCTGCACCTCGCATGGCTCTATTCACTTCCTCGTTCTTCCATCTCTGTAGGTCGGCGCACTGCTCCAAGGAGTGGTTGGCCGGCCTACCGTTCCTGTTGTGCTTCGGGCACGCCATTCTGAAGATGTCCCAATTGTTATTTGGCCTTGGTGGCCCTTGGTAGTTTCCTCCATTGTGATTTCCAGTATTGAAATTTCCTTCTACCCTGGGTCTTGAAGATCCGATTTCAGTGTTGGCGACAAACTCGGAGCCTCCCTCAAACGGGCGTTTGTTCTGGCTGTTTCCGTTGTTACCCGGCGCTGATCCATTGCCGGTTCTTCCATTATTACTTGTGTTTTCTTTTGCTTTTTTATCGTCAGTTTCCTCTTCTGTAGTGTCCGTTGCAGCGTGTTTGTTGCATGCATCCATCAGTTCTCCCATCGTAACCTCTGAAGCATTCCGACTAGATTTCATGCGAGTTAACTTTTGTACTAAAGGTCTGTACTTGCAGGTCTTTGCCATAGCTTGCAGCGCATCTTTGGGCTGAATATCTGTGGATGAATGAAGTATCTCCATAACCCGGCGCACCCAGCTGCGCGCCGATTCTCCCTTCTTCTGAACACATCGCTCTAGGTCATCAATGGTGAATAACTTTCTGCACGTCCCATGAAAGTGCTTGATAAACGCAGTTTTCAATTCTCCCCATGACTTGATAGATCCTTCCGGTAGGTTGGTGAACCATAACTTTGCTGCTCCCTCTGACATCATTAGATACATAAATTTGGCTTGAAGATTCTCGGACGCATTGCGAATCGACATGGCCATCTCATAACTGCTCAACCATGTTTCCGGATCCATAGTCGGCTCATAATTCACTACTTTACCCGGTTCTTTGAACTTTTCCGGGTAAGGTTCAGCCCTGATGCTATCCGAAAGACACTTAGGTCCTGCAAGAATGGTCGAAGCTGGTATTACTCGGGAAACGTGTGAACCTGCGGGGGGTACAACTGGACGCGGTACTGCTGGTGGCCCATGTACCGCAGACCCGGCCACGACTCTCCTGGCTCTGGAACTGTCCACAATGGCATGTGCTGCTGACGCTGCTGGTACTGCCTGAATGTGTGGAGGTGGCGGCATTTGCTGCTGCTCTTCCCTCCGTCGTGCCGAACTTGTCTGGATATTGCCGGCATTGCCTCGCTGTTGGCTGACATATGGTGTCCCATGAATTCCACTTCTGTGATCCCGGTAATTAACTTGTTGTGCTACCGCAGTGTGCATCATATCTATCGCCCGCTAGGTCTCCTCTGCGTGGGGTGACTCTCTCACGGGGATTTGATTCAATGCAAGCGTTGCCGCGTACACGTTGTCCATGGGATTGTTGTAATGACCCGCTGGTGTGCGAAAACGTGATGGTGGTGGTGGTGGTGGTGGTGGTACAGTATTGCCGGTAGTAACTCCAGTCTGTGGTACGGGTAACCCGGCTTGCGTGTCTACCGGTTGTACTCCTCCGGTTGTTGGCTGAGGGGTGGTTCCTTGATTTGCCGCTGGGATCGGCTGATCTTGAGGCGTGATAAATAGCGCAGCCGGGTTTATGACTCCTCCCAATGCTGGCAATCTGGTTTGGTGCCTTTGATGTATTCTAGTCGTTTCCTCTCGGAGCCGGGTTTCCAGTGCATCCAGCTCGCGTTGTCGTGTGGCCATCCCTTGTCTTTCTGCTTCTACTTGCCTTCTCTGCTGCTCCAATGCACGACGGGCTACGTCCAAATCCCTAACACGTTCCGCCGCGTTCTCTGGATAACTGTGGCAAGAACTGTCAGATCTAGGATCAGATTGTTGTCGAACAGGGCCGGATGTTGTGGATTGGAAGGACCCGCTCCTGGTGTCCGGTTTGCTAGGAATCCAAACGTGTTCGCGTGTAACTCGTTTTCTGGCGCTTGACTGGTAACTGATGCCGACTCTCCGTCAACCTGGGCCAAAACCATGTTTCCGTTAGCCGGTCCTTGCCGCCGGGTCAATGCTTGTGCTGCCCCGGCTGCGGCCGCGGTTACGTTCTCTTGGTTGAGATTGGTCGCGGGAGCCGTGTAAACCGCAACCCGGCGCACAATGCTTGGCGCGAATCAATACTGTTCCTCTTCGCTGCTGTTTTCGTCGTACCGGTTCTCCAGTAGATGCAGGATAGATTCGGTGTCATCTTCTTTCTCGACCCGGCCACGCGGGGTCCATGCCGGCTCCTCCGGCTGTTCCCACTTCGTGGTGGGCTCTTCTGTCGGGTTTGTTGTCCCAACTGATTCTTCTCCGTCCGATTGGATATAGGTGGTCTTCCCTGGCATAGAATCAAACCCAAAGTCGTCAGGGATCGAACCGGAAGTACGTACCATACCGATGAAGACGCTGATCTAGCCGATTGTCATGACAGATCCGGATTCGAGGTGATCCGACTCTGGCCCCCAGCCGGAATCGTCCACCATCTTCTCTCCTTCATGGTCGTTGTAGATCTCGCCGATGAGTAGATTCTCCATGCTCTTCCGAGCTTCTCCCGTGATGTAAACACCTTTGGACGTAGGCCCCACGGTGGGCGCCAACTGTCGTGGGATAATCACGGCAGACGTTACCGGGGGTAACTGATCTTGGGGCAAGACGACACAGGCGTTTGGGAGAGGGTTTAGCTCAGAGGAAAACATGATGGTACTCGATCTGGTAGCCGGCAATCACGTCGCCTAGTCTCCGATCTCGATATATTAACTCAACTCTCGTGTTACACTGGATGCTCGATATCAAGCGATATTGCTAGAACTCTTGGATCCCTAAACTAGACCGAGGGGCCGGTTTATAAAGCACCCGGACCCCCTTGGCTTGCCCCCCAAGGCGCACCCTGAACCCTACCCGGACACCGCATACGAGAAACCCTAACTTTCCTTACCATAACCCACCATCCGGGTTACGAGGCCTACGAACTTGGGCCTTCCAGAAGCTCCTTTATCTTTAGCCGGATCTTGCGCAGCGTCCATTGGGCCGAGTTACACCTTGGCGTTGGCCTACCGGGTTATCATCCCTCCATCAAACAGCGTCGAGGGGGCGGACACCGCCATCTTTTTGGACGTCACCGGCCTCTGGTGACGTGGAGCATCCTAGCCCGTCGGATCTGAATCCAAGGACCACATACCCATTCGTCTGGCTCCTATCACCGACAGGCGGGCCATCGGTGGCCCACTGCAACTCGTTTGACTTCGTCCCGGCGGGAAAAGCTAGCGGGCCAGCCCAGCTAGCAGATCCGGCCTCGGTGCTGCCTCTGAAAGCAGATCTGGCCCGTCAGAGTTTTTTTCTGCAGGTTGTTTTGTTTTTCCCTGTGGATCTATATCTGGCTGTTTGGTTTAAATCCGAATGAAAAATCAAACAAGTGAATCTTGCCAAACTAAAAATCACAAAGGTAGATCTACTATTTGTTAACCACCTCCATCTTGCAGATCCATGTTTTGTGATGTATTTTAGGAGAATTAAAATAAATGCCCGAACTACTCATTTTCACCAATTAGTTAATAACTTGAGTTTTATGCATCCAAATAAATTGTTCTGAGTAGCCCCTGTTGATATCTATTTGTGGCAGTTGACTTTGTGTTGACTTGAGTTGTTGAGTAAAAATTACATGCATGTTTGTTTTAGGCCAGAGAGCACTTCTGTGAATTGTTTAATTTAATTGGTAATGAAATTTCATGTGAATCTAATTGTGTTGGTTTGCTAGTGACTAGGAGCACCTAATACTAGGTTTTCATGATTTTAGGAGTTAAAGAATAGGCTTGGTAATTTATTTAGTATTTAGTCCTTTTCTGCCTTTGAATATTAGGTCTTTATTAATTGAGATGTTGTGTTCTTATTGTTATAAGTATAATTCCTAGCATGTATAGGATGGGAAATCCATCATTGTGACGTGCTTGTTGTGTCATACTAGCATGTTAGGATAATTAAGAGCATGTCTTGGTTTGATAGGGTTTCACCCCTATAGAGTGTTTTCCTAGTATTTATGAGTGACTCTTGTTATTTTGATATGGTAGTAAGCTATTTTGAGTAATTTATTTAGTATTGATTGTCATATCATAGCTACTGTTATTTTATCATATTACACTTGCTTGCATGATTGAATAAGGTCTAGATCATTTTGGCATGCCATGCTAGTTCCAGGTGTTTTCTGCCATAATAGTTATTTGTATGCTTAACTATTGATGCATTGCTTAGATTGTTATTTTGATATTTCTAGCATGTATAGGTGTTGTTTTCTCTGTTATATGGATGCTATCTTATATATCTATCATGTTAGAATAAACCATGTTTACTGATCTATTATTGCTATGCATGTATGCATGTCTAAATAACCCTTTTTCCATGTCTAGTTTTAGTGTTTATTTTGCTCCATGAATGTTTTCATGTATTGAGTGATGCCATGACATGTTTTGTATTGATTTGTCTCTGTTATTAGGTTGTTTAGCTACTGTTTATATTATTTCTCCATGTTTAGAAAAGCATGTGTTACTATGGGCTGGTAGTATTGATTGTTATTATTTTCCTATGCATGTGTATGTGTTCCTAAGTTGTTTTCTTGTTGTTTTCCTCATCCTCATGAATGACCAGAGAGTCATCTACCCTTATATGGACATGTTATGAGAGTGGCACACCCACTGGACTCATGCCATTTTGGTTGAGGATCCATATCATCTAATCTAGTGTTATTCATGTGTGTTGTCTGTGCATGTTTGGCTTGTTGGTGTGTACTCTAGTGTTTTTGTTTTGATTGTATTTGTTTGATAAATAGCTTTCTGTATGTTTACTTGTCAGAAAGTGCTCCTCTTTCTGTATTATTTCCCGGAGAGGTTTTTATTGCAACTCTTGTTTATTTCAAGAGCAAGACCAAGACCAGTGCGAAGGAAAGCCACTCTAAATGCTTGCTCATTGATTACTTATCATTATCTATCATGCATGTTTTACTTCTGAAGTTTTACAAAAGTTTGATTCAAAAACTATTTTCTTAGTGGACTATACCATTATCTTTATTATGTATCTAATATGCTATATCCACTATATAATCTTAGTGTTACCAAGCCCTTCAGATATTTTAGTATAATCACTTTATTAACTTAAGTCCCTTAGTGGACATTTTAACTTGTTCTTTTTGGAAAAACCCCGAGGAAAGGTGGGACCTTTTCCGCGGGAGGTTTGTGAAGGAGGAAATGTTTTCGACTTGTTTTCCAAAAATGACACATAACCTAGTCTTCGCCGGACAACCAAGCCGTGCTGCCACATTACCCCAATATGGGAACGGGGTCTAGCTAAAAGCTTGTCGGTATTAGTCCGTGTCTACCTCAATGTGCTATAGGGGTTAGAGTCCCGCAAACCGAATTGTCGCCAGAAAGGAAAACATGGGACATTCAGAGTGTGGGATTAAGTTCACCACCGGTTGCAACAGTTGGGTCTCCTGCGATGGCGGTGTGTTCTCAGGGGAAACCGAATCGATACGGCTGACTCACTCGGTGCCGGAAAGAACAAACCCAGTTGAAGAGGTAGCCCATTGATGGATAGTTAGGACCAGTTATCTGATGTTCAGCATACTGTCTGGGACAGTCCATGGTTGATCACATAGGATGTACCGGATCTTGTGGATTGTGTACACCTCTGCAGAGTAAAACTATTCAGAATAGTCGCGTCCTCGGATATGGACAGTTGAATGTCCATGTAGCTAGCATTGTGTCAATGTTTTCAAAAAGCTTGAAAAGGGTTTTGGAGATTATACCTGGGAGGTACGTGGAAAGGGAATGATTGTAACTTTGAGGTACCGGAGAAATGATGGTTTTTGGAGATGTGATCTTCCAAGAAGTTTTTGTAAAGAAAAAGGTTTTCTTTATTTAAGAATGCTTTATCAAAACCTTGTGGACATCAAATATCTATAATAGAAATAAAATATCTTTCGAAGTATCTCCTTCAACAAAGAAAACTAAAACTTGTGCAACTATGATGGGTCGTAAATTCATCATGGCTAGTTGAACCCTAATTACGGCCTTCCGACCACCTTTATATATGCATACTTGCACGTTTAGCTTTCATTTGGGGTGTCTTGAGAGTACAATCCAATGTACTCATATTGGTTTCGTCCCTAACTATTGTCGTAGCAAGACTTTGAGCAGAAACCCGGAGAACCTGAAGAAGATGGTGTCTCTGACGACTGTGCGAAATAGGAACGTCCCCGAGTTAGTAGCATGTAGGTAGTCAAGGCATGACTTGGGTTTACCACGAGTGTGTTTTGAAGACTTCGCCTGTTTAGTGTGTTTTTCTGCCCTGTGAGGCAGTTGTTTTCAACTGAGTCATGTGACCAGTTGTGTAAGTCGTATATTCGTGTAGTGGATGTTGTAATCTGCAATGCCAACTCGAGTATGTTGTTCACGACTAACTGATCATGGGATCGTGAATGTATGCATACTGGAGGTCTCGGACTGCTATTCTGGGGTCTGTAACACCCGAGGATTTTCCCCAATTAGTTTGTGTGTTTTTCTTTTTGCATCATCATGAAATCATGCATTGCATTATTATTTTTTTGTTGATTTCTTAAAATATGTTTTCTCGCAAAACTATTTTAGTTATCAACTCAAAATATTTGGTGCTTTCAAAATGTTCAAAAGACTTATAAATAAGTCACTGTTTTATCTAAATAAATTTTACACATGATTTTCCTATTTAAAACCCCTCCTATCTCTCTGAAAATAACAAAACAAACAAAAATGTTTTAAGTGCTGGGGGAGGCAGCCAGGCCAGCCCAACAGCCGGCCCAGCCACCTACAACCCCAGCGAGCAAAGCCCAGCAGCCCACCAAGGCAGCCCACGGTGGGGCTTTCTTCTCCGTACAACAGAGGAGGCACGAGGAGAGCGTGAGCCTCTCCTCCCTGCTGTCGCTTTCACCATCGATCCCCACCTCCACCTGCTCCCTTTCCCCTCCTTAAAACCGCACCCTCTCCTCCCCAAACCCTAGCTCCCCCCTCTTTTCCCTGCCCGTCGCCACTCCCCTCTCCTCCATCCTCTGTTTCTTGTGCACACAAGGAGGAGCACAACCGTTGCCATGGACGACTGCGCCGGACTCCATGGGTCGTCTACGAGTGGGGACAAGGGCTCCAGGAGCACCGCGGAGTGGTCTACTTCGTCCACACAAGAGGAAAGCACGGGATCGGCTACAGCGACGACTACGTCCATGACTTCCCGTCGGTTGCCAAGCCCCTTCGCCGGAATTTGCCGCCGTTCTTCCATCCTGGCAGGCAGGACTTCTCCTACACCCTCCCGGTGAGCTGCCCTTTCGATTCCCGTTGATTCCCGGCCCGATTGCATCATGTACATCATCCTAGCATCTACTCAATTCCCGCCCGCCTTCGTTGATCCGCAGCAGAACGCACAGACAGAAAACTGTCTTCAGTTTCGTCAGTTAAGCAGGGCTGGTTTGCCTCTTATTCATTCACGCACTGATCCTATCACGAACGCGCACATAGCCCAGTGGCCTTGTTCCTTCTGCGGGCGCGAGAGATCGCGGGATCGATCCCCCACCAAGCCGATTAAAGGCCCCCTTTTTCTCGTTTTTCCGTGCCGGGCCGGGCCCACCCGTCACTGACCCTGTAGATCTAGGTGGCATCCACCTAGTTCGGCAGCGCCGCGTGGCGCCGGGTCCTATCGGTCAGATGGGCCAAGGTGGGCGGGTATGGCTCTGCCCCGGTAGAAAACGTTTCGGCCATTTTCTTTTATTCTCGAAATCCAGAAAACAGAACTAAATCTTTATTTGTAAAATCAATAACAAATTGAAAAATGCTCCAATTTCAATGATTCAAATTTCTATGGATTCAGCATCTTGTGCTCTTTCTGTTAGTAACAAAGTTGCAACATGTTTCTGTAATTAATTTTGCACTAAATAATTAAATACAGAAATGGCTATTAAAATTTGAAACTTTGGAAATTCATAACTTGAGCTCCGTTATCCCAATTTGAGCAAACTTGGGCTCTAAAATTTTGTCTTAACAAACTCTACACAGTGGTATTTAATTTGGTCACAATTGAATTAAATTTGAACATGTTTCCTTCTGTTTACTAAAAGGGGCAGAATAAACATGCTTATGGAAAAATGCATAATAAATTCAATAATGATCCAAAAATTATGTTTAATAGCTCAAAATGTTCAGTGAAACATTTTATACATGTTTTGAACCTTTTCAATACAATTTGTGCCCCATTCCATTTAAATTTGGTTAGCTCACCTACTAATTGTTATCCATGCTAATCAACATTTAAATTGATGGTTAGATAAATAAGTTAAACCTTCCTAATTAAATGTTGGGCTTTTGTCTCAACTTAAATTGGTTAAGTTGCATCCCCGCATGTCATGCATCCATATCTTGATCACGCTGGATCTTTTGCCGTAGAAGTAATTGTTGCATCCGGTGTTTGTTCTAGTTCGTTGCTTCTTCGCGGTAGGACGTTGAGATGATGTGAGCACCGACAAGTTCTTCGGATGTACCTCTACTTGCTGGATCTCAGGCAAGTATACTCACTTGCTACCCATGTTGTCTTTCCTCACTTGTTACCGATTCTTTCCGCTGTCTTTATGCTAGCCTTATGATTCGATGCTTGTGTCTCGATCCTATCATATGTTTACCTTGCAACCATGATATAGCCTTCCTTCCACTTCCTATTACCTGTTGTTTGTTTACCCCGTTGGCCCTCGTGTCGTAGTTGCATGCTTAGGTTTGTTTGCGCCCGAGTCCTGTTGTCCTTTGTCCTATCATCTGTTTAGTCGATAGTTGGGTTTCAATTCAATCAACAACATGTTAATGTTTTGGGTAATATTAATTTGATGATAAGGCACCGGAAGGAGGCCCGGCGTGGTTTTGAGGCCTGCTAGTGTCGACCTTAATTAGGAAAAGGGTCTTGTCCTCCGATCCATGATGAGCGTGCTAACCGCATGTGGGAAGCGAGTATGGGCGCCCCCCGCAACTTTGATTCGATTCGCATCTCGTCCAAATCGCCTCATTTAGTTCGGGTTTTCCATTTGCCGCATGCATATGCAGGTGCGAACCCTTGGCGCCAGGGTGGAACTTTTGTAGTCGGCATTTAGGGAGACACATTCTTAGAGTGCTATGAGGGTCCCCTTTTCTTCGTGGGGCTTGATTAGTCGTGCGCTCAATTGCACGGGGTTCTTTGGGCTTGATGCGAAGAAGAGTTGGGTTGTGTTGAGTGCCTCGCTTGGTGGAAGGGCCTTTCCATCTGGCGGGTCATTCTTACGTGTACGGCCAAATTGGTGCATCCCTGCAGGGTTAATCTTCTCGAGAAGCCGTGTTGTCCGCGGTTATGGATGACTTGGTGAAAGTGCTGGCTAACAAGTACTCAGACAACTTACACTTAACGATGATAACTTGACTAGTAATATAGATTACCTCCACCACAAAAATGAATGTCACCTTAATCTACAGTGTGAGTTTCCTTGGGTTGCTTCCTTAGTAGGGGGTAACACTGGATGGGTATTGTTTGGTGAGTAGTTATAGTTGGTTTTGTCGCGCTATCTTATCCCTTTCTTTTAGCCGGATGTTGTAGCGCGTCTCTGTAGTTAGTTAGTGCAGCCCGCAGTCGCTTCTTTGCAATAATCCCTTCCTTCCGTTCTACCCAAAGTATTTGTATCTTGTGATGATTGGTTACGCTGGTATCTTGTGAGTATGGTTTATCCACTTGCCAGTACTTAATAGTACTGACCCACGAATCCTTTTCGTGGCTGCATATTCCACATTGCAGTCAATAGGTTTGAAGTCTGACGACGTTAGCTTGGGAATCCATCCGGCTTGGCCTAGGCAGGGATTGGACGCCATTGGTTATCTTCAAGACTCTTAGTCCAATTTGTATCTTGTCCGTAGTCGGACACTATGTTGATTCTTCCGCTGTTGTTTGGATCTTTGTATTGTATCAGTTGTATCCTTGACTCGTTTGAGTCGTCTTGTATATACCTCCTCTGTTGTTGTTGTGGATTATTCGTGAACTGTTGTAATGTTATCACAAGTGGCAACCTGAAATCGGTTATTATGCGGATTTGGGTGGAAAGGCCGAAATCTGCATAGTACCCGATCTCGGGGCGTCACAAATGGTATCAGAGCATGGTTCCGATTCCCAAAGTTGTTTCGATACGAATGGTTATCAAAGCAATGGGTCCGCAAAGCCTGTAGGATAACCTCGCTAACGGTCGTTGTTTCTAGAGTGTCAAAAACTATTTCTGCTAAACTATTTTGGAAACATCTCAATAGGATTCTTGTTTTCTCCTTATCTCTATTCTATTTCTCCTCTCATCTTATTTGTTTTGGAGTCTCTCTTCCTCTCAATATTTCGAAGTTTTAGGATCCTACGTGGGTGGACGTTTTCTGAGCCGTTTACCTAATAGGTTCGATCTTCAGAAGATTTGTCAACGGAAGAACATCATCATCAACAACGAGCAAGAACCTCTTGTTAGTGGTGTCGAGAAGTTTTGTTAGTGGTGTCGAGGAGATCAACAAGGTGACCGAAGACTCGATAGTCCGGCTTCTTCCTCTCTCTTGGCGTTGGTGGATTGCGAGGGCGCAATCCCTTGTTAGTGGTGTCGGCTGTAACACCCGGGGATTTTCCCCAATTAGTTTGTGTGTTTTTCTTTTTGCATCATCATGAAATCATGCATTGCATTGCATTTTTTTTTTGTTGAGTTCTTAAAATATGTTTTCTCTCAAAACTATTTTAATTATCAACTCAAAATATTTGGTGCTTTCAAAATGTTCAAAAGACTTATAAATAAGTCAATGTTTTATCTAAATAAATTTTACACATGATTTTCCTATTTAAAACCCCTCCTATCTCTCTGAAAATAATAAAACAAACAAAAATGTTTTAAGTGCTGGGGGAGGCAGCCAGGCCAGCCCAACAGCCGGCCCATCCACCTACAACCCCAGCGAGCAAAGCCCAGCAGCCCACCAAGGCAGCCCACGGTGGGGCTTTCTTCTCCGTACGACAGAGGAGACACGAGGAGAGCGTGAGTCTCTCCTCCCTGCTGTCGCTTTCACCATCGATCCCCACCTCCACCTGCTCCCTGTCCCCTCCTTAAAACCGCACCCTCTCCTCCCCAAACCCTAGCTCCCCCCTCTCTTCCCTGCCCGCCGCCACTCCCCTCTCCTCCATCCTCTGTTTCTTGTGCACACAAGGAGGAGCACAACCGTTGCCATGGACGACGGCGCCGGACTCCCTTTGTCGTCTACGAGCGGGGACGAGGGCTCCAGGAGCACCGCGGAGTGGTCTACTTCGTGCACACAAGAGGAAAGCACGGGATCGGCTACAGCGACGACTACGTCCATGACTTCCCGTCGGTTGCCAAGCTCCTTCGCCGGAATTCGCCGCCGTTCTTCCATCCTGGCAGGCAGGACTTCTCCTACACCCTCCCGGTGAGCTGCCCTTTCGATTCCCGTTGATTCACGGCCCGATTGCATCATGTACATCATCCTAGCATCTACTCAATTCCCGCCCGCCTTCGTTGATCCGCAGCAGAACGCACAGACAGAAAACTGTCTTCAGTTTCGTCAGTTAAGCAGGGCTGGTTTGCCTCTTATTCAGTCACGCACTGATCCCATCACGAACGCGCACATAGCCCAGTGGCCTTGTTCCTTCTGCGGGCGCGAAAGATCGTGGGATCGATCCCCCACCAAGCCGATTAAAGGCCCCCTTTTTCTCGTTTTTCCGTGCCGGGCCGAGCCCACCCGTCACTGACCCTGTAGATCTAGGTGGCATCCACCTAGTTGCGGCAGCGCCGCGTGGCGCCGGGTCCTATCAGTCAGATGGGCCAAGGTGGGCGGGTATGGCTCTGCCCCGGTAGAAAACGTTTCGGCCATTTTCTTTTATTCTCGAAATCCAGAAAACAGAACTAAATCTTTATTTGTAAAATCAATAACAAATTGAAAAATGCTCCAATTTCAATGATTCAAATTTCTATGGATTCAGCATCTTGTGCTCTTTCTGTTAGTAACAAAGTTGCAACATGTTTCTGTAATTAATTTTGCACTAAATAATTAAATACAGAAATGGCTATTAAAATTTGAAACTTTGGAAATTCATAACTTGAGCTCCGTTATCCCAATTTGAGCAAACTTGGACTCTAAAATTTTGTCTTAACAAACTCTACACAGTGGTATTTTATTTGGTCACAATTGAATTAAATTTGAACATGTTTCCTTCTGTTTACTAAAAGGGGCAGAATAAAAATGCTTATGGAAAAATGCATAATAAATTCAATAATGATCCAAAAATTATGTTTAATAGCTCAAAATGTTCAGTGAAATATTTTATACATGTTTTCAACCTTTTCAATACAATTTGTGCCCCATTCCATTTAAATTTGGTTAGCTCACCTACTGATTGTTATCCATGCTAATCAACATTTAAATTGATGGTTAGATAAATAACTTAAACCTTCCTAATTGAATGTTGGGCTTTTGTCTCAACTTAAATTGGTTAAGTTGCATCCCCGCATGTCATGCATCCATATCTTGATCATGCTGGATCTTTTGCCGCAGAAGTAATTGTTGCATCCGGTGTTTGTTCTAGTTCGTTGCTTCTTCACGGATAGGACGTTGAGATGATGTGAGCACCGAAAAATTCTTCGGATGTACCTCTACTTGCTGGATCTCAGCCAAGTATACTCACTTGCTACCCATGTTGCCTTTCCTCACTTGTTACCGACTCTTTCCGTCGTCTTTATGCTAGCCTTATGATTCGATGCTTGTGTCTCGATCCTATCATATGTTTACCTTGCAACCATGATATAGCCTTCCTTCCACTTCCTATTACCTGTTGTTTGTTTACCCCGTTGGCCCTCGTGTCGTAGTTGCATGCTTAGGTTTGTTTGCACCTGAGTCCTATTGTCCTTTGTCCTATCATCTGTTTAGTCGATAGTTGGGTTTCAATTCAATCAACAACATGTTAATGTTTTGGGTAATATTAATTTGATGATAAGGCACCGGCAGGAGGCCCGGCGTGGTTTTGAGGCCTGCTAGTGTCGACCTTAATTAGGAAAAGGGTCTTGTCCTCCGATCCATGATGAGCACGCTAACCGCATGTGGGAAGCGAGTATGGGCGCCCCCCGCAACTTTGATTCGATTCGCATCTCGTCCAAATCGCCTCATTTAGTTCGGGTTTTCCATTTGCCGCATGCATATGCAGGTGCGAACCCTTGGCGCCAGGGTGGAACTTTTGTAGTCGGCATTTAGGGAGACACGTTCTTAGAGTGCTGCCGTGGGATAATCACGGCAGACGTTACCGGGGGTAACTTATCTTGGGGCAATTCGACTCTGGTGTTTGGGAGAGGGTTTAGCTCGAGGGAAAACATGATGATATGCGATCTGGTAGCCGGCAATCAAGTCGCCGAGTCTCCGATCCAGATATATTAACTCAACTCTCGTATTACACTGGATACTCGATACCTAGCGATATTGCTCAAACTCTTGGATCTCCCTCTGTCTAACCCTAGGGGCCGGCTTATATAATATCCGGACCCCCTGGCCTACTCTCCAAGGCGTACTCTGAATCCTACCCGGACACTGCTTATAAACCCTAAACTTCCTTATCGTAACCCGAAATCCGGGTTACGAGGCCTACATTCCTGGGCCTTCTACAAACTCCTTTATCTTAAGCCGGGTCTTGTGCAGCGTCCTTTGGGCCGAGTTACTCCCTGGCGTTGGCCTATCGGGTTATCATCCCTCCATCAGTACTCCCCAGTATAGCTTGGGCTTCATGAGATCCACCTTGAAGCGCACGCTATTCCCTGCAAAAATAACAAACACACAAGTTCATAGAGGCCGGGTTAAGTTGTTTTGATAAACAGCTAGGCCTAACTCCATGGTGGCCATATAGTAACCCGGCTTTCTCCAGGTCCAGTGTTTACTTTTTCGGGTCAACGCCCCTGATGCAAACGCCAAAGATCCGGCTTACTTTACTTGTTTAATCAGTCCAAGTATGGCGGAGAAGATTTGTTTCTTATCCATTCCGGATATCTCGTCCAGCACTTAAAGCATATCTCAAAAAATCCGGGCGGCTATCCCTTATCCCGAAATTTCCGGTTCCCGTCCGTTGGACGAGGTTTATCCGCCCGTACCTTAAATAGGTACCTAGGGGATAACCTAACCCCCAACGGTCCATTCCAACTCCTTCTTCCTCCCCATCTTTCGCGCTTGCGCAACACCACCACGGGAACCTCGAGCTCACCGCCGGAGCAAAGCCGCCGCCGGCTACGTTCGTCCTCGAACCGTTCCGCGCCGCCGACAAGCTCTGCCGCTGCGCCCTCGTCTTGCCCGCCGGGAATCGCAAAGGGACATTCAGATTGCGCCATCTGCCGCCGTCGTGCTCTACTCCAATCTCCTCCGGTAAGCTTCTTGCTCCCATTGAATTAGCATCACAATTTCTTGATTCGTTCTAGATTGGATCTAGGTCAACCGCGGGCTATTTCTTGCCCTGCGCCGGATTAGGTCGCTTAGACTCATACTAGTTCATCCAATGGCTTGAATATAGGCTCCACTTCATTCTCCTATCGCTTGTAGTCACTAATTTCACCACGAATTTGAAAATGAAATTTCTAATCTAGGCTCGGGCCGCCCAAATTTTCCGCAACTGCCACCAATACTCGGAAAATCCGCTTCTTCCGGTTCTTTTACCCGCAGTAGATACATGGGCAATCACCCTTCTTCTACAAACGATCACCAATACGTAAGTCCCCCATAATTTCTGTATTGCTACTCGATACCCGGATAACCTGTAATTGTCACCCCGTCCAATGATACCCGGATAATTCATAGTCCTCATGCCTTCTTTTGATACTGCTTGCATATATCCGGATAACCCATGACTTCCGAGTCTTATGTCTTGCACCTTTTTGTCTTGTGCTTTGTAGACTGAACCCATGGCTCCCAAGAAGCAAGGGAAGCAGCAGGCCAAAGCAAGGACAACCCAATCAATATCCGCCAACTGGGCGCGATCCACCGTCACCAAGGCCAAGCTGGAAGAGCTGGCCGAGTTAGGGGTCCTCCCCCCTCAGAAAGATATCCATTGGAGAGTGCCGGGTGATGAGACCCGGCCTACACCTGCTGCCGATGAGGTAATCTGCTTCATCGAGCATGTGACCCGGGGGTTTCGCCCTCCGGGTCATTCTTTTTTCCGCGAGGTCTTAAGCCACTATGGCCTCCGGGTGTTCGACATAGGGCCTAACTCTATGTTGAACATTACCCATTTTATCGTCCTTTGCGAGTCTTATTTGTGCATTCCGCCAAATCTGGCTCTTTTTATTGAACTCTTCCAATGCAAACCGTGCCGCGAAAGCGGTGACGGGGCGCTTCTTGCTTGCGGCGGGGTTTCTATCCAGCGCCGCAAGAATTCCCCAATGCCAACTCTCAATCTGAATTCCCATGTCAAGCACTGGCAGTTATCCTTCTTCTACTGCCGAGACACCTCCCCACCCGGTGAAAGGGAACTGTCGGGTTACTCGGAGGGTCTCCTAGATATCTCCGAGTCTTTCAACGCCTTTGCCCCTGAGTCGGACAGGGAGGCCATCCAACCTTTTCTAACCAAGATAGCCGTCCTCTCCGCCCAAGGTCTTCTTGGGCTCAACTTGGTCAAGACCTGGGTGGACTTCAGGATCCAGCCCAACTCCATCCGCACCAAGCTAATGTGCGACTACTCGGGGCACGTCACAGACGCGCTCCGATATTCTTCTAAGAACTACCCAGCCGGCGATACCAACAAAACCATCAAGAGTTTCTTGACGGAAAAATTGGAGGTGATCAAAAACATCGCCGGGTTAGCTCCATTCACCCGGGATAACCCGGCTCCAGCGGTAAAATCCGACTCTTATACTTTTACCTTCATGCTTTCGCTTGATATGACTACTGATTCTTACCCTTGTGCTTTTGACTCAGGCTGATAACGTTTTCTGGAACGTCGAGACCTCCCCTTCTTCCGGAGACCCGGAAGAAGATGAAGAACCGGCTGACAATGACGAAGGTATTTATCCAGGTCTTCTATCAACTTCACTTGCGCCATTTTGCTCACACGTCTAACTTTTTCCGACTATACATACTCGGCTTACAGGGTTGGAGGACAAAGATGACAAGGACGAGGGGGACCCGGAGGCCACCGAATCCGACCAAAGCGACCCTGAACAAGAAGCAGTTGTTGGGGCCAAGAGGAAGACCACGGGGTGGTATCCAAGGTTCCCTTCTCCTTTATGTCCTCCGAACCCTATTCCTTTGATAACATGCGAAAACTTAACCAACAATTATCCAACTCACCACATTTGAAGGACTCTCTTCCGGCCAAGCGTAGAGTGACGCGGAGTTCCCCGACGATCCCCTCAACCCGGGCATCGCCACCTCACCGGTCCGCCGTGACGGTACTCCTCCACCTCATCCTTCCAATTCTCCTCGGCGTCACCCCTCCCCCAACCATCCACGGGCTGGGCAGTTCCGAGTTCCGCTATCGGTTTCTGCGGAAGTTTCATCCGCTTCCAGGAGCGAGCTCCCCCCGGATTATGCTGTGAACACCGGGTGAGGCCTTGCTGTATGATATCCCCGCATACTCGATAATCTTCCTGCTCTGCCACTAACTGTTTCTTTCTCTTTTCCTTAGCGCCCAAGTCACACTTAGTGACCCGGAGAACATGGAGACCGATAACCGGGAGACGGAGGGGCCGACTGATAATACGGACGCCGCGACTGGCGGTGATGCTGAGGACCACCAGGCACAAGGCTCCTTGGGTGACCCAACTCACCAGGAAACCGGGTCTCCAAAGCCATCCGAAGAGGCTGAGGACGAAGAGGTTGAGATCCTGGACACAAAGATGAGTTCTCCAAACCCGGACACCCAGACAGTCCGGGTCTCGACTCCAAAGTCGGGGAAAATTCACCCGCCAGGCGATCAAGCTGCCGGCTCTTCTGGCGTCAGGCCCGAAGACATGACATTCTCCCAGATGCTGGATGCCCTTCACACCTTGAGGGCCGATGAAGAAAACATCTTAGAAGCTCTGATAGCTAAACATGAGGTAAATCTGAATAATATTGCCTGTATCCTTATCTAGTCCCCAAGTTCCGAGTGAACTTATTGATAATTTGCTTGGAACTTTGCAGTATATCCGACTAATCCTTCGTTGTGTCTCCACTCAGGCTTTCGTGGCCCAGTCCGAGAAGAAATTGGTGAAGACCACCAAGCTCCTTGAGAAAGAGGTGGCTCTGCGTGAGGCGGCTGAAGCTGAAGCTAGGAGGAGCGGGAAGATCACGAGGAAGTATATGAGGAGGGCTCATGCAGCAGAAGATCAGCTGACAAAAGTTTCTGTTCAAATTGCCGATACATATCGTGCACTGGCTGGTACGATTCCTAACTTTGATAATTATGACCCGGATTCTCATTTTTATAAATAGTCGGGTTTCCTTACTCGGTGCTTTTTCCTACTTTCTGCAGGTCCGGATGAAGTAATCCCGGAGGAAGATGACATTGCCAAATTGAAGACCATCAAGATCACTATACGGTAGCTTTGTGCCGGAACCAAATGGATCCTTCAAGAACTGCAATGGCCGGGTGTTGGACACGACAATCTGAAGAGGTTACTGGACGCCTGCTCCACTATACCCGAGTGGATTGGGCACTGGAAGCGCTCGTCCTGCCGGGTTGGAGTAACTCGGGGGCTTGCGCTGGCTAAAGCTTATTTTCCTAAGCTCGAGCCGGCCAATCTTGTGGGCGGGTTTCCAGAATTCAACCATGACGGGTCCAAGTTCTCAGTGAAAAATTTCAAGGCCATCCAGAAGGAAGTTCGTCACCCGGCCAGTGTGATTGCTGATGGCTTGGATATCAACTCAATTATCCCTGCGTATGATGCTGATGGTAAGGCGATTAAGTCGGATCTTCCCAAGCCGTACGACATGCTGGCCCGATGGAAGGCGGAGGCTTCCCAGTTGAGAGAGGAGGCCGCGAAGAAGAAGGCTGAGGCCGATTCTGCTCCTGCTACTTCTACACCAATCGTCCCTCCTCCTGCACGGGCCGGCACTACTGCTGATCCGGGTGCTGCTGCTACCAAGAGTAATGAAGGGCAAGCCAAGGAACAAGACCCGGCTGGCAAGGGCAAGGGGAAGATGGATGCCTCAGTCCCGGATGCCGAGTGATATTTGCTATCCACTGTCATTTCATATGCATCAGCCGGCCAACGGGCCCTTTGAACAATTATTTTTTACAGTGCGCCTGTGCACCTTTGATACTAGTATCGAGACTTGTAATGTACTTTAATGCCTTGATATACTTCGTGCCTCTTCTGGCCTTTGGATGATTTTGATATTTATCTACCTTTGAGCTTATTTATTCTTGATACTCCGACTTTCTTTATGGTTCCTTTTGTGAGACTCGGTTTCCAGGTCTCGTGGGTTTTGACGGGTGAACTTTTCTCTAAGTCCTCAAGTCCCCAAGACTCGGACTGTTGGGTTTTTTGTGCTTAATAGCTAGATAACTTGCCTCTTTTTTTTCAAAATCCCAAGTCCCCAAGGCCCGAAATTCCGAGTCTGGGGGGTGAGGTTTCTCAAAGAAAACAAATTGTTTCTGCTAAGCCCAAAACCTAGAGCCGTTTCACATAGGTTTTGAAGTTATGCTTGATAGACTTTGAGTTTCCAGTTATTAACCCTGTACTCTGCATAACTTGTGGTTTAGATGACCCTTTTGACTCTCTTGTACTGTAAGCCGGCTTTCGCGTGGATACCATGTTGTTACATCTGTACGAAAACAGGGTCAGGCAAGTCCCATTGGGCATCATGGCTGATTGTAATCGTAAGCGAGCAAATCATGCCACTTTAGTGCGAGTCACATCGAACTTAAGTAAGAAAAGTCAAGAAATTTTGGCTCCTTATAACTCATAGGCATCATGGCCGGGTCTTTGAGTTTGTAACTGTGCTATTCAAGCAATCAGCCCCCAAGACCTAAATATATGCAACATACTAAAGAAACTAACGCACTAAGAAAACAATAAATAATACATACCTGGAAGAAAAATAAAAACATAACAGAAGAATAAAACTTGATAAAACATGTGAAGAAGATATATTGCTTAACCATCTCTTTATTGATATGAGAAAGTTAGGTCAGCAAGCCACCTCATTAAAAACCCTCCAGTCCCCTTAGGTACCCTGGATGGGAAAAGAGTGCGTCTGAAACCTGCTGCATGTTACATCGTGTAATTCCACTTGTGAGTCTGGTCTATACTAGGTATAGTAGGGACGCAGTTGAGCTACGTTCCATGGTCTTTCTTTCTCTTGCATAGATGAAGTGGTATGAGCGGTGTCGTTAACCGTAGCCGACTCTTCCCTTGCATCTATCAAGTAATACGATCCATTGTGCAGATTCCGGCTTATGATAAACGGTCCTTCCCATCGCGGTGATAACTTATGTTTTCCTTCTTTTGACTGTACCAGGCGTAGAACCAGGTCTCCTTCCTGGAAGACCCGGGTTTTCACGCGCCGGCTATGATATCTCCGCAGATCCTGCTGATATATGGCTGATCTTTCCAGTGCTTGTTCCCTTTCTTCTTCTAGCATATCCACGGCGTCCTGCCGGGTCTTCTGGTTCTCTACCTCGACGTAAGCCGACACTCGAGGCGAGTCATGGATGATATCACTCGGCAACACCGCCTCTGCACCATAAACCAAGAAAAACGGTGTCATCTGAGTGGATCTGTTAGGCGTTGTGTTTATACCCCAAACCACTGCAGGTAACTCTTCGACCCATGCACCAGCAGCTCTGATACACGGAACTCGCAATCGTGGCTTTAATCCACGAAGCAACTCTTGATTTGCCCTCTCCACTTGTCCATTAGCCTGTGGATGGGCCACTGAAGCTATGTCAAGCCGGATTCCATTGTTTCCACAAAATTTCTCCATCTCGCCAAGGGACATATTGGTTCCATTGTCGGTAATTATGCTATGGGGATACCCGAACCGATAGATAATCCTTTTCAGGAACTTGACTGCTGTAATTGCTTCGCAGTTGGTAACTGGCATAACCTCAACCCACTTGGTAAACTTGTCAATGGCCACCAAGAGATGTGTCTTTTTGCAAGGTGACATGTGAAAGGGGCCAACCATATCCATACCCCAAACAGCGAACGGCCAAGTTAACGGGATAGTCCGTAGTTCCATAGCCAGCACATGGGTTTGGCGAGCGTACCTTTGACATCCGTCACACCTTGCCACCAAGCGCTCCGCATCTGCTAGGGCTGTGAGCCAGAAAAAACCATGTCGATAAGCTTTGGCCACCAGGGATCTTGTGGATGCATGATGCCCACAATCACCTTCATGGATTTCCTTGAGGATCTGTCGGCCTTCTTCTGGTGCTACACAGCGCAAAAAGACTCCTGCACTTCTCTTGTATAACTCTCCATTGATGATAGAATATCCTTTTGCTCGCCTCAGAATTTGTCTTGCTAATACTTCCTGCTGTGGTAACTCGCCCCGTGATAGGTAGGCCAAGAACGGCTCTGTCCACTCGGGAACAGCACGTACTCTGGCCACGAACTCCAAATCCGGGTCTTGATTTGCCAATTCATCCTCAGACTCGGTTTTAACTGACGGTCGCCATAGTTCATCCAGAAAGACATTAGGTGGAACCGGCTCTCTGCGCGAGCCGAGTCTGGCGAGTGCATCTGCTGCCTCATTTTTTCTTCTGTCTATGTGCTCCACCTCGTACCCGGAGAAACACCGGGCAACTATATCAACCTCTCTGCGGTATGCTGCCATAGTTGCATCTTTTCTATCCCAAGTTCCTGAGGCCTGCTGTACCACAAGGTCCGAATCTCCAAAGTATCGTATCCTCTTAATATTCATCTCCTTGGCTACCTTTAAGCCGTGCAATAAGGCCTCATACTCGGCCACGTTGTTGGAACAATCAAAGTGAATCTGCAGCACGTAGCTCAACTTGTCTCCTTTGGGTGATGTTAGCACCACTCCAGCTCCTGACCCCTCGTATTGCTTGGAGCCATCAAAGTGCATGATCCAAGACTCGGAGTTTGGAGCCATGGTAGGCATGCCTGTGTGTGTCCAATCATTAATAAAATCGATTAGAGCTTGAGATTTAATTGCTGAACTTGGCTCGTAATTGATATGATAATCCCTCATCTCGATCGCCCACTTGGCTATTCTACCTGTTGCATCCGAGTTTCTGATGATATCCGACATTGGTATAGAACTAACCACTGTTATGGGGTGTTCCTGAAAATATGGCTTCAATTTCCGGCTGGCCATGAAGACCCCGAAAACCAGCTTTTGCCAATGTGGATAGCGCTGTTTTGCCTCTGATAATACCTCACTGACGTAGTAAACCGGTCTCTGGACCGGGTATTCTTTTCCATCTTCTTTTCGCTCGACAACAACCACTGCGCTAACCGCCCGGGGCCCTGCTGCAACGTATAATAACATAGGCTCTTTAGGACCCGGAGCTGCTAGGACTGGTGCCTCAGATAGCTGCTTTTTTAGTGCCTCGAACGCCTCGTCCGCCTCTTGATCCCATACGAATTTGTCAGATTTTTTCAAGAGCCGGTACAAGGGTATCGCCTTTTCTCCGAGTCTGGATATAAACCGGCTGAGCGCTGCCACGCACCCTGTGAGCTTCTGAACATGTTTCAAATTTTCCGGCTTTTTCAGGCTCTGGATAGCTTTGATTTTGTCCGGGTTTGCTTCAATTCCTCTCTCAGAAACGATAAAGCCGAGTAATTTCCCGGCTGGAACTCCAAAAACGCACTTTGTCGGGTTGAGTTTCATCTGATACCTTCTCAAGTTCTTGAACGTTTCCTTTAGATCGTCAATAAATGTCTCCGCCTTTCTGGTCTTGATCACCACATCGTCTACATAAGCATGTACGTTGCGTCCAATTTGGTCCTTGAAGCACTTCTGAATACACCGTTGGTAGGTTGCGCCAGCGTTCTTCAGTCCAAATGTCATTGTCTTGTAACAAAAGGCCCCAAAAGGGGTTATGAACGATGTTTTCTCCCAATCCTCCTTCTTGAGCTTGATTTGATGATACCCGGAATAAGCGTCTAGGAAACATAATAGGTCGCTTCCAGCTACTGCGTCTATAATCTGATCTATCCTTGGTAGTGCAAACGGATCCTTTTGGCAATGCTTGTTGAGACTCGTGTAATCAATGCACATCCTCCACTCATTGGTCTTTTTCATCACGAGAACCGGATTTGCTAACAAGTCCGGGTGAAACACTTCCATAATAAAGCCGGCTGTCAGCAGCCGAGCAATTTCTTCCCCTATAGCTTTCCTTCTTTCCTCATTCATCTTTCTCAAGCCCTGTTTCACGGGTCTGGACTTGGGATCGACGTGCAAACTGTGCTCTGCCAACTCTGTGGGGATACCCGGCATATCGCTAGGCGTCCAGGCTAACACATCCTGATTTGAACGAATGAACTCCACAAGTGCTTTCTCCTGCTCGCTGTCCAAGTTAGATCCTATAGCAAATTGCTTAGAGGGATCACCCTCGACAAAAGCTACCATCTTGGTGTCCTGTGCTGCCTTGAATTTTGCTCTCTCATCTTTAGTATTTGGTCTTTTTAACGCTGTTCTGTCATCCGGGTCTACTTGAGACCGGTAATACTTGCGTTCCTCTTTTCTGCAAGCTTGCTCCGCCATGGCCGCGTCTCCTTCATCGCACTCAGCTGCTATATCCCGGCTCCCGTGTATGGTGATGGTCTGCTTGGGGCCCGGGATTTTTAGTTGTAGATACACATAACACGGCCTGGCCATGAACTTGGCATAAGCCGGCCTTCCGAATAGCGCGTGCTAAGGACTGCGCAACTTAACCACCTCGAAAGTAAGCCACTCGACTCGATAATTATCCTTTGATTCTCCAAAAGCTACCTCCAATGTGATCTTTCCCTCGGGGCACGCTGAGTGACCCGGCACAATCCCGTGAAAAACCGTTGAACTCTTCTGCAGCTGAGACTCCTTGAGACCCATGCGTAGAAAGGTTTCCCAATACAAGATATTGATGCTACTTCCACCATCCATTAGGACCTTTTTCAGCTCATAACCATTAACTTATGGTGCCACCACCAATGCTAAGACTCCCGGATGTTCTATCCTTTCTGGGTGATCTCTTCTGATCCACGTTACGTCCTGCTTTGACCATCTCAGGTACCTCGGAACAGCCGAAGAAACCGAGTTTACCGCTTGTTTCAGTATCTTCTTATCCTTGTTAGAAATTCCTGTGGTATGCACGTGATATTGTCCCAATTGCTTGGGGTTAGCTTGGAAACCTCCAGCTCCCCCTTGGTTGTTACCCGGATTTCCGCCTGCCGTCTTACCGGCTGGGCGTGGGCCGTTGCCCGGGTTTCCACCCGGACCCGGTCCTCCTCCCCGACCTGCGCCTCGCATGGCCTTGTTTATCTCCTCATTCTTCCATCTCTGTAGGTCCGCGCACTGCTCCAATGAGTGGTTAGCCGGCCTACCGTTCCTGCTGTGCTTTGGGCATGCCATTCTGAAGATATCCCAATTGTTACCCGGCCTCGACGGTCCTTGATAATTCCCTCCGTTGTGGTTTCCAGCATTGAAATTTCCTTCTGCCCTAGGTCTCGAAGACCCGGCATCTGTGCTAGCGACAAACTCGGAGCCTCCCTCAAACGGGCGCTTGTTCTGGTTGTTCCCATTGTTACCCGGCGTTGATCCATTGCCGGTTCTTCCACTATTATTTGTATTTGCTTTTGCTTTCTTGTCATCGACATCCTCTTCTGTAGTATCCGTTGCAGCGTGTTTGTTGCATGCATCCATTAGCTCTCCCATCGTAACCTCTGAAGCATTTCGACTATATTTCATGCGAGTTAACTTTTGCACTAAAGGTATGTACTTGCACGTCTTCGCCATAGCTTGTAGCGCATCTTTAGGCTGAATATCCGTAGATGAGTGAAGTATCTCCATAACCCGGCGCACCCAGCTGCGCGCCGATTCTCCTTTATTTTGTACACATCGCTGTAAGTCATCAATAGTAAATAACTTTCTGCACGTCCCATGAAAGTGCTTAATAAACGCAGTTTTCAACTCCCCCCATGACTTAATAGATCCTTCCGGTAAATTATTGAACCATAACTTTGCTGCTCCTTCTGACATCATTAAGTACATGAACTTGGCTTGAAGATTTTCTGATGCATTGCGAATCGACATAGCCATCTCATAACTGCTCAACCATGTTTCTGGATCCATAGTCGGCTCATAATTCACAACTTTACCCGGTTCCTTGAATTTATCCAGGTAAGGCTCAGCTCTGATGTTATCCGACAGACACTTAGGCCCAGCGAGATTAGTCGGAACTGGTCTCACCCGGGAAACATGTGATCCTGCGGGAGGTGCAGCTGGACGCGGTACGGCTGGTGGCCCATGCACCGCAGACCCGGTCGTAGCCCTCCTGGCTCTGGAACTGTCCACGATAGCTTGTGCTGCTGATGCTGCTGGTACTGCCTGAGCGCGGGGAGGAGGCGGCATTTGCTGCTGCTCTTCCCTCCGCCGTGCTGAACTTGTCTGGATATTGCCGGTATTGCCTCGTTGCTGGCTGATATATGGTGTCCCATGCATTCCACTTCTGTGATCCGGGTAATTAACTTGCTGCGCTACCGCAGTGCGCAATAGATCTATCGCCCGCCGGGTCTCCTCTGCGTGGGGTGACTCTCTCACGGGGATTTGATTCAATGCGAGCGTTGCTGCGTACACATTATCCATGGGGTTGTTATAATGACCTGCTGGTGTGCGAAATCGCGATGGTGGTGGTGGTGGTAATGTATTGCCGGCAGTGACTCCAGTCTGCAATGTGGGTAACCCGGCTTGTATGTTTGCCGGCTGTGCTCCTCCAGTCGCAGGTTGTTGTACGGTTCCTTGGTTTGCTGCTGGAATCGGTTGATCCTGAGGTGTGATAAATAGGTGGTCGGTTTTTATAACCCACCCGTTGCTGGTAACATGGTTTGATGCCTTTGACGCACCCTGGTTGTCTCTTCTCGGAGCCGGGTTTCCAATGCATCCAGCTCACGTTGGCGGGTGGCCATCCCCTGCCTTTCTGCTTCTACTTGCCTTCTCTGTTGCTCCAATGCACGGCGGGCTACGTCCAGATCTCTTACACGTTCCGCCGCGTTTTCCGGAGTAATAACTGTGGCTAAAACGGTTGGATCCAGAATCAAGTTGTTGTTGAATAGGGCCGGGTGTTACGGGTTTGAAGGACCCGTCCCTGGCGTCCGGTTTGCTAGATATCCGAACATGTTTGCCTGCAACTCGCTGTCCGCCGTGTGGCTGGTAACCGATGCCGATTCTCCGTCAACTCGGGTGAGAACCGGGTTTCCGTCAACCGGACCTTGCTGCTGGGCCACTGCTGGTGATGTTCCGACTGTGGCCGCGGTCACGTTTCCCTGATTAAGATTGATCGCCGGGGCCGTGTAAACCGCAACCTGGCGCGTAATGCTTGGCGCAGATTCGTACTCTTCCTCTTCGCTGCTATTTTCCTCGTACCGGTTCTCCAGCAGATGCAGGATGGACTCGGTATCATCTTCTCTCATGACCCGGCCACGCGGGGTCCATGCCGGCTCCTCCGGCTGTTCCTCTTCGTGGGGGGCTCTTCTCTCGGATCTACCGTCCCGACCGATTCTTCCCCATCTGATTGGACGCAGGTGGCTTCCCCTGACACAGAATCAAATCCGAAATCGTCAGGGATTGAACCGGACGTACGTACCATGCCTATGAAGACGTTGATCTGGCCGATTGTCACGACAGATCCGGATTCGAGCAGATCCGACTCTGTCCCCCAGCCGGAATCGTCCACCATCTTTTCTCCTTGGCGGTCGGTGTAGACCTCGCCGATGACAAGGTTCTCCATGTTCTTCCGAGCTTCTCCCGTGATGTAAACACCCTTGGACGTAGGCCCCACGGTGGGCGCCAACTGTCGTGGGATAATCACGGCAGACGTTACCGGGGGTAACTTTTCTTGGGGCAATTCGACTCTGGTGTTTGGGAGAGGGTTTAGCTCGAGGGAAAACATGATGATATGCGATCTGGTAGCTGGCAATCAAGTCGCCGAGTCTCCGATCCAGATATATTAACTCAACTCTCGTATTACACTGGATACTAGATACCTAGCGATATTGCTCAAAATCTTGGATCTCCCTCTGTCTAACCCTAGGGGCCGGCTTATATAATATCCGGACCCCCTGGCCTACTCTCCAAGGCGTACTCTGAATCCTACCCGGACACTGCTTATAAACCCTAAACTTCCTTATCGTAACCCGCAATCCGGGTTACGAGGCCTACGTTCCTGGGCCTTCTAGAAACTCCTTTATCTTAAGCCGGGTCTTGCGCAGCGTCCTTTGGGCCGAGTTACTCCCTGGCGTTGGCCTACCGGGTTATCATCCCTCCATCAAGTGCTATGAGGGTCCCCTTTTCTTCGTGGGGCTTGATTAGTCATGCGCTCAATTGCACGGGGTTCTTTGGGTTTGATGCGAAGAAGAGTTGGGTTGTGTTGAGTCCCTCGCTTGGTGGAAGGGCCTTTCCATCTGGCGGGTCATTCTTACGTGTACGGCCAAATTGGTGCATCCCTGCAGGGTTAATCTTCTCGAGAAGCCGTGTTGTCCGCGGTTATGGATGACTTGGTGAAACTGCTGGCTAACAAGTACTCAGACAACTTACACTTAACGATGATAACTTGACTAGTAATATAGATTACCTCCACCATAAAAATGAATGTCACCTTAATCTACAATGTGAGTTTCCTTGGGTTGCTTCCTTAGTAGGGGGTAACACTGGATGGGTATTGTTTGGTGAGTAGTTATAGTTGGTTTTGTCGCGCTATCTTATCCCTTTCTTTTAGCCGGATGTTATAGCGCGTCTCTATAGTTAGTTAGTGCAGCCCGCTGTCGCTTCTTTGCAATAATCCCCTCCTTCCGTTCTACTCAAAGTATTTGTATCTTGTGATGATTGGTTACGCTGGTATCTTGTGAGTATGGTTTATCCACTTGCCAGTACTTAATAGTACTGATCCATGAATCCTTTTCGTGGCTGCATATTCCACATTGCAGTCAACAGGTTTGAAGTCTGACGACGTTAGCTTGGGAATCCCTCCGGCTTGGCCTGGGCAGGGATTGGACGCCATCGGTTATCTTCAGGACTCTTAGTCCAATTTGTATCTTGTCCATAGTCGGACACTATGTTGTTTCTTCCGCTGTTGTTTGGATCTTTGTATTGTATCAGTTGTATCCTTGACTCGTTTGAGTCGTCTTGTATATACCTCCTCTGTTGTTGTTGTGGATTATTCGTGAACTATTGTAATGTTATCACAAGTGGCAACCTGAAATCGGTTATTATGCGGATTTGGGTGGAAAGGCCGAAATCTGCATAGTACCCGATCTCGGGGCGTCACAGGGTCCCCACAGAGTTGGTATCAGAGCCATCCTGACTTTAGGAGACCTTAGTTAGCATGGATGTCAGGTAGGAACATTATTTTGGTTAAAACTATATTACTACCTAAATTGTTTTTATCTAACAAACCCTTAGCATAGCTTCCACTTTTTCTCAAAACATATTGCCTAGTTTTTAATAGGAAAATGGAAAACAAAAACCTACCCTTTTTCTCCTTTGTTTTCATGGCTCAAAATATTTTGTAAAATTTATAAACTTGAGTTTATAACACTTTAGTTTTTATTTAGAGGTTTACCAAAAAGTTTTCTTCAGTTATCTTTTCTTTTAAAATTTGCATAATTCACGATGTCCCAAGAAGACCTTAGAAATTAGCAACCCAAATAATAATAAGCTTCCTTCCGAAGACCTCAACAATCAAGGTGATTTCTATGCAAATAGCGAAGACCTGCTGGAACCTCCAACACTAAAGCGATCTCACCATCAAGATTTTCCAACCTGGATGAGATAAAGAAAATCCTCGAGATCAGATGACTCTGCCAAGTATCAGGCTCAACATCGACGATCTACAAAGACGTTAACGGCATGGAGACTTCAACAACCTTCGTTTACCTAGACCCATAGGATCGATAGGTTACGCTAAGTTGTTTTACTTCAGCTACCCGTTCTTCAGCGGTATTAAACGTTTGCAGGTACTAAGAGTACCTTGTTTGTCCTTTGCATGTGTGATAATTGTGCGGTTTACTCCCGCGTGATGTTTCTACTTGCTCGCTTGTTGTGTGTGCTTTTGAGTTGTTTTCATGTGTGTCTCACAAGCACGCCTTTTCGGCACAACAAAGTCACCACACTTTTACCTATTGCTTTATTTATGTCTGTTTGCAAAAACTCCTTTATGGCCTGTCGGCCATAGTTGCACTTTCGTATCTCTTCAAAAGTCTAACTTAGCAAAAACCCCTTTTAAAAAGTTTTATCCCCCATCCCCTCATGAGAAGTTCAAGGTGTGCAACACTCTCTACTTCAACCCGAGAGCCCAAGATTTTTGAAACCTTCTTCAAGACAGATAGAGGACTTCACACACCATTTTTAGCAACTACATCAAGAGCCATCAAGAAGGACGAAGAATCTGAATTCAAGCCCGAGATAAAGCGAGATGTGTCTCGCAACTCTAACAGAAACTTTCCCGGTCTAACACTACTAACATAACTATCTAACTTTAGACTAACATCTAACCGAAGGTTGCAAAGGTACTAGCTAGTTTTCCCCGGGGGAAGCTAACTATGTGACCCTAAATCACCTAGGAAGATGCCTGCAAAGCTCCATGAAGACCAAGATCTAATGAAGTCTTCCACGACATGCCTTTACCACCAAACCAAGAAGAAGATTAAGATCATCCACCGACCACCTACCATGAATATTCAAAGGGGGGAAGCATCTGCACTTCAACGCTGACGACCAGCAAGGAAAGCAATGAAGCATATAGAACTTTCTAACATCCCTCATAGCAGTAATCGGAAAGAGTCAAGTCTACGGACTTGACACCATGTGAGGCCAGATGGTTGCCATGGGTAACTATCTGCGATACCCCCAAAGAAGACCAAATCAAGGCGAAGACACAAGGTCTACAAAACAGAGTGGTCATGACCCTTCATTCGCTTGTGTCACCCACCCAACAACATCAACAACAAGGATATGAAGTTTCAAGTGAAGATATCCATCTCCTCGACAAGCAAAAATTCTGACCACATCAACACCTCGAATTGTCAAAAGACCACCTCGTCAAAGGACCAGCTTGTACAGAAAGTGAAGAGGCCCGAGACTCTTGTTTGTTGTTACACTCTTATAAGTACCCACTTACGAATCTCGGGGACGAGATTCATTTTAAGGGAGGAAGAGCTGTAATAGCCTAATTTTGGAAGACAGGAAAAAACTTGTTTTCAATAACCCAAAAATCAGGGCCAACAATTTTTTTTTAAATATTTGACTAATGCTTGTGTTTGTTTTATATTTGCTTGTTGTTTGTGTTTGTGTTTAAGTTTGTTAACAACTAAAATTAAAATCGTTGATCATAAATTTCTTAAAACACAACCCGTGTGATCAAGTCATGACAAGAAAACTTATCACCTTCATATATCCCCTTATTTTGGCGAAACACTTTTGAAAATGATTTGGTTTTAATAACATCCCAAATGCCAAGCTTTTGCGAAAAACAAAAGGTATTTTCCAAAACAATATGAAAAGTGTTTTGGAGGTAATCATCTCCTACCTGTTTTCAACCAAGATGTTGTTGCTAGTATTTCAAAAACTTCATCTCACTTTCTTCTTTGCAAAAACTATAAGTGGGGACTATATTACCCCCGTGTTTTACCTCAATTATTTTATTTTGGAAATAACAAGCTTTGAGTGGAACCACTTTACAAAATCCTCCTTTCATGGTTTGGATTGATCACTACCTTTCTCTAAAACTTGATAAAACATCCTGGAAATTAAATTGAAGAACTAAGTTGCTTGAGTGATCTTATTTGTCTTGTTATTTTCCCTGCTTTATGTATGATCCTTCCCTTTGTGTGCTATGAAGTGATTATACCTGTTTGAATTTGTTTGTGTGTTTTTTTATATCATTAAAATCAATGAATAACAAGACCAAGCATCAATATAATATTCCATTCTATGTCTATCTCATCTTTTGTTTTCTTTAAAACTTCCAACTTTGGAGACCTGCCTTTATGTCAAATCTTGTTCAATTCATCAATGTACCATCCTGGATCTTATGATATATATCTGTAACTTCCATCAAAGTTGTTATTTTGGATATTTAAATTCTTTTGTATCATAATTCAATGTCCTTTAGAAGGCATCCCCAAAATAATGGTCACATCTCTATTATCTCAAAGCACTTTGTCCATGTTACTCAAAACCACTCCTCTTTGTTTTCAAGCTCCATCAATCTACCATTGACATATGCATGAATTATGTATCATATCCATGTGGCCCATTTATTTTTAAAAGGTCATTTAATTATTCTTTCCTCATGGTTTTTGGCCTAACAAATAAACTCTTGTTTTCACCCTTTATCACTTGGTGCCTCAAATATTCCAAAAGAGTTGTTTATTAAAAATCACTTTTGAGACCTATATTATATACTCTCTCATCCAAGCTCAAAAATATTTGTTTTAAAAACATTTTACTATTTATTATTTTCCATTTTACAAAAGGCCAGAAATAGACTTTTAAATATTATTTGAATAAAAGTATTTCCTAAATTATTGGAAAAAATATGCAACATGACTATGGTCATGTGGGACTATTTTCTATAAAAACATTTGCAATTTCTTTGGAAAATTTTGAAGAAAACATTTAAAAACAGTTTTAGCACTTTTTGAATTTCCAAAATTATGTGAAACAAATATTTTCAGAAAACCTTGAGACCACCACCCCTAGACTCCATTTTTGATTCTCTATCCAATGGACATGACTTTGTAGTGTTTTGTTCATAAATTTGGAGAAAACAATCAAATACCATTTCTGATATTTCTGGTCACTGTTGAGAGCAGGCATGTTCTGACCAATCATTTCCCCCTCTCTACCTCTCTCCTGCCCTGGGAGATACAAAACTTCTTACTCAACCCCCTGGACATGATCTCTCTCTCCAAAACCCCATCCCTTCTCCTCCACAACTCCCCCAATAGTAAGACTCCAAGCTAGAGCACATGTGTCGCTCGAGCTCTGCTCCACTCGCCACGCCTCACTCCCTCTCCTTGTCAACTAGCCTCACGAGCACTGCAGGAGCATGCCCGTGAACTCTATTTTCCCCAGCTTGCCCTCCTTCCCCTCCTTCCTATCAAACAAATTCGGGTGCCAGGCACTCGCTGTCGATTGCCGACACTCCCTTGCCTCTCCTGACTCCTTCTGCCTTGGCAACCTAAAGTTCTCCGCCAGCGGCGCGCCCAAGTATGCCTCGACATTTAGCTCGAGCTTTTGGGCTCGGCCCGAGCCAGGCGCGGCTCAGCCCGAGTTCGGCGTAGTTTCAGCAACATCCCCACGCACTAGTTCTGGTTCTTCTACAGCAACATGCGGTTGCGGTCAAGAAGAGCATGTTGTTGTGGAAGAACCATAACTGGTACGTGAGCCCGCGGGCAGAGAAGAACACTTCCTTGCTCCTGCGCCACCTCCTACACCAGGGGGCTCATGTACCAACTTCCCTGTGTCTTCGGGAGTTGGATCTCGGCAGAGAAGAGAAATCTGTGAGGTCTTTCTCGGTATCATCTATTCTATTGCCTCAGACTCTGCTGATATCTGGCTTCTTAATTTCTTATGCTGCGAGCTGGGACTTTGGATTCCCGTGCTTATAAAACACGGTAGGCCGGCTAACCAAATTACGCGAAGCGGTACGCCATTTCGATTGATGTGAACGGTGGGCCTGGGAACGATACGCATGTGGAAGTAGGTGCCGAAAAGTGGCCGAAGATTATACGGGCGAGATCTATGCCCCGTGAATGCGCGATGTGTGGTCGGTACGTACATGGAACGATCGAGAGATCTATCCATCAACCAAACGGAATTATGTAGAGTTATAGGACACTAGTTGAAATGCCCGTGCGTTGCTACGGGCTATCTCAATCAAATAATTTTTTCTTTAACAATTGTTATATAGGAACCGGTAGATCGAATAAGTTTTTTACTCTATCAACGATGATGCAGAAAGAGACTAAAATAATATTCTCAAATAATATGAAGATTTAAATATAGATATCTCTTGTTTAAATAAAACAATTTTATAATAGAAAACTTAGTAGTTATATTATAAAGCTGTTAGTCGTGACCGTAACGCATAAGGGTCCGTCGTCCCGAAGAAAGAGACTTTTCTAGTTTAGCCCCTCGGGAATCAAGAAATGAAGGTGCCGATCCTCTCCACAATTGTATGCTGGCTAACGGAACCGCCACCCCCTACTGATGGAACGGGGCGAACATTCCCCCGAACTCCCCTCCCCGTCCCTAGTTCTCTACCCCGGTCGATCGCCTGTCCTCGCCTCCGATTCGGCTGCCGCCAGTTGCTCTAGTTGTCGTCGTCGTCGCCAACCCAATCTCCTGCCATGAATGTCGTTTGCCACTGACCTACGCCAAAGACCCTTGTGGTGACGAAGTCCCGAGACTGCAACCGCGTTCTCCCAAGCTGAAGTGACACTGCTGCAGGTACGATGTAGCTTAGGTCGCGATATGGACACCATCGGCCAGGGGGGCCAGACGCGCCACCGTTGTTGCGACTAAGCTGCGATCGAGAGGTGGTGATCCACAAGCGCTAGATGATGTTATTTCTCACATTATTGATTCAATACCGAGTGTATTTGCTGCAGGCAATACATGTACTCCCTCCGATACATAAAAGGTGTCGCTCAATTTGTACTAAAAATTGAGCGACACTTTTTATGTATCGGAGGGAGTAGCTTACTGCCACTTTGTGATAGAAATACAGGTTATTAGCCAAAAAAAAGCTTAATATTCTTATAAAAGATCTTATATTCTTATAAAAGATCTTTAAAATCATCTAATGATCATGATTAATGACATAATATTTTTTGATGAAAAAGTCCGAGGCATATACCCAGACACGCCCAATTTTTTTTTAATTTAATCGACAACGCCCGCACTCCACTTGTACATTGTGCGACTTTCCCATTCTCTCTCGTCAGTCGTCACCTCCCACCGCCCCCTCGGGGACATCTCTCACTGCATGTCCCCAATCGCCCCCAGCTCCATCTCAACCAAGTAAGGCCGGTGCCAACGCGGGCGTTTGGCGGGGCGATACCGCCCGCGTGGAGGCGATAGGCGGGCGAGAGGCGGGCGTTAGGGGCGCAGCGGGAGACGGCGGGCTCGCCTGGCGAGAGGAGGCGATAGCGGGCGCTATCGCCCGCGTTGGCGGGGTGAGAGGGCGGGCGTCGGGCGAGAGGGCGGACGAGAGTCGGGCGACGCGCTGGCACGCCCGGGCGAGAGGGCGGGCGAGAGGACGTGGCGCCCGCTGGTTGGTCCACGTGCACTGGCATTTATTTGGAATGTCTAAAAAAAATCGAGTGAAATGGTGATGTAGAGGAGAGAGAAGTGAGAGTGGGGACTATAGCCCGTGCACTGGCACCGTGCCGTGAGAGTGGCGTGAGAGTGGGGTGATAGTGAGGAAAAAAGCTGACGTGGCGGGGCTATAGCCCGTGATAGCGGATGATGCACTGGCACCAGCCTAAGGCCGCCGCTCCCGCCGACGCAAGCGACTCTCGTCACCTTCCACCACCCCTGCGAGGACATCTCTCATCCCCGGTCCCCATTCACCCCAGGGTCGACCAAGTCAGGAGGCCACTCCCGTTCGTCTCCACCACCGGCACGAGGACCCGCTCGCGCATCCCCACACTCCACCCCTCTCCATCGTATCTGGTCGCCGAAGATCCTGAGGAGGATCTTGAGCTCGGCATGCTCGCGGAGAGCTAGCTTTAGACGCTGATGGCGGCAGACGCGGAGGAGTGAGCCTCGTATCCACCGCATCGATGGCCACGACAATTGCGCGCGGGAGGTTACACAACGCCGACCTCCTCCTCCCGTAGTGCAACCCAATGAATGGGATTGATCGCCGAGGATCCCCGGCGTGGACGCCCTGCTCCGGCGGTCTGGCCGTGTCACGAGCGTTCTGGGCATGAGAAATTGCAAGATTCTGTATCTGAATATTTTATTAGTCTCCTTTTCCTAAATGAGGTACCCGATTTCTAACTTTTGTTTTAATTTTTTTGTGTTCTAGGTTTGGATCTTACCAAGAAATTTGATTGATTGCAGGACGATTAGCTTTTGGTTAACTTTGGATATTTTCGAAGCTACTCTATTCTAAAGGGTTTTGAATTTATAGTTGCAGGTTAGTTACATCTGGCTCAGGGGTCTAACTTTGTTTCTATATAATTAACTGTAAGAGTTAAGGTGGTTGAGGTTTGTTACCATGTTACATTATAGAAGGCTTCTGCAATTACCCCTTTCATTGTGGATAGATTTGGTTCAATCAGTATTCTTTCATTTATATTGGTATGCGTAGCTGAACCTGTTCTTGCTTTAGTAAAAATATAGGTTACTTCACTTTGTTTATTTTCTCTATAATGGTTCTACTTCAAATTTTCTTTGACCAGTTTATTGAATTATCTGTTTATTCTTGGCATAGTCAGATATTTGTTATAACCCCATGAAAGTAGGAGATTGGTCTTGTGCTCAAAGGAAGCCAAGAGATTGTGTTCAAAGGAAGCACTACAGGCACAAGTTTTTTTTGTCATCCATTGATTTCACACGATGTGTATGTGTTACAAGCTGAGATCAGAGCAGCCACTTACTGGGACATAATCTCTAGCTAAGTCAAGCTGGCCATGTGTATTACTTCTTCAAACCATTCATTACCTCTGGGAATACACATTGGATACAATAAGTAACACTGAATTCTTGATAACCTCTTCTAAATTCTTGCTTGTAAATTGTGGTATTAGCATATTTTTGTACAAACGATTGGCATATCCATCTGAATTGTTGGCTCTTAAAATAAAGTAACAAGCACCCACTTAAAAAGAATCTGCACTACAACTGAGACCGCACACTATAACCTATAAATAATATAGCTC
The DNA here is from genome assembly GCA_028641055.1 of Alopecurus myosuroides. Lineage (NCBI taxonomy): Eukaryota > Viridiplantae > Streptophyta > Magnoliopsida > Poales > Poaceae > Alopecurus > Alopecurus myosuroides. The sequence continues at coordinate 737,457,133 of CM054057.1, read as the reverse complement.
AAGAATTATGTGAGAATCCTTCGAATATAGATCTTGTGAGAGACGATGAATAGCTCTGCCAAGTCAAGCATGTTTATTTTTCAACAAGCCATCAGTATAACTTATAGTGTCTTGTCCAAACCAATAAAATGAGATGCTTTCTGAAGATTTGATTCTTCCATGATGGATGACTGGTTAGTAGTGTCTAGTAATTCTGCCATATCTGGCTCGGTTTTAGTAGGATGGAACATTTTCAAGTTTTCATTATTTATAGGCTCTAAGGTCTGAAACGACTTGCTTCGCTCATTTATCGTGTCAGAATCTACGGATGATGAATTAGTTTCTCCATGTGTATGAACATCTTCAGTCCAACGGGTCGTGTCACAATCTTCAGTCCAGTCAGCAACTCCAAGTGACATATGTCGATCAGTTCCTAGAGATGGAAAAACTTGCAGCTCCTGTTGATTGATTGTTTGGTGGCCGTGGGTTCAGATTCCATCTAAACCAAAATTAGTTGATGTGATTTATCATGAAAAAAACAATAATAAAGGGATCAGATCGATATGTGATCTTCGCCCTCCAGCACTTAGTCCACGAAACTGAATCTATTTTCTTTGAACATGAGTCTTTATCTCTAGCCAATCATGTCAGGTGCTCTATTTGTAGCATGGTCGCTAGCACTCTAACAGTGCATATTAGCTAAAGAAGTTAAATACCTGCTGAGTCCATCAGGCTTCACTGTAGATAAGCTCCTGTTGGGTCCTTTCTTCCCAAGTTGATATGCAAGTTGGGTTTGTTCCCTTTTGATGTTGAAACTATTTTCTTATTTTGAATGGTCATCTCTTGTTGAAGGTATTTCTATCACATAGGATACCGTGCAGTTATACTTGACATAACAACCAATATTAATACATCAATGATCCAGCAAATAAATCATGTCAGTATAGTTTCTGCATGTATGGTGAAGGAATTTTTGTACCTCAGGTGGAGCATGAGAGGACCAAGTCCCAACGAAGTACGAAGAGCAGCGAGGCAGCAGCAAGCGCAACAATGTCCTGACGAAGTAATGGAGAATGGCGAGACAGCGGCGAGCGCGACAATGTGGAGCAGGGAAATTTACAATTGATGTGAAGTTTTTGTCGAAGATCTGGGGTCCTTTTTATTGCCTTTTCCTGAACGAGCAAAGGAGTTCATGTCGGCTTGAGTTCTGTCGAGGGATCTTGGATCTGAGATGAGTCCGTGTTGGATTAGATTTTTTAAAGGAAACCGTGTGGAGCAAAAGAGTTCACGTTAGTTCTTTTTTTCAGAACTACGTTAGTTTAGGTGAGTCCATGTTGGAATAGATTTTTTGTGTGAAGGAAATTGTGCTGGAGTATGGCCGGCGGTCGCACTGTATGTGCAATGAGCTGGGCTATGGTTCAGCCTTATATGCCGCTGGGACAATGACTGGGCCGGATTGGCGAACGGGGCGCTGATCTGTTGACTTGGCCCAAACCAACAGTTATCGATCGATCAATCAATCTACAGGGACGTACCCGTACGCCTACGTGACGATCCTTATCAGAAACTATATAGTAGAGATATAGTACTACGACAGAAAGATGGGATATTTACTCCAATCTCCCACCGGCCGATTGCATTCACAAACATTGATTGTTCATATCCAAGCACATTTTAACGATAATTGTTACATTAGCATGCACATGAAACAGCCAGAACTATGGAAAATACTTTTGTAAAGCCGACTGTAGCACAAGCTCGGTCAGCGATGCGCGTCTCCTATCCTCTTCCCTTACCTTTGATTGGATCGACAAAAACAAGGATGGGAAGAACAACCGCTGCTCCCCAACAAGCCACCGCCCTCACCCCTCCCGCCGCTAAATAGTTTGTAATTCAGATTTTTATCTCTATTACTCAATAGGAAAAGGTTAAAAAAGATCGGAGACACACGCGTAATCTCTCCTGACTCGTTGAAGGGCTCGCTAAAAAAAAAAGGAAAAACTGAACACGGGAAGTCTGGTAATGTGATTACATTTTTTTGTAAGGTAATACGTTCTTATTCATAAGATAAATATCCGGTTACAAGACACGTAAACACCGACATTATAGTACTGAAAGGATAGTATAATCCTATGCAAAAGACCAGCGCCTGTCCATCTCCTTCGGCACCACCAAAGTGACCACCAGGAGAGAAGACAAATCACCTCTTCATCCGAACTCGACGCGGCTCCATCGCTGATCTGCAGCTTTACGGACCTCCAAAATAGTTTGCCAGAAGCAAAACCATTGTCGTTGAACGAATCAGACCGGGGCAACGTGTCCCCGGACACCCCATCGAACTTCAGAACTGACATCCCCGCACGACTACAACGTCGAAGAAAGAAACCAGAACTCCCAGCTTCCATCCACAAACCAAGCACAAGATGCACCATCTTCCAGCTATTAACTACGCAGCCAGCCGTCTGCGCGTACTCCCGATGACAAATCCTCCCTGCTCCATTATGACGCCGGAGACAACGTCGCAGCAACGGGACATAACAGAAGGAGAGACACACCTGATGGGATTGCCGCCACGGCCTCGCCGATACCATCAATGAACCCTAACGCCACCGGTCTGAAAGATCGGCGAACACACGATATCATCAACTCCGAGACGCCGTCTTGAAGGACGCCGTCGGTGTGGGAGTGGAGTTGGGACAGATTTATTCGTCGAAGCGCCGCTCCCACCGACCCAACGACGCTCCACAGACTACAAAACCAAACCCTAACTATAGAACGAAGGAACGAGGTCCCCCATCCCTTCTGCCGCCGGAGCGATAATCGGAGAGAGAGGGGACCAACGCCGTGGCCGGTGGAGATCGGGGGTAGAAGGTCCTATCCCTAGTAGCCAAGCTCCTGGCAGCGGCTAGGTTAGGAAAACTTTTCGAGAACGTCGATAATGTGATTCCTTTAGCTACACAGGCTCGCGGGCATGAAACGCGCGCGTACTCCTTATAAGGCTGATAGAGTTGAATGGGCTCAAGGTTACAGATCCAACTAAACAACTCCTTTTCAGTTCGGGTTTAAAAAAAACTCCTTTTCAGTTCTCAATTTTTTTTAAACAATTGCTTTGTCACAAAACCAAACACTACAGGAATCTGTCAAGAAGCCGACGGCTTTTGGCCGTCGGCATAGACCAAAATGCAGTCGGTGATTCCTTTAGCACATTGCCGTCGGCGTAAGGGCGCGTCGGCATACGCCAAATAACGGTCGGCACACTAAAAATCGTCGGCGTAGGGCTATGCCGACGGCAAAGCCGTCGGCATACCACGCTCTACGCCGACGACAAAGCCGTCGGCATAATATTTCCAAAATAATTGAAAAAAAATTCAAGAAAAAATTCGGATTTTTTTGAACTTTTTTTAAATTCTATTACAGAATTTTGCACTTAGCCACATATTTAATCTATAATTACACAATTAATCTAGTCAACATACTTAAGTTAGTCAAACTTCCCGTTCGGTCACCTATCCTTAAATTCCTTCAGCCAAAGCACGCATAACCTTTAAGTTGCTTCCAAACTAGATTCCATATGAGATGTTAGAACTTACTGATGTTACTATCATATCAATCATATTAACCTGTGGGGAATCATGTTAAAGTTTCTATTTTTTAAATTTTAAAAAATATTTGAACAAATAGCAATGATTATATAATTATTTTTATTGAATAAATAACAATATAATGTTAGAAATTACTTTATTTTTTCAATAAATTATTTAATATAGAATAATTTATATCTTTAAATACGTAAATCGAAATTTGACAAATAAAATGTCTAAATCGATTAGGAAAATTAGAGAAATTCAAATATGACATCCATATCATTGAAACATCGATAGTTTAAAAAAAATTGAACTCTTTTGATGAATAGTCATGGTGGCCATTTTGACATTTTTGCCGATTCAGGTGGAAACAGGCCAAATGACGGGTGTAATGGCCAAATTTATGACATAGTTTATTTAAATGTGCCCATATTCCACACAAACATGCATATTGGAAGCACGGACAATGTTCACGAAGAAAGTTTTCCTTTTCACTGAATAAAAAAACCATTTTCTATTTTCCGAGTGTGAAAGATGGCTTTTTTTGTGAAGCACCAACCACAAATATGTTGCAAAACTTGGGAGCTGAATTTTTTGAAAATACTAGACCATGTTATATGCATAATTAACCAAATTTTTGCAGCTGAAAAGGTTTCCATCCACCTTATTTGAAAAACACAAGTTTCTGCCGATTCAGTTGGAAACGGGTCAAATTTGAACTATAGGTGGCTCGTAGTTTGCTCATGATTTTTGGAAAAATTCATTTTTAGGTACACAACTACCTATTTTATCAGAGATACAGCAAAAGTTTCTCAATATTCAAGCCGTAGCTACGAACGGTCATGCCTGCCATCTTGACTTTTTCATGAAACCGGTTTAAAAAATTCCAGAAAATTTAAAAAAACCCAAAATGATGCAAGACATTCGCGTGGTGTCATTATATATGTCCTAGTATCCACCAAAAGTAATAAACTTAGAATACGACAGTTGTGTTGAAAATGTGTTCATAAATGAGCTATCTCCTACGAACATTCTAGGGTTTCGGGCCAAATGACGGGTGTAATGGCCAAATTCATGGCATAGTTTGTTTAAATGTGCCCATATTCCACACAAATATGCATATTGGAAGCACGGACAATGATCACGAAGGAAGTTTTCCTTTTCATTGAATAAAAAACCATTTTCCATTTTCCGAGTGTGAAAATGGCTTTTTTTGTGAAGCACCAACCACAAATATGTTGCAAAACTTGGAAGCTGAATTTTGTGAAAATACTAGACCATGTTATATGCATAATTAACCAAATTGTTGTCGCTGAAAAGGTTTCCATCCACCTCTTTTGAAGAACACAAGTTTCTGCCAATTGAGTTGGAAACGGGTCAAATTTGAACTACAGGTGGCTCGTAGTTTGCTGATGATTTTTGGAAAAATTCATTTTTAGGTACACAACTACCTATTTTATCAGAGATACACCAAGAGTTTCTCAATATTCAAGCCCTATCTACGAACGGTCATGCCTGCCATCTTGACTTTTTCATGAAACCGGCTTAGAAAATTCCAAAAAATTTAAAAAACCCCAAAATGATGCAAGACCTTCGCGTGGTGTCATTATATATGGCCTAGTATCCACCAAAAGTAATAAACTTGGAATACGACAATTTTGTTGAAAATATGTTCACATAAATGAGCTATCTCCTACGAACATTCTAGGGTTTCGGGCCAAATGACGGGTGTAATGGACAAATTCATGGCATATTTTGTTTAAATGTGCCCATATTCCACACAAACATGCATATTGGAAGCACGGACAATGATCATGAAGAAAGTTTTCCTTTTCATTGAATAAAAAACCATTTTCCATTTTTCGAGTGTGAAAAATGTCTTTTTTGTGAAGCACCAACCACAAATATGTTGCAAAACTTGGGAGCTGAGTTTTTTGAAAATACTAGACCATGTTATATGCATAATTAACCAAATTGTTGCCGCTGAAAAGGTTTCCATCCACCTCTTTTGAAAAACACAAGTTTCTGCCGATTCAGGTGGAAACGGGTCAAATTTGAACTACAGGTGCCTCGTAGTTTGCTCATGATTTTTAGAAAAAATCATTTTTAGGTACACAATTACCTATTTCATCATAGATACACCAAGACTTTCTCAATATTTAAGCCCTAGCTACAACGGTCATGCCCGTCGTCTTGACTTCGTTTTGAAATAGGCATAGAAAAATCAAACAAATTCAAAAAAATGATGGAGATGAAACCCTTAACATACATAGTAGAATACTTGACATATACAACCCAAAACATACTTGTACACACTTGGTATGGTCCACCTAGATTTTGGTTGGATTCAGAGGCCCCACAACCCTCTCAGACGAAACCGGTAACCCATTATTGTTAGTTCCATTCTTTCTCATGATTTTGTTTGTAATAATGTAGCTCCTTTTCGAAATGAGCTAAAGATCGTCAAAATCCGAGTTCAAATTCAAAAAATATGATCAAAACTGTGATTAAGCCAAAAAAAAATTGAGCTTCGCTATGCCGTCGGCGTAGCTCAAAAAAAAAGATAGGTCGACGGCATTGCCGTCGGCATAGATAATTTTTTTTTTCGCAACTCGGGATTCTCTGGTTGGGTCTATGCCGACGGCCCCGACAAATTGCCGCCGGCATATAATTTGGTCGTCGGCACAGTAGCGCATTCCTGAGGTGAAACACGTCGGAAAAAAACTAAACAACTGCTTTGGCCTGAGCCGTGCCTCTATTACGACTTACGAGTAGGCCATTAGACACACATGAGTACCTTAACCTAACCTCACCCGATCGCTTCCTAGTGACCTAATCTCTATGCAGTTGTGATTGTCTGCATGACATGTGCAAGCCGAAACCGAGTCTTTGACCTAGAAGTATATAACAGTTTGGTGGCACCGCCTGTACGAATCAAAACGTCAATACTCTGAATGGAAGGCTTATTACCAACATAGTAGGATCACTAAATAGGCATTGCTTTAGATTGAATAATAACTGTACTTGGATCGATGAACCCCCTATTTTCCTCTTGCAAACTCTTTTAGATGATATAAGTAGGGTGTAATTATGGTGGCAGTAAGTTTCAGACGCACTCTTTTCCTTATCAGGATACCTACGGGGACTGGATGGTTTTTAATGAGGCGACTTGCTAGCTTAATATATTTATGGTTTAAAAAACAAAAAAACAGTAGGATCACTAAATTGTCTCTGTTGACACCACTAGCGCGTGCGGCCCACAATGCATTCTCCGCAGAAGTTACTCGCTCTTCCAATAGTTGTCACTGACGCGCTGCAACACATCCCAGATAGTGGCAGAAGACGGATGAAATTTGAGGTGGGGCAAACTATGAATCATAAATTAAACTACTGTACAAAACCAATGATATTTAGATTTCTATAGAGAATGAGATAGTCATCAGAGGTGCTGACATTTGACTAGTTAACTGCTGCCAGTTGACCTGGCTTAAATACACAGATAGCTGTTTCAGCTAATTCAACTTTATACTGAGATAAAGGCCATTTAGCTTCCACCATGACGTGACGAACATGCACTAGGAAATCAGGCCTCTAGCTCCGGTTGGTGTGTGTCTTTCGCACCGGTCGGCCAACCGGATCTGGGAAACCGCAGCTAGAGGTCCCCCTTTAGGGCCAGTTCTTTTCGGCTTAATAACTAGCTTAGCTGGGAAATTGAGCTCCAGCCGAAAAGAACTCGATTTTTAGGCCCAACTTAAATTTCCAGCCACCGCCGCTCGCTGTGTAGTTGCGCGCAGCTACCAAAGGGCAGATTCCCGCAGCTTGCCGAGCTGCTCGTATTATGTAAATTTCGTGTTTCCCAGCCTACCCCAGGAACGAACCGTTATTACGTCCAAACTGCCCTCCCACCATCTCCATATCTATCATGCAAACGAATCGTTTTGTTTGCTTGTTTCCAGACCTGTGAGGAGGGTTCTGAATAGCCACGGGACGCCGCCGCCATCTGGACGTCGACGGCCAACGTAGCAGCCCGACTCACGCCGTGTCCAAGCACGAAACAGGCCTGACCTCCACCTTCCCCAGCGGCAGAACTAAGGTAGCCTTCTCATCCTATGCCTGTAGGTGTCGTACTGTACTAAACGTAGATTAGATCGGCTCCTGCAAAAGTATCCAATCCGGTGTTTCCATATTTTTTTCTCGTAAGTGTCGTTTATTTTTGTATGATTGCTGCTAGCAGCTAGCTCGTTCGTAGGTGTTGTGTACGTACTAGGTGATGCGCCAAAAATCCTAGATGATTTCTTCTGTACATGTTGTGTAGTATAAATAGTAGATCGCACGGAGTATAATTTCTGATTACTGCTAGCAGCTAGCTCGTTCGTAGGAGCCGTATATTTTTGTATGATTGCTGCTAGCAGCTAACTCGTTGGCAGGTGCTGTGTACGTACTAGGTGATGTGCAAAAATCGTAGATGCTTTCTTCTGTACATGATGTGTACGTAGCACATGACTTCTCCAATACATATGGGTTATTGCTTGTACATGCTCTGATTTAATTTTTAGCATATTATATTTTCTGATTGCTTCTGTAGGTACTATTGTTTTTTATTGGATGAAATTGTTTAAAACAACAGTGTGCAATTAGATATTGAGCAATGCATGTTTTGACATTGGTTTTGTCACATGTCTTATAGATGGAAAAAGCGAAACCACCGAAAGCAACTTGGGACCCTCAGGCCCATAGTGTATTTCTTGATGTTTGTATTGAAGAAGTGCAAGCAAAAAACCGTCAACCCGGCCAAAGTTGTTTAAACGCACAAGGCTATATAAATTTGGTAAGGAAGTTCAATGAGCGAACATCTAGAAATTATGAGCGTAAACAATTCAAAAATAGATGGGAGGCACTGAAAAAGGACTACAATTGCTGGAAATCATTGAATCAACATGCATCTGGTCTAGGAAGAGATCCCATTACTAATAGCATTGCTGCTAGCGACGATTGGTGGGATAACGAGATAAAGGTATTGCCACCTACACATATATATATATAATGAATTCTGTTGAATTAGAAATATTATGCTCATGTAGTACTCTCGTACCCATATTGTAGAGATGTGCGGAGGCGAGCAAGTTTCGATATGCTCCACTAGCGGATGAGGATAAGATGAGGGAGATTTTTGAGCAACATAGTGTTACAAATGAGTATGCCAGGGTACCGGTTCCATCATCGCAAGTTGGGAGCCCTCAGGTTAATATTTTGAATGATGAGGACTCAGGGTGTGAAGAAATTACACCTACTCAAGGTAAAGGTGGAAAGAAGAGAGCATGTCCTTATTCACCTAGTGCAGCAACACTTGAAAAGATGGCAAAGGTTGATGGTGAAAAAACAGCTTTCGTGCGTATGGTAGATATATTTGAGAAGAGGGAACAAAGTAGAATCGCTGCGTTATCTCAACCTCAAGTTACTACTGATCCTAAGAGAGAAGAGTTTAAAAAGATGATGACCATGGTGGTTCAGGATGGAGGTTTTCCCGGAAGTGATGAGCATTTCTATGCTTCACATATGTTTAGACAACAAGAATATCGTGATGCATTTAGTTGTTCTGGTTTCGAGGGCGCTGAGCCTGGTGTCATACTTGGATGGATCAAGAGGACATGGGAGATGTTTCTCAAAAATAAATAGAGAGCGGAAGTAGATGTGTTATTTGCTTTGAACCATAAATATTAGTTGTACTTGTATTGCCTGAACCACTATTTGTTCCATTGTATTGTGAAGACATATCATTTGTTCCCAGTTTGTATTGTGATAGACATATCATTTTCTCTCCAACTTTTATTTTGATATATTTATATATCATTTTTCTCTCCAACTTGTATTGTTATGTACGCATAATTTTATCTCCAAATGTGTTGTGATGTATGTACCATTTTCTCTCAAACTTGTATTGTGATGTATCTATCATCGGCTCTCCAACTTGTATTTTTAATTTATGTCTCGTGTGTTGATTATGTGGCAGATGAATATCTCGAATGATGAAGACGATGAAGAATTTGAAATGTGCATGGTTCCAATGGGGTGTTATCTTCAACAACGTGAGAGGATTCCATATGCACCAAGAAGATTACCAACGATGACAGGGCTCCAGTGGGTGGAAGAGAAAGAACAAAACGGACGAAGGTTCTACTCTATGTTCAGGATGAGGAGGTCAGTGTTTTACCCATTACATGACTTGTTGGTTGAGAAATATGGTCTTAAGTCAACTTCCAACATGTCAAGCAAAGAAGCACTAGCTCAGTTCTTATGGACTTTGGGGTCACGCCAAAGCACCGATAATGTCTCGGATCGATTTGAACATAGTCGATCTACTACTAATAAAAAGTTTCATGAGGTCTTGAAGTGTGTTTATGGTATGGCTGGTGATTATATCAGCCCCAAAGATCCAACGTACACCCAAGTTCATCCAAAACTAAGGGGACGCAAATTTTGGCCTCATTTCAAGAATGCCATCGGGGCAATAGATGGAACACATATTCCTTGTATTGTGCCAGCAGAAGATCAGCCTAAATACCGCAACAGAAAAGGTGTTACAAGTCAAAATGTCATGGCAATATGCGATTTCGATATGAGGTTCACTTTTGTAGTTGCCGGCTGGCCTGGATCTGTTCATGACACACGTGTATGGTCTGATGCTAAGGTTGAGTACGACAATTATCCACACCCTCCAGGAGGTAATCATCGTACATGTGTACTTTTCTCACAAGTGTGTACTATTGCTTGTTAAATTAATATTCTCCCATATTTATTTTCTATCTCTACAGATAAATACTATCTCGTTGACTCCGGATATCCAAACAAAGTTGGATATCTAGCACCTTACAAACAACAACGATACCATGTACCCGAGTTCCAACAGGCACCTCCACGAGGGAGAGAGGAGACATTCAACCATCGGCATTCCTCTCTACGAAACGTCGTTGAAAGAGCATTTGGTGTCCTCAAGATGAAGTGGCGAATTCTCTTAGGCATAACAAGGTACAAGCCAGAGGTACAAGCGATGATCATAAGTGCATGCATGTGCCTCCATAACTTCATTCGTGAAAGCAATCTACGCGACGAGCATTTTGACAGGTTTGATACTGATGGATATGTTCATGTGGAGAGTTCTTCTCATCCCAGTGTTGCACCCACAGATGATGGTACAATGGACGCACTACGTGATGCAATTGCTCAGAGTCTCGTGCCTTGATTATTAGTTGTTACGGCATAAGGTGTTATTATCGTGACCTCTTTTGTTCCAGAAAAAAACATGTAATAATTTGATGACCTTGCTTTTGTTTGATATTTTTCTAAAGTACGACGTCTTACTTTTTTATAATATTTTTTATTTCATCAATGTTCGTCAGTCAGTTTATTATTCACATATACGGTATACACATTAGATAACACATAATGTAAATTATATATCACACAACCATAGTCTAGGGATATTATTGACCGTTTGACATACGACATGCAAATTAAGCTGAGACGCCATAAGCTGAAAAGAACTGGACCACAATTTTTCTGGAGCTTATTTTCACTGCAGTTTCTCTAGGGCAGTTAAGCTTAAGCCGTTTCTGCACAAGCCTAAGCTGAAAAGAACTGGCCCTGGCCCCAGTTGCGTTACGAACGGGGATAAATGGTGCCCCACGTGATCACTGTTAAGCGAGCAGGCTGGCCACCCTATACCCCCACGGTCCGTCCACGTGGGCGCTGTTTACGAACCGGTACTAAAGGTAAAATTAGTACCGGTTCCACAACCCAGGGCGCCAGAATCTTCTTGTGCCGGTTCGTTCTCGACCTTTAGTACTGGTTTGTGATACAAACCGGTACAAAAAGGGTTCGTGCCAAAATTTGTTGCGCAAGTGAGGCCGGCACTGCACCTTTAGTACCGGTTCGTAACGAACCAGTACTAGAGGGTGTGCAGCCTATTTCTTCAACCCGACCCACCCTCTTGCTAGCTCTCCAATTTCATTCTAACACATTTCTAAAAAAATTCTCTCCTCTCACACTCCAACATCTTCATTTTTCTCCATCATTTGGTTAAGATTGGCAACAACCATCTATACAAGGGTTAGCAACGTCATCCTTTCTTCCGGCGTTCCTAACTTAGCTCATTTCCTATAGTTTAACTCGTTTCATTTTTTTAGTTCTAGCAAGGTGTTTGATGAATTGACTAGGTTAGGGATTTCATTCGTTTTATATGAAATTTGAGCTTAATTGAATTATGTTTTGTTGGTTTTAGTATCTTCCCCGTTCTCACCGCCATCGATCGCTACCGCCGTCCCTAGCCGACATCACCTCGGTGAGTCTACTTGTTTTTATGTTCTAAAAAATAACTTAGTTTTACTATGATAGATGCATATATATCACCTCCGGCGAGCTTCTCCTCCTCCACCACCTCCGGCGACCTCCTCCTCCACAACCACCACCTCCGGCGACCTCCTCCCACTCCACCAACTTCGGTGAGCTCCTCCTCCACCACGTCCGGCGACCTTTTCCTCCTCCTCCTCCTCCTCCAACTACGACAACCTTCTCCTCCTCCTCCAGCACCTCCGGTGCCCCCATTGTCCACGCACCACCTACCAAGTCACCTAAGGACAAGGCCACGGGCACCACGACATCCGACGAGCTCTGGCCAAATTCTAGAAAATTTTTCGAAATTTTGGCAAAATTCCGGCGGCCAGATCCCTTCTTTCAAATTCAAAAAGAAATTATCTGGCGCAACACTGGCTGATGCGCCACAGAATTTCACATTTCTGTGAGCGTGGCTGGGGTGCGCCATAGAAATTTAATTTTATGGCGTGGATTTTGTGGTGCACCCCTAAGGCCCAGGATGCGCCACAGAATCCTAAAATGGTGTGCCACAGATAGGCTTTTCTTTACTAGTGAATGGATGGAGATCATTGTCGATAATGGAATGCTCCCTTTAGATTAATGACCTCCTTAACTAAAAATCCCGCCAATTCCTCTTGAATTGATTCTAGGCGGTCATGCGGTAGGAGCTCCCTCCGTCTGTCGTGAATCGTGAAATTCTTTCTACTCGTCCTCCGCTCATTCATGATGATCCTCATGTTCTCCATGACATAGAATACACATAAGTTTGTTCCAGCTGGCTGCTGAGTGCACTTTGCGAGAAATAGAATTCAACCAAATAATGCTCAAGCAATTAAAGAGATGCATGAATCTAGCAAGTGCTACTTACATCGATTGTATGAACTAGCATATTAGTTTGCGAAAGACCGGCTTGGTCCTTCCTGAACCGCTTCCAAGCCCTGTCCGGCAAAGAACAAAGGAATAAATGTGTCATCATACGATAATGAATGAACAAAAGGGTACGATATAGTGCGACAATGATTGAACTTATTGTTGAGCACTGAAATCACGGAAACGTACTCCTCTTGTGTTTTTTATAGTGTCCATGATCTCAACTACTCCGGTGTCAACGTGAGTGTTGAGAAGAATACAGTGGAAACTGCACACGTTTATATGCACAGTGAGGCATACATCAATTACACTTAACATGGAGTTAGCGAAATAGAAATGTGCAGGAATATGCAGAAGAAAGTAACACTCACCGTGTCTGTAAGGAAATATTACTTCACTACAGTAAAATTGTTTCTCTAAAAACATAAGAATGTTATTCTCCGTGTCGCTGGGGTATTGCTTCAGCATTACAACATTGACAACATATGGGTCAATGAACCCAATGCAACCGATTCCTTGACATTCCCGAATCTTCAATCGGCATAATAGATATCGTATAGTGAGGATAATAAGAAGCACTGGTAGATCAAGCTGAGGTAGATACTTAATTACAGAAATAAAATAATCACTTACAGACAATAGATGCTGATGATCGATTAATCGAGGCCGTCTAGATTATAGAGATCAAAAAGATCTTCCAAATAAATAGAGATTGAGTCGATGTGGAAGAAATGCTCCTCTCTTTATTTGATCATGAGTGTATCCAGCCCTTGGTTTGAGGCTTTCATGTACCAATGATGCAGTTAATGCTTATGTGTTGTTAGAGAGCCGAGCAGGTCAGATCTGACGAGAGACTTCCCTGAGACATATTACCATGTTGTATCAGCAACTTGGTAGCCCCCATCGCGACCGCTTAGCAATTGCTCAACAGTGACACCACAAGATCTGGCAAACCTCCTAAATTCATCCATATAAATTGGCTCGGAGGGTTTTTGTGCAGCGCGTACCACCTTGAGCAGGGAGATCGACTGTTTTTTCTGATCCCCGGGCAGGGGAATTGTGTTGCCCTGCTTCTTTGCTTTGGAATGACTCTTAAATAGACCGCGCACATAGTCATCATTTAGATTTAGCTGAATTTGGGATGGCATGAGCAGCCGATCCTTAAAGTGTTTTTGTACCACCGAATCTATTGGATCCTTTGGCGGCGAGGCGGTTTCTTTCCACACATAGACATCTGACGTTTCGTGTCCGCAGCCACCCACCCAGCATTCTGCTCGTCAGTCATATCATAAGGCAACACCTCTGGCGGCGGCTTGGGTTTCGTCTTCTGAGCAGCTTTCTTCTTTGGTGAAGACTTAGAGGCGGCGGTGGTACCACCCTTCCGCTTTTTCCCGGGGGACTTAGTGGGCGGCGGAATCGGCTGACGCAGCGGAGATTGAGGCGGACTCAAGCTGCTGAGGTCCATGGCGTCGACGTGTGGACTTGTTGTAGGTGGTGACGGAGGATTGGCTCTCAGAGAAGGAGGTGGAGGTGGTGGTGGTGGTGAATTTACTCTCGGAGAAGGAGGTGTTGTAGGAGACGGTGGCTTTGGAAACACTATGTTTTTCTTTTTCTATACTATGGATCTAGTGACGCCTTCTCCCAATGTCTCGATCTCACCGCCGGGGAAGTCAAGCCACGGTACCCTACAAGTCCCCTGAACATCATCCACACGGACACGAGCATAGCCAGGTGGGTTCGGCTGGCCATGCAGGTCGCTCCATCTACACAAGGTAAAGCATAGCCATCCACCACCTTCAGGGATATGTTCGAAACGGACACATGGAGCTCACAATTTGTCTTCTCCTTGATTTTATCCACGGCCTCCATCGGTGCAGCAGCATCATGTATCACATGTGTACTATGCATCACCACTGCATTCTCAGCCGGTACCTCCGTTGAAGCTACGCTGCTCCGGCGTTGAGGTGGGCCTCCGTCGAGTGTATTGTCTTTCTGTTGGGAGCGCGGTCCTTTAAGCTCGTCAATCTGCTGCTGCACCTGCTGATATTTTGCTTCAAGTTCCCCAAGCCAGGCTGCGACCTCCGCCTCCTCCCGCTTCTTTCCCCTCTGTCGGCTTCTATATGCATATTGGGATTCTTCCGTGATAAACCCAGTCGACCACGGGTGCCCTCCCCAGCCTCGTTTCAAACCAGTATGTTCCGAATTACTGAGGGCCTTCATCATCTCGTCTTCCTCTCGTTCTACCATGAAGTTTCCCTCTTTAACCTCTTTGAACACAATCGCAAGTGCCGCAAAGGAGGCCGCAATTTTTGCATTCACAATAAGATTCCAATTTGTGTCAATCTTTGCCCCATGCCCAAGTAACCAATTTCTTGACGTCATGGGAAAATCTTGTGTAGCTGGAGTGATCCCCTGATCTCACAGATCTGCCTCAAGTTTATCAAGCTTAGGCGCTGAAACCCTATAGCCCCCTGGACCCATAGTATGGTGATATTGCTTCTTAGCCGGATTTACCTTATTCTTTGCTAATCTTTCCATACCCTCTTCTGATTCCTTGTACGCCTTAACTGCTGGCCAGTGTTGCCTTCGCTTCTCTAGCGGACCCTCGAATATTGGAGCTCCTTTTTTAGTCTCATATTCTTTCCATAATCTTGTAGGGTGAACTATGTCATAAGCTTCTAAAAAAATATGTGTTTTTCGACCTATCAGAGACCAAAGTAACTCCAGGATGATCAACTATTTGTGCTGGCTGATTCCATTCTTGAACACTTATCGGGATGAGGTCCCTAACAATACCTCCACACAGATTTTTAAACGTAGTTGCAGTCCTTTTGGGCTCCGCAGGTTCTCCATTTCGATAGAATTCCTCGATTACCAGATGCTCTCCAGAGGCCAGCTCTTTAGCTGGGACTTGTTTCGACTTCTTGGTAGACGACGTCGATGCAGAGGTCTTCTTGGAAGCAGTAGGTTCCCCAGCCTGCACTAACGCCTGTTCATTGCAATTATCGCTGCTTGTAGTAGCGGCCACATCTGATCCTTGCAATTGCTCTGCTTCCTCCATTCCCTGACCTGAATCGTTTAGGTACTGCGAGCCGTCATCTTGATCTCCGCCATAATCTTGATCTGCACCGTCATTGGGTCCACCGGGGAGTGTACTATCTTTTATTATCGCGAACATGTCTTCTTCACCCTCTCTACCGTCCATAGCACAACTAATACAAATTATTTCAATAATGTGGAAAACACTAAGTGATATCTCTATTTCAACAAGTCAATGTAGCGGAATAATAATTCAAAGTATCCTAATACAATTGAAAGAAAATTGTTTCAATAATGTGGAACACACTAAGTGATATCTCTGTTTCAACAAGTCAATGTAGAGGAATAATAATTCAAAGTAGCACTAATACAAATGAAAGGAAATTATTTCCATAATGTGAAAAACATTAATTGATATCTCTATTTAACCAAGTAAAAGTAGCGAAATAATAATTTAAATTATCACTAATACATCGATATCACGAATAATAATTTTGTTACATATAGTTGCGGTCTACTTTTATTTAACTCTAATACATCGAACTAACTTTGACCGGGTCCTAAGCCGCAGGGTGCTGAGTCGCGGGTGGTGCGCTTCCACAGATACGGAATCCAAACAGGGTCATAGCTCACACTAGTAGGAAATAGGCTATAGCCACCACCTTACCGCTGGGGAACGGAGATATACGTTCGCCAGCGCTATTACCGCTGGGCAACACGAGATCGTGTTCGCCAGCGCTACCCACCTTACCGCTGGCGAACATGCCAGATTATACGTCAGCGGTAAGTGTGGGCCCGGTTGCGTGCTCGGCTCAATTCACCGCAGGCGAACATCGTTGCGCTTCGCCAACGCTAGGCAGGGTACCGCTGGCGAACTAGCTGGCGTGTTCGCCAGCGCGCAAGTTAGCGCTGGAGAACGCGCTAGCTAGTTTGCTAGCGGTAACCTGGCATATGCGATAAGTGAGCACCCCCACCACCCACTTCCCCCTCCTCCACTCTCTTCTCAACCTTGTCCCTTGTCCCCTTCTTTCTATAGCTCAAACTCATGCCAATTTTCCCCACCTCCTCCTCTCTTTTCAACCAACCAAAACTATTTTAGTTGGTAGATCTAGATTTATCTTCCTCCTAACACCCTTCCTACCCAAATTGTTCCCTTCCTAGGAATCTATATCTAGAATTACCCCCTCCCTCTCCAAAGCTCCAAAATTCTTCGGATATAATCTTGTGTACTCATCTAATAATTTGAGGTGGGATTAACGATTATATATAATTAAATGAGTTTGTATGAGTTTTGTCCGGATACACATGATATGCAATATATGTGTGAAATTTCACCAGATTCAATATGGTCGTGACATGAAGATGCTATATGTGTGAAACTTTTGGAATGAAATTGAGTAGCCTACTATTGTTGGAATGTTGATTCATTTCCGACTCGGCAAAGATTCACACTCCCTAACCTCCTATTTGTAGGAAAGTCATGCCGAATTTTTCCGTGAATACGTCATGAAGTGAAAATTTGGATATGAAAATGAGTTCACATTATTGCCGGAATGTTGATTCATTTCCGTCTCGGCAAAGTTTAGTACTCCTCTAACCTCCGATTTGTAGGAATGTCATGCCGAAATTTTTCGTGAATATCGATATATATAATATATATATATATATATATATATATATATATATATGTGTGTGTATATATATAGGAAAATGGTTCCGTAATCCTGTGTGTACATACTCCCACGTGCAAATATACCACATAAATGAATCGTTTATACCACTCTCTTATTTTTAATATACTTCTTTATTTAATACTAGATACTCCTAAATGACTTTTGTGAAAATTTTCATTTTATTCTACGTATTTTAAGTTATTTGTACATATATGTATGTACAAAGGGTATATAGAAAAAACCGAGGACTCTGGTGATATTTTTTCCATACAAATTGTATTGGGGTATCTTAGAATAATTAGTGAGATATATAAAAAATAATAAAGAGGTATAATGCCCTCGTGTGTGTGGTATATTGAGTATGGGAGTATGTACAGCTAGGAGTATATAAAAGGAGTCCTATATATATATGGGAAATAGTGGGCTATCATGGGTGCTAGCTACACACCCTATACAAACCGTCGGATCGACTCTATATGCATTTTTCGAGCACGTCTAGATTAACGGCATTATGTGCTCTCAACCAAACATTAGGTCCCCCTAGAATAAGCATTTTCCACGAGAAAAACCGGCGCCCACCGCGGACCTCGGCCGCCTCGGCCCTCTCTCTGCTCCCCGTCACTGTAGGGTGCAAAGGTGCATGCCCGTGGCCTTCATCCGCGCGATGGTAGATCCTTGCTTCCGCGCGCCGGCGTGGTTCCTGGCGATGATTGACGTGGCCTGGCCGGCCACGCGTATTTGACGAAGATATGTCGTTACGTCGCTGCCTGAGCACCTACCGTCCTCCATGGACACCCACCAGCACCGGAAGGAAAAAAAAGGTAGGGTTGCAACGACATGGGCAGGGGATGGGTGGGCGCGCGGCTCCTCGCCGACCTTCTCTGTTTGGCGGCGGCGGGAGCACCGGCCTTGCGTGGGGAAGTCATACATGCCGCGCCCAGGATGAGGATGGTCATGCGGCGGGATCTCAGCCGGCGGAGGTTGACGCAGGAAACGAAGGAGTGGGCGGCGGGGATTGCGCGGATCTCGATTGGAGATCTAGAGGTGCGGGACGGGTTGGTTGCGTGCGGGACTGTAGGGAGGTCTTTTCTCTTTTTCTAGAGGGGACCTAATGTTTCCAAACGTATATCCCTTGCTTTGGTGGGTTTTTTGTGCGTGGACAACCCACTTGGGCTGGTCTAACTGGGCCCAAGTAGCAGCAATTTAATTTTTTAGCCCAATATGCGTCTAATTTTTTTTTTCAACAGCCCACTCCACGTAGTTATATACGCTAAGTGTCTTCGTCATTTTTTATGGTTGTTGCGTACGTCTTTAAATTTTGTAACAAATTTACACGTATTTTGTTGAGAAATCACAAGCGATATGTTGCAGTATTTTTCTGTATGATTTTGTACGAAATGCGTATATGTGTTCATAATTTATTTGGAATGATATGTTTTTATGCGCTCTTCACATGTTGCAAACATGTGATTTTATTCTTGCTATCGTTTTGATTTTTTGTTGAAATGGGGGATAATTTTTGTTGCAACTGGAACACTGACAAATTATTTTGTTGCTTACCAACTTTTTAATTGATGCAAATATATTTTTTTTTTGCAAAAGGTTGTGATTTTTGTTGAATTACTTGAACTTTTTTGTTGCAATGAAATAAGCATATTTTTTAACTATTCTTTGTAAATTACTTACTTTTCGGATTTTTTTGAAACAATTTGTTGCAATACTTTTTTTTACACGGGGCGATAATTTTTGTTGCCATACTAGTGAATTTGTTGCAATGGCAGTTTTGCTGTAATTACCGAGATGACCAGGGGAAACACAATACACCCCTTCGCTTAAGTGAGACTGCTGTGGAGTGCGTGTTCTATATAGAAAAACAGAGGGGCTAAAGTGCAAAAATGTGTTTTGCTGATTTCTGCGCGTTAGATGGCGATCGAACGGCTCACAAGGGGACCTAGATTTCCCAAATCTTGGTCGACCTACGCAGAGCACGCACCATTTCTCGCGCTATCTGGCGCGTCCTGTTCTCCGGATGCGGGAGAGCAGCACGGTAATCGGTGTCCCGTGTTGGTGGAGCTCGGTGGGTTTGTGCGTCGGTCTCCCGGCGATGCGCTGGAATCCCGCAATATCGATATGGAGTTGGGGACGAGCTGTACCTGTACCAAGGAGAGAGAAAGTGGGGGACACGGGAAGATTCTTTTTTTTAGCCAGCGCGGGATGATTTTCTTACCCAGTACGCAGGATTTCTACCACCGAATAGCCGCAAAATTGAGGACGCACGGGTAACCGAATTTTGTTCCCGCTAATAGACGTTAGTGGCAGCACGAATCACAGAACACCATCGGAGGGCAAAGAAGGCATGCGTAGCTAGCATCCATGGTAGAAAATCCGTGTCCTATATATATATATATATATATATATATATATATATATATATATAATGGGCTATCATGGTGGTAGGTACGCACCGTAATCCAGACGTTGGGGCCCTGTTCTGAACAAAGGGTTACAAAATAAAGGAATGGAAAGAAGCTTAGGAATAGGGTGGACTGCACAGTGCAAACCTACGGGATTTACAAAATGTAGGAATGTTTTTCCCGTGGCTTTTCCTTTGGTCTTGGCCAAAGTTTTGTTTCCTGTAAAAAACGTAGGAAAGTTTCCCTTTCCTGAGGAATCTGTATTCAGCTTTCCTTTGTTCAGAACGGCTGCATAGGAAATTATTCCATAGGAAAGGAAACCTTCACAATTCCTATAGAATTCCTGCGTCCAGAACAGGGAAACCTTCACAATCATCTATAGAGAGCACATAATTGGAATGCCGAAGCACACTGTCGGAACGGCGTCACACCGAGAGAGCAACAGTCAGGTAGGCAGATTTCTTTTTCGGGCTCACCTCCTACCCCAGCCCGCAGGCTCTAACTCTTTTTTTCCAACCCCACCTGATACCTAACTTCAGTTCCCCACCACCGCCCGTCCCTCACCCTGCTCAGGCCATCGTCGCCATTGGCCATGCCCACGAGCTAAGAAAAAATATGCCATGCCCGACGAAGGAGGATCGGCTACCTTGGCAGGGTGCCTCGTCAGGGCACCGGCGGTCCTCGGCCAGGTTCAGGCCTGCATCAGGAGACAGGGAGGACGGGGTCGAGTCGCGGTGCGTGGTGGAGTAGGAGCCGGGAGTTGAGGGGCGCGCGACGGCATCGGCCGGCGGCAGGGATTTGTGGCGGAGAGGGCGCCCGGATGCGGTGCTGCCGCATGGATGAAGATGCCGCCATGAGTTGTGCTACCGGAGGGGGAAGGAGGCGGTACGGATTTGGCACCGGCCAGGCACGGTCCCAATCGGGGTGCAGGGGTCGTGCTGGTGGGTGTAGGTGCGGTGGCCGCAGCGACCTCTGGTGGAGAAGGGAAAAAGAGGGCTGAGTGGTGCGGTTGGAAACGGGAAAAGGAGGGGTGTTCCTTCCATGCTTCACCGCGCACGCGCTCTCTAGGTCGTCCGCTGCTCCGATGCAGTCCGCCGTTCACGCGCGAGGTTCTATCCGTCCTATCTTTTTTCCTGCCCGTCCAAGCTAGCCCGGTTGCCGTCGACCGAGCGCGGAATCGCCGCTGGGGTATGGAGGTGCGGCGGCAGCTGGCAAGCGGCCCATGGGGCTCTTCTCGCCGGATCTATGCCCCATGGTCTGCCCTGTCTGTGGGCTGTTGTTGCTGCAGATGGGAAGGTTCGACCGGCCATTGGTATCAAACGACCTGCGAGCGGCGTCGGGTGAAATACTACCTCCACGACGAGCCCGGCAGCGGGTGGAGAGGGAGTTGGCCCGCTGACTGCCATGGGTGATGAGTCGGCCGCTCCATCACTGTCCCAATCTCCTGAGGGCGCCAAGGAAATGGCAGTCAAGGCGGGACGGGAGGTCATCGATTGGGTTTCCTCTTTCGTTTCCGGTATGATTCACGCGCCTTGGTGGTTTCTTTGAATATTGGGCGGTGGATTTTGGGCACTTTTATCCGGAGCTGCAGCGATCTTCTGCTATTTCCACTTTCTTTACATGTTCTGATTTGACGCAGCAATTTGTGCTAATGCAAGCAGATGGATGGCCCACTTCTTT
Source organism: Alopecurus myosuroides (assembly GCA_028641055.1). Taxonomy (NCBI): domain Eukaryota; kingdom Viridiplantae; phylum Streptophyta; class Magnoliopsida; order Poales; family Poaceae; genus Alopecurus; species Alopecurus myosuroides. The sequence goes on along the minus strand of CM054057.1, from coordinate 737,435,524 downwards.
ATATTCTCATTCTATTTTTTTGGCCGCACTCTTGGATCAGGAAAGAAACAGAAAAAATCCAATGTATGTGGATTCAGAGAGGTCCAGCGGATCCAGCGATTTCATATTGTTCCTTATATATTTTCTCTCGGGGTCAAAATTTAACCATCGTATGAATGAATGTTTTCGTTTCTGAATGGAATTTTGTTCTTGTGGGAGGTGTGGAGGCCTTGTCTTCCTCTCCGGCAGGGAGGGCTGCGGTTGTGACTCTCCTGGATCTGCTTCTCCACTAATTTTGCTTATAAGAGAGGTGGGTGGTACAGATCTATGCATGCGTTGCTTGCTCTCTCGTCAGGTCTAGTCTTGCCCAATCGGTGATTTGTTATATTCCCTCCTGAGTCACGAGCAAGGTTTGGTTTTTGAGGTTGCAGCATGATTTTTTTTCGATCTCTGTAAATATTTTTTTAGCTATCGAATGCGTCATGGAGGTGCTCGCGTCTCTCTCCTGGGAGAGCACTGCTCGAGTCAGAGGGTATTAGGCTGGTACCAATGCACCGCCCCACTCTCGCCTCGCCACGTCATCTTTACTCTCACTCTCACCCCCACTCTCACCTCACTCTCGCCCCACGGTGCCAGTGCACGGGCTGTAACTTCTCTCTCCTCCACTCTCGCCTCCACTATCGCCCGGCCTATCGCCCCCATTGGCACCGTGTCGCCCCGCTATCGCCCGCCCTCTCGCCCCGGGCCGCCGCTATCGCCCCGCCAACGCGGGCGGTAGGCCGGGCGGTAGCGCCCTGTCACCGGGCGACCCGGCCACCGCCCGGCGGCTCCTCTCGCCCCGCCTTACCGCCTCCTATCGCCCCGCCACGGGCGGTAAGCCCACTACCGCCCGTCCCTATAGCCTGCGTTGGCACCAGCCTTCATTCCCGCTTCAACGGCGTCTTCTCAGGGGTTACTGGAGGCGATGCAGATGACCCTTATGCTGGTTTCCCTCCCCGATCCATTGTGTGGATTTGATTTGTTCGTTTTTCCCCCAATCCTCTGTCCGCACTTCAGTTATTTTCGTTTAGTAGGCACCATAAAATCCCCAGTTTTGTTTGCTCTGAACGAGATGTTGGAGCCTTGGATCAAAGTTTTTGAAGCTCTACATTTTTTATTTTTTCGTAGATCTGGCCAGTTTCAGGCTTGGGTTGTGGTCGGAGCCAACATTATGAAATTCCTTTTGACTAATATTATATTTGTTTGGACTCATGTTCCTACGGTGTCAGCGAAGCTTTTTTCTAGCACACCAATGGTAGGGAGAGGATTCATGCGGCCATTGGAACGTTCGTTCTCTTGGCTAATGTAAATTTGTTTCTCTTGGTTCGTTAGTTGCTTGGTGTATATTTCCTACAAACTGATTTGCTCTCTCTTGGTTGGGTTCGATGTTGTGAGTCCATATTATACAGACTTGTTTCAGTTTCAGATTGAGCAAGCTTTCGGCAGGGCCAAGCTCCGACCAGATTGGAGCTAAGGTCGAGCATCTCCTGAAGGCCACCGGCCAGTACATGTTCTGCAGTTGACAAGCACGCCATGCTTCTACCGGAATGGGACCGCCATTTTTTACCTTGTTCAGTGTGTGTCTCCGCATCAAAATACTGCAGTGTCTAATCCGAAATCATATTATGCAAGAAATCGTTCCAGTTTTAGATGTCATAATTGGTCATGTTGCAAATTAATCTTTTTTGTTGTCCTGAAAAGTGTCTTGGTAATTTTGTATTGCTCTCAGTCATGTACATGTGTTTGCTTACCCGGAGACAATTGCACCAACAGATTATAATGGTTAAAATTTTCGAAAGCATGTCAGTAAGTTTTGGTTGATTTAGAACAATTTCTTGGCTGATGAAGACATAATTTGTGTCTAAAATTTTCTTATCTTTGTGAAATAATGTTCCCCTTGTTAATACCTCAGGGCACGGTACCTAGAAACCAAGTCCTTGCTGTGTCACTCACGCAGTGCATGAAGCCCCACAGCCAAAAAAAAACAACTACCGACAAGCTGACGGAAGCAGCGTTGCTGGATCACGCCTCGCCATATCTTAATTAAAAATGTGGAAAAAAAGTGTGGCGCCGCGTTGAAAATTCATCCTACACGAAAAGCAGGAGAGGACGCACGGTCATATCTTAATTTACCTGAGATTACGCACTGTGTACTGAAAACTACAATCACCGCCAAAGTTACAAATTGATACTGATGCGCAAGGAAAATAGCAGCCAATGGCTGTGGATTGTCCTAAAAAAAAGCGAACGGTCGTGGACGGAAAACAATCTCCGTCACATGCACCAACGGCTATGTTCAGGAGCAAATCATAATAGGAGCATATCATCCCCATGGCATATCCAACGGCTTTAACCGTATGCGCAGCTACCACCCATGGTAGCAAATCCACACACGCGCGCGCGCGTACACACCACGAACGCACCACGCACGCACGCACGCACACACGCACACACACACACACCCACGCACGCACGCACACACCCACACACAAGCACGCACGCACGCACGCACACACATACATATATATATATATATATATATATATATATATATATATATATATTTGGTTCTAATATTATGTTGCCGCGTTTATGTGGACGACAAATAATGGTGGTCGTTATGAGTAAACGTCTTGTGAGTAGTTATTTAAGACACGTGACAGAAGACATATTACAAAATGGACGCAAGGAGATACGATGTCTATGTCGAAAGTGCAAATTAGGGGGTTTGCTCAACCTGACATTTGCTCAGTCACCTCCTCAGGTATGGTTTCATGTATGGGCACAACAGTCAGTGGATAAGTGATGATGAAGTCCATGGGGTGGTGGAAGCAAATGATGTGCAATAGGACAAGTTCGACACATTCGGCGACCCAAATATTGACGATGACCAAGAATATGATGATGATAGTCAGGCAACATACACCACAAGAAGAAGCAAAACTACGCTACCTAGGCAAGGTCTTCCATTAAAAAGAAGAAGTCATGACGTGGGGTTAAATTATGCAACTATGACCAAAAAGGCAAAACGATCAAACGCTGAGAAACTATATATGTATATATGGATCAATAAACTATTTCTGGAGGAGACGCTTCTCAAGGAGAAAAATCCAAAGTTGCCGATTTTGGTCGCAAAGGTGCCATCTACGTTGCGATTTATCACTGAAGGCAACGCAGACATGATCATCGTGAGATTTTATGACATATATTGGATGTTACACATGCAATCCTTCCACTCATCAACCGTCCGCCTGCTTACGCTCAGTTTGGCGCAACAACTGTCCATAGAGAATACCATTAGCATCGCGCTAGTAGACCCCTACTACATGCAAGACATGTACTTGAACAACACTAAGGGTAGGGCAAAAGCAGAAAATTACATCAAAGAGGTGTTTTTGAAGAATTATATGCACACGAGGATCGTTCCCCTGCCTTACTTTCTCGAGTAAGACATTCACTAGCCGCCATAACATTATTTCGTCTATTTCCCATCTTTATTTAAGTTTGCGCATATACAATTAATAGTGGTTACCATTTTTGAGGATTATATATGGACACTTTGAACTGTTTTGCGTAGAAACAAATACGGCACCCTCATCATGTTTTACCCGAAAGACTCGTTCGCCCTATATCTCGACTCCGGGAGTAAACTGAAGGAGAAGAACTACTCCCTCGTCAAGTCCGTTATTAATTAAGCTATGGACGGCTACATCAAGGTGGAAGGCTACTGCGGCAGACTACAACAGATTAAAGGCAAATATGTATTCGGACACCGGACAGATTTCTCATGCCCCAATCAGGAGCCAGGCGGCCAGATGGAGGCGTGGTACCTCGTGCAACACATGCTGGAGGTCATGAAGGAGTAACAAAGTTTACAATTTATGTCTGCTGTGGAAAAATGATGTTGCGGGATGGTGTATTGGTCTGATGCTGAATACAGACAGAAGTTTGATCGCATCTAGCGCAAGCTCTCGCCAATCATCTATAGGGATGTAGTAAGTTCAAACGGGGCCTTCTACTATGGCTCGTGGGGCCCACCACCTAACTATGAGCTGCTACAACGTGTACTAGACCAGGGTGACGAGAGACCATTCAAATCGTTAAAAGATGCTCTTCCCTTCCCGCCAATGCAGAAGAAGAAGACAACGACCCAAAAATGATCAACGGTGTGTATTCTATTCCGTACGAATTGTGCTCCTGAGAACTAGTGCTTTTCTTTGCCTAATAGTTTTATCTTGGTCTACAGAGAAATGAAGAAGTTGATGGCGCTGGCCTAGAGAAAGATCGCAAGCGGAGGCGGAAACTAAAGCCCATCACTTTTCTTTTTTAATCGTCGATGTTCTGCGATTCTATATCGCGCGTTGTATGCATGTGATCGTTAAACTTAGATGACTATTTTTTGTTTGAAATCTTCCGACCTAAACATGTTTTCGAGATCGATTTGTATTCATGAATGCATGTATATAGATTAATATTTATGAAACATATTTTGGTAAAATGGATCTCGGTTTGTCTATTGCATATGTGAACATATATATATCTGTGAATCAAAAAGTTAGAGTGATTTGTATGTGTGACTTATATAAATAGTGTACAAACAATGTATCTGCACATGTATACATCTTAAATACGAAAATACAACACTATATACAAAAATACCAAAAAAACAAAAAAAAACTGGACATCGTAGGGCTGGCAAACCTAGTGCTGGCGAACAGGGCTAGCGCTGGCGAACAAGGCCGTGGTTCGCCAGCGCTAAGTCCTTCTACCGCTGGCTAAGCGATGTTTGCCAGCGGTAACCCGCTACCACTGGCAGCGCTTCGCGAGGGGTAGCCAAAACTTGTTCGTCGCTGGCAGGCTTTCTCCTACTAGTGTCACATGGTAGGGCTCGCTTCGTATATTCGTCCGGCTATTGTTATACTCCCTATGCAGCAGGTAGACATAGCGACGGACGTGCTCGTCCTCCTCCCTGATACGTTGACGTAACACCTCCTCGGGGCATGGCTCCCTCTACACCGACCGTGGCCGAAGAGATCGCCACAAAAAAAGATCCGTGTCGACCACGTCACCCGGATTTCACACCAAGTTGCGTGTCCCGGTAGGAAGAACCTCCTATTGCAATCCCGGCGGGGGCCAGTCCCTGACATCGCACGTTTGGTCCAACAGGGACATCGTTGTCAAGAAAAATAAACTAAAAACACATGATATTGGACATAACATTATTAGTTTGGTTTAGGGAGTTAGCAATTATACGAAATTTGTCTAATTTTCTATTTCAACAAGTCATATCTATAATAATAATTCTATACGATATCTATATTTCAGCAAGTCATATATTTACACAAGTTATAATCACTATATCTAATTCTAAATTCCAAATTCTATATCTATAAGAAGTTATAATCACTATATCTAATTCTAAATTCTAAATTCTATATCTATAACAAGTTATAATCACTATATCTAATTCTAAATTTCTATACTAAAATTATGTAATCATGATATCTATTTGTAAATTCTAAATTCTATATTTATAACAAGATATAATCACTATATCTAATTCTAAATTTCTATAATCACTATATCCAATAATTATATAATCACGATATCTATTTTTAAATTTCTATATCTAATCCTAAAAAATTCTATACTAAATCTATTTCTAAACTATAACTAAATCTATTTCTAAAAATTCACTATAACTAAATCACTATATCTATTTCTAAAGTATAACTCAAATTCTAGAATTACTAGGTAAAAAAAAAACTCACCTTTTGCTCCTCCGGTGGAGAAGCAGGGACTCCGGTGGTGGTGGGGCCGGAGGAGGACGTTTCGCCGGCCTAAGGGTCCCGTGGAGGGGGTTTAGTGGTCAGTGATCACAATTTACAGTGTAACCTGGCTATGTCGGACATGCAGTCATGTCTTCGGGCTTGGTGAGCTCCACGTGAAAACCCTGCTTCGGCCTCGGTTGGAGCCGGCGATGGCGGCGCTTTCGGTCGTCGTTCCCCTCCTTGGAAGCATCTCCATGGAGCCCCTTCACTATCCCTGCCGGTTGTTCTGGTCGTATGGGTGGCGTTTCTTTGTAGTCTCATTTTCGGCTAGGTGGTGCATGGTCCTGGGGCCGGCGTGGATGTCGGAGCGGCGAATCCGATTTCACCTCCGATGTGTCACGTTAAGGCGGTGGGGTGTCACACTTGGCCGCTTGGATGGTCTGGTAGTCGGCCCGTGCGGTACGTTGCCTCGGGGCCGGCGTGGATGTCGGAGCAGCGGCTCCGGTTTTCACCACCGCTGTGTTGTGTTGAGGTGTAGGGGTGTCGGCCTTGGCCGCTTGGGCGTTTAAGCCGTCGACTTGTGTGGTGTGTGGCCTCGAGGCAGGCGTGGGGTGTTGTGTTGCTGTATCCGGTTTTTGGCTTGTTTTCCTTATAAACTGGCCAATTCACTTCTTCTATATCAATGAAAAGGCAAGCCTCTTGCCCGGTTTAAAAAAAATTGATGTATTTACGTATATATTAGTGCTAGATACATCTATTTCAGCGACAACTAATACGAGACGAAGGTAGTATTTGCGAGTAAAGAAGTGAAACCAGTCTAAATATGTTTGGGGGTCCGAACAAGCTGACGAATTTAGATTCCGATTCGGTTGGGGAAAATTATTGTTGGTTCTGCCCACCGCTTTCCTCTTAAAAGCACATATTAGATTGAATGCAGAGGACCCGAAAGCATACATAAGCAGCAGGCATCCCTCACTTCGCATCCACACAACCTACAAAAATCAACACCGAAAACAGCAGCCACTCTGTAAAACACATTATGGTTTCTGTCTACGAACATATCTTGAACACCTTCCTCTTTACCTTGCCAGCTCTAGCCACCATCCTACTGAAATACGTACGGTTTGACCCCCATAACATTCCTGTCTGTGTCGCCGCCCTCAGTTCATTCAATCTCTCCTTTCTTTCGTTCATTCCTATCAGCACAATCATATATTACGTTACCCACCGTCCTCGAGCTGTATACCTTGTAAATTATGCTTGCTTTCGTCCATCTTCATGCTGGCGCGCACCATTGGCCAGCTACATTGAGCATGCACGTATCGTACCATTTTATGATGAGCGCAATTTCCAATTCGTCAAACGTATGCTCCAGCGATCTGGCCTCGGTAATGAGACATCTGTTCCACCTTCTAAGCATTATATTTCTCCACTGCAATCGTTAAGTGAATCTCGAGCTGAAGCAGAGGTCATAATCTTCACGGTCATTGATGACCTTATCAAGAAGACATGCATCAATCCAAATGCTATTGATATACTCATCGTGAACTGCAGCTTATTTAACACAACTCCATCGTTTGCTGACATGATCGTGAGAAGATACAAGCTAAGGCTGGTCACAATAGGGAGTAACTAAGAGTGGTAACATCACGATGTTACTAGTCTAAGTTACTACCTCCAGAGTGGGTAGTAACATATTTGTGGTGTCATGCATGACTTCATTTATTAGGGCTATAGACACATTTTTCCTTGGTATGTGTGATGTTACTAGTAACATAGCTAGTTACCACAAACACTTCTCTCTTCATTAAATATGTGCCACATAAGCAAAATTGGCTTGAAATGTGTGATGTTACTACCTTAGTTACTCCCATTGTGGCCAGCCTAAGGGATGATATCTGCGACATACAGCTCTCCGGCATGGGCTGCAGTGCCGGGTTAACTGCAGTAGGTCTTGCCAGGAACATCTTGTTATCCGCCCCTTCCGGTACACATGCGCTGCTTGTATCCACAGAGATATTGGGCGGCGTAGAATACTACATCGGTAAGAAGCGTTCAATGCAGCTGACAAATGTACTATTCCGCAGTGGTGGTGCTGCGGTGCTTCTTTCCAACTCCAAGGCCAATGCTCGCTTTGAGCTCACGCACATCGTGCGGAAATCCACCAGCGCCCAGGACAATGCCTACAGATGTGTATTCCAAGAGGAAGACGAGGAGGGGAATTTAGGGGTCAATTTATCAAAGGAACTTTTGAATATCGCCAGCAAAGCTCTCAAGGATAACATAACCACCTTGGGACCACATGTGCTCCCTATCTCACAGAAGCTGAAATTTCTTCTGTCGTTCACCCTTCGGAAGGTACACAATGGAAGGATGCCCCTATATATCCCTGACTTCCGCACCGCTTTCGAGCATTTCTGCATCCATGCAGGCGGGCGGGCCGTCATCGATGGAGTCCAGAAGAGCCTCTGTCTGTCAGACCAGCAAATCGAGCCATCACGGATGACGCTACACCGGTTTGGAAACACGTCAAGTAGCTCTATATGGTATGAGCTTGCGTATATCGATGCTAAGGGTCGTACCCGTAAAGGCGAACGAGTTTGGATGATTGGGTTTGGATCTGGATACAAGTGCATCAGTGTTGTATGGAAGTGTATCCAACCAACCCAACATGCCGACATGGCATGGGCAGACTGCATCGATCATTATCCAGTAAAACATTGAACGTGCAAGAAAGTTCCAATAATTAAGTGCTACAGGTGGCCTAGAATTAATGATGGCAGTGGGTCACCATTAAGCTACCCTCTACCCTCTCTAGTTCAAAAAAATGAACTAAGTTTTTCATTTTTTTGAACTAGAGAAATTAGAGGGTACCCTAATGGTAACCAAAGTGCCATCACTACCTAGAATCACACATATATTGTACAATAATAGAATAAAATAGTCATTTTGTTAACAATCCTCCCACGATATGTATCGACCGAACTTGAGATTTAACTTAGTCTCAACCGATTTACCCAAAATATATGGATCTATCAGATAAGCATGATGTAACTTTTCATCCTACGTGTGATGTTCGCGCTAGATCAGGTTTAGTGAGAAATAAAAGCAGGGGCAAATGCACAAGGCACTAAGGAAGACGGGAGGGGGCACACGTAAGGGGGAGGTCAACGCGTTAAGAGGAAAGAAGGTCTGAGCGAATATTTTTCGCAATGTGGATTTTTTTATGTACATGGGTACACGTGATCCCTGTTAAACGGAAAAATTCGGAACAATACTAAACAAAAACTAGTTAAGCGCTGGTGGGCTGCCAGGGCAGACTCTACTTATTTTCTCGCCATGCATGTAATGTAAACATAATGCACGTTCACATAAAAAATCACATACCATATTAAAACCTACATAAATTTAATAAATCCTATAAGAATTCAGTATAACTACCAGGCAGAGAGGTTGACAAATTTAATCACACATAAGAAGATCTGAAACTCCATGTTGAATTAGAAACAAACATCTGCTAGAGTCCTTGATCTTGTCTATCTTCTATAACACATTCTTGCAGCAAGCAATCTCCCATCAGAATCAATCGACCGAGGAAAACAAAACCACCACTCATAGTTGCAGAAGGTGGGGTTTCCACCCCATATTGAAAAAACCACCACTCATAGTTTTATTTAGATAAGGAGCAGATATTAATATCAATGTGATACCAATTACACCCAGGCTCTGCAACAACGCAAAGCCCTAACGACTCACGGATGCACACAACCCACAAAAACAAAGAAGAATTACAAAAAAAAAGTCCCGCTAAAGTGACCAATTCCTTGCTGCAGTAGAACTAACACCACCAGAAGTCCAGCTTCTCCAAAATCGACGCCTCCAAGAAGGGAACAACGCACAAGCGCCATCATCGCTCCGATAAAAGACCATCGGTTTCACCCTAGAGAACGTCCACACACTCAAAACAATGCCTTCAACAAAGCCCTTGTCAGGCACAATCAATTAAGGCCAGACCTTGGCTTTTCACACTGAAAGATTAGACATTAAACTGGTTCTGTGCAGTCGCCACCCACTTGCCGATGCCGCTGCTCCAAGTCATGAATCACCAAGCCAATTCCTCGTCGCCACCAGGACTCGAACTACCAATACTAGTCATCAAATCTCGCCTTTCAAGTCCTTCTCTTCCACTGACTACAGAACTTCATATCGCTAACCCTAAAAGCAAACGGTTAGAAAAAACATGGATGTGCACGACCGAATCCCATCCGATCCAGAAATCTCAAGGCATGAGTCACCCAATGGAGTTCGCCAACGGAACCTTCCGGAACTCTACACTCCGGTCTAATCAATGAGGTAGACATCGAGCATATCATCATCCTGCCGCGAGAAGAACCCTACGACCGCCACCACTATTCTGGTGCCTCTCAGCCCGGACGCTTCGAAACAAATCCCAGCAGGAACGATTACAGGAGAGGAAGACCAGTAAACAACATCAGAATCACGTCGTCCTTGGCTGAGCCCCACCGGCCTAGATCTGAGCCGAAAGGCCATATCGACTAGAGGCCCAGTCCACCACCGGACCACTCCGGAACAAGGCCCAGAACTGGCCAGATCGGGACTCCCCCACCTCCGGCAACTCCCCCGCCGCCAGGAGCCCTGCCACAGCCAGCCCCGAGCACCGCCGCCTCCCGCCGCCGGAGACGGGTAGCAGGCCACGCCGCGCCGCTCCGGGGACCGAGCGGATAGTGCCACCGCCGCCAAAACGGGCCGCGCCCGACACGCTGATACGTCATACACGTATCCTTAATTTCTGATGTTCCATGTTGTTTTCATGTTATTTACCACATGTTTGCTTACACTTTATGTCATTTTTATCTATTTCCGGGACTAACCTATTAACAAGATGCCACCGAGCAAGTTCCTGTTTTCTGCTGTTTTTAGTTTCAGAAAAGTTGTTCTGGAAATATTCTCGGAATTGGAAAATTCGAATCCCGGAAGTCCTAGAATTCCCGAAGGTTCAGCGGAGTCCCGAAGAGACCCGGAGAGGGGCCGCGGGGGGGGGGGGGTGCACACCATAGGGCGGCGCCCTCCCTCCCTCCTCCCCCCCCCCCCCGTCTGCGCCTGGGGGTGTTCTGGCCCCCCAGGTGCCCTCTGCCATCGCTCTTTCGCCTATATAATCCCCCCGACATATCAACCATAGAAAGATACCACTTTTTCCCGAGAAACACCCAAGGCCGCCGTCATCGTCATCGTGAGATCGGGAGGGTTCTGGAGCTCTCCTCGGCACCCTGTCGGGAGGGGAATTCATCACCGGAGGGGTGTACACCACCATTCCCACCTTCGAAGTGATGCGTGAGTATTTCATCCCTGGACTACGGGTCCATAGCAGTAGCTACATGGTTGTCTCTGATGACCCACAAGTATAGGGGATCGCAACAGTCTTCGAAGGAAGTAAAACCCAAAGTTATTGCTTTGACACAAGGGGGGCCAAAGAATATTTATATGCCATAACAACTGAGTTGTCAATTCGCTGCACCTGAAAGTAGACTTGCTCGCAACAATTTATCCGTGGTAACGGTTTTATAGCAGTAGTAGAAATAAAACAACAGTAGTAGTAAAATCGTAACAACAGTAGCAATCGCGCAAAACAGCAGGATAGGAGTACCGTAGGTATAGAGGGAATGGATGAACGGGCGTTGTATGGAAAACAAGGGTCATGTAATAATAATAACGTGGGCATTACAGATAATAATAATAAAGTATCAAACATTTAGGAAGACCATAGGCATGTGTTCCAATAGTCATACGTGCTCGCAATGAGAAACTTGCACAACATCCTTTGTCCAAACAGCCCGTGGCAGCGGAGCCTCTAGGGAAACTACTGGTAATTAAGGTGCTCTTTCTCATAAAGCACCGGAGCAAAGCATTAACACTCCGTGTACACATGTGCTCCTCACATCACAGTCATCCCCTACGGTTGTCCCAATTTCTGTCACTTTGGGGCCTTTGGTTCCGGACAACAATATGTGTAAAAAACTTGCATATATGATCAAGAAACATAATTATACTCATGAAACAATAACATGTTCAGATATGAGATCATGGTACTCGGGCCCTAGTGGCCAGCATTAATCATAACAAGTTGCAACAACGGTAGAAAACACTAACAATGGATACTAGGCACTATGCCCTAACAATCTTGCATTATTACATGATCAATCTCATCCAATCCCTTCCATCCCTCTCATCCTACATCGGGGTTTACTCACTCATGGACGGGGGTAACATGGATGGTTGATGGAGAAGGAGTAGCGGTGTCGCTTGTGATGATCTCCTTCGAATCCCGTCCCGGCAGGATGCCAGAACAGGAACTTCTGATCGCCGAATTGAGTTTTGGGGTGGCGGCGGCGCTCTATTGTGTTTCTGTGGAATATGATGAACCCCCTCACGTTTTAGGGTTACGTAGCATAAGTAGTCGAAAGGGGTTCCCGAGGGGGTGCCTGGGTGGTCCACACCACCTGGCTGCCCGACCGGAGGGGCGGCGGGCGCTAGGGTGTGGTGTGGCCCCCTCCTGGCCCCTCTCTTGGGCTCCTTCTGGCTTCCGGGGTCTTCTGTTGTTTTAAGGCCAGCGGGGTCTTTTCTGGGCAATTTCCCGAAAGTTGGTTTTTCTGAACAAAAACGAGACACCAAGGTAATTCTGTTGAAAACAGCGTTAGTTCGTGTTAGTGGTATCCAAAACTCACAAATTTATAGGAAAACAATAAGAAAAGTGTTCTCAAAAAGAGATATGTCTTCGACGTATCAGTCTCCTCCACTTTATGCCTCATTTTTAGATCTTGTGAGCTGCCTCACGTGATTGAGATCATCTTTATGTAATGCTACATGTTGTGTTTGCTGGGATCCGATGAATGTTGAATGATATGTCTTGTGATTATCAATCTATCATGTTATTGATGGTCCATGTCTTGCACTTGTTGGGAAATCCCGAGATGAAGGTATGTTGAGCACACCAGCAGTTTTACCTCAGAAATAAACCAAGGTTTAATCGACTAGTAGGAGGAAGGAGTAACTTCAGAAGGTTGATGTAGCTGAGATGGTAGGGCGCACTACCGGTTCAGCAGCAACGTGGAACCTACACAACACAATCAAATCACTTTGCCCCAACGAAACAGTGAGGTTGTCAATCTCACCGGTTGTGCTGATAACAAAGAGGTTAAACGTATGGTGCAGTATGAGAGCAGTGGAAATAGTGGTTGTATTATCAGTATGAGGAAATGGACCGGGGTCCATAGTTCACTAGTGGTGTCTCTCCGTGAAAGATAAATAACATGTGTGATGAACAAATTACAGCTGGGCAATTGACATAAATGAAGGCTGCTCCGTAGTGCATAGGCAAGACATGAAGATTACTATGTGATTCATGCGGGCATTATAACAAGATACATAGATCGTCATCCAACTGCATCTATGACTAATAATCCACCTTCGGAGTGTCGTCTGAGAAAACCTTGGGTATTAAGTTGCAAGCAACAGATACTTGCATTAAGCAAAATGTGTAATGTAAACAACAGAATCATCCTTAGACAAAGCATTGTTGTTTTCTCACTAATGGCAACAACACATCTTCCATCTGTCACGTTTCTGTCACTCGAGCGGAGATTTAAAGGAGGCATAAACCCACTATAAGTTCACACAAACGAATCCACGAATAACGAGCACGAGTGAACGAAGTTTGAAAAACGCACGAAGAGATAAAAAACGAGGAAACCCACCCTAGCAAATCACCGCGATCTCTAGATCTTCTCCCCCTTTGGCATCAGGATACCAAAAAGAGAAAAGAGAGCACTATGTCCCATGGATCAAACTCTAGGCCTGGGCATCTTTTTCCGCCTCCTCACTAGCGGTAGCAATGTCCTCATCATCAGCGTCATCCATATCCCAGTCGATGTCGCGGTTGTTCCAGTTGCGGTATGGAATCCTGTCAGGAAGAGGAGTAGGAACATTGGGGATGTTGAGAGCAGTCATGATGGTGCGCTGATTCTCCTGGATGTTGCCGCGCTCAACATAGGCATTGTAGTTCTCCTTGTGGATGCACACATTCATGAACATCACCTTCTCAATGGCACGTGTGAGCCAGGAGCGCTTCTTGGTGCCTGGAGGAGGTGGACGCATGCGAGGATCACGGTGTCCCTGACCAGTGGCACCAACGTCATGAGCAGCCTACTGAGTGTGGGCCGCCTTCTTGTACAGCTTGACGTCATTGTGCTCATCACAATCCAACTCTGGATCATCACGGAGTTTAGCAGGGTAGCGAGACTTGATGAGCTTCATGATGTATGGAGCATACGGGTGCACCTTGCGGTTGAAGAGAGCAAAGTGGATCTCGTTGAAGATGAAATCCATCACATCAATCTTGTGACGCTCAGTATCAATCATGTTGCCCTCAGTGAAGGTCATGTAGGCCCGGTACATGAGGTTCACCAAGCCACCACGGATCTCATCATTATTGCCACCACTCGGGGCAATAGTCTCTCTGAAAATACACAACAGGATGTCATAAATAGGAAAGAGACCCTTTGCAGAGCCCACAATGCCACGAGGACCATACAGCTCAACAAGCATGTTCTTCTCATACTCCATCCCGTGAATGTGCATGCAAGTACCCCGGGGGACATTGAGACCGGCAAAGGGGTATCCAAGCTCAGCTACAAAGTCATGGAATGTGGCGGTGAGCAGGTGAGGCCCAGACATCCAGGACATCCCAATCTCTTCAGAATCATCGATGACGAGAGTGGAGTAGAACTGCTGAATATAGGTGGTGTTGAAGGAGCATTGGGTCTCCATGAGAGGACGCTGAACTAGAAGTTCAGCCAGCTGCACAGAGTTGTTGAAGTATGCGGGATTAGCAGCCATGTGTGCAAAGTTGATATAATTCATGGGGCAAACTGGCTTGCTCATCACAGTGTACACTTGCTTGAAGAGAGTTTCCTTCTCAATGTGCCAGAAGCAGGAGTCAATAGTTGGGTCTTGAGGACCCTCAGTGTACCAGGCCTTGGCGCGCCATGCCTTGAACTCGGAGATAGACATGGTGGCCAAGTTGAGAGCTGCCTTTCCCTGTTGCTTGTTGGCCCTGCGAGCTGCCCTGGAAGCATCACGGTCACGCGCGTACTCCTCCTCTGCATCCCCTCTGACGATGGCGAGTCTCCGCCTCATCCACAAAAGTACGCTCATCATCTTCCCTCAAGTTGCGCCACCTCTTGCGAGAGCTAGTCACCTTAGGAGGCCTACTGTCGAGACATCATAGTAGAATTCATATACGGGCATGCCATGAGACTACCGATAGAGATGTGGGGGACGTGGTCGTATGACGAACAATGACACCAGGGTTTTACCCAGGTTCGGTACGTCGCAACTAGGCGGCGTTCCTACTCCTGCAATCTTATATTTACTAATTGGAGGCACCAATAAGACCTCCATGTTAATCCACATCATCAAAATTAATTAAGCGGTTAGATATTGGTTTTACGGCTAGGATGAAACCGTACACAAAAAAGTTCACGTGGGACGTACAAAAGATCTACCACGATAGTCCATCATGTCCTAGCTACATGCGATACGAAACAAGAAAATAAATGACACGGTTATAATATGGACTCTTGATTTAAAAGTGACTAAAATTAGTTAGGTTTTACCTGATTGTCTGGTAGGACGTGATAAGCATCGTGCATGCATCTCTCTCAAAAAAAAACGTCCATGCAAAAGTACGGATACGGATTACGGACGCATCTCACCCGGACCTAATGCCCTGTTCTGCTCCTTCCCCATCGATCCCCTTCCTCGGATCCCGCCGGTTGTTTGCCTCACCGCCGACAGCGCTCCTCCTCGCATCCTTCCTCTACAGACAAGTCCCCATCGCCGGTCCCCTTCCCAAGCTCTGCCTCCCCGCTCCAGACTGCGTTTCCATGACTCCCTGAGCTCCGGCCGTGCTTCAGCGCGACCAAGCACCACCCGGCCTCCCTCTACGCGCCGCCCCGAGCTCATCTGCCTCCACCTCGCATGGCGGCTCTCCCCACGGCCACGTGTCGTGCCTCCCGCCGCCAGTAGCTAGCCGAGTCCATCATGACACCTATCCTCTGCCTCGTGCTGCTGTCGAGTACCCATGGCCAGTGTGCCGGTCTCCTGCATCGTAAGAATGGTTGCTGTCCGCCTTGGCAAAGATCCGACGACGGCAGGCCGTGCTCACTGCCTCGCGTCCGTAGCAGCCCTATTTGTGCAGGCCCTGTTACATCTGTTGTCGTGTGTGTCGTCACCGTGCTACTGCCCGTGCGCGTGCACGATATTGAATCGTTGAGAAGAGATCACGCCTTGATCTTCCTCCGCATCATGCCATGCCGGCCAAAGCTTGCTCCATTTGTTGACCTCTGCCGATCTGTTGGAGAGTGCAGACCCAACGGCATCAGCAGTAATTACGGCCAGATCAAGTCCAACATCTTCTGGACGGTGGCCTTTGGCCTGAATTCAGCTGGCCGGTGTAACCCGGATCTGTTCCATGGTGCCACTAGAAGTAATCTCTCTCAAAACAGGTAAACGTCTCTCCTTTTCACAAACATACTTTGGCTCTTTTTATTCTTGCGAGGAACCAGATCAGTTTTTGGTGTTTTATGTTATTTGTAGCAATAAAACTGTACAATACTTTCAGTGTCAAATAAAACCGATGTTTACTGACTAAATTGCATGTATATGGACATGAAGAACTAAACGCACTCCGGAATGCAGCGGATGTTTGCATCTATACGTTCGATTGTCCGCTCTCTTCCCGTTGGATAGATGCAGCTAAGCATTCTGAATTAGCTGCCGCTGATATGAATCCATGATGGCGTACGCTGAAACTGATTAAGTGAAAGGCGGCTTCTCCTTGCATGTTGAATGCTTATTCAAGAAGCATGCATCAGAACAATCAGTATTATGGAAACTAAACAATCAATTTTGACAACAGAATGTTGTGTGGTTGGAGTCTAAAACCGAACCAGCACATAGCCAAAAGTAGGAGGAAGTATCAGATATCCTCTTCCTCTAGGTATAGCCAATTTTCCATGTTATACTAGGAGCTCTGTTGCAACTTTTAAAAGATTTAATGGACGGTGATGCGAACTCTTGATTAGTTACGCAGCAGGTTTACATGAAAGCGCTCATATATACACTGCAGGTCCTAGGCATGGCTGCAGGGACCTACCCGATGAGAATCTCATTCCAATTATCAATTTATTATTTGGTGTCCCTACAACGAAGCATGAGGTATCCTTTCTTTAGTCCCAGTTTCATATGTCTCATAAAAATATGTCATGAGCTAATATGCCCACATGGCCTTTATCAAACAAAAATTTGTTCCCTCCACATCCAGTATGTACGTACTACTAATTACTTATCATAGGAAAATATAAATTAATTTCAAGATAAATTATTGGTATATCCCTAGAAAAAGGTGACTTATGGATCAAGGACAATAAATACAGGGACCGGATAAAATCGTATATCGAAATGACTAGGTCTTACATGGTGCGTGCACAATAAAATGCATCACATGAGGTTAAGAAATCTGATTCGTACTGTTTAATCAGATATTTATATCTTAGCTAAAATTTTCTTTCCAAAACCTAAAGTCAATTAAATTTTCATAATTATTTGCATGAATCATTTGTGATGATGGTTTTAGAAGGTGGGCTTAAAACATCACTTTCATGCTAGAACGGTATGCCACTATATATGGGAGTAGTTATGGTCACGTTGTCACTTCTAAAGCATTCTATCTATCAACTTTCTCTAAATTTCATAGCAGAAACTTAATAGTTGTACTAAATTCATATTCAGAGTCAAATATTAAATCCGCCTTTTTTTAACTATTTCAGCTGATTAAAGGTACCAGGTAAAAAATTCTATCAATTTGATTGTAAAAGATCCTGAATTAAATCGCCCATATTTGATATTATGTATTTCCTTTGCTTTTTTCAATGGTTTATTTATATTGTACCTTCAGTGATAGATAATCAACCTTAATCATTTTCTGACGCAATCATGGTCCATATGTATTCTCACGAAAATTTCCCCCATGTTTTAACATCGCTTTGGATATTCTCTCTAGAAATTTCTTATTAAGAGATCCCTATCGTAAAGAAAGATAGATTAATATTGTGAGCTGGTACCATTTCTCTTAGAAGGATTTGGTATATTAACTGATTGCTTCTCCAAGCTACTGCTATATCGAGTCATTGCACCACTGATGTTAGTCCGTATTACATTTCACTATTCTTAGAACAACACTGCCAAGGTATGTACAAGTCTAGCTCTTTGACTACAATGTTCATCGATTTGGATGTGCTGAAAAAATTAGCAATTACTATATTTAAGGATAAATTTCTCAAGTTTTGGATTTGGCTTCAAAAGAAATCATCAGTTACTATATTTGACACATTTTTTGACATAGTGATGCAGGTAATCATGTGCTTATAATTGTAGTGGTATAGCTATATAGGGCAGCGTATAGAGGAGGCTTCATGGTTCTCATGGTGGCATATGAGTAGGGCACCCATATACTTCATGGCTGCGTTCTTTCCAAGAGCTAACCATCCATTCTAACTTATCATATTTCCCTATTAAAAAAAAGCAATGATAATTCATCTGCGTTACAATTTATTTTCTATTATGTACCTGTTCCTCCATTGATATCCATTTACATAGTAGTTTTTAATTTATTAGCGCAGCATGAATTCACATGAGTTGTTTTATGTTGTATGGTCCAGTATTTTCATAATACATTACAAGACACTTAGTTCCGAGTAGGGTGTTCATTGTGTACATATAGTCTCATGGATTATATCCATGCTCATGTATTGGTTCTATTTTAACCATACATGTGCAAATTACTTTCCCATATTGTCCAATAAATAAAATTATTCTAAAATAATATATAATTTGATTATTTCGTACATCCAAGTATATTGTCTAATAATAATTTGCTCAAAGAAATGTTATTAAGTTTTCCAGTTCTTTGTAAACACGGAAAAAGTCTCTAGCCCGTGCAGTTGCACGGGTTGATGACTAGTCTCACTAATCAGGGTTGAAGCCTGAAGTATACAAAGTACAATGTGAGTTAGATTTAGCTACTCGACAAGGATCAACCTCTCGGCGAGTTAGCTTCTAGCTTGTTTTCCTCTCTCTTTCTTATCTCCCGGCCGGCTTTATATAATAGCCGGGTTAGGGCTTACAGAAAAGGAAACCTAGAAGACTACAGTAGGTTCTAACTTGGAAGGCAAGAATCCTCCTTCTACTCCAAGCCGTACCACGTGGGCCGTGGTCCGGGTTCTTCTAGAATCAGTCTTCTGCGCGTCAGGTTACTGGGCGGCCTAATGGACCGTAATCCATTACCATTCTGGCCACCCTGGTAATCCGGCACTTTAAGACACCATCTGATGTACCCCTAATTAGTATATATCCCACACCGAGAGATTGAACCATTTGCGAGAAAAACAAGAGAAAACGCAAAGAAAAACAGAAAAGATCAAAACGGGGGCTCACATCTTGTGAAAGTGGAATAACAGATCTCAGTAAGAGATTCAGGGCAGGCCGAATATTCCGGTCTGGGGTGGAAATTCCGGTGGGGTGGAAATTTCGGTCCCTGGAAAAAATTTCGGGGGGCGGAAATTCCGGTCTGGGGCGGAAATATCCGGCCCACGAAATTTCGAATCAGATCTGAGAATACGGCCTGCCACGAATCTCAAACATTGAGGAAGTGCAATGGGGGAACACTAGGTCATATATGATGCTAGTGAATGGTCGTTCCTCCCCAAAACACTAGAAAGATGATAAAAAAACGAGATCTAATCGTCTGGTAACCCTAGATAGCGGAGAAAACGGAACACATACCGGGATCCATGGGAGAGGAGTGGATGTGCGGTCTCTTGATCCGCAAATAGCAACCGGAGGAAGAAGAGGGGAGGTGGGAGGGCCTCCAGGACGGCTCGAAAACGGAGGCTGCGGTTGGGGGCGAAGTGGAGGCAATGGGAGGGGAAAGAATCATGAACCGCCACCCCCCTCGTCTCCTATTAATAGCCCCCAGCCGCACAGACCGAAATGTTCCGGTATTAGGACCGGAAATTTCTGGGTGCCGGAGATTTCAGCCCGGAAATTCCGCCCCAAATATCCGGTGTGCCTTCTGCGAGCGGGCACGATGGATGTTTGGGTTGAATTTCTGGACTATCTCGAGCCCCGGAAATTTCTGGAGCATAAGACACGGGATATTCCGGCCCCCGGATATTTGCGCCGGATCTTCCGCCCAAAATTCCAGGGTGCCTTCTGTGAGCAGGCACTTGGGAAATGGGAGAAAATTTTTGAGGCAGATATCAGGGGCCGGAAATTTCCGGGCCCTGGGCCGGAATTTCCGGGGTTCCCGTGCACACCGAGTTTTGGTGGAAGATGGATAAAAGAAGTGAGCCTCCAAAAGCAACAAAACAAATGACAACAATGGCGATGAACACACAAACACAAACAAAAGCCAAACAACTAAACAAAAGCATTGAGAAAAACGTGGGTGGCCGGAGCCACCGTGTTTGAGTGTATACCAAGGAGACGCAAAGATGTATCTTGGGTCCAAAATTATTACTCACGTTTAAGCACAATAAGTCACAAATGACTATATATGAATAAATTTTTGATTGTTTTGCGCATGATAGGTGGAGTGTTGGTTCATGAATTGAAATACGCTCCCCCTATGTCCATGCCTACATCTACACCTAGATAGCACATGTAGTTAAGGTAACTATGCAAGGGTTCAAGAGAAGTCCTCAAACCACGAAATATAGGTTCATCAAGGGCCTTCGTGAAGATGTCCGCGAGTTGATCCTTGGTCGGCACATAGGAGAGATGAATATCACCCTTCTCAACATGATCCCGAATGAAGTGATGTCGTATCTCAATGTGCTTCGTGTTGGAGTGAAGAACGGGATTGTAGGTGATCTTGATGGCACTCTCATTGTCGCACAAGAGGAGGACCTTGTTGAATTCGATACCATAATGTCGCAATGTTTGCCGCATCCATAGCAATTGAGCACAACAACTTGCCGCGGAGATGTATTCAGCCTCGGTGGTGGAGAGGGCGATGGAATTTTTCTTCTTGGAAGACGGACATACTAATGAGCGACCAAGAAATTGACAACCCCCGGATGTAGATTTCCTATCCGTCTTCTCGCCCGCATAATCCGCATCCGAATACCCAATGAGCTGAAAGCTTGAACCCTTGGGATAGCAAAGAACGAAGTTTGGGGTATGAACTAAATATCGAAAGATGCGCTTAACCTCTTCAAAATGACGTTGTCTCGGAGAGGCTTGAAACCTTGCACATTTACCTACGCTATACATGATATCGGGTCTAGATGCACAAAGGTAGAGCAAAGAGCCAATCATGGAGCGGTATACCTTTTGATCTACCTCTTTACCATTCGGGTGGGGTTTCAAGTCAATAGTCGTGGATATGGGAGTCTTCATAGGCTTGGCATCATGCATGTTGAAACGCTTGAGCATATATTTAGTATACTTGGCTTGCTTGATGAATGTGCCTTCGGGGTCTTGCTTGATCTCAAAGCCAAGGAAATACTCCAACTCGCCCATCATAGACATCTCGAATTTATCCGTCATAAGCTTGCAAAACTCATAATTTAATGCGATGTTAGTAGAACCAAAAATGATATCATCCACATAGAGTTGGCATATGAACAAGTCACCCTAACCTTTTTGGTGAAAAGGGTGGGATCGATTAAGCCAACATTGGAACCACGATCTACTAGAAACTCTTTAAGATGCTCGTACCACGCACGTGGAGCTTGTTTAAGTCCATAGAGCGCCTTATCGAGTTTGTAGACATAATCGGGGTGGTTGGGATCCTCGAAACCCGGAGGTTGCTTGACATATACCAACTCATGGATGGGACCATTGAAAAATGCACTTTTAACATCCATTTGTTGTAATTTAAAGTTATGATGAGAAGCATATGCAAGCAAGATACGAATTGATTCAAGACGAGCTACAGGAGCGAATGTTTCGCCGAAATCGACGCCTTCGACTTGAGAGAAACCTTAAGCTACCAATCTTTCCTTGTTACGAATGACGATGCCATCTTTGTCTTGCTTGTTATTGAAGATCCACTTGGTGCCGATGACGTTCTTGCAATCCTTGGGTCTTCGCACCAACTTCCACACCTTATTGCGCTCGAAGTTGTTGAGTTCATCGTGCATAGCTTCAAGCCAAGCTTGATCTTCAAGAGCTTCATAGACCTTCTTGGGCTCAATGTGAGAGACGAAAGCATGAGCCTTGCTAAAATCCGCCAATTGCCTCCTTGTGATGACCCTTCCACGAACTTGTCCAAGTATCATGTCCTCCGTGTGATCGGCACGAGCAAGATTATCTAGCCTTCTCTTTGCCCTACGAGCTAGCATCTCCTCCAAAGTTTCCTTCGATATGGCTTGATCATCACCTTCATCATCTGAGTCTTGTCCCCCTAGCCTTTGATATTGTTCATCAAGGGGAGGTGGATCTCTTATATGTCGAGTTCTATCATCAACATGATCGTCTTGTTCTTGTCCTTCATTGTGAGCTTGGCCTTCATCATGAGCTTGGCCTTGAGTGTTAGCTTGGCCTTGATTGATGGAATGATCTTGATCATTAGCTTGGCCTTGATTAGAAGCATGAGGGCTTGGTGCATCTTGTTAGGTAGCTTGAGTATCAGTGGGTGTAGTCAATGGCTCCACTTGAGTGGAGCATAGTCCTTCTCCCACCGTCATCCGGTAACCCTCAATGGGGATTATTTCACGAATCCCCATTGTTCTTATGACGATGGGAGGAATCGCATATTCTAAAACACCATGATCTATACGGCCCCCTTGGGACCCATTATCCTCATCAAACGCCACGTCTATAGCTTCTTCAACTTGTCTGGTGGACTTGTTGTAGACTCTATAGGCGTGAGCATTTTTGGCATAACCAACAAAGATGCCCTCATAATATTTAGTCTCAAATTTCGACAAGCATTTACCTCTCTTACGGATGAAGCACTTGCACCCAAAGACCTTGAAGTATGAAACATCCGTCTTCTTGCCCGTGAGAATCTCATAAGGGGTCTTGTTCAAGATCTTACGGAGATACAATCGGTTTCTAGCGTGACAAGCGGTGGAGACGGCCTCGGCCCAAAAGTTACAAGGAGAAGAGAACTCCGCAATCATGGTCTGTGCCGCATCCATTAGTGTCCGATTCTTTCTCACCGCCACACCATTTTGTTGATGGGTGTAGGGAGTGGAGTAT
The DNA here is from genome assembly GCA_028641055.1 of Alopecurus myosuroides. NCBI lineage: Eukaryota > Viridiplantae > Streptophyta > Magnoliopsida > Poales > Poaceae > Alopecurus > Alopecurus myosuroides. Next base: position 737,412,389 of record CM054057.1, on the reverse strand, counting down.
TGACGAGCAATTCCTTCCTCGCTAAGAAATCCATCCACGGTGTAGTCATTGAACTCGGAGCCATTGTCACTCTGGATAGCCATGATGCTTGTATTATGTTGGCGCTCCAGTAAAGTGATGAACTCGATGACCCGCTTTTGATTCTCACTCTTCCTCTTGAAGAAATACACCCAACAATATCTCGAGTAGTCATCCACAATCACCAAGCAATTTTTTTTGCCTCCAAGACTATCATATGATAGGGGACCAAATAGGTCCAAGTGAATGAGCTCGAGGTTTCTTCAGGTGGTGATGTTGGTCTTGGTGGGGTGAGCTTCTCCATGTTGTTTTCCAAGAACGCAACAGCTACACACACGATCTTTGGAAAACTTAGCATATGTTAGTCCTAGAACATGATTGCCACTTTGAAGGTCATGCAACGTCCTCATATTGGTGTGGGCTAACCGGTGATGCCATAGCCAATCCACATCAACTTTAGGCATTAGGCATGGTGCGGCACACGTGTCTTCTTTAGAGAAGTCCACTACATACATGCCGTTCTCGACATGCCTAACAAAGGCTACTTTAAGAGTCGTCTCCCAAGTGAAAATCACATTCTCCTTATTAAAGAACGAGGTAAAACCACTTTTAGCAAGTTGAAGAACCAAGATGAGATTATAGCCAAGGGACTCGACAAGGAGAACATTCTCAATTGGCAAGTCATTTGAGATGGCCACCTTGCCTCGTCCCAATACCTTTAGTTCAGAGTTATCACCGATAGTAACGCAATTGAGATGAGGTAATGTAGGATGAAGATCACTCATTGCGTCATTGCTTCCGATCATATGTTGGGATGCACCACTATCCACCGTCCATTTGCTCGAACCGGAAGCACTTCCGTACAATAGATTAGTGTCTTGATTTAGGTACACATCGTTGAATGGGTCCTCTTTTGTTAGCAACAAGGGTCTTTGGAACCAAAATACTCCTATGATAATCATCACCATAAGAAGTACCAACATATTTAGCATACACATGACCATCTCTAGATTTCATAAGAACATAAGATGGGTTGTATTTTCTGGCAAAAGTCATTATGAGTGGTGCTCCCCCTAGAGGTGTCACCACCCACAATCGTGTTGGTCTCCTTTTCTTTGGTCACCTCTCCCTCTTTCACAAATCTTACTTCTTGTGAGGAAGAGGTGCCTTTCTTCTTGTTCTTCTTCTTTGACTTGGCTACATAGCCAAGTCCCTCCTTTCCATTCTTGACTCGTTGAGGAGCCACCTCATTGAGATTCTTCTCACTTCGTACGAGATTAGTTGCACTACAATAGTTGCTAGGCAATGAATTCATGCAAGTAGATGAGGATGACATAACTTTGTTATTTGATTGTTGAGCTAGGAGATTGTCACAAGACTTGGTAAGCTTCACATGAATTTATTTTCTAGTTTTTCATGACTAGTAACAAGTTCCTCGTGAGAAATCCCTAGCTTCAACTCTTCATGTTCAAGTGTTTAATGATAGCAAGAGTTTGTTCATTATCCTTCCTAAGCTTAGAGACACTTATGGCAAAATTCTCTTCAAGACTAGATAATTTCTCCTCAAGAGAGGCACGAATTGAACGGTCGTTCTCAAGAGCCTTTTCAAGCTCTTAATCATTGCAAGTGTGACTTCCATGGCTTTCTAAGGTCATGATAATTTTGTCATTTTCATCTACAAGTGAGTTAGCCTCATCAAGTTGCCGCAAGAGGGCATTCACTTTCTCCTTAGTCTCACCTTTGAGGCTAGCTAGCCAAATGCCTAACTATTTCGCCTCACCATCCTCCTCACAAACATTCTCAACACAATCCAATAATGAAGGAGGGTTAGTGATAATGGTCTTGGAGTTAGGAGAGCATACTGACGTGGATTTTTCCATAAGACATGTAGGTCGGGTAGCCATAATTTCATTGGGGGATTCAAATAGAGAGATTGATGGAGATGACACGGTAGCTATGTCGACGTGAGAAAGTCCTAACACTTCATCTTCTCCTTCATCTCCGGAGATATAGTTTTCAAGAACCGCCCCTTCTTGGACGTAAAAGGCCCTTGGCACTCTTGTAGAGAAGTTCTTGTTTTGTGGAGCCTTGGCCTTGTTTTTGCGAACAAGCTTGCCTTCATTTTCTTCTCTTGGCTCAACAGGGCACTCCTTCACGAAATGGTTTGAACTATCATAGTTGTAGCATGTCCTTGGTCGCTCCCTCTTCTTCTTGTAGTTCTTGTTTCGTGGAGGTCTTGGAGAGCCGGCCTTGTGAGCTTCCCATCTCTTCCAGTATCCATGCATAGCGAGATAAATGCACTTGTGAGATCCGGTGTAGGTGTCCTCATAGTCTTCCTCATCATCAACCTCTTCTTCACTTTCATCAACTCGAGCCATCGCCTTTGACTTCAAAGCGAGGTTGGGTGACTTTCCCATTCCTCTAGAGAGAGCTAGAGCATCATCCGCACTCTTGTGTGATAGAAATATGGCGATGAACTCACTAAGCACACCAATGGAATCAAGAGTATTGTAGTCCTCTCTTGTTCGGTTTCTAGTGGAGAGATTCTTCTCAAAGGATGTAATAGCTTTGACGAATTTCCTCTTTATCCACTCATCGGATATATCTTCCTTTACAAATTCTCTCAATTGATTGGCGAGGGTGACAATTCTTCTATATATCTCTTCGGGAGTCTCATCCTCTTGCATAACAAAGTTCTCGGAGTTTTCAATGGCCACATCATACTTGGAAGATTGGATGCTAGCATTTCCTTGAAACAAGGTGTCAAGCTTGTCCCAAGCTTCCTTGGCGGTCTTGCAACCACGAATGTGAGTGAGATGCTCCCTTGGGAGAGCCTTCTGGATGATAACAAGTGCAGTCTTGTTGAGTTAAGATTCCAAATCCTCCCTTGGAGTCAAGTAGCTTGGGTCAAGAGGATGAAACCCATGAACCACACTCCTACACAATGCGGTGCATGATTCGGAAATATGTGACTCCATTTCAAACTTCCAAAAAGATAATTCATTAGTGTTAAGCATGGGAGGAAGTCCAACATTAAGAATGTGTGGCATGGAAACAATTGGTTGGATGGAGTCATAATTTTGAGGAGGTGGAACTTTTGAGTTGGCCCCCGAACCATTAGCTGTTTGAGACTTGGAGCCATCGGAACTCTCCTTTGCCTTGGCTTAGCCTTTTGAGCGGCTTTAGCCTTAGCTTTGGCAATGTTCTCTTCGATTTCGGAATCGTCCGAAATCGTTTCCTCTTCCGAACTATCCTCATCGGAGACGTGGGGAGAGTTCGAGGGCCCCTTAGGTTTACCCATCATGTTCTCCAACATCTTCGTGATGGAGGAAACCTCTGAGCCTACACTAGAGCTAACATTGGATAATTGGGTTTGGATGGTACAATCCGTTGTCTCTAGGTTAGCTATCGTGTCGGCCATTTTGGAGAGCTCCTCCTTAGAAGATTCGGGATCATCTCTGTTGACCATGATACTCTTAGGCGGTTAAGCCCGATAAAAGAGCTGAGGCTCTGATACCAATTGAAAGTACACAAAGGTCAATTAGAGGGGGGGGGGGGTGAATATGTGACCTACAAATTTTAATCCTTTTTCAATTTTAGTTGGTCTTTAGGAAGTAAATAATTTGGTTATCTAGATGTGAAACTAGGTAGATACCCGACGTGACAAGTAACGAGTATGCAACGGAAGTAAATGCAAGGCACAAGATAACCACAAGTGAAAACACGGAGACAAGGATATGTTTCCTGTAGTTCCTTCTTAAAAGAAGTATGTCTATGTTGGAGAGGTGGGGAGCCACCTAGGCGCTCCTCAATAGCACGGATGTGCACACCTTGTTCTCCTTGAGCTTCTCCGGTGAGGGAGATTCTCGTTTCCACTATGAGGTCGACTTGAAGGTGTTGACCAAACCTTTACAAGTGGTTGAGGCTACTCCACGAGTGAGATGAAGGCTCTCAACAATCCTACGCTTCTTGCTATAAGGTGGAAGCTACAAGCACAAGGGTTTCTCTAGGATGACAAAGCAACCAAGAGATTACAAGATCCCAAGAGGTATGGTGTGGGAACACAATTTTTGGCTTGGTAGAAAGGTAGATCTAGGCCTCCTCCATGAGATCCTTGAAGGGCATCGAGTTTGGTTGAAGGAGGAGGGAGATCGGGGCGTTTTGAGCTCTTGAACAATGGAGGAGAGAGAGGAACGAAAGAACTAGCTGTCTAGAGGAAAAAGACAGCTATTTATAGGGTCCTCCAATATCTGACCGTTGTAGAACACCAGGGCCGGAATATTCCGGGGTAAGGACCGAAAATTTCCGGGACTGACAGGCCGAATATTTGAAATATCTGGGGGGGGGGGGCGGAATTTTGAATATTCTGGGGCCAGAATTTTCCGGCTAATAGTCTGCCCCCATCTCTGCGCGCGGGCAGCAGCACCACGCTAGAATTCTGCTAAGGACCAAGGCCGGATATTTTAAATATCCGGGGGGCGGATTTTTTAATAATCCAGGGCTGGAAATTTCCGGCCAATAGTCCGCCCCCATCTCTGCGCGCGGGCACGTGCGAAATCTCCAGAAACTGCTAAGGACTTGAGGGCCGAAAAGTTGTCCCGGAATATTCCGGGCAAATATCCACCCCACCTTCTGTGCGCGGGCAGATGGAGATCGATACTTAGACATTTGATGAGGCCAGAGGGGCTGGAATATTCCGGTGCAAGGTCCTGCTATTCCGCCCTATATCCGCCGAAATTTTCGGGGTCAGCACCTGAATAATCCGGCTGCAATATAAACCATTTTCAGAAATCCTCTATGAACTTTTCCAAGAGTATTATCATTAATCATCTGAGAGGCCAGCTGTAGACACTTAAACAACATGGTTAGAGAGAGAATAGCCACGTTGTTATCATCACCAAAATCATTAGAGGGATCATGAGCTTTCAGTAACGGTATCCCCCCTCAGCATGTTTCTCATATTACAGATTTTGCTGATGAGTCTGAACTCGATGATTTTCCTATGCCTGTTATTTATGAAAGTGATCACGATTGGGAGAAACAAACTACTTTTGATATTGAAAATTTGTTTGGTACCAATTCTGAAAATGATGATAATACTTGATGTACTATTAGTACCATCCATGTTCCTTCCAATGATGGTATAGAAAGCTCTAAACTTGTGTATCATGTGTTTGAAAATCCCTTTGTTATTAACGATTATATGCTTGATACATCTGCTCCTAGTAAAAATGATGATATGTTTACAAATGAACGCATTTTGGAAGACAACTATTTTATTGCTTGTGATGATACTATGCCTCTAATAGATGATGATTGCAATTATTAATATGATATGTTTAGTCCACCTACTATTGAGGAGAAAATTAATTATGATTTCAATATGCCTCCAGTCTTTGATAATTATTACAAAGAAAGTTATAACATAGGCTATAATTATGTTGGGATTACCCAAAACCATCTCTTTAATATGCAACTTGTCTATCATGTTCGAGTTCTTCATGATAATCCTACTCTCGTTGTTATTAATAAGAATGACTATGCTTATGTGGAGAGTATTAATTCTTTTATGCATGTGGCTCATGATAAGAATGTTTTAGCTGATAGCTATAATGTTAATTTTATTCATGATGCTACTGAAGGTTGTTATGAGAGAGGGAAACATGGTTTTATGCATCTCAACAATATTAAGTTTCCCCTCTTTATGTTGAAATTTTTGAAGTTGCATTATTTTGTCTTTCTATGCTAGTCACTTTGTGCTTCGTTGACTTGTTTTTCTACAAGATTCTTTTTCATAGGAAGTGAGTTAGACTTAAATGTGTTTTATATTTTCTTCTTGATGCTCTCTTATTGTGCTTTAACTCTTATACTTATGAGAGCATCTTTTAAAAATCATTGTGCCTAGCTGAACGACATTAAAAGAAAAGTGCTTCCGGGAGACAACCCGTTTTATTTCTCCGTTTTCAACCCGTTTTCCGTCGTTTATTTTTGTTTTCTTTGCACCTGGGTGTTTTCTATTTCCTTAGCAACCCCTTTGTATCTTTTGGTTTGTGTCTTTGTTGAGCCAAGTAAGGCCTCTAATGGAAAGTGGATACTATATTTCGGATTTTGCGCAGGAAATAGATTTCTGGTGTCAATTCTTAAATTCGTATAAAATCACAGAAAATTCAAAATAAACTGATTTTTTTTGTGCGTAATCCTGGTATATATACGCTACGTTTATTAGTTGAAAACTTTTTTATTTGAACAACAGAAGATTTTCGAAAAAAATCATATTTACCTGCTGTCCTGTTTTGACGGATTTCTGCCAATAATTGCATTTGCATCTTAATCTCTTTCTTTTGGTGTTCTTTTGCATTTATGAGCTGTTAGCTTTAGTAGTGTTATGTGAGTCCTCTCACTTTTTATTGCTTTAGAATTTGGAGAGTTTTTGTTAAAGCATGTTTTGTATGGTGCTTGTTGGGAAAAGAAACTGCTCCTTGAAGTAGAATTTTTAACCGTGCAAGTAGAAGCTTGTATAGACTGTAGCTAGAACTTTTTCATGTCATGCTAGATGTTATTTTAGTTTGAAAGCCTTGTTGTTATTGAGTAGCATGATTAGCCTCAAATATCTGAGAGTGTTTAATATGCCAAAAGAATCATGAGTTGTTCTTGTCATATTGAAGCATAAATTTATGGTATTCTCCTTTGAATGTTTTATTTGGTTGACTTGGCGCATGGTCACACCATGTTTAGGACTATGAACCAGTAACGATTAGCCTCCATGATCATTTAGTTTTTCAACTTGTGGTACCACTTATGATTTGATTAATGATGTTTATGTCGCTATGCATGAGTATGGCTCTTATACTCTCTTGATTTGTCGCTCCCATTCTTTTTCTAGCCTCCACCTGTACTAAGTATGAGATCTACTCGTGCATCCAACTCCCTAAAACCAAAGTTTTCCCATTGTTTCCACCATATCTACCTACATGTGGTATTTCACTGCTACTCCAAGTAAATTGCTCATGTGCTACCTTTAAAACTTTTAAAATTACTCCTGTTTTGTGTTCCTGTTTTTGCTTATGAGGACGTAAATAGAGAATCTTTATCTCACTTGTTGATTGGATTTCACACCCTGGACTAGTGGCTTCATCCGATTATCCAATTGATAGAAGAGTTGGCAGCGGGGTGCCCAGCCCCAAATTAATGCAAACAAATTCTCTTCACTATTTTTGCCCATGATTTATCAGTCAAAGCATAATTGTATAAAGAAAAGAGAAAGAGGGATGACATTCTACACCAGATGCGTCCTTCACATGGGAGCCGCTCTTGTGAAATCTAGTTGGCTTGTGATGTACTATATTTTTTGTTTACCATTCGTTAAAATTAGCATACATCTCCCAAAATATAGACACTCCTCCATGGTAAGTGATTGTTGGCAGACACCCGAGGATTCAGTTAGCCATGGTTTGTTCAAGATGGATGGGAGGAGTGTAAAGTTTTTAATACCTCTGTTTAATAAAATAAAATCTCTATCACATGAGTTGATCCCATCTTCCCTCTGCGAAGGGCCTTTCTTTTACTTTTATGTTGAGTCTCCACCTTCTAACTTTATGCACGGTTGAAAGAGCATTTTTGCCATTCTGAGTTTTGTGCCATTATGAGTTTTTGCCATTATTACTTGATTCATGATGTGTTATTGCTTGTTCCCCAGCTATTTGTTCTAGTCTTCATCATGAACTTTGAAGGTGTTCTGGCATTTATGTTTTGTCCCACTCTTAAGGACTAGCGAAATACTATTTTTCCATGCTTTCTTTATACTTGAAACAAACGTATATCTTTCTTTGCATTGTTATTCATGATCTTCTATTTGAGTTACTTCTCATGATACAAGGTGATTTCTATGCTTTATTATTAAAGTTCTATTTATCATGTTTGTGTTTAAGTTCTATGACCTCAGCTTACATATGCTTTTACATTATGATGATCAAGTTTATGTTCGTAGCATGTCACCTCAGAAATTATTTTGGTTTATCGTTTACCTACTCGAGGATGAGTAGGATCTAAGCTTGGGGATGCTTGATACGTCTCCAACGTATCTATAATTTCTGATGTTCCATGTTGATATTATGCCAATTTCTACATGTTTTGTGTATGTTTTCCTATGTTTTCTTACGTTTTCCGGGACTAACCTATTGACAAGATGCCAAGTGCCAGTTCCCTGTCTTTTGCTGTTTTTAGTTTCAGAAAAGTTGTTCTGGAAATATTCTCGGAATTGGACCCCACGAATCCTGAAGTTCCTATCTTCCCCGGAGGCTTCTAGAAGTTCGAAAAGGAGTCGAAGACGGGCCCCGGAGGGCCCTCACCATGACCAGGCGCGAGTCCACCCTAGACCGCGCCTGGGGGTGGTCAGGAGCCCCCGGTGGCCCCCTGATGTCACCCTTTTGCCTATTTATACTCCCCCGAGGGAAAACCCTAACCCCATCGGCGAAATGCCACGAAACTTTACGCAGACGCCGTCGTCGTCAACCCAAGTTTCGGGCGACAGATCTTTGTTCTAGCACCCTGCCGGGACAGGGAAGTGCCCCCGGAAGCCATCTCCATCGACTCCACCGCCATATCCATTGCCGTTGCTGTCTCCTATGATGAGGAGGGAGTAGTTCTCCCCCGGGGCTGAGGGCTCTATCGGTAGCTATGTGTTTCATCTCTCTCTCTCTCCCATGGTGTGATCTATATGTGATCGTGAGCTTTGTAATCTAGTTTAATTCGTAGATATTATTCTTCATCTATTATTCTACTCAAGTGGTTTTTGTTATGGGATCTCCGTAAACACTTTGATCACGGTGTAAAGGTGACAGTGTGTGCATAGTGTGGTTTAGCATTATATTTATATTTTGTGTTGGATAACCCTATGAAATTGTGGTGTTTGCGTGGAACCATCTAAGTCCCATGGTGATAGCGTGGGGATTACTTAGTTGGGAAAGTGCTTACTCGGAGGAGTGTTGTTAAAGCCCTAAGCATATATTGGTGTTGTTATTCGACCAGAGAGTTGTTTGGAGTAGCAGTGTGAAGAGATGGTATTTATTAATTCAATTATGTTTTCATTGTTGAGAGTGTCCACTAGTGAAAGTAGGATCCCTAGGCCTTGTTTCCAAGCATTGAAACACCGTTTTCCGCCTGTTCTGCTACATGTTTTCTTGCTGCCATATTTATTTCAGATTGCTATTATTACTTATAACCATCCATATTAGTCGCATTTCACTATCCCTTCGCCGAACTAGTGCACCTATATACCTGACAAGTATATTGGGTGTGTTGGGGACACAAGAGACTTCTTGTATCTTAATTGCAGGGTAGATCTATTTGACCTCTACCTCACAGAGTTCGATAAACCTTGAGTGATCCACTTAAGAGAAACTTGCTGATGTTCTATAAACCTCTGCACTTGGAGACCCAACACTGCCTACAAGAATAGAAGCGTGTGTAAACATCACCTTACCATAGTTCTCACTCCTTCTGAATCATCCACCCATGGATTACCACGGGACAACCCTTCAGAGTGATGAAGGGCCTATCGTCACATGCAGTTGCTAGGTAGGTATCTATGTCGCGGTTCGACATGGCGAACCGGGACTATAATGTCCCGCTGTTGTTCACCACTTCATGAACGATTTTCGTGGCAAAGCACTTCTGGATATCATATATCTCTTTTATAACCTTATCATCGCCGACCATCGACAAACGTGAGGCCCATTGTTGGACTTGACTACGCATGGTAAGGTACTGTTGATTCCGTACGTACGCCCGCATGTGATGGATGACATAGTAGGTGTCTCTTTTACTGCCTGACGGCTGATTGATGCAGGCGAAATCCGTCGTGTGGGTGAACACCCGAGCGCCCAGAACGACCTTCTCCCTAGTGAGTCTGCCGTCCCCCCCCCCCCGTTGCGTGGTAGACGGTGAGAGCATTATTCAGAACTTTCTTCACGGTGGAGTAGACTTTCTTCACCGCACTCCCCGAGTCGAGATACGTGGCATGCGATTGACTGATACAAATGCAGATGAGCGTGCATTGTGTATATCTGCGCGGAACAATCCAAACAAAGTGTTGGAAAGGAGCGATGAAAACCTAAAGAAAAGCACTTTAGATTCGGCTAAGAATATAGACTTACCCGACAAAATAAGGCAAGAGGGTGTAATCCTTGGTCTGGTTCGCCAGCATGAAGTTCTGGAGATATGTCGATGCGACTACCTGGTTCCCAACGGAGCACAGCATGTCATGGCGCATGTAGTAGGGGTCGACTATCGCGACGCCCGGTGTATTATCCCTCATGACCTGCATCGCCAGACTGAGCGAGTATAGGCGGACCATGAAGCAGTGCAGCGGATTGCTATGGAACATATCGAACATGTCCGAAAACCACAGGACTATCCTATCCGCGCCGGTTGAATCGACGAAGCCCAAATCCTTCGGCACCATGGCAATGAAAACCGGGTATGATGGATCCTTGGATTCAATAAGGCGCCCTTCGAGATAAATAATGGGGTCATGCAAACTCCACATATCCCCACTTGCGGCCTTGAGCTTGTTCTGGTGAAGCATAGGCTGACCCATCACATACACCTTCGGTGTATCCTTGGATGTAGGTGGCCCATCCTCAATACGGGTCAGCATCTTAGCAGGCTGGCTCGCGGACTTTGCGGCCTTTGCAGTCTTGGATCTAGGTCCTCTTTTCCACGACTTCAGCATTTTCGGCAAACATTCCTTCTCAATCTCCTCATTATCCGCCTTAAGGATTGTGCTAGGGCTGAAAATAACTCCTCGCTTCGCGCTTTACTGAGTCTCGGTGCCGACGACATCTGGAGGCGTGTCGTCCTGAGAACCGAACAGACGCTTGCAACTCGATTTATCCACGGGAGGAGCCTCACCACGAGCCTCCGTGCGTTGTGTTTGCTGGTATCTGATGAATGTTGAATGCTATGTATTTTGATTATCGATCTATCATGTTATCTTCATGCATATGTTATTTATGATCTTGCATGCTCTCCGTTATTAGTAGATGCTCTGGCCAAGTAGATGCTAGTAACTCCAAGAGGGAGTATTTATGCTCGATAGTTGCTTCATGCCTCCTTTGCATCTGTGCACGAGTGACAGAAACGTGACGGATGGAGGATGTGTTGTTTCCTTTAAGATGAAAACAAGAATGTTTTGTCTAAGGATGATTTTATTGTTTACATTACACACTTTGATTAATGAAATTATTAGTTTCTTGCAACGTAATACCCAACGGTTGTTCAGATGATATTTGGAGGGTGCACTATTAGTCATAGATGCAGTTGGATGACGGTCTATGTATTTTGTTCTAATGCCCGCATGAATCACATAGTAATTTTTATGTCTTGCATATGCACTACGGTGTAGTCTTCATTTCTGTCAACTGCCCAGTTGTAATTTGTTCACCACACATGTTATTTAATTTTCACGGAGAGACACCACTAGTGAACTGTGGACCCCGGTCATTTTTCCTCATACTGATAAAACACCTACTTATTTCATACTACTTCCATACTCCTTTCATACTGTTACTACTTCTTTCATTTTCACACCTTACGTTTAACCTCGTTTTGTTCAGCAAAACTGGTGAGATTCACAACCTCACTGCTTCGTTGGGGCAAAGTGATTTGATTGTGTTGTGTAGGTTCCACGTTGCTTCTGAACCGGTAGTGCGCCCTTCCATCTCAGATGCTTCAACCTTCTGAAATTACTCCTTCTTCCTACTGTTCAATTCAACCTTGGTGTCTTTCTGAGGGAAACTTGCCGATGCGGTCTTCATACCTTCCTCTTGGGGTCTCCCAACGAACGTGTGATCAAACGCATCAAGCACATTTCTGGATCCGTTGCCGGGGAGGAAGAGAATTTATGCAAGGGGAGTCTCTCACTTCCAATCTCTTTACTTTGTTTTTGTTTTGCTTGGTTTATTTATTTTGTCTTGTGCGCTTCTCTTTATGAAAAACACAAAAAAATTAGTTATTATTCTAGCTGTAGTTTTATTACTGTTTTTAGTCTTGCTAAAATGAGTGTTCGTGCAGTTGAAGTTTGTTCCTTTATGCAATAAGTGATGCTCATCATAGATGCACTAAGAAATATGCCACTTTAATCCTTCTTAGCAATTTTTACGTTGGTATTACTAGCAGGTATAGGTATGTTCTAGACACTCTTACATGGGGAAATTTTATGGGAACACCTGCTTTGGAAACCTGTAATTTAATTGAAAGTTTAGTTGGAACAAAACCTACTAAGGTTGTTAAAACTGAGATCACTTTAGATGATGTTATTAAAAAGATAAACTCTATGGATTTTTTTTTGCCAAAGTTCCTTGATAATGCCAGCAAAGTTAGTAAATCAATAGTGAGTACCAACAAAAAAAAATCACTGTTTTAGAAGCTAGCAATGTCCATGATAATCACAATATGAGGATTGGTAAATTAGAGGAGGCTATGGAAACTTTAAGTTCAAGATTTTCTTCTCTTCAGTTTAAAAGAAAGAAACCTTCTGTGGGAAAAGAGAAAAAAATTATGTATGTCACCAAGGCACCTAAACCGAAATCCCCTAATGTTCTTAAAATTAATAAAACTTTTGGTGAAACTAAAAGTGATTTGCATGTTGAATCATCTTCAGGGTTGTCTAAGGTACCCATTGCTACAATTGGGGTTTTGGAGGAAATTATTTATTTAGATGGTTCTTCACTTGAAAATACTTGATTCCACTTTTCTAGGCCTAGCTAAAAGGTGTTAAAGAAAAGCACTTCTTTGGAGATAACCCATGGTTTTATTTTTCTTTGTTTTTATCTGTTTTCTTTGGGTCCAGGGGTTGTATACTTCTGTAGTAACGCCTTTGTATATTTATTTTCATGCTTTAGTAGTGCCAAGTAAGGTTTCTGACGAGAGTTGGAGTTGGTCTTCGGATTTCTGCGCAGGAAACAGATTTCGATTGTCCACCGTAAAAAATCGTATAATTCACAAGAAAATTAGAATGACCTGAAATTTATTGTGCTTATTCCTCGGCTAATTCCACAAGGTTTTTGTTCTTTAAGTTTTTCTACCTGAGCAACGTAAGTGCCTCGAAAAAATTCGTCTTTACAAATTGTTCTGGTTTTGACAGATTCTGCCATTTTTCTTGCATTTGCTCTTTTGCGATGTCAAGTGGATTTCTTTGCTTCACAAAACATAAGTGGCTGTAGCTAATGTTTAAAATTATCAATAGAAATTGTGCCATACAGAACCAATGGATTTTTAATTGTTGCACTAACCCTCTAATGTGAATTATTGTTTAAGTGTGGTGTGAAGAAAGTTTTCAAGGGCCAACAGAACATGTGATATATGTGATCAAGAAGAGTGCAAGGTAAAACATTGGGGATTCCCCCGTGGTTCATACAAGCATACTTTTAGAAGACTAAAGCATCTAAGCTTGGGGATGCCGAAGGCATCCCCTTCCTCATCAACTATCTATCAGGTCACTTCTCGTGAAACTATATTTTTATTCGGTCACATCATAGTTTACTTGGAGCGTTTGTTTGTATTTGTTTTGTTTTCTTTTCTGCAATAATATAATTGGAACCAAGCATTCTTTGTTTGGGAGAGAGACACGCTCTGCTTTTTCGTTTGAATACTTTCTATGCTAGTATTCTTAGTTTTTCTTCTAGTTACTGCAAAAATTCCTGTTTAGCTCTTGGTTTCATTGCATCTCTTATTCAGAGATGTTAGTTTTAGTATTGTTATGTGATTAATCTCATGTTTTCTTGGTATAGCATGTAGAGAATTTTTGTTAAAGCATGTCAGGTATGGTGCTTGTTGGGAAAAGAAACTGCTGCTTGTGGTAGAACTTTTAAAGGTGCAAGTAGAAGCTTGTATAGACTGTGGCTAGACTTTTTCATATCATGTAGATGTTATTTTTGTTCTAAAGACTTGTGGTTATTGAGTACCATGATTAGCCTCAAATATCTGAGAGTGTTTAATGTGCCATTGAAAGAATCATGAGTTGTTCTTGTCATATTGAAGCATAAATTTGTGGTGTTATCCTTTGAATGTTTTATTTGGTTGACTTGGCGCATGCTCACACCATGTTTATAACTATGAACCAGTCACTAATAGCATGTATTATCATTTAGTTTTTGAACGTGTGGTACCACTTATGCTTTGATTAATGAAATTTATGTCGCTATGCATGATTATGGCCATTACTACTCTCTTGATTAGTCGCTCCTAGCCTTTTGCTAGCCTCCACATGTACTGAGTATGAGCTCTACTCGTGCAACCCAACTCCCAAAAACAAAAAATTTCCCATTGTGTCCACCATACCTACCTACATGTGGTATTTAACTGCCACTCCAAGTAAATTACTCATGTGTTACCTTTAAACCTTCAAAATTACTCATGTTTTGTGTTCCTATTTTTGCTCATTAGGACGTAAATAGAGAATCTTTATCTCACTTGTTGATTGGATTTCACACCCTGGACTAGTGGCTTCATCCGCTTATCCAATTTACAGAAGAGCTGGCAGCTGGGTGCCCAGCCCCAAATTAATACAAACACATTCTCTTCACTATTTTCCCTCCGATTTATCAGTCAAAGCATAATTGAGTAAACAAAAGAGAAAGAGGGATGACCTTCTACACCAGTTATGTCCTTCATATGGGACCGCTCTTGTGAAGTCTAGTTGGCGTGTGACGTACTGTATTTTCTGTTTACCATTCGTTGACATTAGCATACACCTCTCTTAAAATATAGACACTCCTCCACGGTATGTGATTGTTGGCAGACACCCGAGGATTCGGTTAGCCTTGGTTTGTGTATGATGGATGGGAGAAGTGTCAAGCTTTTTATACCTCTGTTTAATAAAATAAAAGCTCTAGCACATGAGTGATCGATGCTTCCCTCTATGAAGGGCCTTTCTTTTACTTTTATGTTGAGTCTCCATCTTCTAACTTTATGCACAGTTGAGAGAGAATAGTTGCCATTCTGAGTTTTATGTGCATTTGTCCCAGAAACAATATTAATTGATTCATGATGTGTTATTGATGTTCTCTAATTATTTGTTCTAGGCTTCCTCGTGAACTTTGAAGGTGTCCTGGCATTTATGTTTTTCCCTACTCTTAAGGACTTGCGAAATATCACTTTGTCATTCTTTCTTTATACTTGAAACAAACGTATATCTTTCGTTGCATTGTTATTCATGGTCTTTTATTTCTGTTACTTCTCATGCTGCAATGTGATTGCTATGCTTTATTATTAAAATTCTATTTATCATGCTTGTGTTGAATTTCTATGATCTCAGCTTACTTATGTTTTTACATTATTGATGATCAAATTTATGTTGGTAGCATGTCACCTCAGAAATTATGTGTTTTTATCATTTACCTACTCGAGGACGAGTAGGAACTAAACTTGGGGATGTTGATACATCATAAACGTATCTTTAATTTCTGATGTTACATGTTGTTTTCTTATTGTTTCCCACATGTTTTCTATACACTTTATGCCATTTTTATCGATTTTTCAAACTAACCTATTGACAAGATGCCACAGAACCAGTTCCCTGTTTTCTGCTGTTTTTAGTTTCAGAAAAGTTGTTTTGGAAAAAAAATCGGAATTGGAAAATTTGAAGCCCGGAAGTCTCAGAATTCTCGAAGGTTCCACAGAGTCCCGAAGAGACCCGGAGGGGGGCCACAGGGGGCCCACACCATAGGGTGGCGCGCCCCCTGTCCGCGCCATGGGATGGTGTGGGGCCCCTAGGCCTCCACCTCCTTTGCCATTTCGCAAATTTATCCACCCCCCCGAGACGTAAAACCTAAATATATTCCACTTTGTCCCGAAAACACCTGAGGCCACCGTCATCATCATCCCGCGATCGGGAGGGTTCTGGAGCTCTCCCCGGCACCCTGTCGGGAGGGGAAGTCATCACCGGAATGGTCCATAGCAGTAGCTATATGCTTGTTCTCTCCACTTTGTACCTCATGTTTAGATCTTGTGAGCTCCCTAACATGATCAAGATCATCTTTATGTAATGCTACATGTTGTGTTTGTTGGGATCTGCTGAATGTTGAATTCTATGTCTTCTGATTATCAATCTATCATGTTATCTTCATGCATATGTTATTTATGATCCTGCATGCTCTCTGTTATTAGTAGATTCTCTCGCCAAGTAGATGCTAGTAACTCCAAGAGGGAGTATTTATGCTCGATAGTGGGTTCATGCCTCCTTTGCATTTGTGCTTGAGTGATAGAAACGTGACAGATGGAGGATGTGTTGTTTCCATTAGGGAGAAAATAACAATGCTTTCTCTAAGGATGATTTTATTGTTTACATTACACACTTTGCTTAATGCAATTATCTGTTGCTTGCAACTTAATACCCAATGTTTGTTCGGATGATATTCAGAGGATGTATTATTAGTCATAGATGAAGTTGGATCACAGAGTAATCATTATGTTTTGCATATGAACTACGGTGCAACCTTCATTTCTGTCCATTGCCAAGCTGTAATTTGTTCACCACACATGTTATTTGTCTTTCACGGAGAGACACCACTAGTGAGCTGTGGACCCCGGTCGTTTTTCCTCATACTGATAAAACACCTACTGCTTTCATACTGCTTCCATACTGCTTTCATACTGTTACTACTGCTTTCATACTATTCTCCTATTGTTTTCCACACCATACATTTAACCTCTTTGTGTTCAGCAAAACCGATGAGATTGACAATCTCACTGCTTCGTTCTGGCAAAGTGATTTGATTGTGTTGTGTAGGTTCCACGTTGGTTCTAAACCGGTAGTGCGCCCTTCCATCTCAGCTGCTTCAACCTTCTGAAGTTGCTCCTTCCTTCTAATGGTTGATTCAACCTTGGTTTTTTCAGAGGGAAACTTGCCGCTGCACTCTTCATACCTTCCTCTTGGGGTCTCCCAACGAACGTGTGATCACACGCATCAACATGTTGTTGACTTGGGTTTGCGATCCCTCATAGGCTCCACGAGTTATCTCCCCTTTTGTGTTTGTGAGTTCATCGTGTTCTTCCCAATCTCCCCGCCTCTCATGCGTCAATCCGTGAAGATCGGGCCACCCTAGAGGCCTAGCCTATATCACCTATGTTGTAGCATCATTTGTGTTGTCCCCTTCATCCCTAGGTGTGTGAACACTTGATTTTCTGAAAGTGTTCTCCATGTTGACAACACCATGCGTAACAACAACTGAATTTAGTTACACAATTCCTGAAAGTCATGTGAATATTTTGAAATGAAATTGGAAACTGCTTATTATGGTCTGAACTGGTAGCTAAATATATTTAACTTGGCAACTACACTCAATTAGTCTGGTAGCTATAACATGAAGTAAATCTACTCAAGTCAAATAGGAAAGAGAGCATGTTTTTTGTTTTACTAGTCTGTTGGTTTTTAGTTATCATGATAACTTGCACTAGATAACCTTGTAGTTTGTATACTTTTTTCTGATAACGGATGGCAGCATTTTAGTGTGGCTTGTAAATAGTAAATCTGATGCTAGTAACTAATTTCCTTTTACCTAGTAAGTTTGTTATCGTATCTTGGTAACTAGTTCAGAAATACGAGATTGTAATATCAAATCACACTTGGTTTTATATATTATCCATATGAGAATTTTTCCAATGTCATATCTTGTGAAACTAGTAGGTGTAGTAGACGAAAATGGTTGCTAGGTTGTAGAAAAACTGGAATTTTCTTTACCTTGGTTAGCTGACATGGAAAACACCAAATTTGCCTGATTTGATCCATCACTTTGGAAATCTCCATCATTATCCATTTTTTGTACATGTAGTTTTGCCAGAGCAATGCAAGAAGTTAGTAACTGAAAATAATTCATTGTGCTTCTTTTGTTGCATCAGGTTATGAACAAGATACAATGGTGCATGTTTTCTTCCAAATCAAGTTTAATCGAGCTGTTATTTTCCGACTCAAGGCATAGTCTGCTAGTGTGTGTTTGAATACTTCATTGTCTAAAATAGCTTATTGCTTTTCGCGTTTTCCGAGAACCAGATGTTAGCAATATGTCCTTTTGCTTCTTATGTTTTGTGTACCATGTCATGATTTATCACACTATCCATGGTTGGGTGCTACTATGTCTACTTTTCTAGGACAATTTGATGCATAATATCGGAAACATGGTTGTTTATGTGCATCTTGTTGGCATGTTTTTTCATAATTGATGTGCTAAGCAAGGGAAGTAGAGATGAATCTGGTTGTTTTTTTGTAACCATGTGAAATTAGAACCAGTAGGTAACCAAAGCGGGGTATAGCATGTTTGAACCATAGTGATATCTATAACTAGGTAAAGTGGAGAGAAATCTGAGTTTTCTCTGTCATTAGATTGTTTCTAGAATTTTGAAACCATTAAATTTTTGATCTAGTAGGTAATTGTAGGGGGCATTGCAAGTTTGAACCCTAGGTGATAGATGTAGCTACATAAAGTAGATAGTAATCTGGTTGCGTCTGTCATCGCGTCAGATGGAACAATGAGAATTTGGAACTAGGAAATAACTGTAACATGGTAGGATGTAAATACGGCTGCAATGTTCTGCCAAATTTTCATGTTACAGCTGAACATCCCCAATCTGCACTAGTGGAAACAACCCCTCTCGTCCAGGGGGCCAGGGGGCAGCTGTCCCGGTTGCAACCAAATCCGGGACAAATGCTATGCATTGGTCCCGGTTTGTGTGCCCGGGGCAACAGGAATCGCCTGGGGCATTGGTCCCGGTTCGTGGGGGACATATCGGTCCCGGCTCGTGCCACGGACCGGGACCAATGCCTAGCCACATGCCACGTGGCACGCGCATGAACATTTGTCCCGGTTCAGTCCACGAACCGGGACCAATGCCCCCCTTCCCCTATATATATACTGCCCCAGCCCCCCCTTCCATCTTTTTTTTTTGCTTGGAGGTGTGAGAGAGGGTGGTGTTAGTGTGTTTTATTTTACTATGCACACGAGGTGTTCGACGAAATTCCCGAGCCACACATAAGCT
This sequence comes from Alopecurus myosuroides, assembly GCA_028641055.1. Taxonomy (NCBI): domain Eukaryota; kingdom Viridiplantae; phylum Streptophyta; class Magnoliopsida; order Poales; family Poaceae; genus Alopecurus; species Alopecurus myosuroides. Next base: position 737,393,339 of record CM054057.1, on the reverse strand, counting down.
CACTGAAAATGGTATCTTCGACCGAGGTTAACAAACTTATCTTTTTCATCTGTAACTGATACATAAAAAAGTAGTATTTGTCGATGTACTGTGGTCATCTCTGTATTAATATGTTATTGTAATGTATTTTGATAAACTTAATTATACGATGCTGATGGATGCACGTCAGCGATGGATGTATGGTGACCGACGCACTTCCGAGTATATGGCAGGCCTGAATGCATTTCTTGTTGTAGCTCGGGCGAACAAAGGTAATGGCTTCATGTGTTGCCTATGTGTTGATTGTCGGAACGTCATAGAGCACTCTTCTGAAAGAATCCTTCACGGCCATCTACTTCGGAGAGGTTTCATGCCCAGCTATAATTGCTGTACCAAGCATGGAGAAAGAGGGGTTGTGATGGAAGACGATGAAGAAGAAGAAGATCCTTTGTTCCCTGAATACGACGATACTGCAATGGAAGAGAATGCAAAAGAAGGAGGTGATCAAGAACAGGTATCAGAAGAGCCCGATGATGATCTTGGCCGAGTTATTGCTGATGCAAGGGAAGACTGTGAAAATAAATTGGAGAGGTTGAAGCTGGACAACATGTTACAAGATCACAAAAAATTGTTGTACCCAAATTGCGAACATGGTAGCACAAAGCTCGGTACCACAATGGAGTTACTGAAATGGAAGGCACAGAACGGTGTGACTGACAAGGCATTTGAGAGTTTACTTCAACTAATGAAGCCAAAACTTCCAAAGGATAACGAATTACCTGAGAGTACGTACGAAGCAAAGAAAGCTCTCTGCCCTCTAGGATTAGATCTGCAGAAGATACATGCATGCATTAATGACTGCATGCTCTTCCGCGGTGAGAAGTACGAGAATTTGGATGAATGTCCGATATGCACTGCACTACGGTATAAGATCAGAGCAGATGACCCTGGTGATGTTGACGGCGAGCCCCCGGTAAGAGGGTTCCTCCTAAGGTGATGTGGTATGCTCCTATAATACCACGGCTGGAACGTCTGTTTAGAAACAAAGAGCATGCTAGGTTGTTGCGATGGCACAAAGAAGACCGTAAGAAAGACGGAAAGTTGAGGCACCCCGCCGATGGATCGCAGTGGAGAAAGATCGAGAGAGACTTTCCATACTTTGCAGGAGAGGCGAGAAACTTATGGTTTGGTCTAAGTACAGATGGTTTTAATCCTTTTGGGGAGCAGAGCTCCAGTCATAGCACTTGGCCTGTAACTCTATGTATGTACAACCTTCCTCCTTGGTTGTGCATGAAGCGCAAGTTCATTATGATGCCAGTTCTCATCCAAGGCCCGAGGCAACCTGGCAACGACATTGATGTGTATCTAAGGGCATTAGTGGAAGAACTCTTACAATTGTGGGGCAAACCAGGTGTATGTGTGTGGGATGAGAACGAACAAAAGCCATTTGACCTACGGGCGTTGCTTTTCATAACCATCAATGATTGGCCTGCTCTAAGTAACATTTCCGGACATACAAACAAGGGATACAATGCATGCACACACTGTTTAGATAAGACTGACAATGTTTTTTTTTGGATAAATCTAAAAAGGTTGTATACCTGGGGCATCGTAGATTTCTTCCGATCAAGCATCCCGTAAGAAAGAAAGGAGGGAAGCATTTCAGAGGTGAGGCAGATAACCGGAAGAAGCCTGAGCTCCGTAGTGGTAATGATATATTCGATATGGTCAAGGACCTAGAAGTAATCTTTGGTAAGGCTGCTGGCAGACAACCAGTTCCGTACGGCCCTGATAAGCGCGCACCCATGTGGAAGAAGAAATCTATATTTTGGGAGCTACCCTATTGGAAAGTTTTAGAGGTCCGGTCTTCGATCGACGTGATGCACGTGACAAAGAATCTCTGTGTCAATCTGCTATGCTTCCTAGGCGTGTATGGGAAGGCAAAAGATACGCCAGAAGCACGGGAGGACCAACAACATATGAAAGACCCAAGCAAAAAGCACACAGATACATGGCGCCATTACTTAAGCAGCTACGCTCTTACTAAAGCAGAGAAGGAAATATTCTTTGAAGTCCTTTACAGTATCAAGGTTCCGTCTGGCTTCTCGTCGAATATAAAGGGGATAATAAACATGACAGAGAAAAAATTCCAAAACCTGAAGTCTCATGACTGCCACGTGATTATGACGCAGTTGCTTCCGATTGCATTGAGGGGGCTTCTACCGGAAAATGTTCGAGTACCCATTGTGAAGCTATGTGCATTCATGAACGCAATATCTCAGAAGGTAATCGATCCAGAAATTCTGACAAGATTACAGTGGGATGTGGTCCAGTGTCTTGTTAGTTTTGAGTTCGTGTTCCCACCATCCTTCTTCAACATTATGACTCATCTCCTTGTTCACCTCTGTGTAGAGATTCATATTCTTGGTCCGGTATTTCTACACAATATGTTCCCCTTTGAGAGGTTCATGGGAGTCTTGAAGAAATATGTTCATAACCGTGCTAGGCCAGAAGGAAGCATCTCGAAGGGCTATGGAACAGAGGAGGTCATTGGGTTCTGTGTTGACTTTATTCCTGACCTTAAGACAATTGGTGTTCCTGAATCGCGGCATGAGGGGAGACTGAGGGGAAAAGGAACGCTGGGAAAGAATACAATGATACCTAGGGACGGGCATTCTTTCACCAAAGCACACTACACAGTTCTACAAAATTCTATGTTCATGGCTATGTATCTCGAGGAACACAAGAATATTGTACGGTCTGCAAACCCGGGGAAGGATGACTCATGGATTAAACGCAAACACATGGAGACTTTCGGAAGTTGGTTGCAAACACATCTTATAAATGACACCACTGTTGAAGATCAGCTGTACATGTTGGCAGGGTCACCATCTTCGACTATTGGGAGTTTTCAAGGGTACGAGATAAATGAGAATACATTTTACACGAGCTCCCAAGATAAGAATAGCACCAACCAAAACAGTGGTGTCCGCTTTGATACAACAAACGAGAATGGAAAAAATGACACATACTATGGTTACATAGAGGAGATATGGGAACTTGACTATGGACCTTCTTTTAAGGTCCCTTTGTTCAAGTGCAAATGGGTCAACCTGAATGGAGAAGGGGTAAAGGTAGACCCGCTGTAACATCCCAATTTTTGATACATTAGGGTGTGTGGTGTTTGTTCATATGCATGAAACAAAAATTTTAAAATCATGTTTGAACCAATTTAATCTGTGAAATTAAATGTTTTCAGAAAATCCCACAAAAAGTACTTAATTTGGGTTCCAAAATTTTGTATTGAAAAATAATTCAAATGCACCAACTCAAGTTATGGTTTTATTGGTTTCATGAGCTTTTCAAAAACTATTTTTGCCAAATTTTATCCTTTCAAAAAGGCCCTCAAAACTTTGTTCTTGTTCTGTTTTTAAAGAGAAAAGGACTCTTTTGCAATTCCCAAAACTCCAGGGGGCTTTGTACAAAAAGGTTGTCTTCAACCTTTGACAGTAGGAGCACCTGCGTGTCTCCCATGCCGTCGTCGATGCCACGCAGCTTCCTGCGCCTCCCTTCGCGAGGATGACCTCGCCCGGATGCCGTGGCCTTCCTCTCCTCTCCCTCCCTACCCTCCTCCATTCTCTGTACCGTCCGGAAGAACAAAACTGAACCAAACCCTAGCGCCTCCGGCCTCCGTCAAATCGCCGTCGATGTGGACCAACCCGAGGCCCACCGTCCGTCCCTACAGCTCCGCCGTGGTCCCTTCTTCGTCCTGAGCTCGCCGCCAGCGATTCCGGCCTCTCATGCCTTCCCCGACCTCACCACCGGCACCGTGGTGAGCTCCTGAACCTCTGGGTGCCCTCAGACCTGCCCCTCCCTCTCTGGTTCGCCGGCGCATCGACGCCCGCCATCCGCCGCCGTGGCTCTTCACGCCGGCGAGGTTCCCGGTGACCATTTGGTCCACCGGCGCCACCCCTAGCTCCCTCTCCACCTCCTCTACCTCACTGCATAATTTGATTCAAACATTTCGCGCTAATTTCGACGAATTTGAACCCATCTGTGAAGAACACAGCACTGTGATGTCACAGTGACATCACAGTGACGTCATAATCTCTGTTTAATAATTCCAGAAATAGTTAATTTTGTAAAATCAATAACTGTTAAACTATTAATCAGAAAAATAAAATAAATATATGGAAATGCTCATAAAAATGTATTCTATCCAAATATGTTATTTTCACACATGTTTGAGAGAGTTGAAAAATGAGTATTATTTAATATTGTTTATTCATTTAAAATAGAAAAATAAGTTTTTATTCAATAAAATTAGAAAAATAAAAGTTATATACCAAAGTGCTCAAAATGACAAATGCAACCTGTTTATGATGTTTGCAAACCCATTTGAGATTTTAAAATTGCACTCACTTTCAGGATCGTCCGAATTGCCCCTTCGGGGTCTATTTCGGGCAAATTTCAGAGAAACTGCATAATTAACATACGAACCCTAGCAACCCAACGATCATGCATAGGGCTTTATTTCAGTGCATTAACTCGCTCATGCATACATATTGCGCATTGCATCGATGCCATGTTTGATTGTTGTTCTTCTTTGTTTCGGTGTTGTTTCCCCCTCGGTAGAATCCGACTCCGAAGAGAAGGCCAACAACTTCATGGTGAATACTTGATCTTAACCGACAAGTCAAGCACTTATTCCAGAAGATCTTTATCTGGTTTTCTTATAACCAAGGCAAGCATAACCTCTTATCTGCTCATTTATGTTTTCCAGCAACATTTGATTCTCGTACTTTGCATTCGATTCTAAAGTATTTGATGCTAGTAGATATAGTTCACCCATATGCTGCATTGCCTCAATATCCTGATCCACTGCTCCTAGCCGCCATAGATTTGCTTGTGCGCATCGCTAGAGCCTCATATCTGCTTCACTTAGTCATACATGTTTGTTTACCTCTGCTCCATCCGGTTGATGAATCAGAGCTGCGATAACTTAGTATGATATGATCACGTGGTGAGATGAGAATTGTGTGGTTAACCTGACTAAGGCGAGGACGGGAGGCCACTTGGGAAGTGGTTCTTTGTCCTGTACTTTCCAACCCTAGGATTAAGGTCTCGCCGCGGAAACCAAGACTGAGCGTGCAACCACACGCGCGAGCCAATGAACCTCGCCCGACTAACTAACTTGTTTGGCCACATCCATGAGTCACGTAGTTTGCTATTTCCATCTGCGTGTGAGTCAGAAAACGATTTGGAGAAAAACTAGGGCGTGACCGGGACAAGTGATGGACGTACACAGATCTTGATCCCGACTCACAGAACAGGTGCCGTCAGGAGGTGGCCAACTCCCTGTTGACGGGGTGGCCCTGTTTGGGTTGACTCATGGATAGGGTCGAGCAAGGTAAAGGTCGGAGCCATCCACCCTATGTCGTGCTCCGTGGAAGAGCGTACATATGGCGCTAAGAGTCGGAGGGTACGTGTGGGTAAAGTGTACCACCCTGCAGGGATAAATCTTTCGGAAAGCCGTGTCCACGGTTAAGGACGACTTGGTGAATGTCACGTGGCCATAGATAACTTGAACGTGACGTAAAAGATGTTGACAATGATTGAAGGGTGCCTCCTCGGAGATGCCGAGAGGGGTGGTCCTTGTAGCATGAGATAGTGTGGGAATGAGAAGGACTTGGTGGAATACAAGAAGATGATGATCTCAGTATTTGAGTAGATTTCTCATCTGTTTTCAAAATACTCCATGAGACGTGCTATTCCTTCCTCAACTTGCAAAACAAAGATTGCTTTATGCAAATCAGCCTTCATAAAACCCTTTCTGAAAATAGCAGATATATAATAGGTTAATTAAGTCTTGTTGAGTACCTCCCGTACTCAGGTTTGCTTAATTTTGGTTCAGGAGAAGAACTCCATCGGTGGTGATTCAACGTGGACATCGACGAGTAGCTTGGGGTTCCCAGGTAGCAGCCTGGAATCTATGGGCTGGGACGTCACCTTATGTTGCGGCCTCTTAGGCCTCTTTGGTTCTTGTTGATTAGCAACATAATTTGCCTTCCGTTGTCTGATGTAATGTTGGGTCATGTAACCTCTGCTTGTAAGCTATACTCTAGTAACACCTGTTTAATACAGCTTCCTGTTTAGAGTACTGCTTTGATCGGTTGTTGGTTTCGAGCTCATTGTTATACAGTTTTGGCTATGCCTGCATAGTTGTCGCAGTCGAGGGGTTGTGGAGCCGATGATCCATGTCCGAGCCCGCCTGTCGATGTGATCGGCCTGGGGCGAGGTAACCCCAGTAACCCTCGATTGTTGTTGCACTTTCTGGACACATAGCAGCTCTATATAACTTTGGTCCCGTTCCTTCAGTTTCATCCGACTCGTGGATGCTTGGGTATGCATAATTGGTTATGACTAGCATGGATACAAGGAGTAGTAGACCGGGGATCCGGACTACGTGCCGATGAATCCGGTCTGCCTGCCGTTGTTTGTTGCGGCCGGGGCTGGTAACCCTGAAGCCCTTGTGAGTCCATGGCTAGGAGCACATAACAGTATGTATATCTCTGGGTCCGGGGTCGCGACACCTGCTTTATGGAATGACAACAGTGGATCTCAACAATATTGGTTACAATGACGAACCATTCGTCCTAGCCAATGATGTGGCTCAGGTCTTCTATGTGAAGGACATGTCTTCTAGACCGAAAAAAAGAAAAAAATAAGGAAACAAATTCATCATACGATGAGCCGAAGCGTCACATAGTTCTCTCAGGGAAAAGAAACATCGTGGGAATCGAGGACACGACAGACATGTCAGAAGATTATAATAAGTTTGTTGAAATTCCACCCTTCACAGTGAAAGCTGACCCCACCATCCCGTTAAATAATGAAGATGCTCCATGGTTACGGCCGAAGCGATCATAAGCAAGGGACAAGGGTTCATGGACCATCTCTACACGAAGAAATTTCAGAAGACTAACAGGGATGTTGTTGGTGATGTGTAATAGTAAACGTGGAATACATGATCATAGTTTTGTAGAAAAAGTGTTCACAAATATTCTGTAATAATAAACGAGATTTTGTTAGCAAAAATGATATTTATACCTATTCTGTGATTATGAACGGAGTAGGTGCAAGTTTGACCAATAATTTGTATTGACCGGTCAAAAGCTGGCAAGCATTGAGTGCATGACAACTATGACCAGCCTGACTTCATTATCATCTCAACCAGCGGCCACCCACGCACTTTTCTGTTTCTCTCTCCTCCGTATCGTCCATTGAGATGTGCTTTGGACACAGGGCCGCTGTAACCAGCCCTGTGTGCAGCCATATGGGCTTTGCCTTATGGGCGTCATATATTCTGCGCAGATATTGCAGGCACACTTCGAAGTGATAGTACCGATACCATTCTGGAGCAAGTTGAGCTTATTTTGCAAGCAAAGCTGCATGACAAACCTTCCTTGAGCACTTTCAGGTTCAGAACGATGTTACCAACAGTGAACCTCGCAGAGGAAGTAGTAAGAATAATAGAAATGCAGAGATTCTATGTGAAGGACATGTCCTCCAGACTTCGAAGTGATATTACGGATACCATATTGACAGATATCCTTAAAACAGAAATATATCTTCGGTACTTCTTTAACAGTTATGATAAATTTTTGGAGGAGAAACGTCTAGCTGAACAACAAGCTAACTACCTTGGAGTTCAAATGACGCAAAGGGGTGCACTCGTGCGGTTACTTTGGCAAGCTGCTAATGCATACACTCCTGCAATGTAGGTCTTCCGTGTTGCCAGGTACTGAAGGTTCTTGAGATCAGAAATATCAAAGAAATTCCACCACACTATGTTTTGAAAAGATGGCGAAAGATTGCTAAGAGTAAACCTTCGAAGGAAAACTATGGTTTTTCTGTTGTAGACGAAGATCTCAAATTCACCGTGTCAATAAGGTACAACTCGCTTTGTCGAACTTTATATAAATCACCCGGATGCCTTGTATGCTCTGGACTCACTCGGAACATCACGAGGGAAAAAAAATTGTAAGATATTTATATTCAAATTATATGCAAATGGTAAAATAATTAATAGTTTCAATAGTTAGAATAATTATTTAGTTAAACTAAAAATGTATTTGAATCAGTTATGCAAATTCTAGCATTTTTCATGTTGAATTTTTTGTCAAATTTGAAAGTATATAGAAGTTGTTAATGTGCAACTTAAACAATTTTAAAATTTTGGCGCTAAAAAATTTTGGGCGCGCAGGGTGCCACCAAAATTCGAAATAAGTTTTGGTCCCGGCCCGTGGTACCAACCGGGACCAAAGGGGCTCTAGTCCCGGTTTGTCGTGGGATAATCACGGCAGATGTTACCTGGGGTAACTGATCTTGGGGCAAGTCGACACAGGTATTCGGGAGAGGGTTTAGCTCGAAGGAAAACATGGCGAAGAGCAATCTAAGAACCGGAAAGCAACTCGCCGGCTCTCGATATTATTATACTGGATACTCGATAACAGGTGTTACAACTATGACTTGAATCTCTGGCAAAACTAAACCTAGGGGCCGGTTTATAAAGCACCCGTACACCCCTAACTTGCCCTTCAAGGCACATCTTTGAGTCCTACTCGAACTCCGCATATAAAGCCTAACTTTCCTTATCGCAACCCACAAGCCGGGTTACGCATCTCACAAGCCTTTGGGCCTTCTAGTAACCTCTTTACCCCTATCCGGGTATTGCTCAGTTCACCTCGGGCCGGATTATACCTTGAAGTGGGCCTACCGGATTACTATCCCCCCATCAGTAGTCCCCAGAATAGCCTGGGCTTCCAAGATTTACTCTTCGAAGTGCTGGCTATTCCCTGCAGAAATATTGGATGCAAGAATACATAAAGATCAAGATACAATATGCTGACAAGCGGCTGGGATTGACACCCAGGGGATCAGGTAGCAACCCGGCTTTCCCTCAAAGGCTCTCCCTCAATCTTCCAGACCTGAGTCTTAATAGGAAACTTGATGATTTCACATCCTCCTCAATAACTGTCGCTGTTACTAGGAAGGAAATTCCCCCTTCCCCTTTCTCGGGATCATATTGGCCCGTTCACGGAATGCGCCTTTCAAATTTCAAAATGTCCAACCATTACTCCGCAACTCCCGGGTTTCGCCCGTTAGGATGAGTTTTTCCACCCGGTTTACTATAAATAAACCCCAGGAAGCAAACTCAACCCTTAACGGCTCACTTTCCCCATTCTCTTCTTCCCAAGCTCAAGCTCGCAGAGTGCCACCACGGGAACCCCACGTATCTCGCCGGAGCCCATCCGCCTTCGCTTGCGCTCCGCCACCGCGCGAGCCGCTCCAGCCCCGAATCCACCGTCAAGCCTCCGATTCGCCAGCCAACGGTCACGAAAGGACACGAATCTTGCGCCATCTGTCTCCGCAAGGCCTTACTCCAATCTCCTTCGGTAAGTCCCTTACATCCTCCAGCTTACCCTCGCAATTTCTTGGTTCTTCCTCAGATTAGATCTGGATCGAGCGGTCCGCAATTTATCGGGCCGCGCCGGATTAGCTCACGGACACTTACCATAAACGCCCCTATGGATAGGATTCATAGCTCATATTACTCCCCTAACTCCAGTAATCATTAATTTGGTCGTAATTTTAGAAATAGGATTCCCAACCTAGGCTCGGGCCACCTAAGATTTCCGCCCTTGTTCTCCTTCCTCAGAAAATCTTACTCCTCCGGCTCATTCGCAGATGGTAAGCATATAAGTATCCCCTAACTTCTCCAAACACTTGCTTCTACGGAAAGCTCTATGGATTTCATAAGGTCACTTGATACCCGGACAAACCATACTCGACCCAGCGAGGCAATAGCCGGATTATGTTCAAATTGCGGGTAACCGCTTTCCTGCTAACTTCCAAGTTTTTGTTCCTTACGTCTTTTTCTTCAATGCTTTACCAGGTCAACCCCATGGCACCCAAGAGGCAGGGGAAACAGCCGGCCAAGGCTAGATCACAAACTCCATATCAGCCAATTGGGGGAAGTCCTCCGTCACCAAGGCCAAACTGGAGGAGTTGGTCGAGCTTGGAACCCTACCTCCACAGGAGTCTATCCACTGGCGAGTGCCAGGCAATGAAACCCGGCCTTCTCCAGCGACGGATGAGGTAATATGTTTTGTTGAGCATGTGACCCGGGGCTTTAGGCCTCCCGGTCACCCCTTCTTCCGTGACGTCCGACCACCGTATCTTCGATATAGGTCCAAACTCCATTTTGAACATCTCCCATTTTATCGTTCTTTCCGAATCTTACTTGTGCACTCCGCCAAGTCTAGCCCTCTTCGTCGAACTTTTTCAGTGCAAGCCGTGTCGCGAAAGCGGCGACGGCGCACTTCTCACTTGCGGCGGGGTTTCTATCCAGCGCCGCAAGAACTCCCTGATGCCTCCTATTTCTCTCAATTCCCACGTAAAGCACTGGCAGCTTTCGTACTTCTACTGCCAGGATACCTCTCCACCCGGTGAAAAGAAGTTGCCGGGTTACTCGGAGGGTCAACTTGACATCTCCGAGAAATTCAACGCCTTCGCTTCTGATTCGGACAGAGAGGCGATCTTGCCTTTGTTAGCTAGGATCTCCATCTTGTCCGCCCGAGGCCTCATCGGGCTAAACCTGGTGAAGACCTGGGTTAGCTTCCGTATTCAGCCAAACTCCATTCGTGAGAAGCTGATGTGCGAATACTCGGGTCAAACCACGGACCCAATCCGATTCTCTACCCGCACCCTTGCTCCAGGTGACATTAACAAAACAATTAAGGGTTTCTTGACAGAGAAGCTCGAGGTAATCCGGGGCATAGCCGGATTAGAACCTTTTACCCTCGAGAATCCAACCCCCGCAGTAAGTTTTCCACCTTTTGATTTTGACTTCTAACAACTTACTTTTATTCGCTTCTCTTGACTCGATATTAATCACTATCCTGGCATCTTCTCCTCAGGCCGATGATGACTTCTGGACAGTCGATACCCCTCCTAATTCCGAAGACGGGGAGGAGGAAGACGACGTCATTGACTCGAATGAAGGTACATACCTGATTCCCTTGCACACGTTATATCCTGCCTTTTCTTCTTCTTCATGCTGTAACTCGGATATTTTTCAGAGCGAGAGGACCAAAGCGAAGAAGAAGAATCGGACAGCAGGGGCGGGCCCACCAGCGAGGAGGAAGAGCTGGAACCGACCACCAAAACCGGAACAAAGAGGAAATCCCAGAGGATAGCCCTCCAGGTTTTTACTTCATATCCTTACACTTTGGTTTTTTGTTCCCATAACGTCACTCCGGGGCTAACACCATTTCCACCCCTTTTGATCATAACCGAAGGAGCCACCCGCGACTAGGCGCCGAGTAACCCGGAATCATCCGGGCAACGAGACCCCTAATCCGGTCGCTTCGCCGCCCCCGGCCCAACATCCTGGTATTTGTTGTAAACAAAATTTCTTTCCGGTCACTCCTTTGTAACGTAATCCCAGACTTTTCTTGCCATTTTTCAGTCTCTTCCGGGTCTAGTGACGGCTTCCCCTCGAACTTCCCGGTGAACACCGGGTAAGCGCCTTTTCCTGATATTATACCGAGCTTTCATCCCTTTTTTCTTTTAACCAGAGATTAATTGTGCCTTTGCACCTTCTTCAGAGCCACGGTTATTAGTAGCGACCAGGAGGACACCGAGGCTAAGGTCCGGGTCGAGAACGAGCCGGCCGACGATGCCTTCACCACGGCTGGCAACGAGCAAGTGTCGCCATCGGAGCCAGCTAGGCATGACGCCGAATATCCAACCGCTTCACACGCAGACGAGAAGGAGAAGGGAGCAGCTTCAAGCGCGGGAGGGGGACCAAACTCCGACATTCGGATGACCCGGGTGCCACCTCCTGTTACAAGAAATGCTCCTTTTCCCACTTTCCAGGTATCCGAGCCATCTAACTCGGATAACGCTGACTTTAACCAGCTGATGAGCGCTCTTCTTGCCATGAAAGCTTCAGAAGGGACTGTCCTAGAACGTATGGCTGCAGCACATCAGGTAACTTTTACTTGATGCTCCTTATTATACATCCAGTCCCCAAGTCCCGAGTATATAAAATTTTTTTTTAATTATCCTCGGTACTTCGCATAATACTTTTCGGTAATCACTTCCTCAGATGAAATACTATCGTGACACCCGGCTTATAGCTTTACCCGGCTTTTGCAGGCAGAGATTTCTCAGTCAGATGAAGCGTTACTTAAGGCGGAGCAGCTCCTGCTGGCTGAAGTTAAGCGTAGGGAGGCCCTTGAAGCGGAGATAAAGACTTTGAAAAAAGATGTCTCCACATACAAGAAAAAGTACAATGCTGCCCAGTCCTCGCTGAATAACCTGTCGACTCAACTTACGGACACTTACCGTATCTTGCTAAGTAAGTTTGCTATTTGCGATTAATTTGCGTATCTCTATCTTGCCGCCAATATTACTGATATGCTTTTGCATGTTTCGATTGCAGGTGCTAATCTTGCTACTCCGGAGGAGAATGCCATTACTCAAGTTAAAACTCTGAAGACTATGCTCCGGACATTTTTGCCGGCACGAAACTTTTGCTGGATGCTATCAAGTGGCCTTCTGAGGTATACCCGGGCGAGGAGACCCTTATACAGGCCTTTTCCACAGCACCTGGATGGATTGAAATACTGAAGCGTTCGTCCTGCCGAATTGGGATGACCCGGGCTTTAACGCTGGCGAAGGCTTATTTTCCAAAGCTTGACCCGGCGAAGATAGCATCCGGGTTCCCAGAGTTTAAAGCTGACGGATCCAAATTCAAGCCCCAGGATTTCAAAGCTATACAATCTGCGGTACGTCCTTCAGCCACAGCTTTGGCCGACAAGATGGATCTAAGCACGATCATGAGCTCGTATGATTCTGAGGGCAAGGTTATCCTGGTGGAGGCACCCCCCCCATTGATATGTTGGACAAATGGTCGACTGATCTGGCCAGGAGGAAGGAAGAGGCTGCAAAGAGGGAAGCAGAGCTGGGCGTAAAGCCGTCTACCTCTACCCCAGCCGTGCCTCCGCCTGTTCGTCCAGATGTGAAGAGCCCGGGTAAAACTGCTGGCAAGGCCAAGGAGCAAGTCCAAGACTTAGACCCGGAGGACCGCTCTCAGGACGCCGAGTAGGACGCTGCCTAGTGCTTTGCGTTTCTCGAGACTGCCATGATGATTTTTTTTTTTTGCGGTGCGCCTGTGCACCATTGATGCTGATACTATGACTGTATGCTTGTTAACTTATGATAACTCTTTGCCTCCCTGGCTTTTGATAATCTCGATCCTTCTGTTACTTATAAGCTTATTCTCGATACTTCGAACTCTTGTTTTCAATTTCCTTTTGAGACTCGGCTAACCGAGTATCGTAGGTTTTGATAGACGAACTTTTCTTTAAGTCCCCAATACTCGGAAATTAAGGATTACAGACTTTGGTAGTTAAACAGTTTGTTTCTGTTTCGAAGTCCCCAGTCCCCATGACCCAAAGTACGAGCTAGGGGGGCGTGGCCTTTCTCAGATGACATACTGCTATTTACCAAGCTGAATACCGATAGTTGTTTTACATAAATACTGAAGTCATGCTTAATACTTGTTGAGCTTCCGGCTTTTCTAGCCTTATACTCTGCATGGACTTGTGGTTTAGATGACCCTTTTGATTATCTTGTACTGTAAGCCGGCTTTCGCGTGGATACCATGTCGTTGCATCTATACGAAAAACAAGATCAAGCAAGCCACATTGGGCTGCATAGTTTGATTGTAATCGTACGTGAACAGATCATGCCACTTTAGTGCGAGTCACATCGAGCTTAAGTAAGAATAACCAAGAAATTTGGCTCCTTTGTCCAGTTATAAGATTGCAGCTGTACCCGTTTTTTCGAGTAATCAGCCCCCATAACTCATAGGCATCATGGCCGGGTCTCCGGGTTTTGTGATTACTTCTTGAAGCAGATCACCCCCCGGAGACCTATATTCATGTAATGTATTTCGATGATACTGATGTATTGATAGTAACAATGTTACTTACTTGTAACTGAAGCAAAGACCATGATAAGACTCGAAACCATCTTCTTTTATTGATAAAAATTTCTTTTTTTTGAATCAGCAGGCCGCCTCATTAAAAACCTTCCAGTCCCCTTAGGTACCCTGGATAGGAAAAGAGTGCGTATGAAACCTGCCGCCCATTACACTGCTTTAGTTATTCTCGAGAATCGGCCTTGCGTTGATACGGCCGATGCACATTCTCCACTTGCTATGCCCTTTCGTAATGAGTACCGGATTTGCTAGCCAGTCCGGGTATACCTTCCTTGAAACGTGATCAACTGCGGATGGTGGTACGTCTTCTTCTTCCCTGCTGAGAGTTTTGAAAGTATTGCTCCTGATGAAGCCTACCATCTTAGGGTTTTGTTCTGCCCTAACTTTTGCTTTGTCCCCCTCAGGGGTTGGCTTTTTTGACGTTGTCCTCTCTTCTAGGTCTACCTGAGAACGGTAATGTTTGAGCTCTTCCTTCCTGCAGGCTTGCTCGGCCATTGCCGCGTCTCCCTCATCGCACTCAGCTGCTATATCCCGGTTTCCGTGTATTGTAATGGTCTTCTTGGGACCCGGGATTTTCAGTTGTAGGTACACATAACACGGTCTTGCCATGAACTTGGCATAAGCCGGCCTTCCAAACAATGCATGATAAGGACTGCGCAACTTTACTACCTCAAAGGTAAGCCACTCGACTCGATAATTATCCTTTGACTCTCCAAAAGCTACTTCCAGTGCCACCTTTCCTTCAGGGCATGCTGAGTGACCCGGCACTATCCCGTGAAAAACTGTTGTACTCTTTTGCAGCTGCGATTCCTTTAAGCCCATTCGCAGAAAAGTTTCCCAGTACAGGATATTGATACTACTTCCTCCATCCATCAAGACTTTTTTCAGCTCGTAGCCGTTGACCTGTGGTGCCACTACCAAAGCTAAGACTCCCGGGTGATCAACTCTATCCGGGTGATCCTTCCTGCTCCATGTTACCTCTTGTTCTGACCACCTCAAATACCTTGGAACAGCGGAAGAGACCGAATTAACTGCTTGTTTCAGTATCTTCTTATCCTTGTTAGAGCCTCCTGTAGTGTGCACATGATATTGACCCAGCTGTTTGGGGTTAGCTTGAAAACCTCTTGCACTCAGCTGTCGTGGGATAATCACGGCAGATGTTACCTTGATTTCCGGCTGGCGGATTGCCGGCTGGGGACGGCCCGTTACCCAAGTTTCCACCTAGACCCGGACCTCCTCCCCGGCCCGCACCTCGCATAGCTCTGTTCACTTCTTCGTTCTTCCACCTTTGTAAGTCGGCACATTGCTCTAGTGAATGATTGGCCGGCTTGCCATTCCTGCTATGCTTCGGGCACGCCATCCTAAATATGTCCCAACTGTTGCTTGGTCTTGGAGGTCCTTGGTAGTGTCCCCCATTGTGATTCCCAGTATTAAAATTCCCTTCGGATCTAGGTCTTGAAGACCCGGCCTCCGTGTTGGCTACAAACTCGGAATTCCCGTCGAACGGGCGCTTGTTTTGGCTACTTCCATTATTGTTTGGCGCCGACCCATTGCCGGTTTTCCCGCTGCTACTTGCGTTTGCTTTTGCTTTCTTGTCGTCAACTTCCTCCTCTGTGGTATCCGTTGCAGCGTGTTTGTTGCACGCATCCATTAACTCTCCCATTGTAACCTCCGCTGCATTCCTACTAGATTTCATGCGAGTTAGCTTTTGTACTAAAGGAACGTACTTACATGTTTTTGCCATAGCTTGTAGCGCGTCCTTAGGCTGGATATCCGTAGACGAGTGGAGTATCTCCATAACCCGGCGTACCCAGCTGCGTGCCGATTCTCCTTTCTTCTGAACGCATCTTTCTAAATCATCAATAGTAAATAACTTTCTGCATGTCCCATGAAAGTGCTTGATGAATGCGGTCTTTAGCTCCTCCCACGATTTGATCGATTTTTCCGGTAGGTTGGTGAACCATAACTTTGCTGCTCCCTCTGACATCATTAAGTACATGAACTTGGCTTGGAGGTTCTCGGATGCGTTGCGAATTGACATTGCCATCTCATAGCTGCTCAGCCACGTTTCTGGATCCATTGTTGGCTCATAATTTACTACTTTCCCCGGTTCTTTGAACTTCTCCGGGTAAGGTTCTGCTCTGATATCGTCCGAAAGGCACTTTGGTCCCGCAAGGGTGGTTGGGGCCGGTCTTGCCCGGGAAACGCGTGACCCGGCTGGGGGTACCGCGGGGTGCGGCACCACCGGTAACTCGTGCGCTGCAGACCCGGCCCCGGCTCTTCTGGCTCTGGAACTGTCCACCACCGCCTGCGCTGCTGATACTACTGGTGCTGTCTGGATACGCGGTGGAGGCGGCATTTGCTGCTGCTCTTCCCTTCGTTGTGCCGCATTCGTTTGAACATGGCCCTGTTGCTGGCTGGCGTACGGCGTCCCATGCATCCCGCTCCTATGATCCGGATAATTGGCTTGCTGTGCTACCGCGGTGTGTAGTAGATCGATTGCTCGTCGGGTTCCTTCCGCATGAGGCGAGTCTCCCACAGGGATCTGGTTTAATGCGAGCGTTGCTGCGTACACGTTGTCCATGGGATTGTTGTAATGACCCGCTGGTGTGCGGAATCGTGATGGTGGTGGCGGCATGGTATTGCCGGCTGTCACCCCTGTCGGTGGCAGAGGTAACCCGGCTGGCGCGTTTACCGGATGTGCTCCCGTTGAAAGTCGCGGTATGGTCCCTTGGTTCGTCGGTGGAATCGGCTGATCTTGAGGCGTAAACACCAGGGCAGTCGGGTTAATAACCCCTCCTGTTGCCGGCAGCATAGTTCGGTGTCTTGGTGCATCCTTGTCGTTTCCTCCCGGAGCCGGGTCTCTCGGTCATCCAATTCGCGCTGCCGTGCGACCATCCCTGCCTTTCTGCTTCCACTTGCCTTCTTTGCTGCTCCAATGCACGACGAGCCACGTCCAGGTCTCTTACACGCTCCGCAGCGTTTTCCGGGGTAATAACTGTGGCCAAGACCGTGGGGTCCAAAATCAAATTATTATCAAACGGAGCCGGGTGACGCGGGTTTGAGGGGCCCGCCCCCGGTGTCCGGTTTGCTTGGAACCCGAACATATTTGCGTGTCGCTCCTCGTCTGCTGGGCGACTGGTGACAGACGCCGACTCTCCATCGACCTGGGCCAAGACCGGGTCAACTGCTCCTTGCTGCTGGGCTGCTGCCTGAACCGCCCCGGCTGGCGCGCGGCCGCGTTTTCTTGATTGAGATTGGTCGCGGGAGCCGCATAAACTGCAACCCGGCGCATGATGCCCGGTGTAGATTCGTATTGTTCTTCCTCGCTGTTTTCCTTTTCGTATCGATCCTCCAATAGATCCCGTATGGACTCGGTATCATCCTCCCTCTCTATCTGACCCGTCGTTCCAATCGACTCTTCTTTTTCCGATCGGACATACGTGTCTTTCCCTGACACAGAGTCAGATCCAATATTATCACAATTCGAACTGGAAGTACATACCATACCGATGAAGACGTTGATGCTGCCGACCGTCACGATGGATCCGGTTTCGAGATGATCCGACTCTGGCCCCCAGCCAGAATCCACCATCTTTTCTCCTTTGCTGTTGACGTAGATTTCTCCGACGATGAGGTTCTTCATGCTCTTCCGAGCTTCTCCCGTGATGTAAACACCTTTGGACGCAGGCCCACGGTGGGCGCCAACTGTCGTGGGATAATCACGGCAGATGTTACCTGGGGTAACTGATCTTGGGGCAAGTCGACACAGGTATTCGGGAGAGGGTTTAGCTCGAAGGAAAACATGGCGAAGAGCAATCTAAGAACCGGAAAGCAACTCGCCGGCTCTCGATATTATTATACTGGATACTCGATAACAGGTGTTACAACTATGACTTGAATCTCTGGCAAAACTAAACCTAGGGGCCGGTTTATAAAGCACCCGTACACCCCTAACTTGCCCTTCAAGGCACATCTTTGAGTCCTACTCGAACTCCGCATATAAAGCCTAACTTTCCTTATCGCAACCCACAAGCCGGGTTACGCATCTCACAAGCCTTTGGGCCTTCTAGTAACCTCTTTACCCCTATCCGGGTATTGCTCAGTTCACCTCGGGCCGGATTATACCTTGAAGTGGGCCTACCGGATTACTATCCCCCCATCACGGTTGGTGGCACGGGCCGGGACTAGAGGCCCAGTTGTATAAATATCTCGGCCCTCTCTCGAGGCCGAGCGACCACCCAGGACAGCGGACATGCCTTGGCGAAGCCCTGCCGACGGCGGGAACGGGTAGGAAGATCCCGCCGGCGCTGGTTCCGCCGGCGGGGTTGAACTAGGGACGCGTTGTTTCGACACAAATATATATTAAAAAAGGCCCGGGGCCGTGCTTAAATAGGGGCGCGGCGCGGTCACAGGCGGCCGGCCGTGCTTACATATAGGGGGCGGCGGCGCGGCCACAGGCGGCCGGCCGTTTCTTGGGGGGTGGTGGGTAGCTTAGTCTATTTTGGGGGGGGCACCGGCGCCGTCCTACTCCTCCTCGTCGGAGGAGATGAGCTGGTAGGCGGGTGCCTGCCACAGGTGGGCAGGCAGCTGGGGCGGGCCCGCCGGTGGCTGCGGAGGCATCGGGGGCGCGTGCGGCGGCGGCAGCTCCTCCGGCGACCATACGCCGCCGGTCCAGGCCCAGGTCATCCTGTACTCCAGGCCGGGGGGGCAGCGGCTGTGGCGGCGGTTGGTCCTCGGACGCCTCCAGCTCGGCGTTCATTGTCTGCCACCAAGGGGCAGGAGCCGAAGGGGGCGGCAATGGCTTCGCCGTCGGCGGCAGCGGCGGCCAGGACCTGCTCCCAACGCTTGACCTCGTCCTCGACGAGGGAGCGGCGGGAGGCCTCGTAGGCTTCCTCCAAGCCGGCCTGGAGCTCGGGGTCCTCGTCCTCGGCGATGTTCTTGGCGATGTCCTCCAGGAGCCAAAGCTCCGGCTCCCTGCCCGGCGGTGGCGCGGGGTAGTCGGTGGTGCTCACCTCCTCGGATGTGGGGATGTAGGAGCGACGGCGCTGGTCGTGCTCCTGCTCGAACCAGGTGGCCCAGTAGGGGGAGCTCCGCGCGTACGCGCGGTCCCTGAGGAGGTGGGCCGGCAGGAGTGCGCATCGGCGGTCGATCTCCTCGCGCGCGGCCTCGTTGGTTGGGGCCGGCGGCACGGGGATGCGCTGCGGGTTCAAGTGCCAGCCGTCCGGGAGGTGGACGTCCGGCCAGAACACCGGGGTGGCATGGTCCCAGTGCCACTCGGCCTCCTCCTTCCGCACGTACCGGCGGAAGCGCTTGCCCTTGGGCGCGACGCGGGGCGGCGCGCGTGATGCCGGATGTCGTGGGATAATCACGGCAGATGTTACCGGGGGTAACTGATCTTGGGGCAAGTCGACACGGGTATTCGGGAGAGGGTTTAGCTCGAAGGAAGACATGGCGGAAAGCAATCTAAGAACCGGAAAATAACTCGCCGGATCTCAATATGAATTATGCTGGATACTCGATAACGGGTGTTACAACTATGACTTGAATCTCTCTCAGGCTGAGCCCATGGGTCGGTTTATATAGCACCCATACCCCCCTTGGCTTGCCCTACAAGGCGCATCTCGAGCCCTACTCGAACTCTGCATACAAACTCTAACTTTCCTTACCGTAACCCACAATCCGGGTTACAAACATTACAAGCTTTGGGCCTTCCAGAAGTTTCTTTGTCCTTAGCCGGATCCGGTCCAGCCGCCGTTTTGGGCCGAATCACACCTTTGAATTGGTATACCGGGTTACTATCCCCTCATCAGTAGTCCCCATAATAGCTGGGGCTTCCAAGATTTACTCTTCGAAGCGCTGGCTATTCCCTGTAGAAACGTTAGACACAAACACATGAAGGTCAAGGCACAATACGTTGACGAATGGCTGAGATTGGTACCAAGGGGGTCAGGTAATGACCCGGCTCTCCCTTAAAGGTTCTCCCTTAATCTTCCAGATTTGAGTCTTAATAGGAAACTCCATAATTTCACATCTTTCTTGATAATTATCGCTGATACCAGGAAGGAGATTTCCCCTTCCTTTCTCTCTGGATCATATCTGACTACGCATAAAGCGTGTTTTTCAAATTTCAAAATAGCCAACTATTACTCCGCACCTCCCGGGTTTCGCCCGTTAGGATAAGCTTTTCCACCCGGGCTATTATAAATAGACCCCAAGGAGCAAACTCAACCCTAACGGCTCATTTCCCCCACTCCTCTTCTTCTCAAGCTCGAGTTCGCGGAGTGCCACCACGGAAGCCCTACGCACATCGCCGAAGCCCATCCGCCGTCGCTTGCGCTCCGCCACCACGCGACTCACTCCAGCTCCCAAATCCGCCGCCAAGCCCCGATTTGCCGCCAACAATCGCGAAAGGACATCAATCTTGCACCATCTGTCTCCGCAAGTCCCTACTTCAACCTCCCTCGGTAAGTTCCTCCTATCCTCCAGCCCATCCTTGCAATTTCCCAGCTTTTCCTTAGATTAGATCTGAATCAAGTTGTTCGCAGTTTCTCGGGCCCTGCCGATTTAACTCACTAGCGCTTACCATAACCATTCCCCTAGATAGGATATTGCTTATATTACTCCCTAACGTCAGTACGCATTAACTTGGTCACAAATCTAGAAATAGGGTCCCCAATCTGGGCTCGGGCCGTCTAAAATTTCCGCCTTTGCTCTTTATCCCTCCGAAAAATCTCACTTCTCCGGCTCACTTGTTGATGGTAGGCATATGGGTATCCTTCTAACTTCCCCAAACACTTACCTTATGGAAAACTCTACAGGTTTTGTAATGATATACAATACCCGGACAAATCGTACTTGACCCAGCAAGGCAATACCCGGATCGTGTTTAAATAGTCGGTAATTGCTCATCTGCTAACTTCCAAGTTTTCGTTTCTCACGTCCTTCCCTTTGATGTTTCACCAGGTCAATCTCATGGCACCCAAGAGGCAAGGGAAACAGCCGGCTAAGGCTAAATCCACGAACTCCATATCAGCCAATTGGGGGAAGTCCTCTGTTACCAAGGCTAAACTGGAGGAGTTGGTCGAGCTTGGAATTCTTCCTCCGCAGGAATCTATCCGTTGGAGAGTACCAGGCGACGAAACCCGGCCTTCTCCAGCAACGGACGAGGTAATATGTTTCGTCGAACATGTGACCCGGGGCTTCAGGCCTCCGGGTCACCCTTTCTTTCGTGACGTCCTAGATCACTACAACCTCCGTATTTTCGACATAGGCCCAAACTCCGTTCTAAATATCTCCCACTTTATCGTTCTTTCCGAGTCTTACTTGTGCACTCCGCAAGTTTGGCTCTCTTCGTTGAACTCTTTCAGTGCAAGCCGTGCCGCGAAAGCGGCGACGGCGCACTTCTTACTTGCGGCGGGGTTTCTATCCAGCGCCGCAAGAACTCCTTGATGCCTCCTATCACTCTCAATTCTCATGTAAAGCACTGGCAGCTCTCGTACTTCTACTGCCAGGATACCTCCCCTCCCGGCGAAAAGAAGTTGCCGGGTTACTCGGAGGGTCAGCTTGACATTTCCGAGACTTTCAATGCCTTCGCCCCTGACTCGGACAGGGAGGCTATCTTTGCTTGCTGGCTAAGATCTCTATCTTATCGGCTCGAGCCTCGTCGAGCTAAACCTGGTGAAGACCTGGTCAGCTTCCGCATCCAGCCAAACTCCATTCGTGAGAAGCTGATGTGTGAATATTCGGGTCGAACCACGGACCCGA
This sequence comes from Alopecurus myosuroides, assembly GCA_028641055.1. Classification (NCBI taxonomy): domain Eukaryota; kingdom Viridiplantae; phylum Streptophyta; class Magnoliopsida; order Poales; family Poaceae; genus Alopecurus; species Alopecurus myosuroides. Next base: position 737,371,519 of record CM054057.1, on the reverse strand, counting down.
TCCGATACTCTACCAGCACCTTCGCCCCTAATGACACGAACAAACGATCAAGGGTTTTTTAACAGAGAAACTCGAGTAATCCGGAACATAGCCGGATTAGACCTTTTACACTCGAGAACCCGCCCCCGCGGTAAGCTTTTACCTCTTGATTTTGGATTTTAACAAGCTTACTTTATCCGCTTTTCTTGACTCAATATTAACCATTGCCCTGGCATTTTCACCTCAGGCCGATAATGACTTTTGGACGGTCAACACTCCTCTTAGTTCCGAAGACGCGGAGGAGGAAGACGATGCCGCTAACTCGGATGAAGGTGCATACTCAATCCCCTCGCACGCATTATATCCTGCCTCCTCTTTTTCCTTATGCTATAACTTTGATATCTTTCAGAACGAGAGGATCAAGACGAAGAATAAGAAGAAGAGACAGACGGCAGGGCGGATCAAAAAGGAAATCCCAAAGAATCGCCCTCCAGGTTTTCATTTAATTTCCTTGCCCTTTAATTTTTGCTCTCATAACGTCACTCCGGGGCTAACCTCATCTTCATCCCTTTTGATCATAAATGAAGGAGCCGCCCGCGACTAGGCGCCGAGTAACCCGGAACCATCCGGGCGACGAGGCCCTTAACCCGGACACTTCATCGCCCCCGGCCCGACGCTCTGGTATTTATCGTACATAGAAACTCTTTCCGGACATTCCTTTGCGACGTAATCCCAGACCTTGCTTGCCATTTTCCAGTCTCTTCCGGGTCTAGCGGCGACTTCCCTTCGGACTTCCCGGTGAACACCGGGTAAACTCCTTTCCTTGACGTTATACCGAACTTTTATCACCTTTTTCATAACCAAAGATTAACTGCACCCTTGTACCTTCTACAGAGCCACGGTTGTTATTAGCGACGAAGAGGGCACGGAGGCTGCGGTCCGAGTCGAGAATGAGCCGGCTGATGGCGCATTCACCGCAGCTGGCGACGAGCAAGCGTCGCCACCGGAGCTGGCTAGGCATGATACCGGGTATCCAATCGCTTCGCACGCAGGCGAGAAGGAGAAGGGAGCAGCTTCGAGCGTGGGGGGGGACCAGACTCCGACATTCGGATGACCGGGTGCCACCTCCTGTTACAAGAAAAGCTCCTTTTCCCACTTTCCAGGTACCCGAGTCATCTAACTCGGATAACGCTGATTTTAACCAGCTGATGAGCGCTCTTCTCGCCATGAAAGCTTCAAAAGGAAATATCCTAGAGCGTATGGCTGCAGCACATCAGGTAATCTTACTTGATCTTACTATACATCCAGTCCCCAAGTTCCGAGCATAATTTTCTATAATTATTCTCGGTACTTCGCATAATTTTCTGTAATTATTTTCTCAGAAGGAAATATTCTCGTGATATCCGGCTTACAGTTGCACTCATCCTTTGCAGGCGGAGATAACAGTCGGACGAACATTACTTAAAACTGAGCAGCTCTTGCTTGCGGAAACAAAACGTAGGGAAACCCTTGAAGCGGAGATAAAGACTTTGAAAAAAGATGTCTCCAAATACAAGAACAAATACAATGCTGCCCAATCCTCGCTGAATAACATGTCGACTCAAATTACGGACACTTACCGTATCTTGCTAAGTAAGTTTGTTATTTGCAATTAACTTGCGTATCTCTATCTTGCCGTTGTAATAATCAAGATTACTGATATGCTTTTGTGTGTTTCGATTGCAGGTGCTAACCTTGCTGCTCCGGAGGAGAACACCGTTACTCAGGCTAAACTCTGAAGACTGTGCTCCGGATTTTTTGCCGGCACGAAACTTTTGCTGGATGCTATAAAGTGGCCTTCGGAGGTATACCCGGGCGAAGAACTCTCATGCAGGCCTTTTCCACAGCGCCTGGATGGATTGAAATATTGAAGCGTTCGTCTTGCCGGATTGGGATGACCCGGGCTTGACGCTGGCGAAGGCTTATTTTCCTAAGCTTGACCCGGCCAAGGTAGTATCCGGGTTCCCAGAATTCAAGGCTGACGGGTCTAAGTTTAAACCCCAGGACTTCAAAGCTATACAATCTTCGGTACGTCACTCGGCCACAACTTTGGCAGATAAAATGGATCTAAACACAATTATGAGCTCATATGACTCTGAGGGCAAGGTTATTCTGGTGGAGGCACCCCCTCCTTTTGATATGCTGGAAAGTGGTCGACTGACCTGGCCGGAGGAAAGAAGAGGCTGCGAAGAGAGAAACCGAACTAGGCGTAAAGCCGTCTACCTCAACACCAGCCGTTCCTCCTCCTGTCCGTCCTGACGTGAAGAGTCCGGGTAAAACTGCTGGCAAAGCCAAGGAGCAAGTCCAAGACGAAGACCCGGAGGACCACTCCCAGGATGCCGAGTAGGATGATACCTAGTGCTTTGCGTTTCTCGAGACTGATATGATTTTTAGCGGTGCGCCTGTGCAAACATAGATACTGATATTATGACTTTGCGCTTGTTAACTATGATAACTCTTTGCCTCTCCCGGATTTTGATAATCTCGATCCTTGTGTTACATGTAAGCTTATTCTCGATACTTTGAACTCTTGCTTTTGATTCCCTTTTGAGACTCGGCTAACCGAGTATCGTAGGTTTTGATAGACGGACTTTTCTTTAAGTCCCCAAGACTCGGAACTAAGGTTTACGAGCTTTAGTAGTTAAGCAGTTTGTTTCTGTCTCGAAGTCCCCAGTCCCCATGACCCAAAGTACGAGCTAAGGGGGCGTGGCCTTTCTCAGATGACAAACTGCTCTTTACCAAGCTGAAGACCAATAGCTATTCACATAAATACTGAAGTCATGCTTAATACTTGTTGAGTTTCCGGCTATTTGAGCCTTATACTCTGCATGGACTTGTGGTTTAGATGACCCTTTTGATTATCTTGTACTGTAAGCCGGCTTTCGCGTGGATACCATGCCGTTACATCTATACGAAAAACAGGGTCAAGCAAGTCCCATTGGGCTGCATAGTTTGATTGTAATCGTAAGTGAACAGATCATGCCACTTTAGCGCGAGTCACATCGAGCTTAAGTAAGAATAATCAAGAATTTGGCTCCTTTGTCCGGTTATAAGATTGCAGCCGTACCCGTTTTTTCGAGTAATCAGCCCTCATAACTCATAGGCATCAAGGCCGGGTCTCCGGGTTTGTGATTACTTATTTAACACACCAATCCCCGAAGACCTATATGCACGTGACGTATTTCGATGATATTGACGTATTGATAATAACAAGCATTACTTACTTGTAACTGAAGCAAAGACCTGATAAGACTCGAGACCATCCTCTTTTATTGATAAAAATTTCTTTTTTGAATCAGCAGGCCGCCTCATTAAAAACCTTCCAGTCCCCTTAGGTACCCTGGGTAGAAAAAGAGTGCGTATGAAACCTGCCGTCCATTACACTGCTTTAGTTATTCTCGAGAATCGGCCTCGCGTTGGTACGGCCGATGCACATTCTCCATTTGCTAGGCCCTTTCATAATGAGTACCGGATTTGCTAGCCAATCCGGGTATATCGTCCTTGGAGCGTGATCAGCTGCGGATGGCGGTACGTCTTCTTCTTCCCTGCTAGGAGTTTTGAAAGGATCGTCCTGATGAAGCCTACCATCTTAGGGTTTTGTTCTGCCCTAACTTTTGCTTTGTCCCCCTCAGGAGTTGGCTTTTTTGACGTTGTCCTCTCTTCTAGGTCCACCTGAGAACGGTAGTGTTTGAGCTCTTCCTTCCTGCAGGCTTGCTCGGCCATTGCCGCATCTCCCTCATCACATTCAGCTATATCTCGATTTCCGTGTATTGTAATGGTCTTCTAGGACCCGGGATTTTCAGCTGTAGGTACACATAACACGGTCTTGCCATGAACTTGGCATAAGCCGGCCTTCCAAACAATGCATGATAAGGACTACGCAACTTTACTACCTCAAAGGTAAGCCACTCGACTCGGTAATTGTCCTTTGACTCTCCAAAAGCTACTTCCAGTGCCACCTTTCCTTCGGGGCATGCCGAATGACCCGGCACTATCCCGTGAAAAACTGTTGTACTCTTTTGCAGCTGCGATTCCTTTAAGCCCATACGCAGAAAAGTTTCCCAGTACAGGATATTGATACTACTTCCTCCATCCATCAAGACTTTTTTCAGCTCGTAGCCGTTGACCTGTGGTGCCACTACCAAAGCTAAGACTCCCGGGTGATCAACTCTGTCCGGGTGGTCCTTCCTGCTCCATGTTACCTCTTGTTCTGACCACCTCAAATATCTTGGAACAGCGGAAGAGACCGAATTAACTGCTTGTTTCAGTATCTTCTTATCCTTGTTAGAGCCTCCCGTAGTGTGCACTGATATTGACCCAGCTGTTTGGGGTTAGCTTGAAAACCTCCCGCTCCCCCTTGATTGTTACCTTGATTTCCAGCTGGCGGGTTGCCGGCTGGGGGCGGTCCGTTGCAAATTTCCACCTAGGCCCGGGCCTCCTCCTCGGCCTGCACCTCGCATGGCTCTGTTCACTTCCTCGTTCTTCCACCTTTGTAAGTCGGCACATTGCTCCAATGAATGATTGGCCGGCTTGCCGTTCCTGCTATGCTTCGGGCATGCCATCCTAAATATGTCCCAACTGTTGCTTGGTCTTGGAGGTCCTTGGTAGTGTCCCCCATTGTGATTTCCAGTATTAATTTCCTTCGGATCTAGGTCTTGAAGACCCGGCCTCCGTGTTGGCTACAAACTCGGAATTCCCTTCAAACGGGCGCTTGTTCTGGCTATTTCCATTATTGTTTGGCGCCGATCCATTGCCGATTTTCCCACTGCTACTTGTGTTTGCTTTTGCTTTCTTGTCATCAACTTCCTCCTCTGTGGTATCCGTTGCAGCGTGCTTGTTGCACGCATCCATTAACTCTCCCATCGTAACCTCCGCTGCATTCCTACTAGATTTTCATGCGAGTTAGCTTTTGCACTAAAGGAACATACTTACATGTTTTTGCCATAGCTTGTAGCGCGTCCTTAGGCTGGATACTGTAGACGAGTGGGTATCTCCATAACCCGGCGTACCCAACTGCGTGCTGACTCTCCTTTCTTCTGAACGCATCTTTCTAAATCATCAATAGTAAATAACTTTCTGCATGTCCCATGAAAGTGCTTGATAAATGCGGTCTTTAGCTCCTCCCACGATTTGATCGACTTTTCCGGTAAATTGGTGAACCATAACTTTGCTGCTCCCTCTGACATCATTAAGTACATGAATTTGGCTTGGAGATTCTCGGATGCGTTGCGAATTGACATTGCCATCTCGTAGCTGCTCAGCCACGTTTCTGGATCCATTGTTGGCTCATAATTTACTACTTTCCCCGGTTCTTGAACTTCTCCGGTAAGGTTCTGCTCTGATATCGTCCGAGAGGCACTTGGGTCCCGCCCGGGTGGTTGGGGCTGGTCTTACTCGGGAGACACGTGACCCGGCTGGGGGTGCCACGAGGTGCGGCGCCACCGGCAGCTCGTGCCCTGCAGACCCGGCCCCGGCTCTTCTGGCCCTGGAACTGTCCACCACCGCCTGCGCTGCTGATATACTGGTACTGTCTGGACACGCGCTGGAGGCGGCATTTGCTGTTGCTCTTCCCTTCGTCGTGCCGCACTTGCTTGGACATTGCCCTGTTGCTGACTGACGTACGGCGTCCCATGCATCCCGCTTCTATGATCCGGATAATTGGCTTGTGTGCTACCGCGGTGTGTAGCAGATCGATCGTCGTCGGGTTCCTTCTGCATGAGGCGAATCTCCTACAGGAATCTGGTTTAATGCGAGCGTTGCTGCGTACACGTTGTCCATGGGATTGTTGTAATGGCCTGCTGGTGTGTGGAATCGTGATGGTGGTGGTGGCATGGTATTGCCGGCTGTCACCCCCGTCTGTGGCAAAGGTAACCCGGCTGGGCGTTTACCGGCTGTGCTCCTGTTGACGGTCGCGGTATGGTCCCTTGGTTCACCGGTGGAATCGGCTGATCTTGAGGCGTGAACACCAGGGCAGTCGGGTTAATAACCCCTCCTGTTGCCGGCAGCATAGTTCGGTGCCTTTGGTGCATCCTTGTCGTTTCCTCCCGGAGCCGGGTTTCTCGATCATCCAATTCGCGCTGCCGCGCGGCCATTCCCTGCCTTTCTGCTTCTACTTGCCTTCTTTGCTGCTCCAATGCACAACGAGCCACGTCCAGGTCTCTTACGCGCTCTGCCGCGTTTTCTGGGGTAATCACTGTGGCCAGGACTGTGGGGTCCAAGATCAAATTATTATCGAACAGGGCCGGGTGGCGCGGATTCGAGGGGCCCGCCCCCGGTGTCCGGTTTGCTTGGAATCCGAACATATTTGCGTGTTGCTCCTCGTCTGCTGGGCGACTGGTGACTGACGCCGACTCTCCATCGACCTGGACCAGGACCGGGTTAACCGTTCCTTGCTGCTGGGCCACTGCCTGGGCCGCCCCGACTGGCGCCGCGGCCGCATTTTCTTGATCGAGATTGGTCGCGGGAGCCGCATAAACTGCAACCCGGCGCATGATACCCGGGGTAGACTCGTGCTGTTCTTCCTCGCCGTTTTCCTCCCTGTACCGATCCTCCAGCAAGTCCTTAATGGATGCAGTGTCATCCTTTCCATTGCTTGGGTCGCGCGGAGTCCATGCCGGCTCCTCCGGCTGTTCCCAACGTGTAACAGACTCCTCTGCCTGGTATGTTGTTCCGACTGACTCTTCTCTATCGGGTTGGGCGTACGCAGCCTCCCCTGATACAGGATCAGAAAAATTGTCAGGAATCGAACCAGAGGTACATACCATACCGATGAAGACGTTGATTCGGCCGATCGTCACGACCGATCCGGATTCGAGGCGATCCGACTCAGGCCCCCAGCCGGAATTGTCCACCATCTTCCTTCCTTCGTGGTCGTCGTAGATCTCACCGACGACGAGGTTCTCCATGCTTTTCCGAGCTTCTCCCGTGATGCAAACACCTTTGGACGCAGGCCCCACGGTGGGCGCCAACTGTCGTGGGATAATCACGGCAGATGTTACCGGGGGTAACTGATCTTGGGGCAAGTCGACACAGGTATTCGGGAGAGGGTTTAGCTCGAAGGAAGACATGGCGGAAAGCAATCTAAGAACCGGAAAATAACTCGCCGGATCTCAATATGAATTATGCTGGATACTCGATAACGGGTGTTACAACTATGACTTGAATCTCTCTCAGGCTGAGCCCAGGGGTCGGTTTATATAGCACCCATACCCCCCTTGGCTTGCCCTACAAGGCGCATCTCGAGCCCTACTCGAACTCTGCATACAAACTCTAACTTTCCTTACCGTAACCCACAATCCGGGTTACAAACACTACAAGCTTTGGGCCTTCCAGAAGTTTCTTTGTCCTTAGCCGGATCCGGTCCAGCCGCCGTTTTGGGCCGAATCACACCTTTGAATTGGTATACCGGGTTACTATCCCCTCATCACCGGAGGTGGAGCCGGCCTCGTGCTCGTTCCTGGGGCGCTTGAACTAGCGCGACATGGCGGCTAGGGTTGCATGGGCTGGGACGCGGCCGGGGTGAATGGGATGTACGGGCGGCAGGGGCCCTTTAAAAAGGACCCGGGGGGCTGGCATGCCAACCAGCGGCCGGAACGTGGCGGCGGTTGCAGGCGGCCATGAATGCGGGGGGAGCCGAGGCGTGCCATTCGTGGCCACGTGCGCGCGGCGAAGTGGAGGCGCGGGAAGACGAGGCGGCCAATGGGCTCTTTGACCGCGCGTCCCTATGGTCTTAATTTAAGGGACCGGGCGAGCCAGCCACTAGGCCGCTGGCCTGTGGCCCCTTTGACCCCGCGTGGCCGGTGGCCCCTTTGACCGAATGTAGCCAGTGGTCTTATAATAAAAGACGCGGGCCAGTCGGCCCTTTGACCAAAATGTGGCCAGTGGGCTTAATTAAATACGCGGGCCATTGGACGCGGTTGGGGAAGGGGAGGCCGGTTGGGGATTGCGGGACAGCAGCGAAAAAATTGAAACAAAAAAAACCTGCGCGGCAGGCAAAGTGGGCGGAATATTTGTTTTTTCAGAAAAGGTATCCATCCCGGTTCCTAAAACGAACCGGGACGAACTCCCTGGCCATGTTCGCCACGTGGGCCATCCCTACCATCCCGGGTCCTGGCACAACCGGGACCAATGGGGGGGCGCCATTTGTCCCGGCCGGCCCATCCCGGTTGCACAACCGGGACAAATGGGCCTTACCAACCGGGACTAATGCCCCTGTTTCCACTTGTGCTGGTATCTTCCTCGTTTCTTTCCTGGGACGAGCTCTGGCAGATCCCTGGTTGTGCGAGGCGTTGTCTTGGGAAGTAAGAAGGTGGGGGTAGGGTTTAGCTATTTGTAGGCCTTTATGCGCAATAAGTTGGGCCGCAGGCCGGCCCTTTTTGTAGATTTTTAGAGGCATTTTAGATTTTTAGAGGCATTTTTAAGTGCCCCTAAATAGGTCCTTACACTAGTGGAAACAGGGGCATTAGTCCCGGTTGGTAAGCCCCATTTGGTCCGGTTGTGCAACCGGGATGGGCCGGCCAGGGCAAATGGCCCTCCCCCATTGGTCCCGGTTGTACCAGGACCCGGGATGGGTAGGGATGGCCCACGTGGGGGACATGGCCAGGGACTTCGTCCCGGTTCGTTTTAGGAACCGGGATGGATACCTTTTCTAATAAAACAAATATTCCGCCCACTTTTTCTGCCGTGGCAGGTTTTTTTTTTCCTTTTTCAATTTTGTTTTGGGCTCCTGTCCCGCAATCCCCAACCGGCCTCCCCTTCCCCGACCACGTCCACTGGCCCACGTCTTTAATTAAGCCCACTGGCCACATTTTGGTCAAAGGGCCAACTGGCCCGCATCTTTTATTATAAGCCCACTAGCTACATAAGGTCAAGGGGCCACCGGCCACGCGGGATCAAAGGGGCCACTGGCCAGCGGCCTAGTGGCTGGCCCGCCCAGTCCCTTAAATTAAGACCACAGGGACGCGCGGTCAAAGGGCTCACTGCCGCCTCGTCTTCCCGCGCCTCCACTTCCCCACGCGCGCGTGGCCACGAACGGCACGCCTCGGCTCCCCCCCGCATTCATGGCCGCCTGCAACCGCCGCCACGTTCCGGTCGCCGGTTGGCATGCCAGCCTCCCCCGGGTCCTTTTTAAAGGGCCCCCGCTGCCCGTACATCCCATTCACCCCGGCCGCGTCCCAGCCAAAGCAACCCTAGCCGCCATGTCGCGCTGGTTCAAGCGCCCCAGGAACGACCACGAGGCCGGGTCCTCGAGCGGCGCCGGCCAGAGAGGCTCCGGCGTTCCACCGCCGCCGGCAGAGGCCTTCGGCTTCGGCCCGGGAGGCGTCCGCATCGGCGGGCAGCCGCGCGTCCCCGCTCCACCTCCGGCGTCACGCGCGCCTCCCCGCGTCGCGCCCAAGGGCAAGCGCTTCCGCAGGTACGTCCGGAAGGAGGAGGCCGAGTGGCACTGGGAATGCGCCACGCCGGTGTTCTGGCCGGACGTCCACCTTCCGGACGGCTGGCACCTGAACCCGCAGCGCATCCCCGTGCCGCCGGCCCCGTCCAGCAGCGAGGCCTTGCGCGAGGAGATCGACCGCCAGTGCGCGCTCCTGCCGGCCCGCCTCCTCAGGGACCGCGCGTACGCGCGCAGCTCCCCCAACTGGGCCGTCTGGCTCCAGCAGGAGCACGACCAACGCCGCCACTCCTTCATCCCCACAGCCCAGGAGGTGAGCACCGACGGGCAGGGAGCCGGAGCTTTGGCTCCTGGAGGACATCGCCGACAACGTCGTCGAGGACGACGACCCCGAGCTCCAGGCCGGCTTGGAGGAAGCCTACGAGGCTTCCCGCCGCTCCCTCATCGAGGACGAGGTCAAGCGGTGGGAGCAGGTCCTGGCCGCCGCTGCCGCCGACGGCGCAGCCATGCCGCCCCCTGCGGCGCCTGCCCCTTGGTGGCAGACAATGAACGCCGACCTGGAGGCCTCCGAGGACCAACCGTCGCCACAACCGCTGCCCCCAGGCCTGGAGTACGGGATGACCTGGGCCTAGACCGGCGGCGTATGGTCGCCGGAGGAGCTGCCGCCACCGCCGCCGCAGCAGGAGGAGCTGCCCCCGCCACCGCCGCACGCGCCCCCGATGCCTCCGCAGCCACCGGCGGGCCCGTCCCAGCTGCCTGCCCACCTGAGGCAGGCACCACCCTACCACTGCATCTCCTCCGACGAGGAGGAGTAGGCCGTCGCCGGTGCGCCCCCCCCCTAGGCTAAGCTACCCACCCCCCCAAGAAACGGCCAGCCGTCTGTGGCCGCGCCGCCGCCCCTATATGTAAGCACGGCCGGCCGCCTGTGGCCGTGCCGCCCTCCTATGTAAGCAAGGCCCCCTGGCCTTTTATAATTTTATAATATATATTTGTGTCCCTAGTCCAACGTTTCCCTACTCCAACCCCGCCGGCGGAACCAGCGCCGGCGGGATCTTCCTACTCGTTCCCGCCGCCGGCAGGGCTTCGCCAAGCCATGTCCGCTGTCCTGGGTGGTCGCTCGGCCTGGAGAGAGGGCCGAGATATTTATACAATTGGGCCTTTAGTCCCGGCCTGTGCGACCAACCGGGACTAGAACCCCTTTGGTCCCGGTTGGTACCACGGGCCGGGACCAAAACCTTATTTCGAATTTTGGTGGCACCCTGCGCGCCCAAAAATTTTTAGCGCCAAAATTTGAAAATTGTTAAGTTTGCACATTAACAACTTCTATATACTTTCGAATTTGACAAAAATTTCAACATGAAAAATGCTAGAATTTGCATAACTAATTCAAATCTATTTTTCGTTTAACTAAATAATTATTTTAACTATTGAAACTATTAATTATTTTACCATTTGTATATAATTTGAATATAAATATCTTACAATTTTTGTTTTCTCTCGTGATCTTCCGAGTTAGTCCAGAGCATACAAGGCATCCCAGATGATTTATATAAAGTTCGACAAAGCGAGTTGTAGCCAAACCATAAGTACTTAGACCACACCATAAGTTTCTCGCCTCTCCTGCAAAGTCTGGAAAGTCTCTCTCGATCTTTCTCCACTGCGATCCATCGGCGGGGTACCTCAACTTTCCGTCTTTCTTACGGTCTTCTTTGTGCCATCGCAACAACCTAGCATGCTCTTTGTTTCTAAACAGACGTTTCAGCCGTGGTATTATAGGAGCATACACCATCACCTTAGCAGGAACCCTCTTACGGGGGGGCTCGCCGTCAACATCACCAGGGTCATCTGCTCTGATCTTATACCGCAGTGCAGTGCATATCGGACATTCATCCAAATTCTCGTACTTCTCACCGCGGAAGAGGATGCAGCCATTAATGCATGCATGTATCTTCTGCACATCTAATCCTAGAGGGCAGAGAGCTTTCTTTGCTTCGTACGTACTCTCAGGCAATTCGTTATCCTTTGGAAGTTTTGGCTTCATTAGTTGAAGTAAACTCTCAAATGTCTTGTCAGTCACACCGTTTTGTGCCTTCCATTTCAGCAACTCCAGTGTGGTACCGAGTTTTGTGCTACCATCTTCGCAATTTGGGTACAACAATTTTTTGTGATCCTGTAACATGTTGTCCAGCTTCAACCTCTCCAATAACTCGGCCAAGATCATCATCGGGCTCTTCTGATGCCTGTTCTTGATCACCTCATTTTTCTGCATTCTCTTCCATCGCAGTATCGTCGTATTCAGGGAACAAAGGATCTTCTCTTCTTCTTCATCGTCTTCCATCACAACCCCTCTTTCTCCATGCTTGGTCCAGCAATTATAGCTGGGCATGAAATCTCTTCGAAGTAGATGGCCGTGAAGGATTCTTTCGGAAGAGTGCTCTCTGACGTTCCGACAATCAACACATGGACAACACATGAAGCCATTATCTTTGTTCGCCTGAGCTACAGCAAGAAATGCATTCAGGCCTGCCATATACTCGGAAGTGCGTCGGTCACCATACATCCATCGCTGCAATGCATCTAGCTGCATAGTATATTTAGGTTTATCAAAATACATTACAATAACATATTAATACGACAAATACTACTTTTTATGTATCAGTTACAGATGAAAAAGATAAGTTTGCTAACCTCGGTCGAAGATACCATTTTCAGTGAGCTTATGTGTGGCTGGAGAATTTCGTCGAACACCTCGTGTGAATAGTAAAATAAAACACACTAACACCAACCTCTCTCACACCTCCAAGGAAAAAAAAAGATGAAAAGAGGGGGCTAGGGCAGTATATATGGCACGAGCCGAGGGGCTGTTTCCACTAGTGTTAGTGCCTTTAAGAAGATTTGACAAAATGCCCCGGTTGATCGTGTCTCTAAAGACTCCAAAGTGCCACTAAATCTTCTAGAATTATTTAGTTGGGCCGCTGTGCATTTCAAATGCCCATTTCCGGAACAACTGCTTACTATGTCGGGCTAACCAGAACGAGTGCACGATGGTTTGCTAGCTGTCCACTAGGGATAGAGCGGGGTATTTAAGCTGCTTTTGGGGCTATTCCGTAAGCGATGTGGGACTAAAATAATACTGCAGTCCGTTTCCGCGCACGTACAGTGACAGACACAAGGATGCTTCGCTCGTGTACCAAAAAGAGGTTCGATTACCACGCTAACTTCGCTCGCGTACCAGTCGCGTACTGCTATGTTCAGCTGCTTGCTAGCAGTAAACACGGATGCATGCTGCTGGGACTTTAACTAAATCATATAATACGCATCAGCTTTAATTTTCTAGCTTTGACGCAGGCAGACATTCAAACAAAGTAAAAATTATGCCGGAGGCTGCTCTTGGACGTGGACTTCGCGCTCGGCATGACGGTGCTTGTCTCCCTCGAGTTGGAGGGACGGGCGGAGCTGGTTGCTTGGCTGTTCCTTGTGCTAATCTACGCGCCGTCGGAGCTTCCTTGTAAGAAAAATATCAACTACAAGGACTGTATAAATTTAGACTAAACAAAATATTAGGGGACATGAAACAAAATTTGAGAATAAAAAGAGAACAACAAATCATATCTAGAAGACAAACAAAACTATTCATGGCAAGGAACAAAAACCAAGTACACTAGGAACAATTATTTTTTATTAATTGGAACAAAATCATGAATATTGTTGGGATAAGAACCGTAGTGCTTGAGAAATAAACTACATATGCGTGAGAACTACATTAAGCATGTGGGGAACAAAATCATGTACATGAGGAACAAAATGTTTTGAATAATTGAAACAAAATCGCGACAACAATCGGAACGAGAACTATAGCTTCCGAGGAACAAAACATATCTACATGAGGTACAAAGTTTAGCAACCAATAAACAAAAATCATGTACCCGAGGAACAATTATTTCCAACTAGAAAAAAAATCACGACTATAATTGAGACGATAATAGTAGCGCTCAAGGAACAAATCATATCTACAGGAGGAACTAATTTTACCGCCTGATGAGCAAAATCATATATAGGAGGAATTTTTTTTGTTTTGACTAACTAAAAAAAATCACAAATACAAATAACATCCGCAAGTAGAAAAAAAAAAATTGGTCAATATTTTTTTAGCATCGGAAGCAAACCACTTCAAAAGAGGGAGAATATTTTAAACAACCTGAAACATAATCGCGACTACAATCGGAACAAGAACTATAGCTTCCGAGGAACAAAACATATCTACATGAGGAATAAAGTTTAGCGGCAAGGAAATAAATCTAACTATCTCAGGAACAATTTTTTTTCTAACTAGAACAAAAATCACGACTATAATTGAGAAAATAATTGTAGCGCTCAAGGAACAAATCATACCTACACGAGAAACGAGGTTTTGACGCGTGAGCAACAAAATCATGTATAGGAGGAACAAATTTTATTTTGACTGACTAAAACAAAATAAAAAGTACGAATAACATCCGCAAGGAAAATTTGACATAATTTTTTAGCATTGGAACAAACCACTTCAAAAGAGCAAAATATTTTAGACTGAGCTAAAGAAAATCGTGTCTACAACTGGAACAAAAACTATAGTTTCTGAGGAACCAAACATATCTATATGAGGAACAAACTTTAGCAACCAAGAAACAAAAACTAAGTTCCCAGAAAAAAAAAGTTAGGAACAAATCTCGGAAGAAAGTTTGGAACAAATACTACATAGTGATAGGAAAAAATACTAGAGAGGAACAAAATTCGAAAAAGGTAAGAACCAGGGCCTGACAAAAAAAGCTTGAAAATAGGAACAAAAATATGAATAAAAAGCCGTAGTTTTGAAGGAATAGCTATGTTGGGATGACGGCCCACCAACTAGACTTTGGGACCAGCCGAACAATGTGCTCTGGGCCGCTGGGACCAGCGAATCTGCTGCTAGCTAGGTCGGTTTCGTCTGCTTGCTAGTTTCCCAGGTTTTACGTAGTAACTCGATGCTTATTTGTCCTTTTCTTTTTCATCTAGCTAAGCTCGTTGAAGTGTCCACTCGCCGAAACATGCTTGCACTACACGTGCATGGTAGCGAAAAAAGTGCACCATGGCGTAGTGCTCGTGTGTGCGAGTTCAGAGGGAAAATGGTGTATTGGAACTTGGCAATTATGTTCGCAATTTGAATATAGATATATAAAATTATTTTAGTAGCATGAAGTTTACGAGCATAATTTCTGTGGCGTTATCAAGTCCAAAAGCATCACATGGAAATATTACCACAATAACTGTGGGCCTTTTAGAGTACTTTGGCAAACTGCTTCTAAATGATTGTTAACTATAGTGGGACTTGGCCAAAATACCATAATAGTTATGTCATTTTCTATAGTGACACTAAATGTCATGTCCTATAGTGGCACTTTAACAAAGTGCCACAGTAGTTATGTTATTTAGTGGCACTTTGGCAGAGTGCCACTAAATGCCGTAATACATAGTGGTAGTTTGGTGATGTGTCACTATAAGATAGGATATTTAGTGACACTTTGCCAAATTGTCACTATAGACAAGTTAATTAGTGACACTTTGGCAAAGTGCCACTAGTTGAAAACTTTAGAGGCACTTTTTAAAGTGCCCCTAGCAAAGTGCCTCTAAATGTGTACCGTGGTGTAGTGTGGTACGCCCGTGTACGCTTTGCTCGTGTCAGGGCAAGCGTTGACCGCTGCTGGCTGCAACCGCCGCCGTGTAGCACAGTCCATGCTAGGGAGATACCACTAGCTTGGAACTTACTATTATGGAGTAAAGGTTTGTGAGCAATATAATCACATGCAAAATAAGGCCAAACTTACACACTCAGAAATGTATGTGACATGTACCCTGCAACGATGAGGTGACATGAAAGTAAATGTTCTCAGAATACACAATAAATACTTAATACAATTCCGACTGTAGGAAACATCTCCTTGCTGTGTAACAACTGACTTTGCAGCGAGACGCCATTATTGGAAGTAAAAATAGGAGGTACGTTGTGTGTAGCGTGCATGGATAGTTACGGCAAGTTAAAACAATGGGGTGTCTTCGTCGACACCGTTGAGCCAGCCGTACTTGTCAAGTAACGGATTGGCCGTACTTACCAACGGGTACTCATCGATGCATTCAGTCCACGCACCCTTATCCGCTGTATCGCCAATAACATCCCAGATGCAACTGTTGCACTTGAACCCTGACCCGAAAGTAACCATGAGCACCCTGTCCCCTCTCTTTAGCCTCCCTTTCGCCTCCATGTAGGAGAGAACGTACCACACGCTGCTGGCCGACGTGTTTCCCCATCGATGCAGTGTCATCCTTGACGGCTCTACGTCGACCTCGTCAAGCCCGAAGTTTTTCTTCACGGCTTCGATCACCGCGATCCCACCGGAGTGAAGGCAGAAATGGTCGACCGCTGTCTTCAAGTTTACATTGATCTTGACACGCTTCTGGCACACGATTTTCTGCCGCATCAAGTCGGCAGCAAGTCGGAGGAGCTCCATAGCAGGAATGATCCGCGGCACTAGACGCTTCAGGTTGGTGGCGAAGGCTCGGATGGCAGCTTTTGGGAGGGTTTTGTTGATGCTGAACCCGATGATGTTGTCCGCATCCTCACGCTGCAGGATGGCGGAGTATGCGTCGTCGTTGGCAGCGACGGTTGCACGGACGAGGTGACGTAGCTTCATCTTCGCGCGCCCGCAAAGCTCCGGGTTGTTGGTGAGCAGCACCGCTGATCCACCACAGCGGAAAAGAGCAAACCCTAACATCATGGACTTGTCCTTGCCGCCGTACCAACCGGGCGAGAGTGCCTCTGACGATACCACGAGAGCCAAAACCGGGCGCGGTGCCCGTACCTGCATGACGTTCTGGACGATTTCCAGGGAGACCAACGTCGCGCTGCAGCCCATGCCCGAGACATTGTACACCATAATGTCCTCGCGCAGACCATAGTGGTGCAAAAGCCTGGAGGAAAGGCATGGTTCCGGGCAGAAGAAGTTCACATTGACGACGAGCAGGTCGACATCCTGGGGGCGTAACCCGGTCTTGGCGAATACTCCAGCAATAGCATCCTTGAAGAACGCATCCATCTCGTCTAGCCCATCCTGGTGAGCGCGCAAATTCTCGCGGCCGGCCAAGACGCTTGATGGGACGTAGGTCTGCTCACCTAGACCGGCGCGAGAAGTGAGACGAAAGAGGTAGCGTAACTCAGGAGCTCCGAAATGTTTGTTACGCTCGGCCACTGCGTACGCCATATCAGTCGTCACTTTGCGGTCGTCTGAGGGTTTGTAGCAGACGTAATCGAGGAGGTGGCACTGTGAATGCCGGCGACGGGAGACGGCCGTCCAGGCCAGGGAGGCCATGGCCAGCGTGAACGCCAACATGATTAGAGGAATCAGCTCCATCATCACGTTCTCGGTTCGCTGCACGTTAACTCTGGCCACATAATCCTATTACACACGGTATTCTTATAGGCTGTGATTTGTAATGAGAGAGCAGTTGGACGTTGTAGGGTTTGCGTCTTCTCTTTTCTTGCCAATAACTACTACTTGACGACATGAACCTTCGAGCTACCCTGAGTGGTGCTGCTTCTTTCTATTTCGCATAGCGCAGCACACATGTAATTTCATCACGTACATTTGAATGTAAGTAAATACCTTGTATATGTTCATCGTTACTATTTTTGCAATTTTTTTTTTAAATGTTTTACTACTTTATTTTCAGATTGTTTATTTGGCCAAGGGCAAGTAAAATCCCGGGAGCCAAACCGACATTACCCTGGAGATCTATCTTTTCACCTCTTGCATTTACATACAGGGCGCTGCTAGGAATCGGCGTCCGATATATCGTTTCCCATCGGACCCAAGTCTGGGCGTACGATTGGATGTGCGATGGACGTCGGATTTCAACTAGGCATGGGCGAATCTTTCCATTAAGGAGGGCGTAATTGAATGATTATGTAATAACTGCTCCTGTAACTTCCTTAACAGGCTCCGCCATTAACTTCTCCGGTTTTAAATATGCAAGAATTTAGGAAAGAAAACCGTATTTCCAAGGAAACTAACAACTTTATCAAAATCTCGTGCATGCAGATTTGCGTCCGTTCATAGCAATTTTGTTTGTTTCCGACATTATTTGATTTGGCTTCCTATGAAACTGAATTTTGCTTCCATTTCAACATAATTTTGCTTCTATCTAAAAGGTTTACTTCAAATTTTCCACATGGTGTTTCATAGATTATTGCTTCCGTGGTGAATGAATATTCTTGAATGTAGCATGCACAAAACATGTGTCATGTGTAACGAGATATATATTCCACAAAACGTTGGAATGTACAACATGAAATTTGAATGGTTCAAATATTATTCAGCAATGATGGAAACACATACGTAATTATTGTGTCAGAAGCTTCATTCATATGCCAAGGAAACATAGTACACTCAACTTAGAAGCAATGATTATTGTGTGGAAAAAATTACTTTCTATAGATGCATAGGAAGCTTCATTCTAAGAGGCGACATGTTTCCAGGCCAGCGTGAACGCCAACATGATTAGGACTGCAGATAGAGGAATCAGCTCCATCATCACGTTCTCGATTCGCTGCACGTTAACTCTGGCCACATAATCCTATCACACACGGTATTCTTATATCCTGTGATTTGTAATGAGAGAGCAGTTGGATGTTGTAGGGTTTGCGTCTTCTCTTTTCTTGCCAATAACCCGTAGTTGTGCTGCTTTTTTCTATTTCGCAGAGCAGCGGAGAAAATTTAATAGAATGTCCAAATGTAGGCTTCATCTGTGAATTTAATTGCACACAAAAGTGTAATTCAAGGACTCAAAATATGCAATGTACTGAATTGAACGTTAATTCTGAAAAGGTGATAATAGAAAATTATGTGCAACTTTGTGTACTATAATATGAAAACTACCAAATTACAGATTTCTAGCTCATAATTATAAAATAAAATACATGCAAATTTATATTACAGAAAGTCCAACTATCCAGTTGCATATTTTAAAGCCTGAATTTGCGCAATTTTAAAAATTGAGCACCTACTCCGTCCAATTTTAATCTACATTCTACAACTTTCAAGACAAATTAATTAGTAATTCAATTAAAATTAATACTTATATATGTGAAGAGCCAATCCAAGTCACATTAAAATTAACGACATCCAGTAGGGAAACCAAGACTGCTTCGTTCTTTGTGTCGGTGTTGATTACCGATGAGAGAATTAATGTGCAGAGCCAGGATGTAGATTAAAATGAGATTAAATTATGGAAATAGGAAAGTAGAAAATAAAATGTATCCTCAAAAGTAAATTTATGGCGGTCATTCTAGAGAGCCTAGTTGTGGGATACAAATAGAATTCAAACAAGATGTCTTATAGTACACCAAGCAAATGAAAAATAATGTGTCACAGTGAACACCAAGAAAATGACGGTATAACATATACGGCGCAAAGTGTAAGCGGCTTTACATCAGAGGAGCATTGAAGGAGCAAAAAAGAAAATATGGCCTCACTGGTAGAAAAATGGCCTTCGGTATGCCAGCATCAGTCCCCAAGCGTCGCGCCCCGTGACTAATGAGTCTTTATTCCCGGGTCGCCAGGAGACCCGCGACAGAAGGTCAGACGTCGCGGTTTGGGAAACGCGTTGCCGCGCGTGGAGGGAATTAATTCCGGTTGACCTCGCCGCCCGGGACTATTGGCTCTTTATTCCCCGTTCCCGTGGCCAACCGGGACCATTGGCTCTTTATTCCCCGTGCCCGTGGCCAACCGGGACTAAACATCGGCTTCTCGCCTTCCCGCGGCGGTTTTTATTTCGCGAAGAGGCAGAGGGCGCCATTTCCACTGCTCGCTCTCTTCTTCCTCTGTTCTTCCTCGTTCTTCCTCTGTTCTTCCTCTCTCGCCATTTCAAGCACACGCACGCAAAATGACTGAATGGACGGAATACGATGGGAAGACACCATGCGGCAAGGATTTGGACGTGCTCTTCAGCAACAGTTGCGCGCGGCTGCCTGAAGCTCTAGGTCGTTTGGCCGATCTGTATTGGGCAGCTCCAGAAGAACACCGGTTCTTTGGGCTCGATCTGGAGTACACGGCGAATCAGCAGGATGTTGCCGTCATCCAGATTTCGTTCAAGGAGACGGTGTTGGTCTTCCAATGGTCAAGGTACGTAGAAGCTAGCACACGTCCACGTACAAATCTTGCATGCATGCATGCATTTCGGGTTTTTTGGTTGCATGTGAAGAATACATATGTGCTGCAACTAATCTAACACATAGCCTATTTTTGTTGTTACAGTAGCTCAAGGCATTGCCCGGACCTTGTTGATTTTCTTGTCTACAATGGGTTTGACTTTTGCAGCGTTGACATCACGCAAGACCGCGTGAAGTTGGCGCGCATCGGTGTTGTGATACCTGAAGATCACTATATTGATCTTCAGAATCTTATCCAGTTCACCGGGCCAAAGACCGGGATGGCTGTCATGGCAAGCTACTTAATCGACCCCTGCTATCACCGGATGAAGACTGATTTCCACCGGGACAATCACTACTATTGGGAGGAGACCCCATTGCGCATGACGAACCTCAAGTATGCGGCCATAGATGCATATGTTGCGTACGAGTTGTTCCGCATCTACTCGGCGGGGCCATAGATGATGTATGCGTTCGATATTGCGCATGTAATGGTTATCTATAATTAGTAGTATATATATGTAATGGATAACTTTTGTGATCGACTCTATATATATATGTTAATTATGAAATGTGATCGACTCTATGTTTGTGTTATGTGTGATCGACTCTATGCATGTAATTAATATTGTTTGTATTATTGTTCTTTATTTTTTATATATTTTTTCATTTTAAGATTTTAAAATGAATTAGTATTATTTTTCTTCATTTTTTGATATATTATTGTATTTTTAAGATTTTAAAATGAATTTGTATTATTGTTCTTAATTTTTGATATACTATTTGTATTTTAAGATTTTAAAATTAATTAGTATTATTGTTCTTCATTTTTGATATATTATTTGTAATTTTAAGATTTTAAAATGAATTAGTTCTATTTTTCTCAATTTTTGGATATATTATTTGTATTTTTAGAAATAATACAAATTAAAAGTTAATGTTTATTTATTTATTCAAAATTATTAATTACATCATTACTTTTGTTTATTAAAAGATTTATTTGCAATTCAAACAATTAAGAAATGTGGCTTCGACTAACATGTTAATAAGATTGATATGATACTACTATCACATACATGCGTGAGAAACACTTGGATTCGGGACGGGATGGAACTCGGAAGTTAAGCGTGCTAGTGCTAGAGTAGTGGGAGGATGGGTGACCGAGCGGGAAGTATGACCATGAGTAAGTAATTTGACTAGGGATAATCTTAGTTAGACACTAAGCAAAGCAAATAATACAAATTGAAAAAAGAAGGGAGTGAAAAAAAAGGGAGAGGGAGTGAAAAAAAGGGAGTGAAAAAAGGTGAGAAAAATAATTAGAAACCAAATGAATTAAAAAAATTACGAAATAAATCTAGTCCCGGTTCATGTGGCCAACCGGGACTAAATGTCCTCCGACCCCAGGCTCCGCCACCCGCCCACGTGGACGGGCCTTTAGTTCCGGTCCGTAAGTAGCGGGACTATAGGGGGGGGCCTTTAGTCGCGCGTAGCTAGTCCCGGTTGCCTGGACGGGATTAATGGGCCTGGCGAACCGGGACTGTAGGCCTTTTTTCTACCGGTGCCTTCCCTAATGCATTGTATTTTAGCGCGCTATCCTATGTAGAAGAAAAATGTAAGAAACGACCACCCTAATGCATTATATCTTATATGTTGTATCTAAGTCAAGAAGCATTTAATGATGTTGGCATAATACTTGCTTGTGATTGGCCTATCAATCTTTTTTGCCTACGTGCAACGGTTGTATCTTATATAAGATACAACTACAATCTATTTCATCATTAAATAGGGCCTACGTGCAACCGTTGTATCTTATATAAGATACAATTACAAATAGAATTCAAACAAGATGTTGCCATGTAAGAAAATTTCTTATGATCCCGCGATAAGATACCCCCATTCCGGAAGGCCTAAGAAACTTAAAATTACAACGAATGTGCTAGATGAGGGAACATGACCCACCAATCATAGAGTATTTTTTAGACAGTGAATTTCTATTTTTACCCTATGCATAGTCAATGTCATTTTTGCCCCATAAACTGGACCAGAGGATGATATCACTTGTAGCTCAGGGAAGAATGCTTGGACTCGTCATCATGTCTCTTCAGGTTAGTGACTTGCAGATGAAATTTTTTAATGTATTTATTTTCAAATGAGATGCCTTAAGTACTATACCATATGCAATAAAGTAGAAGGACAACATTAGTTGGTTGGTACACCAAAAACATCTTAAATATATATGTTCAAATGCCCTCTTAGCTCGTAATCTGAATGAGATACTCCCTCCGACCCGATTTAAGTGTCGGAGCGAATGAACCTAGTATGCACAATTATCTGGCTAAGCTTGCGACAATTTTTGTGGATCGGAGGGAGTAGCATATACGATCCTGCTGCACGACATGAGAAACATGGGCTACACACGGTGTTGAACATGAATAATATGCTGTCAAATGTCTGTGAAGTCGGCATGCATGGTACCCTACACTCATACGTACTATCACCACTAGTGTCCTAGTGGACAATAGGTTTCCTAACACACTTTTGTCCTTGCAAGCTAAGTACATCTCCCATGATGTTCTTGGAAATGACGGATGAGACTTTCACGGTTGTGGGCTTTTCCCAAATCTTTAGCAGTACAACATTAATTACAAGGTATAGACTATAGATAGTCTCTGCAAACAGCAGATACAGAATAGAACAGCATGAGTTCGTGGTCTCATGTAAACTCTTATACCAACGAGCTGCAAGCGTCCTCCTCTGTCAGACTGTCACCACCTCGGTACTCGTTGGTGTGTTGTCCTCATAAATTTTGCACAATGGCTCGCCGCTGCACACGTACCTATACCCCATCCCAGTGCTATCGGTCCCTTCCACTTAGAGCATCTCTAGAAGTGACCGTAAAAGTCAGAAGGTGAATGAGGTTAATCTCCCTGCCTTGTATTGATCAGAACGTGAGTACATATACAGAGGGAGGCAGGCCACGATGGGGTGCCGATCCTATCTACACGGGATTACACCCTGAGACTCGGTAATGAGAGGTACAGGAGAACGTTACAAGTGTGTCCTCGTAAATACAGACTACGTGTTCTGACAGCCCCCCGCAGTCGAAACGGCGCCATCGGCGACATTCAGGCTGGACCGAAATTCGTCAAACACATTTGTTGGCAGTCCCTTTGTGAAGATGTCCGCATACTGAGAACTGGCCGGTACATGTAGGACACGAGTCTCACCAAGTGCAACTCGGTCGCGGACAAAATGCAGGTCGATCTCCACGTGTTTGGTCCGTTGATGCTCCACAGGGTTAGTGGACAAATACATGGCGGATATATTGTTGCAATACACAACGGTGGCACGTGTGGCAGGTCGATGAAGCTCCTGGAGCAGCTGGCGTTTCCAGCATGACTCGGCGACACAGTTCGCCACTGCCCGATACTCGGCCTCGGCACAGGAACGGGACACCGTATGTTGCCTCTTGGAGGACCAAGAGACAAGATTGTTGCCCAGAAAGACACAGAATCCTGAGGTGGATTTGCGCATGTCAGGGCAACCGGCCTAATCGGCATCGGAGGAGGCGATAATGTCACGGGGAGAGTCGGCGTGAATGCGCAACCCATAGTGAGAGGTACCCTGAACATAACGCAAAATGTGTTCAGTGAGGGCATAGTGAGGCTCGCGAGTGTCATGCATGAGCAAGCACACCTGCTGAACGGCATAAGAGAGATCTGGGCGCGTAAGAGTGAGATACTAGAGCGCGCCGGCGAGACTGCGAGGGCCTTTAGAGTACTTTGGCAAACTGCTTCTAAATGGTTGTTAACTATAGTGGGACTTGGCCAAAATACCATAATAGTTATGTCATTTCCTATAGTGCCACTAAATGTCATGTCCTATAGTGGCACTTTAACAAAGTGCCACAGTAGTTATGTTATTTAGTGGCACTTTGGCAGAGTGTCACTAAATGCCGTAATACATAGTGGTAGTTTGGTGATGCGTCACTATAAGATAGGATATTTAGTGACACTTTGCCAAATTGTCACTATAGACATGTTAATTAGTGACACTTTGGCAAAGTGCCACAATAAGTCATTGTCTATTGTGGCACTTTGGTAAAGTGTCACTAAATGCCGTAATACATAGTGGTAATTTGGTGATGTGCCACTATATGATAGACATTTAGGGGCACTTTGGCAAAGTGCCACTATAGACATGTCAATTAGTGGCACTTTGGCAAAGTGCCACTAGTTGAAAACTTTAGAGGCACTTTTGAAAGTGCCCCTAGCAATGTGCCTCTAAATGTGTAGCGTGGTGTAGTGTGGAACGCCCGTGCACGCTTTGCTCGCGTCAGGGAAAGCGTTAACCGCTGCTAGCTGCAGCCGCCGCCGTGTAGCACAGTCCATGCTAGGGAGATACCACCAGCTTGGAACTTACTATGATGGAGTAAAGGTTTGTGAGCAATATAATCACATGCAAAATAAGGCCAAACTTACACACTCAGAAATGTATGTGACATGTACCCTGCAACGATGAGGTGAGATGAAAGGAAATGTTCTCAAAATACACAATAAATACTTAATACAATTCCCACTGTAGGAAACGTCTCCTTGCTGTGTTACAACTGACTTTACAGCGAGACGCCATTATTGGAAGTAAAAATAGTAGGTACATTGTGTGTAGCGTGCATGGATAGTTACGGCAAGTTAAAACAAGGGGGTGTCTTCGTCGACACCGTTGAGCCAGCCGTACTTGTCAAGTAACGGATTGGCCGTACTTACCAACGGGTACTCATCGATGCATTCAGTCCACGCACCCTTATCCGCTGTATCGTCAATAACATCCCAGATGCAACTGTTGCACTTGAACCCCGACCCGAAAGTAAC
Source organism: Alopecurus myosuroides (assembly GCA_028641055.1). Taxonomy (NCBI): domain Eukaryota; kingdom Viridiplantae; phylum Streptophyta; class Magnoliopsida; order Poales; family Poaceae; genus Alopecurus; species Alopecurus myosuroides. The sequence goes on along the minus strand of CM054057.1, from coordinate 737,347,026 downwards.
CATGAGCACCTCATTCGAGGTCAATCGAATGATTTCTTCTGCCGTAGGTCGAACAACCCTATAATAAGGAGAAATATCGTCGATTGGACCATCAGGAAGTCTATCTATGGAGTTGCAGTTCACCTCAGGATGCCACAACCGGACGAAAGAGAGAGCCACCACCGAGTCGCAAGTCATCTGATTGCGAACACACTCGCGAATCTCTCCTTCTCGTCCGAACACCCTGAGAAGATGGCTCCAATCTTCAGGACCCCTTTGCAGCGGATAGAAAGCGGCGTTAATTGCAATCAAAACCTCGTGAAAGGAACTCACGAGTATCTTCGCCTGGATGACTCGGAATTTCAAGGTAGCAAGCACAAAGCCTCGACTACGATCGGACCAAAAATTATTCGCACGAGGTTTCGAGCTGCCAGCTTCTTGTAAGATGTGGTTCTCCACCCATTGTTTCTCATTCCTGTCATCCGGCTGAACAACTGAAAAGCAAAGATACATGATAAGAAAAAGGGATACAAGATAAAGAAGACTTGGGGGCTGCATTACTTACAGAGCAAATCCTTGGCAACAGACGCCAACTCATCCATCACAAATTGCTCGCGTTCAATCGCCAATTTTTGCTTGGACTTAACCACATCGGCTACCCCACGCAAAGCTTTCAGCTTGCGTTCACCATCCGCTACACGATCACGGAGACATGCAAAGGTCCCAACAGCGGCAACAAGAGGATTTGCTGGAGTAGCAAGTCCACCTGAAGGCTCCGCAGCCACCCCAGCTACCTGGAAGAAAACAAGAAAATTAAAGGAATAAGATGCCCTATTCGAGATGTATTAACCACCTATTCGACAGGTGCTCGGGGGCTACTCCCATCGGGAGGAAACACACAATCGCGGGAAGAATTTCAGAAGAACATCTCGATTAAGACATCTTATATTTGATATATATCAAGGAAAAACAAATGGTAACAAACGAAATACAACTCGAAGCAACACGAATAATAGAAAATATAACTATAGTAAAAATCATAGCAGTCGTCTTATTTCTATGATTGTTTGCTGGCCGCCGGAATTGGTGTATGTGCTTTTCTTTGTACAATTTGGAATTGCCGGAATGGTATTATTTTTAATAATTTGGTTGTGGAACACTTTTTACAGGTGGTACATCGGGCTACACATTGTATCCATATGTGGTCTTACCTGCTGCCAGAAGATCAGTGTGGACGCTTGGATGTTGGATATTCTCGGCTGATAGCGGTCGTTCGGTCTGTCTTCTGTAGGGGTGGATGGTTGCACACTAGACGAATACCATGGATAGTAGTCTAATGATGTTATTTTCTCGGTGGCTTATCTTTGTGGCCACTCTTTCTGATCATTGAGTTGTAATAATCTATTTTTGGTACTGCCTCCTGGATACTTTTTATTAATATAAAAGTTGTGTACATCGCTCTGATGTACTGGCCGAGATTACCCATTTCAAAAAAAAAAGCAGCAAAAGACTGGGCTACATGCAAATGCCCCCGACAACCAGAGATTGAAGACCACAATAGCCACTCGATGCGGACAACGAGATCAAATGAGCGCAGATCGATTGTCGGTTGGGAATACACCCGAGGCAGCGACGCAGACTTGCACTCTTCAACCACCAATCGTAAGGGTTGGAGAAACCGTACCATTCCATAGACCCAAACGAACAAAGAGATCAAGCATGTCCCACCATAGGCCAACGGACAACTTTTCTTGTACGATGCACCAACTACTAAGATCCAATTGAGACAAACGGATCTGATGTAACCTAATCTCCTAGCCTTTCGCGAATGCCAGAAACATTGAAGATCTAGGGAGAGGCCAGAGAGACTTTATTATAATGCTCCATTGTCGGCACCTCCAGGCTGGTGCCGTTATGGAGACCAAAACCAAAATCTAACTTTAGGGACCTCACAACAGCTCCAAGCCCAGGTCCAAGGTCCCCAACCCAACCCACAGTTAGAGAGGTAAACAAAGAGATAGGTCCTCATAAATTCCCTGACGAAGAAGGCGAACACGGCAGGCGGAAGCGCGGCTATGGTTAACCCCTAGAGCATCACCTCTTTTTCTTTTACCTGTACGACCTTTGCAACATGGTATTGTTCGATTGTCATGTTCTTGTCTCTGCGAGTGGGTGTTATCTCTGCAACGCGATGTAAATTTGTTGCTACCCTCACTTACCCTTGTCGATAATTAGGTTTGAACGAGGTGGGTCGTCTCCCCTCGGATGTGTGTTAATTAAGGGGTCACAAGGACCAGAAAATGTACAGGGAGAGGTACCAATACACACACGTATTGGATACCAAAATATCAAAACAAAAACCTATTACAACTTCTAACACCCTGCCTTAAGCTAAACCTTGCGAAAGGTTGAGATTTTTTGTGAAACCATCGGCAACTTGATCTTCACTTGATATAAACCGAATAGCAAGTCTATCATCAGCAACTCTTTCTCTAACAAAGTGAAAATCAATCTCAATGTGTTTAGTATGTGCATGAAACACCGGATTTGCAGATAGATACGTGGCACCCAAGTTATCACACCAAAGAGTTTGCTTTTCTCGTAACTTCATTCCAAGTTCATTAAGAAGTGCTTCAACCCAAATAAAATCAGCAGTAGCATTAGATAGAGCTTTATATTCAGCCTCAGTACTAGATCGAGACACAGTGGCTTGTTTTCTAGCACTCCAAGAAACTAGATTTGGTCCCACAAATATAGCAAAACCACCTGTAGAGCGTCTATCCTCTAAGCAACCTGTCCAATCTGCATCTGAAAAAGCACTCCAGAAAGTAGATGATGATTTTGTGAATGTAATTCCAAGACTTAATGTATCTCTCACATATCTGAGAATTCGTTTTGCAGCTGTCCAGTGTTCTGTAGTTGGAGCATGAAGATACTGACAAACCTTGTTCACAGAGAAGGACAAATCAGGACGTGTCAAGGTGAGATATTGTAGTGCTCCAACAAGACTTCTTTATTGGGTACTATCTTCAGGACCAAGAAGTGTACCCTTTGTAAGGGACAATTGTTCTGTAGATGACAGGGGTGTAGGAGCAGGTTTACAGCCTTTCATGTCAGCCCTGTCAAGAATATCAGTAGCATATTTTTCTTGTGTCAAGAGTAGACCATTTTGTGTTCTCTTAACCTCAATGCCAGATCTCGAAGAAGAGCAGTAATAACATAATCAGATGATCCAGTGACTATGATATCATAAACATAAATCAGAACAAACATAGTGATACCTGACTTATTAAATAGAAATAAGTAAGTATCTGCATTTGATGGTGTAAATCCATGTTCTCCTAGCTTGAAACTCATCCTAGAATACCATGCACGTGGTGCTTGTTTTAATCCATAGAGAGCCTTGTCAAGTTTGCAAATATAGTGCGGAAAGTGGGGATGCTCAAAACCTGGTGGTTGTTTCATGTATACATCCTCTTCGAGAACACCATGAACAAACGCATTCTTGACGTCTAGCTGCCGTAGACTCCATCCACGAGAGACAGAGAGAGATAAAACAATTCTGATAGTAGCAATTTTAACCATATGGCTAAAGGTATATTCATAGTCAATACCATATCGTTGCTTGAATCCTTTTGCAACCAAGTGTGCCTTGTACCTATCTATAGTGACACATGCCTTCTTCTTTATATGATACACCCATTGACGAAGGGATGGATCTTAGACCCTGCGGATAAGGACACCTCGACTCGGGCCCAACGTTAAGGCCCAAGAAGAGAAGCCCTTGGAGTGTTCTAGAAGTCCCGCGTGAAGACCACCCGCAATGCCTTGCAGACTAAGTTAGGAAAATTGTAACCGACGTAGGGTTAGAGTTCGAGTCCTCTCCGGGTAGGGTTTGAGACCTAGCCACCTATATAAGGCCAGGAGAACCACCGGAGGAGGACCAAGCAATACCGCACCACCAAAGCCTTGAGCTCGAGATCATACTCTCGACTTGAGCAACCTCCATTGTAACCGATCTATTCGATAATACAGATCGACAGAGGCGGGAGTAAGGGTTTTACCTCTGCGAGGGCCCCAAACCTGGGTAAATCGTGTCCCCTGTCTAGCCGACGATCGTCACCAGCGCTCATGGGTTCTCCCATAAGAAACCCTATGGGTTCACCTGAGGGATTTGCCGAGCAACAGATTCGACAATTGGCGCCGTCTATGGGAACGGCGGGCGCTGGATCTCCGGCATCTTCGGCTTCATCATCCAACTCACGTTGGAAACCTTCGACTTCGGCTCCGACCAATCCAATCCGGATCGGATCTGTCGTGGTCACCCCTCACTCGCCGGAATCACGCCCGGTATTCAGCATTCTGGAAAGGAGCATCACCTTGACGTTCGGAATCCTGAAGTTCGTAACCAACAGGGACGGGATCCTCCACTTCCCTGAAGAATCAAGATCTGAGTCAGAAGTCGTCGACTCGCGCCCTTATCTAGAGAAAAGCGGCGAGTCCGTCCGCTTCAACATCAACGACTACCACACCCTCTCGACAGAGGAACCTTCCCGAGTCCAGGAAGCTTTCCGTACTACGCCTAGGACGCACGAGCCACGACTGGCTCAAGTCTGCATGGCAGGATCGAAGCGACCCCCGGAAACAGAACAAAGCGCTGCAGAACGCGCTGAGATCGGCGTCTCGCGGGAAGACTGGGATCGAGCCAGGGAAGCTATGCGAACTAGCAAGCCGCCTGCGGCTGGAGCACCGCATGAAGATATGGTCGCCTACCACAATCATTTAGTGAGAGCAGCCGCAACTATCAAAGAAGCCCGGATAGACCTAGCCCGGCGAAAAAGATTGGCGGATGAATCAAGTCAACGGCGGGCTGGGCTGTCCATAACACCTTCGGTCGGAACCCGACCCGCAAGGAGGGGATACGCATCAACATCCACGAACGCCGAGTCCCGAGGCGAGATCAGCAGGTCAGGCGGACCTTCCCTTATGCGGGTGGACGAGGATGGAAACGTCTACCCGCAAACTCCTGCTGCCGCAGTCCTAGCCGCAGCAACCTACATGCAGATGAACCAGCCAACGGAAAGCGATCCTCGAGCAGAACAGTACAAGCAGGTGCGCAAGGGAATAGGGTTGGCAGCTGCGAGGCTTGCCTCCTATGACCGACGGAAAGCCGTCGAACAACGAGAGAAGGAGAAAGGAAAGGAAAAAGAAGCATCCCGCAAGCATAGGAGCACTTCGCCCAGAAGAGACAAGTCACCTCGCCGCGGCCGAGGAAAAGAAGCTCGGTGCCGAGATGACAGTCGAAGCAGCAGCCAAGGCATCCCGAGAGATAAAAGCTCGCGTCATCACAGCAGCCGCTCGAGGAAGCGCAGCAAGGAGCCAAGGAAAGAAACTGATCGCGACCAGGCAGGATATAACGCGCGGTCAGATATAGCACAAAACAGGGTGGACAAGGCGAGAGTTGCGAGGAACCGCGCGCGCTCCCCGTCCAGTTCTTCGGATGACGAGACCTGCGACGCGTTGTGATTCACACGCAGTATCCGCGAAGCACCCCTACCTAGAAGATTCAAGCTCAGCACAGAAGTAACAAAATATGACGGTTCACTCGAGCCCTCGTCGTGGCTACACGATTACCTCACGGCAGTAAAATGCCAACGTGGGAACAAGAACACGGCTATGCAGTACCTCAATCTACACTTGATTGGCGCGGCACGTAGCTGGCTGGACGCAAGGCCAAGATCCTGTTATGCATCATGGGACGACCTGCACCACGACTTCTGCAAAAACTTCCAGTCCACCTACAAGAGACCAGCAACCATTGAAGAACTGCGAGCCTGCAAACAGAAAAGCGGCGACTCCACCCGCGAGTACATCCAGCGATGGACCATGCTCAGGAACACCGCAGGAAACATATCGGAAGAAGCAGCGGTTGAGGCCTTCGCGAAAGGCGCCCGACGAACTGCTTTCAGAGAAGAGCTGGGCCGAGCTGCACCCAAAACCATCGGGGAGCTCATGGTCATAGCCGACAAGTGGGCTAATGGAGAGGACACAGTACGCAACGAGAGAGCATCATCGCCCGCGCCCGAGGACGACCGCCACGGTCGGAGCAAAAGGAGAAAATACTACGATCACGATGATCGGGAAGAAATGGTAGCGGCGGAATTCACGCGAAGTCGCGATAGTGGACGCCGAGGAAGTCGCGAGTGGAAACCAAAGGTTGAAGACAAAAGTCCCGAGTTGGACCTCGATGCGTACTGCTCGCTACATCTGTTTACAGATAAGCGTACGGGCAAAACCAAGGCAACGCACCTCCTCAAGGATTGTCGAAAGTTCCATGACATTCATGAGGCTTTCTCGAAGAAAAACAGATCAACAGCTATTCCAAATTACCCGCCACTTCCAAGAGGAGGCCACCAAGGATTCCAGCCGCCACAACCCCTACCTCCACCAGCAAATCCAAACATGGCGCTAGCCGCACTACCTGCGCCACCCGCACCAAACGCCGGAGCTAATCCCGCAGTTAGGGATGATACAAAAAGGCTGCCCATCCCGCAGAGCTCAGAAGACAAACACGCGGCAGCTATGCATGGCTGTGCAAACTCCGCCAACTAGAACAGAGTACATGAAGATGGCAGACCAATCGATCACATTCTCCATGGAAGACCACCCACCACAAGTCTATCGACCAGGTCATGCCGCCCGGGTAATCGAAGCGCAAATTGGTAACTACGAACTGGCCCGCGTATTCATGGACGGTGGCAGCGGGATCAACATTATCTAAGCGGATACACTCCACCGGATGAACAGGAACCTGGATGGCCTTGCGGAATCAGAAACATCCTTCCACGGGATAGTTCCAGGAAAGGCGATCCGCCATCTCGGAACAATCAACCTAGATGTTGTGTTGGGCAATCGACGCAACTACAGAAGAGAGTTCCTCGACTTTGAAGTAGTCGAATGGCCCTCACAGTACCACGCCATTCTTGGTCGAACAACGTTCGCCAGATTCATGGCAGTACCACACTATGCGTACCTGAAGCTCAAGCTACCCGGGGAATATGGTGTAATCACCATCGACGGAGATTTCCAGAAATCTAACAAGTGCGACATCGAGTTCAACAAGATCGCAAAATCTTTCGGGATGCAAGAAGAATTGCAGGAGCTGGCAAAGACCACGGACCACTCCGTGATGCCCCTCACGAAGAAAAACGCGCCAGAATTGGAGTTTAGCGCCAACAACGACACCCAAAAACATCAGGTGCACCCGACAGATTCTGCGAAGACAGCGATGGTGTCAACTACCCTCTCGCCAGCATAGGAAAGCACGCTCGTCGAACTCCTCCGTGAGTACTGGGAAAGTATCGCTTGCAGCCCTATATGCCAGGAATACCCAGGGAGGTCGCCGAGCACTTACTCGAAGTCTTCAAAGACGCAAAACCCATCAAGCAGACCACTCGACGGTTCTCAGAACCCAAGCAGAAAGCGCTTGGAGAAGAAGTAAACAGATTGCTAGCAGCACAATTCATCAGGGAGATCAAGATATCCACTTGGTTAGCAAACCCGGTGCTGGTCCCAAAGAAGAACACTGACATCCTTCGAGTATGCATTGACTACACGTCATTAAATAAGCACTGCCCCAAGGATAACTTTCCCCTCCCGCGAATCGACCAGATCGTGGACTCTACTGCGGGCAGTCAACGCCTCTCTTTCCTGGACGCCTATTTGGGATATAACCAGATCTGGATGAAGCAGGAAGACGAGGAAAAGACATCATTCATCACACCACACGGTGTGTACTGCTACACGACAATGCCCTTCGGGCTCAAGAACGCAGGCGCGACATATTAGCGCTGCATGCAAAAATGCCTCGCCAAGCTCATTGGCAAGAACGTACAAGTGTACATTGACGACATCGTCATCAAGACTCGAGTAGAGGATACACTCCTCGAGGACATTAGAGAAACATTTGACGCCCTCAACGCATACATGATCAAGCTCAACCCGACAAAATGCGTCTTTGGCGTCCCAGCAGGAAAACTTCTCGGGTACCTGGTATCCGCCCGAGGCATCGAAGCCAACCCAGAGAAAATACAAGCAATCTTGAATATGAAGGAGCCAACCAATCTACACGGAGTCCAACAGATCGCAGGGCGACTAGCCACTTTGAGCAGATTTATCGCACGATTGGGCGAGCAGGCATTACCCTTCTACAAGTTGTTGAAGAAGACGGACAAGTTTGAGTGGACACCAGAGGCCAAGCAGGCATTCGCAGACCTGAAACGATCATTGCAAAGCAAGCGCATCCTTGCAACACCGCAAGAGAGGGAGCCACTATACCTATACCTAGCCGCAACAAACCAGGTCATCAGCACATCGATTGTAGTCGAACGACCTGAGGAGGGCAAGGCATATGGAGTCCAACGACCAATTTACTACATCAGTGAAGTGCTCTCGCCGTGCAAGCAACGATACCCGCACTACCAGAAGCTCGCATATGGAATTGTTCTCACGGCTCGAAAGCTCAAGAACTACTTCCAGGAACACACCATGACAGTGGTTAATGATGCATCACTCGGTACAATCATGAACAACCCAATGGCATCTGGAAGAATAGCAAAATGGAGCATCGAGCTAGGTGCTTGGGACATCATCTATGCAGGGCGCAACTCAGTAAAATCCCAGGTACTCGTGGAGTTCCTGAGCGAGTGGACAGAACTACAAACGCCCGGGCCGCCGGAATACACGAGTAATTGGATCATGTACTTCGATGGGTCCAAGAGAAACGAAGGAGCAGGAGCTGGAATCATCCTAATATCACCCAGAGGAGACAAGCTCAGTACGTTCTACGACTAGATTTTCCGCCTGATGACCCAACATCAAATAATGACGCAGAATACGAAGCCCTGTTGCATGGGATGAAGATGGCAGTCGCGTGCGGAGCCACCCGACTGATGATCTACGGCGATTCTAATCTCATCGTGCAACAAACAATGAAGGAGTGCGACGCTATCGCAGAAAACATGGTTGCCTATCGTGACATGTACAACCTACTCGAAGGGAGTTTCAAAGGTTGCGAGCTGAAGCACATTGCGAGATCTAGCAATGAAGAAGCGGATAAGCTGGCAAACATGGGTTCCACAAACACGCCCATACCACCAGGGATATATTTCGAGCGGATGACTAGACGATCAGTCAAAATCAATAAAACTACAGAAGTTCCCGCATCATCGGAGACAGAGGTCAGCCCGCAGGTTGCTATTATCGAGCTCATTCATCATATTTCGCGACATGTTTTTCTGGTCGAGCCAGTCTGGACGCAGAAATACCTCGACTACTTGTCCGCACAACAGCTCCCAGCAGATCCACGAGGGGCTAGACAGATAATCAGACGAAGCAAATCCTTTCGGGTGATCAAAGGAGAATTATACAAGCAGAGCATCTCAGGCATACTGCAACAATGCATAGCACCCGAGGATGGCAAGGAATTATTGCAAGACATCCATCAAGGAGATTGTGGACATCATGCTAGCTGGAAAGCAATCATGGGAAAAGCCTTCCGAGCAGGATTTTTGTCGTGGGATAATCACGGCAGACGTTACCGGGGGTAACTTGTCTTGGGGCAAATCGACTCTGGTGTTTGGGAGAGGGTTTAGCTCAGGGAAAAACATGATGATATGCGATCTGGTAGCCGGCCATCAAGTCGCCGAGTCTCCGATCTAGATATATTAACTCAACTCTCGTATTACACTGGATACTCGATACCTAGCGATCTTGCTCGAACTCTTGGATCTCTAAACCCAACCTAGGGGCCGACTTATAAAGCATCCGGACCCCTGGCCTGTTCTCCAAGGCGTACTCTGAATCCTACCCGGACACTGCTTACAAAACCCTAAACTTCCTTACCGGAACCCACAATCCGGGTTACCAGGCCTACGATCTTGGGCCTTCTAGAAGCTCCTTTATCCTTATCCGAGTCTTGCGCAGCGTCCTTTGGGCCGAGTTACACCTTGGCGTTGGGCTACCGGGTTATCATCCCTCCATCAGTAGTCCCCAGAATAGCTTGGGCTTCACGGGATCCTCCTTGAAGCGCTCGCTATTCTCTGCAAAAATATCAAACGTACAAGTCCATAGAGGTCGGGTTAAGGTGCTTTGATAAACAGCTAGGCCTAACTCCAAGGTGGCCATATAATAACCCGGCTTTCTCTAGGTTCTTCTTTACTTTTTCCGGGTCAACACCCTGATAAGAATGTCAAAGATCCGACTTACTTTACTCGATAACCGATCCTGATATCGCGGAGAAGATTTGTTTTGCATCCATTCCGAATATCTCGCCCAACACTTAAAGCATATCTCGAAAAATCCGGCCAGGTATCCGTTATCCCGAAATTTCTGGTTCCCGCCCGTTGGACTAGGTTTATCCGCCCGCACCTTATAAATAAGTACCCAGGAGATAACCTAGCCCCCAACGGTCCATTCCAACTCCTTCTCCTTCCCCATCTCTCGCGCTTGCGCAACATCACCACGGGAACCTCAAGCTCACCGCCGGCTACGTTCGTCCTCGAACCGCTCCGCGCTGCCGCCAAGCTCCGCCCCCGCGCCCTCATCTTGCCCGCCGGGAGTTGCGAAGGGACATTCAGATTGCGCCATCTGCCGCCGTCGCGCTTCACTCCAATCTCCCCCGGTAAGCCTCTTGCTTCCGTCGAATTAGCCTCGCAATTTCTTGATTCGTTCCAGATTGGATCTAGGTCAACCGCGGGCTATTTCATGCCCCGCGCCGGATTAGGTTGCTTAGGTTCATTCTAGTTCATCCAATGGCTTGAATATAGACTTCACGTCATTCCCCTATTGCCTATAGTCATCAATTTCACCCCGAATTTGAAGATGAAATTTCCAATCTAGGCTCGGGCCGCCCAAATTTCCCGCACTTGCCATTGACACCCGGAAAATCCACTTCTTCCGGTTTTTTGCGTGCAGTAGATACATGGGCAATCATCCTTCTTCCGCAAATGATCATCAATACGTAAGTCCCTCATAATTTCTGTATTGCTACTCGATACCCGGATAACCTGCGATTTTCACCCCGTCTAGTGATACCCGGATAATTCATAGTCCTCATGCTTTCTTTTGATACTGCTTGCACATACTGAGATAACTCACGATTCCGAGTCTTATTCCTTGTACCTTTTTGTCTTGTGCTTTGCAGGTGGATCCCATGGCTCCCAAGAAGCAAGGGAAGTAGCCAGCCAAGGCAAGGACCACCCAAACAATATCCGCCAACTTGGCGCGATCCACGGTCACGAAGGCCAAGCTGGAAGAGCTGGCCGAGTTAGGGATCCTTCCTCCTTACAAGGATATACACTGGAGGGTGCCGGTTGATGAGACCCGGCCCACGCCTGCTAATGACGAGGTAATCTGCTTCGTCGAACATTGGACCCGGGGGTTCCGTCCTCCGGGTCACCCTTTCTTCCGCGAGGTCCTGAGCCACTATGGCCTCCGGGTATTCGACATAGGGCCCGACTCTATGTTGAATATAACCCATTTTATCGTCCTTTCCGAGTCATACTTGTGCACTCCGCCAAGTTTGGCTCTCTTTATCGAACTCTTTCAGTGCAAACCGTGCCGCGAAAGCGGTGACGGTGCTCTTCTTGCTTGCGGCGGGGTCTCTATCCAACGCCGCAAGAATTCACCAATGCCAACCCTTACTCTCAATTCTCATGTCAAACATTGGCAACTTTCTTACTTTTACTGCCGAGACACCTCCCCACCCGGCGAGAGGAAACTGCCGGGTTATTCGGAGGGTCTCCTCGATATCTCCTGACTCGGATAGGGAGGTAATCCAACCTTTGCTAGCTAAGATAGCCGGCCTCTCCGCCCAAGGTCTCCTTGGGCTCAATTTGGTCAAGACATGGGTGGACTTACGGATCCAACCCAACTCCATCCGCACCAAGCTGATGTGCGATTACTCGGGGCACACCACAGACGCGCTCCGGTACTCCACTAAGAATTATCCAGCCGGCGATACCAATAAAACCATTAAGGGCTTCCTGACCGAAAAGTTGGAAGTGATCAAGAATATCGCCGGGTTACCGCCATTTACCCGGGAAAATCCGGCGCCAGCAGTAAGACCCGATAATCGTAAACTTATTCCCACAATCTGACCTGATACAACTGTTAATTCTCACTTTCACGTTTTTATCTCAGGCTGACGACGCTTTCTGGCGCATCGTGACCTCCCCTTCTTCCGGAGACCCGGAAGAAGATGAAGAGCCGGCTGACAATGACGAAGGTATTTATCCGGGTCATGTATGAGCTTTACTTGCATCATTTTCCTCACTCGTCTAACTTTTTCCTTCGATACATACTCGACTTACAGGGTTGGAAGACGAGGATGACAAGGACGAGGAAGACCCGGAGGCCACCGAGTCCGATCAAGAAATAACAGTCGGGGCCAAAAGGAAAGCCAGAGGAGTGGTATCCAAGGTTCCTTATTCCACCATGTCCTCCGAACCCTACTCTTTTGATAACATGCACAGACTTAACCAACAACTATCCAACTCATCGCACTTGAAGGACTCTCTCCCGACCAAGCGCAGGGTGAGCCGGAGTTCACCGGGCGACGATCCCCTCAACCCGGGCATCTCCACCTCGCCAATTCGCCGTGCCGGTACTCCTCCCCCTCGCCCTTCCAATTCTCCTCGGCGTCACCCCTCCCCCAACCATCCTCTGGCCGGGCAGTTCCGGGTTCCGCTATCAGCCCCTGTGACAGTTTCATCTGCTTCCAGCAGTGAACTCCCGCCGGATTACACTGTGAACACCGGGTAAGTCTCCGCTGTGTGATATCCTCGTGTACTTGATAATTTTCGTCCACTGTCGTTAACTATTTCTTTCTCTTCCTTAGTGCCCAAGTCACAATTAGTGACCCGGAGAACATGGAGACGGATAACCGGGAGACGGAGGGGCCGACTGATAACATGGATGCCGCGACTGGCGGTGATGCTGAAAACAACCAGGAACAAGCAGGCCCCGTGGGCGACCCAGTTCACCAGGCCGCCGGGTCTCCAGAGTCATCCGAAGAAGCAGTGGATGAGGAGATTGAGATCCTGGACACGAGGATGGGTTCCCCAAACCCGGATACCCAGACGGTCCGGGCCTCGACCCCAAAGTCGGGGAAAGTTCACCAGCCAAGCGACCAAGCTGCCGGCTCTTCTGGTGTCCGACCCGAAGACATGACGTTTGCCCAGATGCTTGATGCCCTGCACACCTTGAGAGCCGATGAAGAAAATATCTTGGAAGCTTTAATAGCTAAACACGAGGTAAACCCGAATAATATTGCTTGTATCCTTATCCAGTCCCCAAGTTCCGAGTGAATTGATTGATAATTTGCTTGGAACTTCACGGTATAACCGACTGATAGCTTGCCTTTTACCCGGCTAATCCTTCCTTGCGTCCGTGCAGGCCTTCGTGACCCAATCTGAGAAGAAATTGGCAAAGGCCACCAAGCTCATTGAGAAGGAGGTGGCTCTGCGTGAGGCGGCCGAAGCTGAGGCCAGGAGGAGCGGGAAGTTCACGAGGAAGTATAGGAGGAGGGCTCATGCAGCAGAAGATAATCTAACGAACATTTCTGTTCAGATTGCTGATACGTATCGTGCTTTGATCGGTATGATTCTTAGCATGATATTCATAATCCGGGTTATCCTTCTGATAAATAGCCGGGTTTCCTTACTCGTGTTTTCATTTCTTTCTGCAGGTCCGGATGAAGTAATGCCGGACGAAGATGATATTGCCAAGTTGAAAACCATCAAGAGCATTATCCGGCAGCTATGTGCCGGAACCAAATGGATCCTTCAAGAACTACGGTGGCCGGGTGTTGGGCACGTCGACCTGAAGAGAATGCTGGACGCCTGCTCCACTATTCCCGAGTGGATTTGGCATTGGAAGCGCTCGTCCTGCCGGGTTGGGGTAACCCGGGGGCTTGCCCTGGCTAAAGCTTACTTTCCTAAGCTTGAGCCGGCCAAGCTGATGAGCGGGTTTCCGGAATTCAATCGTGATGGGTCCAAGTTTTCCGTGAAGGATTTCAAGGCCATCCAGAAGGAAGTCCGTTACCCGGCCAGTGTGATTGCTGACGGCTTGGATGTCAATTCCATTGTCCCTGCATATGATGCTGATGGTAAAGTGGTTAAGTCGGATCTTCCCAAGCCGTACGACATGCTGGCCCGATGGAAGGCGGAGGCTGCCCAGGCGAGAAAGGAGGCCGATAAGAAGAAGGCTGAGGCCGACTCTGCGCCTGCTACCTCCACGCCAGTCGTCCCTCCTCCTGCACGAGCCGGCACTGCTGCTGATCCGGGTGCCGCCGCTGCCAAGGACGCTGAGGACCAAGGCGAGGAGCAAGACCCGGCTTCCAAGGGCAAGGGCAAGGTTGACGACTCAGCCTGAGATGCTGAGTGAAAAAATTTCATCGGCAACCGTTTTTATGCAAACTATCCGGCCTAGGGGTCTTTTGAATAATTATTTTGAATGGTGCGCTTGTGCACCTTTGATACTGCTGCTGCGAAGTGTAATACTCTTTTAAAACTTTGATAGCTTCCCGTGGCCCCTTTTGGCCTTTGGATGTTCTTAATACTTATCTGCTTATGAGCCCATTTGTTCTTGATAATACGGCTTTCTTTATGGTTCCTTTTGTGAGACTCGGTTTCCGGGTCTCGTGGGTTTTGACAGGTGGATCTTTCTAAGTCCCCAAGTCCCCAAGACTCGTATGTTTGGGTTTTTTGAGCTTTAGTGACTAAGCACCTTATTTCTTTTTTCGAAATCCCCAGTCCCCAAGGCCCGAAATTCCGAGTCTGGGATGCGTGGTCTTCCAAAGAGAACAAGTTGTCTTGTGCTAAGCCCAAACCTAGAACCATTTTCACATAGGTATTGAAGTTATGCTTAATAAACGTTGAGTTTCCGGCTGTTAGCCCTATACTCTGCATAACTTGTGGTTTAGATGACCCTTTTGACTGTCTTGTACTGTAAGCCGGCTTTCGCGTGGATATCATGTTGTTACATCTATACGAAAACAGGGTCAGGCAAGTCCCATTGGGCTTCATGGCTGATTGTAATCGTAAGCGAGCAAAGCATGCCACTTTAGTGCGAGTCACATCGAGCTCAAGTAAGAAATGTCAAGAAAATTTGGCTCCTTTGTCCGGTTATAAGATTGCAGCCGTATTCGTTTGCGAGTAATCGCCCTTATAACTCATAGGCATCGTGGTCGGGTCTTGAGTTTGCAACTGTGCTATTCAAGCAATCAGCCCCCAAGACCTAAATATATGCCACATACTAAAGAAGCTAATACACTAAGAAAACAGAGAATAATACTGGCTGGAAGGGAAGTAAAAAACCTGACGGAAAGATGAAACTTGATGAATATGTGAGAAAGGTGTGTTGCTGAACCATCTCTTTATTGATATGAGAAAGTTAGGTCAGTAGGCCGCCTCATTAAAAATCCTCCAGTCCCCTTAGCTACCCTGGATAGGAAAAGAGTGCGTCTGAAACCTGCTGCATGTTGTATCGTGTAATTCCACTTGCGAGTCTAGTTTATACTAGGTATAGTAGGGACGCAACTGCGCTACGTTCCATGGTCTTTCTTTCTCTTGCATAGATGAAGTGGTATGAGCGGTGTCTTTAGCTGTAGCCGACTCTTCCCTTGCATCTATCAAATAATATGATCCGTTGTGCAAATTCCGGCTTATGATAAACGGTCCTTCCCATGGTGGTGATAATTTGTGTTTTCCTTCCTTTGAATGTACCAGGCGCAGAACCAGGTCTCCTTCCTGGAAGACCCGGGTTTTCACGCGCCGGCTATGATATCTCCGCAGATCCTGCTGATATATGGCTGATCTTTCGAGTGCTTGTTACCTTTCTTCTTCTAACATATCCACGGCGTCCTGCCAGGTCTTTTCGTTCTCCACCTCGACGTAGGCCGACACTCGAGGCGAGTCATGGATGATATCACTCGGCAACACCGCCTCTGCGCCATAAACCATAAAAAATGGTGTCATCTGAGTGGATCTGTTAGGCGTTGTGTTGATACCCCAAACTACTGAAGGTAGCTCCTCAACCCACGCGCCAGCAGCTCTGATGCTCGGGACTCGCAACTGTGGCTTTAATCCACGAAGCAATTCTTGATTTGCCCTCTCTACTTGTCCATTAGCCTGTGGATGAGCCACTGAAGCTACGTCAAGCCGGATTCCATTGTTTCCACAAAATTTCTCCATCTCGCCAAGGGATATGTTGGTTCCATTGTCGGTAATTATGCTATGGGGATACCCAAACCGATAAATAATCTTTTTCAGGAACTTGACTGCTGTAATTGCTTCATAGTTGGTAACTGGCATAACCTCAACCCATTTGGTGAACTTATCAATAGCCACTAAGAGATGTGTCTTTTTGCAAGGTGACATGTGAAAGGGCCGACCATATCCATACCCCAAACAGCAAACGGCCAGGTCAACGGAATGGTCCGTAGTTCCATAGCCGGCACATGTATTTGGCGAGCGTACCTTTGACATCCGTCACATCTTGCCACCAAGCGCTCCGCATCTGCTAGAGCCGTAAGCCAGAAAAAACCATGTCGATAAGCTTTGGCCACAAGGGATCTTGTGGATGCGTGATGCCCACAATCACCTTCATGGATTTCTTTAAGGATCTGTCGGCCTTCTTCTGGTGCTACACAACGCAAAAAGACTCCTGCTGCACTTCTCTTGTATAACTCCCCATTGATGATAGAATATCCTTTTGCTCGCCTCAGAATTTGCCTGGCTAATACCTCCTGGTCTGGTAACTCGCCCCGCGATAGGTAGGCCAGGAACGGCTCTGTCCACTCGGGAACAGCGCGCACGGTGGCCACGAGCTCCAAATCCGGGTCTTGGTTTACTAGTTCTTCCTCAGACTCGGTTTTAACTAACGGTCGCCATAATTCGTCCAGGAAAACATTAGGTGGAACCGGCTCTCTGCGCGAGCCGAGTCGGGCGAGTGCGTCTGCTGCCTCGTTTTTTCTTCTGTCAATGTGCTCCACCTCATACCCAGAAAAACATCCGGCAACCCTATCAACCTCTCTGCGGTATGTTGCCATAGTTGCATCTTTTCTATCCCAAGTTCCTGAGACTTGTTGTACCACAAGGTCCGAATCTCCAAAGCATCGTATCCTCTTAATGTTCTTCTCTTTGGCCACCTTTAAGCCATGTAATAAGGCCTCGTATTCGGCCACATTGTTGGAACAATCAAAGTGAATCTGTAGCACGTAACTCAACTTGTCTCCTTTGGGTGATGTTAACACCACTCCAGCTCCTGACCCCTCGTATTGCTTGGAACCATCAAAGTGCATTATCCAAGACTCGGAGTTTGGAGCCATGGTGGGCATACCTGTGTGCGTCCAATCGTTAACGAAATCCACCAAAGTCTGAGATTTGATTGCTGACCTGGGCTCGTAGTTGATGTGATAATCCCCCATCTCTATTGCCCATTTGGCTATTCTTCCTGTTGCATCCGAGTTTCTGATGATATCCGACATTGGTATCGAACTAACCACTGTTATGGGGTGTTCCTGGAAATACGGCTTCAGTTTCCGGCTGGCCATGAAGACCCCGAAAACTAGCTTTTGCCAATGTGGATAGCGCTGCTTTGCCTCTGATAATACCTCACTGACGTAATAAACCGGCCTCTGGACCGGGTGATCTTTCCCATTCTCTTTATGCTCCACAACAACTACTGCACTAACGGCTTGGGGGCCAGCTGCTACGTATAGCAACATAGGCTCTTTAGGACCCGGGGCCGCTAGGACTGGTGCTTCAGATAACTGCTTCTTTAGTGCCTCGAACGCCTCATCCGCCTCTTCATCCCACACGAATTTATCGGACTTCTTCAAGAGCCGGTACAAGGGTATTGCCTTTTCTCCGAGTCTAGATATAAACCGGCTCAAGGCTGCTACGCACCCTGTGAGCTTTTGAACATGCTTCAAATTTTCCGGCTTTTTCAGGCTCTGGATAGCTTTGATTTTATCCGGGTTTGCCTCAATTCCTCTTTCTGAAACGATGAAGCCGAGTAATTTCCCAGCTGGAACTCCAAATACACACTTTGTCGGGTTTAGTTTCATCTGATACCTCCTCAGGTTCTTGAATATTTCCTTTAGATCATCAATGAATGTCTCCGCCTTTCTGGTTTTGATAACCACATCATCCACATAAGCGTGAACATTGCGTCCAATTTGGTCCGCGAAGCACTTCTGAATACACCGTTGATAAGTTGCGCCAGCGTTCTTCAATCCAAATGTCATAGTCTTGTAACAAAAGGCCCCAAAAGGGGTTATGAATGATGTTTTCTCCCAATCCTCCTTCTTGAGCTTGATCTGATGGTACCCGGAGTATGCATCCAGGAAACATAATAGGTCGCTTCCAGCTACCGCGTCTATGATCTGATCTATCCTTGGTAGTGCGAACGGATCCTTTGGGCAATGCTTGTTGAGACTCGTGTAATCAATGCACATCCTCCACTCATTGGTCTTTTTCATTACGAGAACCGGATTCGCTAACCAGTCCGGGTGAAATACTTCCTTGATAAAGCCGGCTGTTAGCAGCCGAGCGATTTCTTCTCCTATAGCTTTCCTTCTTTCCTCATTCATCTTCCTCAAGCCCTGCTTCACAGGCCTGGACTTGGGATCTACGTGCAAACTGTGCTCTACCAACTCTGTGGGGATACCCGGCATGCCACTAGGCGTCCAGGCGAACACGTCCGCATTGGAACGAATAAACCCCACAAGTGCCTTCTCCTGCTCGCTGTCCAAGTTAGACCCTATAGCAAACTGCTTAGAGGGATCACCTTCAACAAAGGCTATCATCTTGGTGTCCTGTGCTGCTTTGAACTTTGCTCTTTCATCTTCGGTATTCGGCCTTTTCAATGCTGTTCTGTCATCCGGGTCTACCTGAGACCGGTAATACTTGAGTTCTTCTTTTCTGCACGCTTGTTCAGCCATTGCTGCATCTCCTTCATTGCACTCAGCCGCTATATCCCGGTTTCCATGTATGGTGATGGTCTGCTTGGGACCCGGGATTTTTAGCTGTAGATACACATAACACGGCCTAGCCATGAATTTGGCATAAGCCGGCCTTCCGAATAGCGCGTGATAAGGACTGCGCAATTTAACCACCTCGAAAGTGAGCCATTCAACCCGGAAATTGTCCTTCGATTCTCCAAAAGCTACCTCCAATGCGATTTTTCCCTCGGGACACGCTGAGTGACCCGGCACTATCCCGTGAAAGACTGTTGAACTTTTCTGTAGCTGAGACTCCTTGAGACCCATGCGTAGAAAGGTTTCCCAATATAAGATATTGATGCTACTTCCACCGTCCATTAGGACCTTTTTCAGCTCATAGCCATTGACCTGTGGTGCAACCACCAATGCTAAAACTCCCGGATGCTCTATCCTTTCCGGGTGATCTCTTCTACTCCATGTTACGTCTTGCTCTGACCACCTCAAGTATCTCGGAACAGCCGAGGAAACCGAGTTTACCGCTTGTTTCAGTATCTTTTTATCCTTGTTAGAAATTCCTGTGACATGCACGTGATAAGTAGACTCGTACCGATCCTCTAGTAGGCGCAAGATAGACTCGGTATTATCTTCTCTCATGACCCGGCCACACGGGATCCATGCCGGCTCCTCCGGCTGTTCCCTCTTCGTGGGGGGCTCTTCTGTCGGATCCACCGTCCCAACCGATTCTTCTCCATCTGATTGAGCATAGGTGGCCTCCCCTGACACATAATCAAATCCAAAGTCGTCAGGGATTGAACCGGACGTACGTACCATACGGATGAAGACGTTGATCTGGCCGATCGTCACGACAGATCCGGATTCAAGCAGATCCGATTCTGGCCCCCAGCCGGAATCGTCCACCATCTTCTTTTCTTCGTGATCGGTGTAGATCTCGCCGACGACAAAGTTCTCCATATTCTTCCGAGCTTCTCCCGTGATGTAAACACCCTTGGACGTAGGCCCCACCGTGGGCGCCAACTGTCGTGGGATAATCACGGCAGACGTTACCGGGGGTAACTTGTCTTGGGGCAAATCGACTCTGGTGTTTGGGAGAGGGTTTAGCTCAGGGAAAAACATGATGATATGCGATCTGGTAGCCGACCATCAAGTCGCCGAGTCTCCGATCTAGATATATTAACTCAACTCTCGTATTATACTGGATACTCGATACCTAGCGATCTTGCTCGAACTCTTGGATCTCTAAACCCAACCTAGGGGCCGGCTTATAAAGCATCCGGACCCCTGGCTTGTTCTCCAAGGCGTACTCTGAATCCTACCCGGACACTGCTTACAAAACCCTAAACTTCCTTACCGGAACCCACAATCCGGGTTACCAGGCCTACGATCTTGGGCCTTCTAGAAGATCCTTTATCCTTAGCCGTGTCTTGCGCAGCGTCCTTTGGGCCGAGTTACTCCTTGGCGTTGGGCTACCGGGTTATCATCCCTCCATCAATTTTACTGGCTTACAGCAGCCAGAGACGCAAAGGAACTGGTCGACAGGTGCAACGCTTGCCAGCGATTCGCACCAAAACCACACGCACCCGCTACAGAATTGCATATGATACCCATCGCCTGGCCCTTTGCACAATGGGGCTGGACATGGTAGGACCACTACGCAAGTCCACGCCAGGTGGATACACACACTTGCTGGTCGCAGTTGACAAATTTACCAAATGGATTGAAGCCATGCCAGTAACCTCGGCTAGCGCCCAATGTGCCATCAAATTCCTCGACTCCATCGTATGCAGGTTTGTAGTACCACACGACATCATTACAGACAATGGTACTAACTTCACGACAAAGGAAACACAACAACTCTGTGAAGAAAAGGGCATCAACTTCAAATTTGCCTCAGTTGCCCATCCGCAAACCAATGGCCAAGTCGAAAGATCCAACGGATTAGTTTCGGTTGGCATCAAGAAACGTCTACTCGATCGTCTACACCCGGCAGCAGGACATTGGGCAGAAGAGCTACCCTCCGTGCTATGGAGCCTCCGCACAACTCCAAACCGATCCACAAACTACACACCATTTTTCATGGTCTACGGGGCCGAAGTGCTCCTTCCCGAGGACTTCAGGTTCAGCGCCCCACGGGTTGTTGCTTACAGCGAAGAAGCCTCCAACAGGGCACTCGCGGATGATAGGTACGCACTCGACGAAATGCGCGATATTGCACTCGCAAGATCCGCAGTATACCAGCAGTCGCTGCGAAACTATCACAGTCGCTGCATACGCCACAGGGCCTTCGCAGTAGGAGATCTGGTGCTACGGCTCAAGCAGAAGGAAGGACACAAGCTCGAGCCACCATGGGAAGGACCCTTCATAATACACGAAGTTATCCCAGGTGGCGCCTATCGACTGAAGAACCCGACGACTGGAGGCATCTATTCCAATCCTTGGAACGTTGCACAACTGCGCAAATTTTATCCCTAGATTTATTTTAATCGCAATAATAAGGTTATACTAGACATTTTGGAGCTCGACAGAAAAACACATGACTTCTCAGCCATTGCAATAAAATACATGGTTTCTCAACCATAGATACTCGAAGATTCTTCATCTTTACATGCTAAAAGTAGCAGGTATACACCCCACAAACACACGGGGGCTACGCCTAACTCAGCATCACAGAAAAAATTTACATATACAAGGTGAACACCTTACAACAGTTTTTACAAACTATACAGAACGACGGGATATATACATCCTACGATCAAACACGGCGCTGAGCATTCTCAGCCGCCAAAACCCGATCTACCTCATTCGAGGTCAATCGAATGATTTCTTCTGCCGCAGGTCGAACAACCCTATAATGAGGAGAAATATCGTCGATTGGACCATCAGGAAGTCTAGCTATGGAGTTGAAGTTCACCTCAGGATGCCACAACCGTACGAAAGAGCGACCCACCACCGAGACGCAAGTCATCTGATTGCGAACACACTCGCGAATCTCTCCTTCTCGCCCCAACACCCTGAGAAGATGGCTCCAATCTTCAGGACCCCTTTGCAGCGGATAGAAAGCGGCGTTCATTGCAATCAAAACCTCGTGAAAGGAACTCACGAGTATCTTCGCCTGGATGACTCGGAACTTCAAGGTAGCAAGCACAAAGCCTCGACTTGATCGGACCAAAAATTATTCGCATGAGGTTTCGAGCTGCCAGCTTCTTGAAAGATGTGGTTCTCCACCCATTGTTTCTCATTCCTGTCATCCGGATGAACAACTGAAAAGCAAAGATACATGATTAAAAAAAGGGATACAAGATAAAGAAGACTTGGGGGCTGCATTACTTACAGAGCAAATCCTTGGCAACAGACGCCAACTCATCCATCACAAATTGCTCGCGTTCAATCGCCAATTTTTGCTTGGACTTAGCCACATCGACTACCCCACGCAAAGCTTCCAGCTTGCGTTCACCATCCGCTACACGATCACGGAGACCTGCAAAGGTCCCAACAGCGGCAACAAGACGATTTGCTGGAGTAGCAACTCCACCTGAAGGCTCCGCGGCCACCCCAGCTACCTCGAAGGAAACAAGGAAATTAAAGGAATAAGATGCCCTATTCGAGATGTATTAACCACCTATTCGACAAGTGCTCGGTGGCTACTCCCATCGGGAGGAAACACACAATCGCGGGAAGCATTTCAGAAGAACATCTCGATTAAGACAATGAAAATACGGGAGCACATCCCAAGGTTCATTACAATCGAAACAGCGAAGTACAAAAGAAATATACTAAGGAGCTACAGTTGTGTTGCCACTCGCGGCGGTGGTCCCTCCCCTAGCACGGGCAAACAACTCAGATAACTTCCGAGCAAGGACTCCGGCTGGCTCGCCAAAACGACGAAGCCCTACCTTTTTGCCCGTAGCAGGATCGACAGGAAGCTCCGAGTAGGCCTCCTCCAAACCGGTGACTCCATGCGCCAGCGCGAACTGGATGGCGGTCTTCGCCCAGATTTTGACTGAGCAACCGCGTAGGTATCAAGGAGATTGCTCTCCGAGAAAATCTTCAGCAGATCGCCCAGCGCGGGTGGAGACACGGCGTTGACGAGAAGGCGGCCGTGCAGCTGCATCAGCACTCGAGTGGCGTCGCCAATCAAGGTGCAAACCCCTTCGGCGTGCCTCCTGAGCTGAGCGAGGGAATCGGTCAGCGCATCCACTCGCTGGACCCCAGGAAGCTCAAGTGGGATGCCCAGAATTCCTACAGAGAAAAGTGTCAAAATCCAAAGGACTCATCAAGACAGAAGACAAATCATAGGCCAAAAAGCAACTTACCCGCAAAGCGCTCGGCAAGAGGACAAAGGAAGTCGACAAGGTCGGCATCCGCCTTGGTTCCAGCCTCCTCCAAATTCTTCAGAGCATCCTGGGCAGCCGCAAGCTTTCCTTCGAGATCAGCCGACAGCATGCGGGAGGACTCGAGTTCCCGTTGAGTAGCCGCCAACTCAGCCTCTTGAGAAGTTGCCCGAGTAGAGGCACTCACCTTCTCGGTCTTCATAAACTCAACTTGAGCTGCGCAGCAATAGTTGTCAGAGCCGAAGATTTGGTGGAAAAATAAAGACTGAAGAAGATGATAAACTTACTTCGAAGAAGATCATTCTCCGAGGCGAGTCGATCACAGTCTGATCGAAGGATCCCGCATTCCGCCTCAGCGAGAACAACACGGCCACCAACCGCCGCAAGGGAGTCGATAAGCGACTGCAAGGAACATGAAGATAGAAGAATCAGAAAGGAGAAATTTCCGCCTATACTCGATTGTAAACATTCGAGTATAGCCTCGGGGGCTACTCCCATCGGGAGCACTGTCGTGCACCCGATAAAATGAAGAAGAAGAAATAAAAAGACTATCTCTGAGCCTGTAGCCGATCGCATGCGATCGACTACAGCCTCGGGGGCTACTCCCATCGGGAGCACTGACGTGCACCCGATAACAAATCCAAAGATGATAAAGCATTGAAGAAGCAGGCAGGAAAGTTTACCTGGCCTTGAGCGAAGGAGAGTGGATCTGCCGAGCTACCCGACACCTCCTTCGGAGCCGAAGCCCCAGCAGCGAAACTAGGAATTCTGTATTCCGTAGTCGCCGTGTTGGGGGCTACACTCGGTGAGTTTTGGACGGTGTCGGCGGTAGGAGTCTCGCCCGCAGCTCCCACTTTATTCCTCTTTTCGGGAGGAAGGGAAGAGGCGTACCTGCGAGGGCTGATAGCTTGCAGACTACAATGAAGACAATATGTCAAAAAGGATGCGAAAGGAAATGTTCGACTAAGAACAAGAAGGAAATACTTACTCGTCATCATCCTCTTCGTCCAACATATCCGCATTCCAAGCGGTTTGGATTGTTGGAAACGAAGGAGAAGGGGCGCACGTACGCAGCGGAGTGACGGTGATGGGCTCCTCCCGGGCGATTCCTCCAAAGAATTATCTTTGGAAGTGGCATCGTCATCCCCCACTCGACGGCGTTTGCGGAGGAGGCGATCATTACCCGAATCCCCCGCGTCATCCGAGAAGTCACTCTCGGAGCTCGAAGAGGCAGCAGCAACACTGGTATCGGTGGGACCATCCAGGTTACTCTAAAATCCGATGGTGGTAGGCTCTAAAAAAGATAAGAAGACGAAAAGGAGATTTTAATCAACCAAGTTTCATTCGAACGATTCTAAGACAGAAAGAAAAACAAAAACTTACGTCGGATGGCGGAGGCATTGACGCCTCGAAAGCTGCAACAGTGCAGTCGGGGAAGGTTTCGCCTACCTTCAAGCAGGTGATCGCCGTGATCTTCTTCTCGAACTCGACGTTCGAGAGCTCTTCGCGGCTGACTCGACTAGGGTCCTCAATACCCCGGTACTCCCACATCGTGGAAGGCCTGTTCTGCAGGGGCTGAATCCGGCACTTGAGGAAGATACCCGCCAAGTGCAACCCGTTCAGCACGACTCCGGCGGCTTGGTCCCGTAGCACAGCCACCTTGGCGAGTAACGGAGTGACTACCTGGTTTTCTTCAGCCGACAGCTTGTGCGCCCAGGATTTTCACCTCTTCAGAACGGCGAATGGGTGGAACTCCTGAATCCCACCCGAGCTGTTGTCGGCGACGTAGAATCACTTCTTCCTCCACCCTTGAGCGGAGTCGATGAAGTGCATCGCAAAGTAGCCGGAGTCCGATTTCGCCTGGATCCCGAAACCGCCGGTACGCAGCGGCTCGCCAGGCTCGGACTCCACTCGCGGCTTCTCGCGGAAGACGCGGATCTTGAAGAGGGCCTTCCACAAGCCCCAATGAGGGCGAATGCCCAGAAAGCACTCGCAAAATACAATGAAGCACGAGATGTGCTGCACTGCATTTGGAGGCAGATCGTGGAGCTGTATGCCGTAGACATACATCAGTGCCACGAGGAAGGGATGCAGAGGGAAAGAAAGCCCGCGAGACACGTGGTCCGCGAAGACCACACGTTCATTCGCGCTCGGGTTGGGTACCTCTTCCTTCTTGCCGAGGCGCACGCGCTTCTCAGCTTCCGGCGGTAGCAGACCCTCCCGTTGCATTTCCTTGATGCTCTTGGAGGTGGTGTTGGGCGAGCGCCAGTCACCCGAGCGCGGCGCGGGTGGCGCTGGAACCTCTCCTAACGCCCTTGACGACGAGGCGGTAGCGCCGCATTTCTTGCCTCCCGCCATTGCTGTTAGCACGAGCCCGAAGAGAGAGGAGATGGAGCGCGAGGAAGACGATGAATGAGGAAGGAAAAGGCTGGGAAATTTTCACCGTTTCACCAAGGCCTGCATTTAGACACAGAGCCAATCGATCCTGGCCGCTCGCTGAGCCACGTGGCATCCATCGCGGCCGCCGCGTGCGAAGGCGAAACGAAAGGGCGGCGGATGTTGTTACGTGCCACGATCCTAATAATGGATCGTGCGCATTTACTACACAGTTCGCGTAAAAACCGGGAACGACGTCTCGTTTTCGGTCAAAAACCTGACAAAGTGGGCCAGCCCTTCTGCTCTCACTCCGTCGCATCCCATCGGGAGGATAAAAGTGCGCCATGACGTCATAGCGTGCATCATCAAGCTGAAAAATCTTTCCGATGGAAATTCCAAACACAAAAATAACTTCGTATGGGCAAACTTCTTCGAATAGAAAGTCCAAACATGAAAACTCTTTCGTATGGACAAATTATGACGTGAAATATCACACAGGAAAAATACCCTACACACGAAAACTCTTTCGTATGGACTCAATACCCCAAACATGAAAACTCTTTCATATGGGCATAAAACTCCGAATACGAAAACTCTTTCGTATGGACAAGGAATCACAAATTCAAAACAACACGAGTAAGCAGATCCTGCCACTCATTTACACGATGTCTGCACATCGCAAACCTGGATTGTTCGACCGACTAGGTACATCTGGATGCCATATTCTTTCAAATATGAAGATAAGACCCGAAAGATCTCTCTTGAGGGCCTGGAATCGCACTCAAGCTGCGTCCTCCGGTATGATTCTGTGTCAACAACACGAAGAAAAATCCTAGCGGACGCGCCGGGTACCCCTATAGGTTAAGTTCGACTCGGTAAGACCACTACGGCCAGTCACGACAATCACCTCATTTGGTTCGAGTCGGAGGTCTCGAATCTGTGTAGGCCAGAACTGTTTTTGCCCTAGTTGCAATTAACTTGCCCTGATCTTTCGGGAGAGCCAAGCTACTGCGCCCTATCCTTCTGCGATAAACAGCCATAAAAACAGGCACTTTCATTACTCGATACTCGGGAGCAAAAGTTCGTCACACAGGGTACACACCCTCTAAAACAGGAAACGACCATACTGGTTATCCGAAAGAAAGAAAGATGAAAATTTTGACCGTCTACTCGACTGGAAGAATCGCAATCGAGCAAACGCTCGGGGGCTACTGACGAAGGGATGGATCTTAGACCCTGCGGATAAGGACACCCCATCTCGGGCCCAACGTTAAGGCCTAAGAAGAGAAGCCCCTTGGAGTGTTCTGGAAGGCCCGCTTGAAGCCCACCCGAAATTCCTTGCGGACTAACTTAGGAAAGTTGTAACCGACGTAGGGTTAGAGTTCGAGTCCTCTCCTGGTAGGGTTTGAGACCTGGCCACCTATATAAGGCCAGGAGAACCACCGGAGGAGGACCAAGCAATACCGCACCACCAAAGCCTTGAGCTCGAGATCATCTCTCGACTTGAGCAACCTCCATTGTAACCGATCTATTCGATAATACAGATCGACAGAGGCAGGAGTAAGGGTATTACCTCTGCGAGGGCCCCGAACCTGGGTAAATCGTGCCCCCTGTCTAGCCGACGATCGTCACCAGCGCTCATGGGTTCTCCCATACGAAACCTTATGGGTTCACCCGAGGGATTTGCCGAGCAACAGATTCGACACCCATTTACTGTCAATAATTTTTTGTTGCTGCTTGGAGGAACAAGATGCTAGGTCTTGTTATCAATCAATGCACTAAATTCTTCCTTCATTGCTTGATGGCAACAAGAATCGTTGAGAGCTTCTGAAAGTGTGTTCGGTTCACCTGTAGAAGATAACATACACCACCTCAGAGTGCCATCAGTAATTTTCTTTGGATTACGAATACCTTTTTGTAACCTTGTATGAACTCCAGGAGGTGAAGATGATGGAGATGGAGAAACATCAAAATTATTATCAGCTGAATTTTCAGAATTTTCACCATTTTAATTTCACCTTCAGCTTCTGAATCGCTCTCAGGAGCAGACCTGCCCTCACTGTCGCTGGGCGCAGAAGATCCCGCAGAGGCAGAAGATCCCGCAAAGGCAGACACATGCGCACTGCTCTCGCTATCCCCGTCTGGGTTGTCCCCTCCTGCGCTGTCTTCGCCAGGTGGCGAAGCGGTGTTCGTTGCATGTGTGCTGTCCCATCCAGGCGTGTGGCTACCACACGCAGAGACACAATCTGCGGAGCTAGTGCATGCATGCGGAGATACAGGATCTGCATCGGATCGCTGCTCCTCGGGATCCACCGAACCAGAGGAATGTTCAACAGAATCATCATCGTTTTCAGTGCTGCTTTCGTCTTCTTCCGAATTTTCTTCATCTTGAGTTTCTGGATTATTTTTTCCACTGTTTTCGACAGGATTTTCTCCTGCAACTCCACTTTCCTGTTGCAAATTTGAAATAGAAACAATAGGCATAATATGGTCATTGCAATTTTGGGCACCCTCATGAGAACGTGTTGTGGAAGATGGAAGAAGAAGGATTTCTTTCTTAATAAGAGCACCCACATTTGGATTAAGAGATGCAAAAGGGAAGACATTCTCATCGAAAACCACATCACGAGATATATAAACACGCCCTATAGATATGTCTAGACATTTAACACCATTATGGAGAGGACTATAACCAAGAAAAGCACATCGTGTAGACCGAAAAGTATTTTTTTGCTTGTTGTAAGGACGACGGTTAGGCCAACAAGCACAACCGAAAGTTCTAAGTGCATCATAGTTTGGATTCACATGAAGAAGACGTTCAGTGGGTGTTTCAAAATTGAGAACTTTGCTAGGAAGCAAGTTAATGAGAAAGGTGGCTGTGATAAATGCTTCATCCCAAAACTTGAGAGGCATGGAAGCATTAGCAAGTAATGCAATACCAACTTCAACTATATGACGATGCTTTCTTTCAGCAGAGCCATTTTGTTGATAAGCATGACGGAAAGAGACATGATGTGTGATGCCAACCTTTTGAAAGAACCCATTTAATTTTTCATACTCCCCCCCCCCCAATCAGTTTGCATAGTAATAATATACCTATCATACTTGCGTTCAACATACTGTTGAAAATTGAGAAAGGCTTGATAGACCTCAGAACGATTTTTAAGCAAATAAATCCATGTGAACTTGCTAAAAATCATCAATAAAGCTTACATAGTATGCATGTTTTCCCATAGAGAGAGGAGCAGGGCCCCATACATCAGAAAAGACTTATTCAAAGGAAGCACTAGAAACAATAGAAGATATAGGATATGGCAACAGGTGGCTCTTGGCTAATTAACAAGAATCACAAACATATGGAGTTCTCTCTGGGGTGTAAGCTATTTTATTTCTTCTAAGAACTTGTTGAACGAAAAATGAAGAAGGATGCCCTAAGTGGCGATGCCATGTAGAGGATGATGGCTTTATTGTGAGGAAGGCGTGCTTGGCAGTCTCATGGAACATGGGCACCAAAGGATAGAGCCCATCCCAGCAAGGTCCTCTAAACAAAACTCTTCGTGTTGCTTGGTCTGATTAAGAAGAAGAAAGGATGAAACTCAATAAAGACATTATTATCAAGTGTAAAGCGGTGAACAGATAATAGATTTTTAGATGCACTAGGAACATGAAGGACATTGTTAAGGTCAAAGGGACCATGAGAGGTGCGCAAAACTGAATTTCCAATGTGACTAATGTTCATACCTTTTTTTTGAAATGGGGATAACCCCGGCCTTTGCATCGAGTGATGCACACAGCCTTTATTACTTATTAGAAATCAGTGTAGCCAACCGTTTACAATAGTTTTAACCTTACAAGAAATAGGATAGTTTCCTTATACTGAAACAGCAAAACCAAAAGGAAACTACGAAATCCTATTATGATGCTGCCACGTATGCTGGGAGAAAAAATCCTGTGCCACCGTAAGGAGACGAGTGCAGCCATCCACCATAAGCTTCCTCTGGTCCGAAGGGAGTAGTAAAGCCCATAGCTCGATCCAATGAGCTGCTGAGTAAATAACCTGTAAAGCATGAAAATAGTTCTTCCTGTTAAAAACAACATTATTTCTACATGTCCAGATAGCCCAACAAATGGCCGATACACCAATCCTAATCCTTCTTTTAGTTTTCACATCAATCCCTGTAAGCCAATTCCCAAACATATTAGTCACGTTGGAGGGAGGAGGAATGTTAAAAGTACAAAAGACCACTCGCCAAGTAAGTTTAGCCAAAGGGCAAGAAATAAAGAGATGATCTACTGTCTCGTTGTTCCCACAAAAGGAACAGAGCATATCACCTTTCCACCCTTTTCTTGCTAAATTATCTTTTGTCAGAATCACCTTATTATCCAAAAACCACATAAAGATTTTGATCTTAAGAGGTAATTTTAATTTCCACAAATAAGTTTTGAGAAAAATAGTATGTCCATTCATCATATCCTCGTACATAGATTTCACAGAGAAGCTCCCATTCTGAGTAAGTTTCCAAATAAACTTATCATTATCCGAAATCAAGGAGACATCCATGAGACGCAAGCACAAATGAGACCACATATCCCAAGTAATGCCTACAAAGTTCCTACGAAAGGAAATATTAATGGGTGGTGCATTCAGAAATACATCAGCAACCGATACATTTTTAGACTGCACAATATTATATAAAAGAGGATATTGATCAGATAGAGGGGTTTGGCCTAACCAAATATCCTCCCAAAATCTAGTTGTTTCACCATTTCCAATTTTAAAGGAACCTCTACTAAAGAAATCCCTCTTAACTCTCATTAAACCCTTCCAAAATGGAGAATCAGTGGGTTGTGCCTCAACTTGAGCTAAAGATTTGCTATGTAAGTATTTATTCTGTAACAATTCCTGCCAAAACCCCTCCTCATGAAGTATTTTAAACAGCCATTTAGCCAATAAACACTTATTTTTTAGCTCTAGCACTTCCACACCTAATCCACCTTGATCCTTGGGTCTACAAATAATATTCCATTTTGTTAATCTATATTTACGCTTGGTGTCATCACTCTGCCAGAAAAAACGTGATCTATAGAAATCAAGTCTCTTACGGACGCCCTTAGGAATCTCAAAAAAGGATAACATAAACATGGGTAAACTTGTTAACACAGAATTAACAAGAACTAATCGATCCCCATATGATAATAGTTTCCCTTTCCAGCACCCAAGTTTGTCCTCAAAACGACTCTCCACTGGGTGCCACTCTGAGTTTGTAAGTTTTCTGTGATGAATAGGAATACCCAAATATTTAAAAGGTAACAAATCAGACTCACAACCAAAGATTTGTTTATACTGGTGCTCTACCTCTTTAGCCTTACCAAAACAGAAAACTTCACTCTAGTGAAAATTAATCTTGAGACCCGACAATTGCTCAAAGATACACAAGATTAATTTAAGATTTAGATCTTTATCGAAATCACGCTCTAAAAAAAGCACCGTATCATCTGCATATTGAAGGATAGACAAACCTCCTTCAACTAGGTCTGGAATAAGACCTCCAATTTGTCCAGTTTCCTTAGCCCTAGCAATTAAAATAGCAAGCATACCTGCCACAATATTAAAAAGAATTGGAGAGAGAGGATCACCCTGCCTTAAACCTTTTTTAGTTTGAAAAAAATGGCCAATTGCATCATTAACTCGAATACCTACACTGCCACCCTGAACAAATTGTAAAATCATATCACACCATTCCTGAGAAAACCCTTTCATACGTAAAGCCTGAAGAAGAAAAGGCCACTTAACCTTATCATAAGCCTTCTCAAAGTCAATTTTAAAAATTACCCCATCCAATTTCTTCCTATTAAATTCATGAATGGTTTCATGCAGGATAACAACTCCTTCCAAAATGTTTCTCCCAGGCATGAATGCTGACTGAGATGTTCTAACCACCTACTGCACTATCTGGGTAATACGATTAGTACCCACTTTCGTGAAAATTTTAAAACTCACATTAAGAAGGCATATAGGTCTATATTGCTGGACCTGAACCGCATTATCATTTTTAGGAAGCAAAGTTATCACCCCAAAGTTCAGTTTAAACAACTGAAGATTACCTTGCTTAAACTCTAAAAACATGGCCATCAAATCTGATTTAATAACCTCCCAAAAGGTTTTATAAAATTCAGCGGGGAAACCATCAGGACCTGAGATTTATTAGGCTCCATCTGTGATATTGCCTCAAATACTTCTTCCACTAAGAAATCAGCAGTGAGAATATCATTTTCTTGTTGAGATAGCTGGGATATATTCTGAATATTACTCTCCACTAAAGAGATATTATTGGGTGTGGAAGGTCCAAATAATTTCTTGTAATATTCAGAGATATACATTCTCAAGTCCTCATCCCCAACAATGGTTCCCTCCTCTTGTTCTAGCTGAAAAATCATCTTCCTACGATGTTTCCCATTTGCCATAAGATGGAAATATTTAGTATTCTCTCCCCCCTCCAAAATAAACTTAACCTTAGCTCTTTGCGCCCATTTACTCTCTTCCTCTCGACGCAGAAAACACAGAAGGTCATTAGCATTACGAAGAGTTTCCCTCTCTCCCAAAGATAGAGCTACACTCTCGGCTTTAATATCCAACTCCTCTATAACCCTGATCAACTTATCCCTCTCGATTCTATATTTGCCACTTAGATTTTTAGCCCATCCCTTAAGAAAACGTCTTAAGTGTCTAATTTTGTTCTGCCAAACCGCAATAGCTGAATCACCCTTGTTAACAGCTCCCCATTCAGCAGAGACCAACTCAAAAAATCCATCCATTCTGAGCCACGAGAGCTCAAAAGAGAAACCACTTTTATTGCCCACATGAGCACGAGCACCAAAATCCAAAAACAAAGGAGTATGATCCGACCCATTTCTAGGCAAAGCTTGAACGGTTGCTAGAGGAAATTTTTGCTCCCACTCCACAGTAGAAAGAATTCTGTTTTGGCAATTGTCGGGTCTCAAGATTAATTTTCACTAGAGTGAATTTTTCTGTTTTGGTAAGGCTAAAGAGGTAGAGCACCAGTATAAACAAATCTTTGGTTGTGAGTCTGGTTTGTTACCTTTTAAATATTTGGGTATTCCTATTCATCACAGAAAACTTACAAACTCAGAGTGGCACCCAGTGGAGAGTCGTTTTGAGGACAAACTTGGGTGCTGGAAAGGGAAACTATTATCATATGGGGATCGATTAGTTCTTGTTAATTCAAATAGTCTTCGGGGCATGTCATATTCCTAACAGTTCGTGCGTGATTACGGTCGAGGTTTGCGCGGCTGTCTCCAAGCCCCTGTGGACTCTGCCTGAGGTTTGGATTAGAGTGTCTGATATCCCCGCTCCTCATAGGGGTGATTTTTTATTGCTTTGGAGTCTCGGTTCACTTTTCGGCAAAACAATAAAGGTGGCCATGAAATTCACTAGGAAGCATGGAGTGCTTCGGATTTTGGTGGGGTGTATGGATTACACGGTCATTCCTGATGAATGGCCAGTTTTTATTAGAGATGGATTCTATGAGCTTAAGTTTTTTGTGGAGGATCCTAATTCTGATGATGAGACCCCGATGGCTATTGATTCAAAAAAAGGAGACTCTGATGAGAATGATTTTGATGGGGCTGATTCTATGAAGGAGGGACATGATGATGCAGCAGATAAAGGGGTACCAAAAGAGAAGGAAAAGAGTGGTTCCAATGGGTCGTCTACTGCCCCCGGTAAGCAAGTGGAAGACATCGGAACAAAAAAATCTTTCTCTCCCGGGGTGGTTTTCTCACCGATGGTGGCCCGTTCGGTAAACGACGCATATGGACATCTTCGGTCCCTTGGGCAGCGACGGGCTCAGCAGCATGGTGCTGCGTCACTGCCTTCTGCCGCGGTGAAACCGCCCGGATCGGCGGTGGCTTCTTCTGCTCTTGTCGGACAAGGGGGTGCACCGGCACCACCTGGCTCCGCGTTAGCCTCTGCTATGGGCGTGGCAGACGGTGGGTCCCAGCTGGGGCCGATGACCGACGCGCTGGCGTCACCTAGTTCCGCGTCGGCCACACGTGCGGGTGTGGCAGACGGTGGGGACTCCACGGCGGTGGCTGCGGTCCGCGTGGCGGGGCCGACACGTGGCGAATCGTCGCCACGACCTTCACCTGCGACGCGTGGCGGAGCTGTCCCGGTGGCCAGGTGCCTATACCGGGCTTTCGACGGGGTGGTACCACAAACACCGCAACCAGGCGGGTTGCGTGATGTGTTGTCCGCCTCGAACTTTGGCGGTGGGCGTGGTTCGCCTCAACCAGGCGGGTTGGGGCTAGCTGTGGCCCATACGGGATCGGCCAGGCCTACCGAGGCCGAGGTCATGGCCTATGCGGGCATCACCGCAGCGGAGATGGAGGTACGCTCCAGTCCTAGGCTGCGAGCCAAGCCCGACGCGGATTTGCCCCAGGAGCAGCGGGCAATGGCTTTGGCGCAAAAGAAGGACCTAGCCTTCGTTGCAGGTACTGCTACCGCTTCTAGCTTGTCTTTACTGTCCTTTTCGCATTCTGAAATTAAGACTAGAGCGGATAAACTTGGGGTATCTTTGGGTAAGAACAAGGATCAAATTCGTTCTTCTATCGCGGGCATGTTGGACTCGGAGCATATTAGATCTATCACCTATCTTAATAAGAATATTGGAGTTGAGGCTTTGAAGTCTGAATCTAGTTTGGTTCTAAGAAATGCGTCTAATTTGAGTGAAGATCTAGATGATTTTGATGTTGACACTATAGAGGATAATACGGATCTTCTAACTACTTTGAAAACGGTTAAACGTAACCGGAAGAAATTAGTTGGTTGTTCCTCTAAGCCTAGAAGAAGTGATAGGATTAAAAAATTAAAAAGTAAAATGAGAGGACTAATTTGGAATAGTAATGGGTTTGGTGATCATGCCAAACATCAGGCGGTGAATGAGTTCGTTAGAGAGCATGGTTTAGATTTTATTGCGTTACTTGAAACAGGTAGATCTACGTTTGCCACTCATTTTTTGCAATTTCTTGCCGGCGGGAAAAGTTTTACTTGGTTTTGCCTTCCGCCTCATGGTCGTTCCGGGGGGATGCTGATAGGTTTTAATGATGCAAATCTTACGGCACAAACCGTTGTGTCTGTTGATTTTTGCGCCAAATTTCACGTTAAAACTAAAGAGGATGGTTTCTTATGGGCTTTTGTGGTCGTTTACGGGGCATCACAGGACTCAAAGAAACCAGAGTTTCTGGCGGAATTGGTTCGTATTTGCGAACACGAATCACTACCGACTTTGGTTGGAGGAGATTTTAATATTATTAGACGGCAAGAAGAAAAGAGTAACGATAATTTTAATGCAAGACGGCCTTTTATTTTTAATGCGATTATTGAGAGCCTAGATTTGAAGGAGCTGCGTTTGTCTGGACGACAATTTACTTGGGCTAGTTGGGGGGACAACCCGACTTATGAGAAATTAGACCATTTTCTTGCAAGTATTGAATGGGAACAGAAATATCCACTTGTCTCAGTGCATGCTCTAACCCGAACGGGGTCAGATCATACGCCGCTTATTTTGGATTCTGGGGCTCAGGCACATGTTGGCAACAAGAGTCATTTTTCCTTTGAACTCTCATGGATGCGCCAAGAGGTTTTTTTTGAACTGGTTCGACGAGAATGGATATCGATCTATCTCGGCGATAACCCAGTTGAGAGATGGCAAAATAAGATTAGACATTTGCGACAATTCTTACGTGGGTGGGCAAAAAATCTGAGTGGTGAATACAAGAAACAAAAAGAAAAGTTAACTCTGCTGATCGATCAACTAGATATCAAAGCTGAGTCTATTCCGCTCTCTGCGGCCGAACGGGCTGCAAAGAAGGAAGCAGACGAATGCTTAGCTAATCTAAAACGCGATGAAGAATTTAAGTGGGCTCAAAGAGCGAAAGTTAAATATATCCAAGAGGGTGGGAGCAACACGAGGTATTTCCATCTTATCGCTAATGGGAAGCATAGAAAAAAGAAAAAAATTCAGTTAGAACAGGACGAGGGTACGATTGTAGGAGAGGCAAACTTGCGGGTTTTCATCTCTGAATATTATAAGAAATTGTTCGGCACATCGGCAGCGAGTTATGTTTCTTTGATCGAGGAGATGACTGATGACATGCCACAGATTTCTCCTGATGAAAATAGTATTCTTACATCTCCTTTTACCGAAAAGGAAGTATTCGAAGCTATTTCTCAGATGGAGAAAAATAAAGCTCCGGGACCAGACGGGTTTCCTGCTGAGTTTTATCAAAAATTTTGGTCTGTCATCAAGGAGGACTTAATGTCTATGTTTCGTCAGCTCTATGAGGGCGACCTACCTCTCTATAAGCTTAATTTTGGAGTCATCACGTTGCTTCCAGAAAAAGAGGATGCGAGTCGTATTGAGCAATATCGGCCAATTTGTCTATTAAATGTTAGTTTCAAAGTGTTCACCAAAGTAGGAACTAATCGGGTAACCTCGATTGCGAGTAGAGTTATCCGACCAACCCAATCAGCGTTCTTACCAGGTAGAAATATTTTAGAGGGTGTGGTTGTTTTACACGAAACAATTCATGAGTTGCAACGGAAAAAGATGGACGGGGTTCTGTTTAAAATTGATTTTGAAAAGGCATATGATAAGGTGAATTGGTCGTTCCTCCAGCAAGTGTTAAGAATGAAACGTTTTTCCACAGTTTGGTGTGAATGGGTGGCTCGTTTTGTTCAAGGAGGAAGCGTGGGTATTAAGGTGAATGATGACATCGGTAATTACTTCCAAACTCTAAAAGGTTTAAGGCAAGGGGGTCCTCTCTCTCCTATCCTTTTCAACCTTGTCGTCGATATGTTGGCTATCCTAATTGATCGTGCAAAGGAGGATGGCCAAGTTGGAGGGTTGATACAACACCTTGTCGAGGGCGGGGTTTCAATCCTTCAGTATGCGGATGATACGATTCTTTTCCTTGAACATGATTTACAAAAGGCCTTAAATATGAAACTCATACTTGCGTTGTTTGAGCAATTATCGGGTCTTAAGATTAACTTTCATAAGAGCGAGATTATTTGTTTTGGGGAGGCAAAGAATGCACAAGATGAATACTGTCAAATTTTCGGTTGTGAGGTAGGCAGTTTACCGTTCAAATATCTTGGTATCCCAATTCACTATAGAAAGCTTTTAAATAAGGAGTGGAAACCTGTGGAGGATAGGTTTGAGAGGAAACTAAGCTCTTGGGCTGGGAAACTTTTATCATATGGGGATCGCCTCATCTTAATTAATTCCGTCCTAACGAGCTTACCTATGTTTCTTTTTTTTTTGAAATACCGATTGGGGTCAGGAAGCGGCTAGATTTTTATCGCTCTCGATTCTTTTGGCAAAGTGATACCAAGAAACGAAAATATCGCCTTACGAAATGGAATATCGTGTGTAGACCAAAAGATCAGGGTGGTCTAGGTATTGAGGTTTTAGAAATAAAAAATATGTGTTTATTGAGCAAATGGTTGTTTAAGATGATGCATGAGGAGGGAGTTTGGCAGGAGTTATTATCTAACAAATATCTGGGGGATAAAACGTTCTCCCAAGTTGAAGCAAAACCGTTAGACTCTCCGTTCTGGAAAGGGATTATGAAGGTGAAGCACGAGTTCTTTTCGCGGGGTAAGTTTACACTTGGGAACGGACAAAATATTAGGTTTTGGGAGGATACATGGTTAGGTGATGAACCGTTATCACAATCATACCCATCTCTCTTTAACTTAGTGGTACACAAAAATGTCACGGTGGCTGAGGTATTATCACACAATCCTCTGGATATTCGATTCAGGAGGACTATTTTTGGTGACAGAAGAGGACTATGGTTACACTTGGTCGAGAGGTTAATGGGTGTCTCTCTCAATAACGAAACAAACGCCTTCCGTTGGAAATTAACTATGGATGGATCGTTCTCGGTAAAATCGTATTATGCTGATTTGCTTCATGGTTCTACAAGATTTTTGCGAAAATACTTGTGGAAATTAAAGGTCCCTTTAAAAATTAAGATCTTCTTATGGTTTCTGAATAGAAAAGTAGTTCTCACCAAAGATAATTTGTTAAAGAGGAATTGGATTGGTTGTAAAAAGTGTGTTTTCTGTGATACGGATGAGTCTGTTGAGCATTTGTTTATCTCCTGTCCTTTTGCACATGATATTTGGCGTCTAGTTCACTTCACTTTCAACATTTACCCTCCGACTAACATTGCGCATATGTTTGGTAGTTGGCTAAATGGCATTGATAAAAAAAACTAAGGCACGCATTCGTGTCGGAGTGGCGGCGTTCCTCTGGGAGATTTGGAACAGCCGTAATGAGGTGATTTTTAACAAACGAAACAATGTTCACTTTTTGCAAGTTGTAAACAAGGCGGTATATTCCTTACAGACATGGTCCTTCCTTCTCCCTGTCGATCAGCGAGGACTTATGGATTCAGGCTGTACCCGGCTGCTGGCGGTCGTGCGGGCTATCTACAGCCGGGGTGGGTGGCTTAACGCAAGACGGATAGATGCATAATCCACTTTTACTTATTTTTGAGTGGCTGATCTTTGTGGCCTCCTTGAGTGATCCGTAAACTGTAACTGAATCTGAACCTGGATTTTTTTCTTATTTTAATAAAGTCCGGCTGTGTCCATCACTTTGATGCAGAGGCCGGGGCAGAGGCTCCCATTTCTAAAAAACGGGTAAAATTGTGAAACCGTGTCTGATGCATCTTTCATCACACACAATTATTTAAAAACTTCCGTCTGCCAAGATGAACTAACGCACAGGACCAATTTATGCCTGAGAGTGTGCGACTATGTCCAAACACTCACGTGTGAAGCTGTACTAGACGGAGTAGCGCGCTTCGCCGCGCCATATCTGCCTTGCGTCTTTGCATGTCATGGTTACTGAGATGAATATGTGTGTGTTTTGGTCTACCCACTACGTGTTGGTACGCTTGCATGGTCTGCGAGGATTTGTCACTGTGGTTTGGTCTTCGTAGACTGTATGGTGTACCAATTGGCTGCATTTCTGTTGAACCGCTTGCTCTGCTGTTAGCCCCTGTGTAAGTGTCCTGCTGTAATATGATGTATCTGCACTAGTGGAAACAACCCCTCTCGTCCAGGGGGCCAGGGGGCAGCTGTCCCGGTTGCAACCAAATCCGGGACAAATGCTATGCATTGGTCCCGGTTTGTGTGCACGGGGCAACAGAAATCGCCTGGGGGCATATGTCCCGGTTCGTGGGGGAGATAACGGTCCCGGCTCGTGCCACGGACCGGGACCAATGCCTAGCCACAGGCCACGTGGCACGCGCATGAGAATTTGTCCCGGTTCAGGCCACGAACCGGGACCAATGACCCAGCCCCCCCTATATATACTGCCCCAGCCCCCCCTTCCATCTTTTTTTTGCTTGGAGGTGTGAGAGAGGTGGGTGTTATTGTGTTTTATTTTACTATGCACGCGAGGTGTTTGACGAAATTCCCGAGCCACACATAAGCTCACTAAAAATGGTATCTTCGACCGAGGTTAACAAACTTATCTTTTTCATCTGTAACTGATACATAAAAATTTTGTATTTGTCGATGTACTGTGGTCATTTCTGTATTAATATGTTATTGTAATGTATTTTGATAAACTTATACGATGCAGATGGATGCACGGCAGCGATGGATGTACGGTGACCGACGCACTTCCGAGTATATGGCAGGCCTGAATGCATTTCTTGTTGTAGCTCAGGCGAACAAAGATAATGGCTTCATGTGTTGCCCATGTGTTGATTGTCGGAATGTCAGAGAGCACTCTTCCGAAAGAATCCTTCACGGCCATCTACTTCAGAGAGGTTTCATGCCCAGCTATAATTGCTGGACCAAGCATGGAGAAAGAGGGGTTGTGATGGGAGACGATGAAGAAGAAGAAGAAGATCCTTTGTTCCCTGAATACGACGATACTACAATGGAAGAGAATGCAGAAGAAGGAGGTGATCAAGAACAGGCATCAGAAGAGCCCGATGATGATCTTGGCCGAGTTATTGCTGATGCAAGGGAAGACTGTGAAAATAAATTGGAGAGGTTGAAGCTGGACAACATGTTACAGGATCACAAAAAATTGTTGTACCCAAATTGCGAAGATGGTAGCACAAACCTCGGTACCACACTGGAGTTGTTGAAATGGAAGGCATAGAACGGTGTGACTGACAAGGCATTTGAGAGTTTACTTCAACTAATGAAGCCAAAACTTCCAAAGGATAACGAATTGCCTGAGAGTACGTACGAAGCAAAGAAAGCTCTCTGCCCTCTAGGATTAGATGTGCAGAAGATACATGCATGCATTAATGACTGCATCCTCTACCGCGGTGAGAAGTACGAGAATTTGGATGAATGTCCGGTATGCACTACACTGCGGTATAAGATCAG
The DNA here is from genome assembly GCA_028641055.1 of Alopecurus myosuroides. NCBI lineage: Eukaryota > Viridiplantae > Streptophyta > Magnoliopsida > Poales > Poaceae > Alopecurus > Alopecurus myosuroides. Next base: position 737,306,870 of record CM054057.1, on the reverse strand, counting down.
AGCAGATGACCCTGGTGATGTTGACGGCGAGCCCCCCCCCCCCCCGTAAGAGGGTTCCTGCTAAGGTGATGTGGTATGCTCCTATAATACCACGGCTGAAACGTCTGTTTAGAAACAAAGAGCATGCTAGGTTGTTGCGATGGCACAAAGAAGACCGTAAGAAAGACGGAAAGTTGAGGCACCCCGCCGATGGATCGCAGTGGAGAAAAATCGAGAGAGACTTCCCAGACTTTGCAGGAGAGGCGAGAAACTTGTGGTTTGGTCTAAGTTCAGATGGCTTTAATCCTTTTGGGGAGCAGAGCTCCAGTCATAGCACTTGGCCTGTAACTCTATGTATGTACAACCTTCCTCCTTGGTTGTGCATGAAGCGCAAGTTCATTATGATGCCAGTTCTCATCCAAGGCCCGAGGCAACCTGGCAATGACATTGATGTGTATCTAAGGCCATTAGTGGAAGAACTCTTACAATTGTGGGGCCAACCAGGTGTACGTGTGTGGGATGAGAACGAACAAAAGCCATTTGACCTACGGGCATTGCTTTTCGTAACCATCAATGATTGGCCTGCTCTTAGTAACATTTCCGAACATACAAACAAGGGATACAATGCATGCACACACTGTTTAGATAAGACTGACAGTGTTTTTTTGGATAAATGTAAAAAGGTTGTATACCTGGGGCATCATAGATTTCTTCCGATCAAGCATCCCGTAAGAAAGAAAGGAGGGAAGCATTTCAGAGGTGAGGCAGATAACCGGAAGAAGCCTGAGCTCCGTAGTGGTAATGATATATTCGATATGGTCAAGGACCTAGAAGTAATCTTTGGTAAGGCTGCTGGTAGCCAACCAGTTCCGTACGGCCCTGATAAGCGCGCACCCATGTGGAAGAAGAAATCTATATTTTGGGAGCTACCCTATTAGAAAGTTTTAGAGGTCCGGTCTTCGATCGACGTGATGCACGTGACAAAGAATCTCTGTGTCAATCTGCTATGCTTCCTGGGCGTGTATGGGAAGTCAAAAGATACGCCAGAAGCACGGGAGGACCAGCAACGTATGAAAGACCCAAGCAACAAGCACACAGATACATGGCGTCATTACTTAAGCAGCTACGCTCTTACTAAAGCAGAGAAGGAAATATTCTTTGAAGTCCTTTACAGTATCAAGGTTCCGTCTGGCTTCTCGTCGAATATAAAGGAGATAATAAACATGGCATAGAAAAAATTCCAAAACCTGAAGTCTCATGACTGCCACGTGATTATGACGCAGTTGCTTCCGATTGCATTGAGGGGGCTTCTACCGGAAAATGTTCGAGTACCCACTGTGAAGCTATGTGCATTCATGAACGCAATATCTCAGAAGGTAATCGATCCAGAAATTCTGACAAGATTACAGAGGGATGTGGTCCAGTGTCTTGTTAGTTTTGAGTTGGTGTTCCCACCATCCTTCTTCAACATTATGACTCATCTCCTGGTTCACCTATGTGAAGAGATTCATATTCTCGGTCCGGTATTTCTACAAGATATGTTCCCCTTTGAGAGGTTCATGGGAGTCTTGAAGAAATATGTTCATAACCGTGCTAGGCCAGAAGGAAGCATCTCGAAGGGCTATGGAACAAGGAGGTCATTGGGTTCTGTGTTGACTTTATTCCTGACCTTAAGAAGATTGGTGTTCCTGAATCGCGGCCTGAGGGGAGACTGAGGGGAAAAGGAACGCTGGAAAAGAAAACAATGATACCCAGGGACGGGCATTCTTTCACCAAAGCACACTACACAGTTCTACAAAATTCTATGTTCATGGCTACGTATCTCGAGGAACACAAGAATATTGTACGCTCCGCAAACCCGGGGAAGGATGACTCATGGATTAAAGGCAAACACATTGAGACTTTCGGAAGTTGGTTGCAAACACATCTTATAAATGACACCAGTGTTGAAGATCAGTTGTACATGTTGGCAGGGTCACCATCTTCGACTATTGGGAGTTTTCAAGGGTACGAGATAAATGAGAATACATTTTACACGAGCTCCCAATATAAGAAGAGCACCAACCAAAACAGTGGTGTCCGCTTTGATACAACAAACGAGAATGGAAAAAATGACACATACTATGGTTACATAGAGGAGATATGGGAACTTGACTATGGACCTTCTTTTAAGGCCCTTTGTTCAAGTGCAACTGGGTCAACCTGAATGGAGAAGGGGTAAAGGTAGACCCGCTTTATGGAATGACAACAGTGGATCTCAACAATATTGGTTACAATGACGAACCATTCGTCCTAGCCAATGATGTGGCTCAGGTCTTCTATGTGAAGGACATGTCCTCCAGACCGAAAAATAAAAAATAAGCAAACAAATTCATCATACGATGAGCCGAAGCGTCACATAGTTCTCTCAGGGAAAAGAAACATCGTGGGAATCGAGGACACGACAGACATGTCAGGAGATTATAATAAGTTTGTTGAAATTCCACCCTTCACGGTGAAAGCTGACCCCACCATCCCGTTAAATAATGAAGATACTCCATGGTTACGGCCGAAGCGATCATAAGCAAGGGAGAATTCAGAAGACTAGATAGGGATGTTGGTGATGTTACAGTGAAAGCTGACCCCACCACCCACTTTGTTGTTTCTCTCTCCTCCGTGTGTTGGTGATATGTAATAATAAGCGTGGAATACATGATCATATAGTTCTATTTGACCAGTAATTTGTATTGACCGGTAAAAAGCAGACAACTATGACCAGGCTGATTTCATTATTATCCCAACCAGCGGCACACCCACCCACTTTGTTGTTTCTCTCTCCTCCGTCTATTGGTGATGTGTAATAATAAGCGTGGAATACATGATCATATAGTTCTGTTTGACCAGTAATTTGTATTGACCGGTAAAAAGCTGACAACTATGACCCATATCCGAGTATGAGATAACTGTAGGCAGATATTGCAGGCACACTTCGAAGTGATAGTACGGATACCATGCTGACAGATATCCTTAAAACTGAAATAGATCTTCGGTACTTCTTTAACAGATATGATAAATTTTTGGAGAAGAAACGTTTAGCTGAACAACAAGCTGACTACCTTGGAGTTCAAATGACGCAAAGGGTTGCACCTCTGCGGTTACTTTGGCAAGCTGCTAATGCATACACTCCTGCAATGTTTGAGATTTTCAGATTAGAATTTGAACTGATCTTGGATTGCGTGGTCTATAACTGTGGCGAAATTGGACCCATATCCGAGTATGAGATAACTGTGAAAAACAGGCGTCGGGTCATTTTGTTAGATTCGACTCATCAGAATACATTTGTAGCTGCAAGAAGTTTGAAAATGTAGGTCTTCCGTGTTGCCAGGTACTAAAGGTTCTTGAGATCAGAAATATCAAAGAAATTCCACCACACTATGGTTTGAAAAGATGGCGAAATGATGCTCAGAGTGAACCTTCGAAGACGAAGATCCCAAATTCTCCGCGTTAAAAAGGTACAACTCGCTTTGTCGAACTTTATATAAAGTTGCAGTGATTATGAGGAGCATTGCCGAAATTGATTGGCCTTGCTTTAAATAATTCGGCTTAGTGGGTTCATCTATCCATGCATCTGTCGCGGCGATCGCATTGATTATGAGGAGAAACGCCTTCGATCGGGTCATCATCATTTGGCGACGCAGAATGCCTTGTATGCTCTGGACTCACTCGGAAGATCACAAAAGAAAACAAAAATTATAAGATATTTATATTCAAATTATATGCAAATAGTAAAATAATTAATAGTTTCAATAGTTAGTATAATTATTTAGTTAAACAAAAAATGGATTTGAATTAGTTATGCAAATTCTATCACTTTTCATGTTGAAATTTTTGTCAAATTTGAAAGTATATAGAAGTTATTAATATGCAAACTTAAACAATTTTTAAATTTTGGCGCTAAAATTTTTGGGCGCGTAGGGTGCCACCAAATTTCGAAATAAGCATTGGTCCCGACCCGTGGTACCAACCGGGACCAAAGAGGGTACCTCTAGTCCCGGTTGGTGGCACGGGCCGGGACTAGAGGCCCAGTTGTATAAATATATCGGCCCTCTCTCCAGGCCGAGCCACCACCCAGGACAGCGGACAAGCCTTGGCTAAGACCTGCCGGCGGCGGGAATGGATAGAAAGATCCCGCCGGTGCTGGTTCCGCCGGCGGGGTTGAACTAGGGCGCCGTAGGTTGGCTAGGGGACGAGTTTTGGACGGGATCGAACACATAAATATATATTTAAAAGGCCCGGGGGCCGTGCTTACATAGGGGTCGCGCGCGGCCACAGACGGCCGACCGTGCTTACATAGGGGGCGGCGGCGCGGCCACAGGCGGCCGGCCGTTTCTTGGGGGGGAGGGGGTAGCCTAGGAGCTATATCTATTTAGGGGGGGCGCACCGGCGCCGGCCTACTCCTCATCGGAGGAGATGAAGTGGTAGGCAGGGGCCTGCCACAAGTGGGCAGGCAGCCGGGACGGGCCCGCCGGTGGCTGTGGAGGCATCGGGGGCGCGTGCGGCGGCGGCGGCGGCAGCTCCTCTGGCTGCGGCAGCGGCGGCAACTCCTCCAGATCCGACGCCCATTCGCCGCCGGTCCATGCCCAGGCCATCCCGTACTCCAGGCCGGGGGGCAGCGGCTGTGGCGGCGGCTGGTCCTCCGACGCCTCCAGCTCGGCGGTCATGGCCTGCCACCACGGCGCAGGCGCTGGAGGGGGCGGCATCGCGTCGTCGGTGGCGGCGGCGGCCAGGACCTGCTCCCACTGCTTGACCTCGTCCTCGATGAGGGAGCGGTGGGAGGCCTCGTAGGCTTCCTCCAAGCCGGCCTGGAGCTCGGGGTCGTCCTCTTCGGCGGGGATGTCCTCCTCGAACCATAGCTCCGGCAGCCCGGCCGGGCGTTGGCGCGGGGTAGTCGGCGGCGCTCTCCTCCGGGGCCGTGGGGATGTAGGAGCGGCGACGCTGGTCGTGCTCCTGCTGGAGCCAAACGGCCCAGTAGGGGGAGCTGCGCGCGTACGCGCGGTCCCTGAGGAGGTGGGCCGGCAGGAGCGCACGCCGGCGGTCGATCTCCTCGCGCAAGGCCTCATTGGTCGGGGCCGGCGGCACGGGGATGCGCTGCGGGTTCAAGTGCCAGTCGTCCGGGAGGTGGACGTCCGGCCAGAACACCGGCGTGGCGTGCTCCCAATGCCACTCGGCCTCTTCCTTCCGCACATAGCAGCGGAACCGCTTCCCCGGCGCGGCGCGAGTCGGCGGGCGGGCTCCCGGAGGTGGAGCGGGGACGCGCGGCTGCCCCCCAATCCGGACGCCTCCCGGACCGAAGCCGAAGGCCTCCTGCGGTGCGCGGGGGACGCCGGCGCCTCTCTGGCCGGCGCCGCTCGAGGACCCGGCCTCGTGCTCGTTCTTCGGGTGCTTGAACCACCGGCGGGTCGACATGGCAGCTAGGGTTGGGTGAGCTGGGGCACGGCCTGGGTGAATGGGGTGTACGGGCGGCGGGGGCCCTTTAAAAAGGACCCGGGAGGGGTTGGCATGCCAACCAGGGGGGCCGAGGCGTACCGTTCGTGGCCACGCGCACGCGGGGAAGTGGAGGCGCGGGAAGACGAGGCCGTCAGTGAGCCATCCACTAGGTCGCCGGCCAGTGGCCCCTTTGACCCCGCGTGGCCAGTGGCCCCTTTGACCCCACGTAGTCAGTGGGCTTAATAAAAGACGCGGGCCAGTCGGCCCTTCGACCAAAATGTGGCCACTGGGCTTAATTAAATATGTGGGCCAGTGGATGCGGGCCGGTTGGGGTTTGCGCGACAGGATCGAAAAATTTGGGGGGAAAAACGAAAAGAAACCCCTGCCGCGGCAGAGAAAGTGGCCACAATATTTTTTTTTTGAGGGGAGCCCTTCATCCCGGTTCCTAACACGAACCGGGACGAACTCACTGGCCAGGTTCGCCACGTGGGCCATCCCTAACCATCCCGGGTCCTGGCACAACCGGGACCAATGTGGGAGGGCCATTTGTCCCGGCTGGCCCATCCCGGTTGCACAACCGGAACCAATGGGACTTACCAACCGGGACTAATGCCCCTGTTTCCACTAGTGTTGTGATGATGTGAGAATTTCCACTTCACTTTCCGGGTTATTTAGCTCAGAAGATGGCCATTTTATATCAATGTACTCAGGACATCACTGACTAAACATTCTGAAAAAAATTACACTGATAAAAATTTGGCCTTAGTATTTACATCTGCGACACCAAACCACCGGTACAGCAAGCAAGGACGCGACACAAGGGCTGCCACCACAATACTACGCCTAGAATCCGCTCTAAGATAGCTACTTCCACGACGGTTACATAAAGGACATCCCATTATCTGCAGCAGCAAATCTGTACAATTTCTTACGAACATCAACGTGTGCCTCAGAAGGCAGCATGTAACACGGCTGGCCTACAAATCCAGTAAGAAAAAATAATAAGTGCGCTACAACATATAGAAAACACCATAGCTAACAAGTGTTCAGATTCATATGTAACTACCTTTCTAGTCAATAATGTCTAGGACTCCTTCATCATCGCCCAAGAGCTTGACCAATTCTCTAGCAACCTCTTTCATTTGGTTTGCCGAAGTGCTCCTTTTATTTTGCTTTAGAAAAAGGCAGCACATCTTATTACTCGGTGAAAATATGGGAGAGTTGTTGCATCCATTCATCAAGCGAGTCAAGAGTGATATGGTCCCCCTCTCTAGCACAATGAGCCATCAGTGCTGCCTCTCCAGCAACACGATATAACTCTCTAAAATGCTCTCAAACTTCATGGCAGAAACGGTAGTTCAATCATCCACATTATGTCCGGTCTCCTCCATAGAAATGGCACCTACTTGTTGGATTGGCACCTAGAAATAATAACTTGATAAAAAAAACTTCAAACCAACCTTGCCGAAAGTTGGGTCTTCTCATCTACATACAATATGATGTCTCCATTTCTAAGCCCATTTAGTACTATGATCTCAAGAATCAAATTAAAAAATCTATGTACTATGTCGGCCACATTTTATAACTTTTTACCTCAACAATTATTGGCATTTGGGAGAAATCGACCCAACTAAGAGCTAGAAGAAAATCACTACAAACTGAATTGGGCATATGAGTCAGAAACCAATTAATTAGGAACAAATAAATAAATTCCATGCTCATGCCAGCATAACCTATAGCATGACCGATGTGATACACCCGTGTGCGTTTTGATTTTTGACAGCCGGGCTTGCACATCGGTGTCCATCCAGCACTTCTCTAGCAACCGAGCCTTCTCAACCGCCTCCTGTCTCACTCAGGGTGATCTAGATGGTCGGTCGGATCATGAAAATAATTTCATTAGCCGCAGGTTAAAATGTACTAATAAAATGATTTTAGAATTCCTGCAGGCCTAACCATTTCAAATTGTTAATGATAAAGGGTTGAACTGCATTCATCAGTTATCATAATCAACCAAAGGATGCTAAAGAGATTCTACTCGCAGAACAGGTAACTTGAATAAGTCTACAAAGATAATCTTTCCTCAATAAGATTCAGCAAGGACTGCATGTACAAACCTTGCAAACTATATCATACACATGGTTCACGGGAATTTAGGAAAGACAAAGCCCACAAATGTATGAAATGGGGCAAGAAAATTTGTCGAGCTCTACTTGCTGAGGACGTTAGTATTTTTTACATAAGAAAGTTGTTGAACAATATCATATAGTGAGAAATGAAAAGTTCGTACTGATTTCATGTTCCCATTATCAAATAACAGGTTACTCGGCTATCAGATTTAATGAGCAAAGAAAAAAATATTTGTGAAAACACTACTACCTGGTGACGACCATGGAAATTTTCATGAGGAGTTTAAGGGCGATGGTGTCATGATTTTGAAATTGTTTCCTGAGTATTGGCCTCGTGTCATTTGTTTACTAAATTTTGGTGAGGAATTTATTGGAAATCTTATCACAACAAAGAGGATTTCCTTCTAAGGAAGATGCAAATAAGTGGTCACGGATTTTTTTTAATCAAATAAGGTACAGAGGACCTGCCTTTTAAGAATAAATTCGGATGGAATCAAACTATCAAAGTACAAACATTGGCCTACCTAGATGATTATGTATGAACGATTGTCTGGCTCTACATTCCACTACCAGTTGGGCACTCCGCACTCTGGGCAGCGATTATATCATATTCATTTACTGGAGGTTGTGGCATGTACCTCGGAGGAGAATAATAATCCAAGGAGCATATTGTGCTGATAAGGTGACACCAGAAAAAGTAGCTGCTTTAATAACGTATAAGAGAACTTCAACTCAGCTAATAGCATCAAAGCGCTTAAACTATAGAAAATAGCTCCACATACAAAATAATGATACAAACCTGTAATTTATGAAAGGCAACCTGTAAGCAGTGTGCTCATATTAATCATATCTAACAGTCAAAGCACTAAATTTTCAAAGTAATGCTACCTGATGATGTCCATTGCTACCACAAATTTTACATTAAATATACTGCTAATGAAAACTTGAATGTGCCAGAATATCATATAGGTAGGTGATGCTTGTGACCTCCATACGTATCTTAAATAGAAATTGCAGTTCTGTCAGGAGAAGCTATATCATAAATCCTAACCCATAATCTGGCAATTGGATTTGGTAACCAACTAAGTCCGATAATCCGCATCCAGTTTTTACTACTACTGGAAACGAATAGCGCATGATAGAGTGCTGAATGCTTAAATATAACAAGCATCAAAATCATGAAGAGCTACCTCAGCTGTAGATTCCTTTGAGGTTTTGAAGTTGACATCTGTCTCCACATCATGCTTACTGGCAATTACCAGAAGACTATATGTGGCCTACTGCTCGACTTTTTCTGATGCATATGTTAGATCATACAACGTTTTCTCAACCTATGAGATATACATAAGTATCAGCATTATAGAGCACAGTACTATGTCGAAACAAAGTAGCGCTGCTCCCTACCAATCTAACCGTTTTTCCTCTAACATCATCTTGAGAGTGAATGTCACACTGCAATTCATAATAATAAGCGAGTCACAGTTCAAAGATGATAAATAGTGTGGAACCATCAGCTGTATAAAAAACATGTTATCATTTTGCACTCAGATTTATACTATCATTAATCCAAATTTATACCAATAAAGCAAACTCAAAACCAAAATACTTTAAAACAATAAATAACAGAAGCAGCTTTGTAAATCAAATTGTCAATATTTAGTTATATTAATTCAGAGGAATCACAAAATTCTAAATACAGTCAAAATGATTTATAGTATTCTACCAGTTAAGAAATAAACACTACAAACCTTCTAAACAATATCCAAACAAGCTTTCCGGAGTGGTGGCCGCCCTAAAATACGACTCCATTCTGTTCAGAGGCCTTTTGGGTAACACGGTCAACCTCGCTGTCCTTTACTTGTTGGTTTTTGCACTGTGACATACAAACACTCTCAAGTAATCTGAATAGCGAATCATGCAAACATGGTGCATCAAACAAAAGTTTATGGAAATATCTATCCGAGACATGTAGCGAGTCAATCAAATACCTTGCCTGAGTACAAAACACATGGAAAAAAATCCATATAAGTTGAATTTTTAGTTGGAAGGCAATGCAAAAAAAATCTGAATATGATGTGCTAACTTACAAGTGATATAAAGAACTTCTCGTAATGTTCAGAAGTAGTATTTCTCCCTCCATTTGACTCCCACATGAAAAATCAAACTCATGTTTGAATTCACGACTCCAATACTCCAAAGGAAAGAAAACAGACAGATATGTGATTCCAGCGGGGACGATCCAAACTGTTGCATGCTCCACAGCTCAGACCGTCCTGGCAGCTCAATTCCTTGCGAATTTTACGCGTAGTTGGTGAGATGCACACTAAGTTCTGTTGCTATCTGCAACGTCTATTATCCTGTAAATAAGCAATTGAGCAGCAGACATGAAGAAACTAAAAAAGAAATAGAGGAAGACCAATTAAATGGTGGCTGACTGACTTAGGTAGGAGGCGTCTTTACTCATCACCGGAGAAGGAAGCCCGGAAGATTTTAGGCACAGGAGGCCTGCCCGAGGACCTCACTGTCGACCTGAGCGCTGCTCGACCCCCACCTGCACAACACACTCCACATCCTCCGACCCAGCTCGAGCGGCGCCTGCAAGCCTCCTCTGTACCCCGCGCTTTCCACGCCGCCTTGATGGCCGTCGGGCCGTCCGCCTGAGGTGTTCCTCCATGGCCCCTTAAAACTGCCCCGGAGAAAAGTCCCCCTGACCTCGCCGCCCACACCCGGCAGCATGGTGGTCGAGATGAGTTCGGGGGCGGCCGGAGCATGGTGGGCGGCAGTTGCAAACCTAGGAAGAGAGATGGGGGTTGGTGGGGGCGTGTTGGCACGGAACTGCTACGTGAGATCTGAACCGTTGGTCTTGATCAGATGACAAAAGGCTGATGTGGATCGGCTGATGCGCTGAGCATCCGTCCTCAGCACCCGGCGTAAAGCTTTAGATAATTGCCGTTTGTGATGAATCCATCATCTCACACGATTATTTGAAACCTTACATTTGTGAAGAGTACCCAAGAGCACATGGTTTGCAAAATCACTACGGGAGAGCCGCAATACGCCGACAGGGAAAACATACACCGACGGGGAAAGGTCGTGGCCGTCGGCGTAGATCAAGACAAGCTAATCCAAAATGCAAAAAAAAAATACCTACGCCGACGGCAATGCCGTTAGCCTATACATTTTTTGTTTGACTACGACGACGGCAATGCCGTCGGCCTTATTTTTTTTTGGATTTCGACGTTCTTTTTGGATTTCGAATAGGAGAAACATATCTACATCATCATGCATATTATTAAAGCTACTTTCTTTTAAAAATATCATGATTAATAATGTAATTAACAATAAATGATCAACGGTTTCGTCGAAAAGGGCTCCGGGGAAGGACCGTTCGTAGCTAGGGGTTGTGTATTAAGAAAATATTGGTGTATCTATGATGAAATACGTAGTTGTGTAGCTAAAAATTAATTTTTCCAAAAATCAAGAGCAAACTACGATGCACCTGTAGTTCAAATTTAACCCGTTTCCAGCTGAATCGGCAGAAACTTGTGTTTTTCAAGAGAGGTGGATAGAAAACTTTTCAGAGAAAACAATTTGGTTATTTATGCATATAACATGGTCAAGTATTTTCAAAAAATGCATATCCCCAGTTTTGCAACATATTTGTGGTTGTTACTTCACAAAAAAACCCATTTTTCACACTCGAAAAATGAAAAATGGTTTTTTTATTCCATGAAAATGAAACATTTCTCCATAAACATTGTCTGTGCTTCCAAGATACATTTTTTGTGGAATATGTGCACATTCCAATAAACTATGCCATGGATTTGGCCATAACACTCTTAATTTGGGCCGAAACCCTAGAATCTTCGGAGGAGATAGCTCATTTCTATGAACACCATTTCAACCCAACTGTCGTATTCTAAGTTTAATATTTTTGGTGGATACTAGGACATATATAATGACACCACGCGAAGGTCTTGCATCATTTTGAGTTTTTTTTAGTTTTCTGGAATTTTCTATGTCGATTTCAGAAAAATGTCAAAACGGCGGGCATGACCGTTCGTAGCTAGGGGTTGAATATTGAGAAACTCTTGGTGTATCTATGATGACATAGTTAGTTGTGTACCTAAAAATTATTTTTCCAAAAATCATGACCAAACTGCGATGCACTACCTGAAGTTCAAATTTGACCCGTTTCCAACTAAATCGGTAGAAACTTGTTTTTTTCAAAAGAGGTGGATAGAAACCTTTTCAGAGGAATTTTTTTTGGTTATTTATGCATATAACATGGTCAAGTATTTTCAAAAAATGCATCTCCCAAGTTTTGCAACATATTTGTGGGTGGTCCTTCACAAAAATCCCATTTTCGCACTCGGGAAATGAAAAATGTTTTTTTATTCAATGAAAAGGAAACATTTCTCCGTCAACATTGTTCATGCTTCCAAGATGCATTTTTATGTGGAATATGGGCACATTCCAACAAACTATGCCATGAATTTTGCCATAACACTCGTCATTTGGGCTGATACCCTAGAATCTTCGGAGGAGATAGCTCATTTCTATGAACACCATTTCAACCCAATTGTCGTAATACAACTTTATTATTTTTGGTGGATACTAGGACATATATAATGACACCACACGAAGGTCTTGCATCATTTTGAATTTTCTGGAATTTTCTAAACCGATTTTAGGGAAAAGTCAAGACGACGGGCATGCCCATTTGTAGTTAGGGGATGAATATTGAGAAACTCTTGGTATATCTATGATGAAATAGGTAGTTGTGTACCATTGTGCTCCACTTTTTCATATTTTGACTCATTCCAATATGCTTTGGTCATTTGGTGGCCAAGTTTGGCATGTTTTCTCCATAAACCCTAGTTTCGATACATTATTTGGTTGTGTGACGATATAGCATACACTAAACAACCCACTTAGGCCATGTTTGTTTCCGGTGGTTTACTGGGGTCTAGTGGGGTTAATCCCTTTGGTATTGGGTGAAACCCCTTCCGTCGCCCAATCCCCCCGTTTCCCATCTCACCTTAATCCCCCCATCCCCACGTTTCCCATCTCAGCTTAGTCCCCCGTTTCCGGAGTTACACATGGATATAGTGATGGAATGACTTTCTACTATCAAGTAATAAAAGTCTGATTTCTATAGAAATGGCAACGACATAAAAATCAAGCATAACCAGTTTACTTGTTCAAGTGAGATAGACAATAAGACACCTATTTCATAAGACATACAATTCATATTTCTAGATGTTTGCATAGCAGCGAAATAGTTTCAGCAAGGTCATAAATAACAATCAGACGATTGTGGAATAAGTTTACGCCGTGGTCCTCAAAATGAGTGAATAACACACAGTCATATACAAATATTTTTATGCCGAAGGAAAAAAATGCCATTATATGGAGATTTATACGATGACTAATTTCACTCGAATGAGATCATGGGAACACAATGTTCTCACTCCTCGACTAATCTTTGGCATAGAGCTGATATGTCTTCATACAATTCCTGCATTTTCAAATAAAAAGTGATTGTTAACAATTTGAAGTACTGAAGTTGACATATGGAAGACAATATTAAGTGTCATAGGGAATCACAGTCGAACATGTACAGATAGCATGGCCAGCAAACATTCGGGACAAGTTTCTAGCGAGGCAAGAACATATGCCGTCAAATAGTGAGCAAGCAATCAGGACATGCTGCCACCAGGAGCAAGTAGTTGTTGGGCATGATGAATTCCCTCCTCAGTCTTCAACCACACTTCAAAGAGAAGGAACATATAAAAAGATAAGATCTGTTTCTCCACATTTGATATTTTAAATTTAAGTAAGCACCTATCAACGTTTGATATTTTAGATAGGACGAATAGTCGCCATCATCAGGGAAAAAGAAGTTGCTACTACGTGTGATCCGACAAAGACCCAATGAGATGTTTTATAACATCAGTTTCATGACTAAACAACTTACTAATTTGACAAGAACAGAGTTATGACTCTTTCATCTCACAGAATCAACTCACAAAATCACAAATAGTACTTCTCCATTGCTGTTACTAGCATGGTCACAAAAGCAAAAATACTACTTCAACTATTTCCGATCCCCATTAATTCACTGTCTAAAAGAAGTACAATGGACTGCGTACAAGGAACAAGGAAAACAAACAGTAATTTACAAATCCTCTCTGTCCCCGAGTACAATGCGCATGGATTTGAGTGACATTTATACCCTAAACAAAATTCCCCAATGCAGTCAGCCAGCAAATGGTCCACTTGACTGACTGTCTTGGTTTAACCTTATATCTAGATCCATTAGTTCCAATACCCAATCAGGTCTTTAGTTCCAATACCTAGCATGGAAAGTAGACCGAAAATATGTTGTGAAAGAGATTATAGCCATAACAACAAGCATATGATGCTTAGCTGCAAGCAGTCATGATATATAGCTAGAGTTCAAATAAAAAATGAGCTCTTTTACGGTGATTGGGACGGAACCACGGGTTCCGTCCGGTTCCGTCGATTATGTTTTCTTGAGGCCATTGATTATGACATGATTTTTAGTAACCGTTGATTTTAAAATGATGTAGCTAACCGTTGATTTTTTAGTACGGCGTCATATCCTATGAATCCGGCTCCTCCGTGTATCCCTGCATCCAAAGTGTTTATGGCCGGCCGATCAAAATCGTAACGCTTGTAACGCTTTTGCCTTGATCTTCAAAAAAGACGCCCATGCTTCCATAAGTTATGCATGAAAATTGCACGCGCACCCCTGCCTCTTGGCTGCACACAGACGTCCGAATCTACGCTTGCCCACGCGAGTTTCCTATCTCCATGGCGGCAGACGGTAACTAGAGACGGAGAACTCATTGTGTAGCCTAAACTTGAAGAACAAAAATTCAGATCCAGTGCAGTTGGCTTCACCGGTTCACCCCAATCTCACGAGGCGGCTCGTCAGGCTAACTTGATTTTTCTCCTATGCAAAATAGCCAAGTGATCTAAACACTCAATGCTGGCTCACGTAGCAACTAGCAAGTGTTGTGGTCAGCCGATTGATTGATTGCCATTTCCTATGCTAGCGGGCTAGCCAATCCGGATTTTAGCTACAACTGAACCCAAATGAACCAATCTATGTCCACATGTTCCCATAATTTAAAGATTTCTTGCAGCAAGTGAATGATTTAAACCAAACTGAACAATGTAAGTAAAGAAAGAGAGAACTTTATTCATGAATAGAAGAATGTGTTTAAAATGGGTCACAAACTCACAATACCATGAACCATTTCATTAAGGCATGACATTCCTGATCACTTGAACTGAAGAAGTACATACAACATAAGGCAATATATATTTGTAATTAGCAGTACAAAATTTTGAGACACCAGGGCCATTTTCCTAGATTGATGACACCCAACCATGAATCAAGAAGTGCATACAGCATGAGCCAACACATTCAGAGCCAGGACTCACTAATAATGCACCCAGGCTAACAGGAGCAGTTCTATTCCGTTGGGTCCGAGCAATTCTGCAATCACTATTTCAAGCATGCTATTCCGTTCAGTCAGAGAAATTCTGCAGAACTGGAGCAGTAGTAGGAGGGACCATCATCCGACCATGACCCAATCTGCAGTAAAATTGGTATTAAAATTCAGTTCAATCTCACACAATCAGACACAATTTGGGCAGAACTGAAATATTATCAGAAGTAGTCCTACTCGCGTTCCATGCTCTTGTCCTGGTTCCCTAGAAGAGGACGATTACTTGCAGGTCTGGCACCTGCATCAGCGGACGCACTAGTAGAAAAAAGGCCTTTCATACGCCCCCATCAGTCCCCAAACGTCGCGCCCCGTGACTAATGGGTCTTTAGTCCCGGGTCGGGAGGAGACCCGCGACAGAAGGTCACACGTCGCGGGTTGGGAAGCGCGTTGAGGCACGTGGCGGGCATTAATTCCGGTTGGCCTAGCCACCCGGGACTAATGGTCCAGTCCGCTGGCCTCCCCAGTCTTTAGTCCCGGTTGACCTGGCCGCCCGGGACTATTGGTCCTTTAGCCCCAGTTGGTGTGGCCAACCGAGACTAAAGATAAAACTTCTCGCCTCCCGCGAGGCGGTTTTTATTTCGCGAGCGAGGCAGAGAAGGGCATTTCCACAGCGCGCGTCGGAGTCTCTGTTTCTTCCTGCTCTCTTCTCTATACTGTCTTCCTCCTCCATCTCTCTTCGATCTTCACCAAGCACACACGCCATGGCTGAAGTTTGGGAGGAATACCAAGGTCCCACACCATGCGGCAAGCTTCTCGACGTGTGCTACACCAACAGTTGCGAGAGGCTGCCCGGTGCTCTTGGTTATTTGAGCAATCTCTATTTCGCCTCTCCCGATGAACACCGGTTCTTCGGGCTTGATCTGGAGTACACGGCGAATCAGAGGGATGTTGCCGTCATGCAGATTGCGTTCAAGGAGTCCGTGTTGATCTTCCAATGGTCAAGGTAACGCACACGTACAATCTCTTCCATTTCGATTTATTTGTTGCATGTGAAGAATACATGTGTTGCAACATATCTAACACGTATCAAATTTTTGTTGTTGCAGTAGTTCAAAGTATTGTCCGGCCGAAGTTGATGCGCTTGGGTATTATGATACCTAAAGATCACTATATTGATCTTCAGAATCTTATCCAGTTGAAGGGGCCAAAGACCGGGATGGCTGTCATGGCAACTGCCTTGATCCACGAGGGCTACGAAAGGATGAAGTCTGATTTCCCCTCGAAGAATCACCGTTATTGTGAGAAGACCCCACTGGACTTGACGAACGTCAAGTATGCAGCCATTGATGCATATGTCTCCTACGAGTTGTTCCGCATCTACTCGACGGAGCCATAGATGTATGCATGTAATGGGTTATCTTAGTATATATATGTAATGGATATCTTTTGTTATGTAATGTTCCGTATTGTGAGACTTATGTAATGGATATCTTTTGTTATCACTTGTCTTTTGTTATCACTTGTCTTTTGTTGTTCATAAAACTATGTGTGAGACTTATTTTATTTGTGATTTAGTTATCACTTGTCTTTTGTTGTTCATAAAACTATTTTTGTTTCCTATAGTTTTAAATGACTTGGATATTATTTCTATATTAATTCCTAGCTATACTATTTCTATATTATGTCAAACACACGTTTCAAAACAAGCAAAAACAAAAACACATCAAGAAAACAAAACAGAAAAACTACATATTCTATATATATGTTAACAAAAAATTAGTATTATTGTTCTTCATTTTTTGATATATTATTTGTATTATTAAGATTTTAAAATGAATTAGTATTATTGTTCTTCATTTTTTGATATATTATTTGTATTATTAAGATTTTAAAATGAATTAGTATTATTGTTCTTCATTTTTTGATATATTATTTGTATTATTAAGATTTTAAAATGAATTAGTATTATTGTTCTTCATTTTTTGATATATTATTTGTATTATTAAGATTTTAAAATGAATTAGTATTATTGTTCTTCATTTTTTGATATATTATTTGTACTATTAAGATTTTAAAATGAATTAGTATTATTGTTCTTCATTTTTTGATATATTATTTGTATTATTAAGATTTTAAAATGAATTAGTTCTATTTTTCTTAATTTTTTGATATATTATTTGTATTATTAAGATTTTAAAATGAATTAGTATTATTGTTCTTCATTTTTTGATATATTATTTGTACTATTAAGATTTTAAAATGAATTAGTATTATTGTTCTTCATTTTTTGATATATTATTTGTATTATTAAGATTTTAAAATGAATTAGTATTATTGTTCTTCATTTTTTGATATATTATTTGTATTATTAAGATTTTAAAATGAATTAGTATTATTGTTCTTCATTTTTTGATATATTATTTGTATTATTAAGATTTTAAAATGAATTAGTTCTATTTTTCTTAATTTTTTGATATATTATTTGTATTTTTAGAAATAATACAAATTAAAAGTTAAAGTTTATTTATTTATTCAAAATAATTAATTACATCATTACTTTTGTTTATTAAAAGATTTATTTGAAATTCAGACAATAAAGAAATGTGACATCGAGTCTCATGTTAATAGGATTGATATGATACTATTATCACATACATGCGTGCGAAACACTAGGATGCGGGACGGAATGGAACTTGGAAGTTAAGCGTGCTAGTGCTAGAGTAGTGGGAGGATGGGTGACCGAGCGGGAAGTTTGACCATGAGTAAATAATTTGACTAGAGATAATTGTAGTTAGACACTAAGTAAATAATACAAATTCTGAAAAAAAAAAAAGGGAGTGAAAAAAAGGGAGTGATAAAAAGGTGCGAAAAATAATTAGAAACCAAATGAATTAAAAAAATTACGAAATAAATCTAGTCCCGGTTCATGTGGCCAACCGGGACTAAATGTCCTCCGCCTCCCGGCTCCGCCATCCGCCCACGTGGACGGGCCTTTAGTCCCGGTTCGCAGTCGGCGCGACTATAGAGTGGGGTCTTTAGTCGCGCATTGCTAGTCCCGGTTGCTGGGTCGGGACTACAGGCCCTGGCGAACCGGGACTACAGCCCTATTTTCTACCAGTGACGGGACGCCGCCGGACCTGATGTATAGCTCGACGACTGGGTGGACATCCTGATCCACGGCGTGAAGGCTCCACGCTTCCCTCAGAGCCTCCTCCGGTAGCAGCTCGCCGTCGTCAGTGGCGGTGGCGCCGAGGCTCTTCCGCTCCTTGCGCTAGCAGGGGGTCTTGCGGAGCAGTTAGAAGGCGGCGTCACCCTTGAAGTAGCGCGTGCGGAGGAGCTTTAAGGAAGAGGACAGCCATGTCTTCGTTGCCCTAGCTCGGTGCAGGGGAGATCCACGCCATGTGCTCTCGATTTGGCACAGGCGAGAACGATAGAGTTCCATGAATTAGAGAGTTCGGGTGGTTTTTGCAAAACGTGACGTTTATTAAGTCCAGAACGATCGAAGCGGGCACCTAATTGTAAGTTTTCTGCCTAAGTCCACGCGAAGCACAAGATTTTGATCGAGCGACCATAAACGAAGGGATGCTGGGATACACAGAGGAGCCGGATTCATAGGATACCACGCTTTTATTATCGTCCCCACAAAATCTTGGCTCGTCCCCACGCTTTTAGTACCGTCCGGTTCCGTCAGTCCGGTTCTGTCTATTTTACGACCGTTAGATCGGGTTGGATGGACGGTTTATAAAAATGCCAACCATTCTAAAACTTGTAAAAAAAATATAGGTCCCTAGAGAATGTCCTGTTTAGACATGACAAGATCCTGAACATACTAATCTTAGCTGCAAAGGGCATTGCTGAACAAGAAATTATTAAGCACCCAAAAGGTAGTCAAAATATGAAGCAATTATTCATCCAAGTTATTATGCAGAACACTAGAGGGAGACAACGATCATACCTCATTGTAAGTTATTTATCTCCAAGTTATTAGGTAGAAAACTACAGCCTAAAGCACAAACGTTAACATCTAAGCTTCTGAAGATTTGGGCTGAAAAGGTGAGGCTTCTACTTTAAAAAAATCACATAGTCAGATTATATAATGTAAGATAGGCAAGAAGAAATAGAACCAGGTGTTCTTCAGATTACTAATGAAAGAAAGCAACAGATATGACTTAAGATATAGATGCATATGCCACAGTATTGCAGCTGCATATAAATTGTTGTAGGCTGCCAATTGTGCTGGGATTTGGCTGCGGGGTACAATCAATGATCAATGTAATTAACCGGGCAAAATGATGGGTCATAGTGCAAACATTGATGTTAACAGGGCCTGTAAGCATGCCAGTAGGCAAACATGAATCACACAACATTGACATGGGAAATTAAGCAGCATCAAGCTTTACACATAACAGAACATGTGACCACCATGTCACCAGATTAAGCATGGCACCACACGGGTTCAGAACTACTAACTAGGTCATGCTTAAAAATCATTATCCATAATAAAAAAAACCAAAGTAAGCATGTCATCTGCTTGCCACAGCTTTATCAACTTGATCCCAAAAAAACCAGCGAAAACCAGCAGCCGGTTCAGATTCCCAACCACGACATAACATACAGTGATGCTGCATCATCATGCACAATTAATTCAGATAAACACCAGCGCCTGCATACAACATGTGTTCTATCCCTAGCCCCTGCATGCTTTGCTCTAGCTGTAAGATAAACAGGTAAGAAACGGTGAGCAACCAGGTGAGGAACTATAAATTGATGTTCATGTATGAGAACTATAAACTGTGTCTAAGATGTCATTTCAACAAAAACCAGAAAGAGAGGACCACATCTATTCCAACAAATCTTGTCTAAGATGATCATGCTCATGGAGAAGAAAAATCTTGTCTAAGATGTTCATGCTCTTTAGAAATGTTGTACGTTGTGATAAACACTTCAAGAAAAGAAAAACTGCACTTGAATACATCCAGGTAAGATGTACTGTAACTAAGCACAGTGGCAGGGTTCAGACTAAGCACTGTAAATAAACCTGAATTTCTACCAAAACTAGTATGTCACACTGCGCTCATATACACATAAAAAGATACTGCTGCACTTTGACAGATGAAAACTGGACTTCTGTTCACCCCTGAACATAGTCATAAACTCACTATGTGTGTGTGTGCTCATATGCCCAAAATTTGGGAATAGCATACGCAACATCCCCGAATACCAAGAACTTATTTTAGCATGTCATTTTACTACATAACGAAAGCTGATTTAATTGCAGCTTAAAACTGAATATGTATTTGACTGCACACTTTTGCTGGAATTGCTTTTAGCACCACACGAGTAACCTCACCAATCCTAAGTTAAAACTGAATATGTATTTTACTGCACACTCTTGCTGGATTTTGTTGACTGCACACTCTTGCATCTGTTCCACATCCAGTGTCAACTCGTTGCTAGAAAAACGTATCTCCTGGAGGCTACGTTATACCCTAGTGGTTAGCAATTATCCAAACAATTACATTGGTTTCTACATCAGTTTTCTCGGTAGACCACATTGCAATTTCGTCTACAGATACGGCCATGTGAGTACCTTTTGGAAAAAATCTAGAAGCAGAGCCGTGTGTGCGTTTAATCAGCTACCAATGGCAGGCGACCACACACAGAGAGAGAAAGAGAGAGAGAGGAGGGAGGGAGGGAGTGAGAGAGAGGTGTGTACCAGAAGAATCGACGACCAAGAACGGTGGCGACGTCGTCGACCATGCCGCTCGGCCGGGATTCAAGATGCGGCTCAGCTCCCCTCGGAAGACTTCCCTCTCTCCCCTCCCGTCCCCCCTTGCTCGCCGTCGTGTTCGTTCCTCTCGGCTCGGGGTCGGGGAAAGGGGTGATACGCAAGCCCTGGGTCGCGTTTTCGGTCGCATCAGGAACGGGGCCCGATCCGACGGGTTTCGGGGAAACGCAGGGAAACATGGGGATTTTACCGGGCCAAAACTCTAGAAACAAACGACCCAAAAACTATCCGGTGGATTTCGGGATTGGGTCGGGAAAAAACTCGGGAAACCCTAGGAATACCTGAGAAACAAACAGGGCTTTAGTAAAGTCCTATACATGATGGAAATATTATATGGAAGTCATATTTGAATTTCTCTCTTTTTTCTAATTGATTTAGACATATTATTTGTAAAATTGCGATTTACAGATTTGTTGATATAAATTATTCAATATTAAATGGAAAAAGGCAAAAATATTAATTATTATCGTAATTCAAGATTTATTTTAATTCAAGATTAATTTTTAGTAATTATTTTGTACTTAAATATTTTTTTTGGATTCAAAAAATAAAGGAGTGTGACATGATGGTATAAGGGTTAACATGATTAATTTGATACTATTGTCAGCAAAACATCTGTTGTTTCTAGGCAGCTCACATGAAATGAACTATGAAGTTAAGCGTGCTGGGACCAGGGCGGAGGACCCCTTCAGGTGAGGTAGGACGGCCGCCCTACCTTAATTTTTGACAAATACTCAAGTATACCTATGTATCTCAGTCGTGAGGAGCAGAACAAGTTCGTTCATGTCTGTCCGCAGTCGGTTCATGTGTTTCTGGGCATTCAGTTGGAGAAGAAAGGGGAGAGAAGGAGATGGGCTTTGTTGTCGGAGCAACACTCGCAGCCTGGTGACTTTAGACCAATTAGTTTACCGTGCAATGCTAAAAAAAATAGTTTACCGTGCTTCTCATTGATGAGTGCACGTGGCTTTCTTACCTATGCTTGGATCGCGTCTGTACCAGATAATGTTCAGAGTCCTGGTGGCCAGCAAGTTAACAGTGCCAAGATATCAATGGTGAATTACCGCTGTATGCCAATGTATTCTATCTAGAGTAAACTGAAATGTTTGAATATATTTCTAGATTCTACTTATATTGAAATATGTATCTGTATTCATTACAATAGGTGATTATATATTTAGAATTATATAAAGTATTAATGTGTTTGGATTTTTTTTCTACCTCAGTCTTTTTTTCTTTCATTTCGCCCGACCATAAAAAAAAATCGTCCTCCACCACTGGCTGGGACGGGAGTAATCTGAGCATGGATGCCCAAACGAGAAGTGTTAGTAGAATCGAAGTTATCTAATTAAGAATGATTAGAGAAAATATAAATACGTGTACAGTGTGATTAACTGGATAAACAATTCAAACAAAAAAGTTGTAGAAAAAAATTGAAAAAAGTTATTTGTTTTTTTTCTAAAAAAATTGCGGATTTTCTATACGCCGACGGCCCCGGGGCTACGCCAACAGGGCATAACGCCGACGAGGTTACAATTTTCCCCGACGACAAGGGGGCCGTCAACGTATCATGTGTGTCATGTAGTGTATGTATGCTATTGGCTATTCCATCACCCATCCAAAGAGAGTGACGGATCCAATAATACTCTATTAGTTTGCACTCATGTTTTTTCTTAGAATTTTTTGTCATAATTTGGAAAGAAAACTATCTAAGTTAGTGGGAATATATAAACATAAGTTTCGCTTCAGAATAAATACATATCAATGGAAATCATAACGTGGTTGAGCAGTAAACAGCTTTATATGCTACCGCCCATACTTTCCTCTGTAATCCACGCCCCCTCGTCACTATACCTTGCCTCTTATATATTCATGCTACATTAAGAATAGTTATGTGCTTAACAACAGATCCAGGATAGATAAACTTTCCGCTTTATCTCGAATGCTGGCCGTGAGAAGCTCACCACCTTCAGTGCTACCTCGGCGCCGCCGCTGACATGGTACTCATAGCCGTCACGGAGCTTCTCATTTGGCATGATGCCTCCACACCGATCCGACTCTTAGTTTTCCTGTGCCTCGTAACTGCTGCCACCACCTTGTACCTGACCCTGAACCGTTCCCGCACTGTATATCTTCTTGACTATGCCTGCTTCCGCCCTAACTCGAACTACCGCATCAGCAAAGCATCCTGGATTGAGAGCATCCACCTTTCCGGATTCGTTGGTGACAGCGGACTTGGCTTCCTGACACGCATTTCTGAACGGTCAGGCCTTGGTGGTGAGACCTACCGCCCGCCTTCCCACCACTATATTCCTCCGAGCGACAGTCTAAGCGAAGAAGATATGCATCTTCACGGCCATAGATGACCTGCTGATGAAGACATCTATCAACCCTGATACAATCGCCATACTCATCGTTAACTGCAGCCTCTTCAACCCAACTCCGTCCCTCAGTGACATGGTCATGAGAAGATACAAGCTTCGAGAAGATATCTGCAACGTGCAACTATCTGGGATGGGGTGCAGTGCGGGTCTAATCGCGGTGGGTCTTGCCAAGAATCTCCTGCAGACCGTTCACCCGAACGGACTTGCCTTGGTGGTGTCAACCGAGATCATAACCGGGAACTACTACACGTTGACCAACATGTTGTTCCGCACTGGTGCCTCCGCAGTGCTACTTTCTACATCGAAGACCAACGCTCGTTTTCAGCTAGCGCACGTAATTCGGAAGTGCATCAGCTCCGACGACAATGCCTACAGGTGTGTTATGCATGAGGAAGATGATGAAGGAAATCTAGGGATAAATTTGTCGAAGGACCTTGTGACAGTTGCTGGTAAGGCTCTCAGGGCTAACGTGACAACCATTGCACCACTTATTCTCCCAATGTCAGTCCAGATTTCATGTTTTTTGTGGATCATGTCACGGAAGGTTCTTAATCGGCCGACGAAGATATATGTGCCTGACTTCCAAACAACTTTCGATCATTTATGCATCCATGCCGGTGGCCGAGCCGTGATCGACGCTGTCCAGCGTAGCCTCGGTCTGCTTGCGGCGCATGTAGAGCCATCGAGGATGACACTTCACCGGTTTGGGAACACATCGAGCAGTTCCCTGTGGTATGAGATGGCGTACAGTGAGGCCAAAGGTCGAATGAGGAAGGGAGATCGAGTCTGGATGATTGCCTTTGGGTCCGGATATAAGTGCAACAGTGTGGTTTGGAAGTGCATCGAGCCGGCAAAAACTGCCGATAGGGCATGGCAAGATTGCATCTATCGGTACCCAATGGATGTTCCTAAGGACGTATAGAGTCTGGTGTGTTAAAAGTCCAGCGGCTTAGAAATTGACTATTGTTTATGTTGGATGGTCAAATTGTTGAACTACACTCCTGTGAGAGTAATATAATTAAATAATCCTGCATGACAGGTGACTATATTTAAATAATTACATATATATAACATATATAACATGATTAAAATAAAAATACAATAAAATATTATTTAAACTGACACCTGGCTATAGAAGTTCAAAATAACATGAAAAATGAGCTGAAATAAATAAATAGGGAGTGTACAATAGCAATTTCATCCTCAAGCTCAACATCATCATCTCAAAGATGCTCACTAAGATTGGATGCTTTCGTAAAAGCCAAATTCGAGTGGGAATCCAATAGATCATCATCTAATTTGTCATGCAAATTGTTCTTTAGAAAAATAATTGACCTAACCCGTTCCTGTTCTAACATACCCAAGATAGAAGAATTAATTTGTTGCTTATTCTTCCCTAATGACAACCCTACCTTATCAGCTCGCGCTTTAATTTCTGAATTAGAGAATGATAGTAACGAAAGATCAACTGAAACAGTATTACATTTAGGAAACGCCGAATCCTTCCGTTGCGCAAGGGCCATAGCTCGCAGCTCCTGGGGAAGATCCGCGTCCGGCTTTGCCCGCAAGCGTGCACTAGAGCGGACCTCCATACCACCCGCGGAGATACCCCCGTTGGCCATCACCGCAGCCAATGATGGACGCGACGGTGTAGCCGACACCGCTGCCAACCCCAACCCTCCTGGTTGAGGTGAGCAGTGCTCGGCCACCGTTGAAACAGCCACCGTCGAGGCAGCCACCGTCAAAGCAGCCACCGGCACCCCCCCACCCAACCTGCCTGGTTGAGTGGAGACAGCCACCGTCGAGGCAGCCACCATCGAAGCAGCCACCGGCACCCCCCCTCCCAACCCGCCTGGATGAGTGGAGAGGGAATCCGCACCATGGAAGGCGCCATCCAAGCGCCGTGGCACCATCGCGGATGCACCCCCGCTGTGAACGCTCATCGTCGGCGAGGAGAAGGGTGACTTCGGGTATCCGTCTGATATCGGAGCCACCCGACCAGAAGCACTCCCCGGATTCGTAATGGCCAAAGCGACGTCGCTGCTCGCTGCCTCCACGTCCTCCAACGCACCATGCAAGCCGCCCAGCTGTCCCATATCATCCTCTCCCATAGGACCCAAAAAATCACCAGCACCCATCTCCGCAGCAGACCTATCAACCTGCGTGGGCATCAATTGCGCCTTACTCAACGAGAGGAGATGTAGGCGAGCCTCCTTTACCGATTTGGCCACCAACGGTGAGAGGACCACCCCGGGAGAAAACGTCTTTTTCACCCCGGTTACCTTCGTCACCTTGCCTGCCCCATTAGAGAGCTCACTAGTTCCTCCATTGTTCTCCACCTTATTGTCAACCTCCATGGTACCAACAACAGGCCCTTTTTGCTTAGAGCTCCCTCCATCTCCCCCATCATCATCAGGAGAGTCATTTTTGGGATCCACAACCATATCATCCTCTTCATCGGAATTAGGATTTTCAACATGAAATTTTAGCTCATAAAAACCATCACGCATGAAGACAGGCCAACCATCAGGAACGAGTGTATAATCCATACACCCCACAAGAACCCTCAGAACCCCATGCTTTCGTGTATACTTCATATCCACTTTCAGAGTCTTGCCAAACAACGCACCGAGACTCCACAGAAGAAGAAAATCACCTCGATGTTTAGGCGGAATGTCAGATACTTTAATCCAGATCTCAGGCAGGAGCCACATAGGCTTCATCACCGTGACCCAGGCCTCCACTCTAATCACGCAACTGTTGTTCGGAACATGACACACTCCGAAAATGATCATACGATCCAACTCAGGTCTAGTAGGAAAAGAGACCTTAAAAACATTATCACTCACCAGAACAACTTCCAATTTGAACTGCTCATAAGGCACCAGTCTCTCTAACTGAGTAATAGCCTCTTCCACAGAAAGCGATCCTCCCGTGACAGTCAGCTTACCCGGCCTAGCGGAGTCAATCTTAGGCCTATAGGATGCCGTAGGCACCGCCTCGTAGAACATCAAACCTTCATTGATAAAACCATGTGTAATGACTTGCTGCTTTGCCACTGTAAGCAAAGGGCATTCATCAGGAATATGGCCAGTACCCTCGCAATACTCACATACCACCTCCGTGCAACCTGCACTCAAATGAACTTGAACACCGCATTGGAAACATTAGGCCTTCTCATTTTTTTGGCCTTCTTAGCATTTGAATCCTCGGCATCATCCATCATAGTACCTAGCAAGCCACCATCCAGAGGCGCCCTAGGTTACAGCGCCCCTCCACCTTGCGTGGTTGCCGCAACAGCCATACGCTGCCCCGCCAACAGATGATCCTTGCCAGTTACCGGCAGCGGCACGACAACACGAGCTGCGGCAGAAGAAACCGCTGCCGGTAGTACCACGGCAGAAGAATTCGCTGCCGGCAGCACCGCGGCAGGCAAATCCTGCGCTCCCGGTAGAGCCACGGCAGGGAACCACGGTAGCTCAGGCGCCGTGGCGGCCACCGGCGCACGCTGCACCGTAGCCATCCCTTGCGCGCATAGGGCCTCCGTAACACGTCGAACCACTGCCTCCACCGATGCCTCGGTAAGACCATTGCTCGAACTCACGGTCGCGGTCGCCCTCGGCATCACTAGGCTTCGCCCTCGTCCTCTCCCTCGGTAGGTCGAGTTCGAGTTTCCTCAGAATTGCCCTCGGCCCGCCTTGTTGGCTCGGTAGGGGTAGCGGTAACGGTCACCACCACCTCCACCATTGCCATGCTGGCCTCCGTTGAACCCGGAGCCGGCGTTGAAGCCCCCGAACGGCGCCCCATTGCCGGTCCCAAACTCCCCTTGCCGCTGCTGATCTTGCCCCGCGGTGCCGCTGGGTCCGCCGTGGTGGAAGTTGGGGCCATAGTCACCCCTCGCAGGAGGCCCCCCCGGTAGGGCGGCGCTCCATTGCCGCAGACAGCGCCCCGTCCATGACCGTAGAAGCCACAGCCGCCGCCTTGATTCGCCATGACAGAAACGATCGGCGTCGTCCCCCTCTGTTCACCGTACCCTAGACTCCGAGTGCGAATCCGATAGGACCAAACGATGCGGTTTTCGAGGCCCGTGTGGCCTTGTGCCTTGTTGCACATACGGGAAAAGCCCAAGACCAGTCGGTGCGCATGGCCCGCGTGACCCACCAATAATCTCGGATCGCATTTTGAACTTTGAGACCCGCCGTGTCTGGGGATCGTCTCCATCACCGGCGACGGTTCGCCGTTGAGGAGCCGGCGAGCTTGTTTATGTACGGTGAACCATGGTTGATCGGAGACGCTCATGGCAAACATGGTGGGAGGGATGGATGGGATCTTCAGCCGGTGCCTCCGATCGCCCGATAATCCCCTCCACGACGTAGTGTGAGCAGATGAACTCGTCTCATTCGAACCAGAAGAAATCTCCGATGACGGCGAGATGGCCAGCGCGATAGCCGCCAACCTCTGTTGTCTTCTTTTCTCCTCGTGCTTACCTTGTCTACCTTCCACCACATCCCTCGTAGACGAAGGAGACGGTGTCCGGTAGAAGTACGACGACGCAGCCGCAGAGGAAGGAGGGTTGTCGTCCTCCGCTTCGTCGTCGTCAACCCTGAGCGCCCAGAAACGCCCGCCGGTAGGAGTCCCACCGGACTCGCCCCGATACTCGCCCCAGACGCTTTCACTCTCCATCGCCCTCAGTACAGTTGACCCTCTTTGTTTTGTGATTGTCCTTTTCGAGTCTTGTATACCCAATGCCCACATCGTCCTTTTCGCCGCACAATGGCCATTTACAATCGGAAGCACCATGCCTTGTAGCTACTCTCTTCGTTTACAAATAGATGACTTCCATTTGTTTAAATGTAAATGTATGTAGACACTAAAACATGTTTACGTACATCCACTTTTGGACAAACGGAAGTCATCTATTTGTGAACGGAGGGAGTACTTGCTTACGTCAGTCTAATGCTAGTTGCAACATAAACATCTTTATTTTCAGCGGAAACCTAGCCATCCACTAGTCCATACTACGAGCCACCATCTGCCCCGAGAGGACTGGTCCATGGAAGCCACCGCGAACCTCGCGGAATGTTTGAAAGCCCACTGAATCTCATCCTGGCCCTCCAGGATTTACGGAGTGAACCGTCCTTACCTACACATCCAAGCGTGGAGCTGCGTTACAGGTCGATCGTTTACGCCAATTGTAGGCTAAATGAAAAACTTTCTCTCCCACTTGTCGGCCACATTCCAAGCGTGGAGCTGCGTTACAGGTCGATCGTTTACGCCAGTCTGTGTAACGAATGCTTCATGTGTCTCGATTAACAATATAGCCCGCGAGCGGAACCAGTTCGGGTGTTGCGTGTTTTCGGCACAGACTATGGTTGGTGTGAGATTATTTTATATCCGTTCTACTTGTGTGAATGTTGTGAAATCATAAAAATTACAATCAGAATGCGAACATGATCAAATTTGAGATATTTTTTTTAGAAGGATACAGAGGATGAGAGTCTTCCTGTGAGTGGTGCTACGTGTGCACATTTAACGTATGCATGGGATGTCGTTATTGTTTCATCCTACGTCTTTTTAGCATGTATGGATGGACATGGCCATTGAACCCCTAGCGGATCTTTTGACTGGCAATGCCTCGCCGCTAGTCTTCACCGCTTCTAATAACCGTGTAAATATATGTGTATTGCTCAAAGTTTTAAATAGCCGGCTATAGCCTAGCTATACCCGTTGGAGAGACCTCCGGCTACGGCTATGCCAATTGTAGGCTAAATGAGAAAAAGTGCTATATAGCCCTATATAGCCCCTAATTAGCCACTAATTTAGCCTCTAAACTTCATATTTACTGAAATGTTTTTCAGTTATTATTTTTATCTCTTGTTTTCTAAATTTATGTTCAATCTGTTTGGTAAAACTTATGAGTTAAATAATTGAATACTTGATTGTGTTGAATAGTTCAATGAGCTGTAGCTTTAATCCTGTTTGAGGCACATTTCCCCCCATTTTTTCGGCAAAATGTGTCTAAAATTTCTGTTGGTTTTGAGAAGTCTAAATAGAATTGCCTGGCTATAGCCTTTCTTACCATCCGAAATGGTGCGGCTAAATGAAATACCCGTCTATTTTAAACAATGGTACTTCCCCATGAAAGATATAAATTAAAGTAGAGATATGGACATAAGAAAATGTAGGTAAATTATAGTTTATTTCAACAAACTCGATTAACTCGATAAAATAAACATTAATTCACATTAAACCCTAAAAACATGAACTCAAACTACTTCATGTGCATCTGCTTCACAACCCATTCATGGGGCTGTGGACCGGTGTGTCGTTGAAGGCTTCATTGTCCTCATCGTCGTCATTGTTAGGTCATCATCGTCAAAGTTTGAGTCACCGATGTCCTTGTTGAAAATATTTACCTCGGCTATCGGCCTGACGTACAGGGACATAGGTGGTGTGTTTATGACATCATCGCCGGGATCATCAGATTAGGGATCTTCCTAGGACTCTCATGCCATGTAATCATAGATCGGGGACTGCCGTGGAAGATCGCCATGCGCCTCGTCGTTGGCGGCATCGGCAATTTTCTTGTCCCCTTCTTACCCTACTACATCTCATCAAGGTCGGGTAACCTGTGCTATATACGAAACAACTTCTCCTCCTATCCTCCGGATCTGCCTCGTAAAGGTCATCCAATATATAAGACGAGTACACCACCAAGTCCATCGAATACGACTACGTCGAGAACGGTCTCTCTGCCATGCCCTGGCTACTCGGCTGAGAGTGACTGATAAACGGAATTTTTGGGGGAGAAGAGAGAGAGAATGGTGGGTGATCTTCGATTGCAGCGTAGGCACCTTTTATGTTCAGCTTAACGTGACGGGCTAGCGGGAGGGGCCACCGTTAGTTTCCCAAACCGCATGACTCAGCATCAAGAATCGCACTAGCAGTCAAAAGGGCTGGCTCGATGAAAACGCTCTGTTTTGGTTTCAGCACTCAGAATGAACAGGTGTAGTGATGTGGGTTAAAAGTGAGTAAACTAAGGAAGTTAGCAAAACCGGCAAAAAAAAAGAAGCAAAATAGGAAATTGATGTAGAAATCCCTAGGATCAAGTAAATTTTGCAGGTAGGTTGGCTCAAGTAAATGCAAAAAAATTGTGTTATCGCCCTTTTGTCAGTTTTGGAAGGCATCTTTTTTTGTTTGAGAAACATAGTACAACGGAAGTGCTCACAAACACGTGCATACACTCACCCCTATGAACGTACGCACACACCATACCCCTATGAACATTTCCGAGAAAACTGAGCCGGCGGATCGAGTCTTGACATTACGAAGTCACCACAGGCGTCTGGCTGTCGACGGGAACGTTACCTCGCACTGAAGGATATTCCGTCTTAAATGAGAACATCAACGTCAAACCCGCGGTTTGAATTCTGGTGGGCTGAGGATACAACCATCTCCTAATCATCCCTACACAGGGAGGTTCTCATTGGAAGGCATCATTGGTCGAAGCCAAAGAACGCAATTACAAATAAAGAGCAAATAATGCACAAACGTGCTACACCAGAAAGAAAACGCACACAGACACCACCAATATTATTGACATGATTTCAGCGGCACGGTGCGCCGTTCTTCTACACGGCCTTGCTCTTTGTCTTGGATACGATTCCTGGGTAGCGATGGATACAACTAGCCCATGCTCTATCAACGTTTTGGACTTTCTCTATGCACTTCCAGATAGCGCTAATGCACTTATATCCAGACCCAAACCCAATCATCCAAACTCGGTCCCCCTTGTTTATCCGACCCTTCGCTTCGCCGTAGGCTAGCTCATACCACAAGGAACTACTTGACGTGTTTCCAAACCGATGCAGTGTCATCCGCGATGGTTCGACATGCTCATCTGAAAGATCGAGGCTTCCCTGGACTGCGTCGATCACTGCTCGCCCACCGGCATGAATGCAGAAATGCTCAAATGCTACACGGAAGTCCGGGATGTACGGCTTAGTCTTTGCATTTAGAACCTTTCTTGCAACCACGGATAAGAAGTACGATACCATCTCAGAGGCCGGTAGCACGAGTGGTGCGATGGTGGTTATGTTGATCTTGAGAGCCTTACCAGCGATGGCCATGATGTCCTTTGACAAATTTACCCCTCGATTTCCCTCATCGTCTTCTTCATAAGTAACACTCTTGTATGCATTGTCTTGGGCGCTAGTGGACGTCCGAACAATGTGCATGAGCTGGAAACGTGCTTTTGCCTTCGTCGTCGTAAGGAGCACAGCCGCACCTCCTGTGCGGAACAACATATTTGCCATGTGCATGGCACGCTCCGATCCTTTGTAGTAGCCACCCGTAAATAATTCTGTCGATACCACAAGTGCATGCGCGCCAGAAGCTGCGGTCTGCAATAGGCTCCTTGCAAGACCCACCGCGATGAGCCCCGCGCTGCACCCCATTCCAGAGAGCTGCAGATTGTGTATGTCACCACGCAGCTTGTATCTTCTCATGACCATGTCAGCAAGGGACGGGGATGGACTGAAGATGCTGCAGTTGACGATTAGTATGTCGATTGCATCAGTGTTTATGCAAGTCTTTGCTAGCAGATCATCGATGGTCGTGAAGATGACATGTTCTGCCTCAAGGCGAGTTTCGTCTAATCCACCGACTGGAGGAATGTAGTGGAAAGAAGGGGGTACGCTGGTCTCGTTACCAAAGCCAGACCGTTCGAGCACGCGTGTCGCGAAGCGAGCCGTGTTATTTTCATTGAAATGTATGAGTCGCACATGCTCGATGTACTTGGCCAAGGGCATGCGCCAGCTAGAATCTGGTCGAAAGCAGGCATAATTGACAAGGTATACATCACGAGGACGGTGGGTACGATAAATTGTGATTGTTGCCGTTGGCACGAAGGTAGCTAAGAATAGATACATGGGACGGAGGGCAAGAATCTTGCCCGAACCTGACCATATGACCGCTAGGATGGTAACTACGAGAGGCAAGGAAATCACCATGAGGAAGTTGTTCACTATTAGCTGGTACATGGACCATAGCTTCCTAACATTAGGTAGCATGTCGTGTCGACAAGTCTTATGTATGTGATATGCCTTTCCTCTTGTGTTGACCTATGTATATATGGCGGAGAGGGGAGGCCGATTTTATAGCCGCTTCGACTGCAACTGTTTCTGGCCCTTTTCGTTACAGTTAGAGGATGCAGTAGCCGGCCAGACCAGAATAGTCATGGGCTCTGTTTTGGACAAGTACGTACATGTCAATCACCCGGTTCCACCTTGAACATGGGTGCAGGATGAAGGGCCTTCGTACACCTTGAACAAGGCATCGCGTGGTACACGTGATAAGCTATCCCAAACCAACAAACATTGAACAAGGCTGCAGTTGCTTGCCAGACCAGGTTAATTATTATTTCCCTGGTAAATATAATCTTATCTTATATTTACTAATTGCAGACTGTTGAGTATATATGGTGTGTACGTGTTTTACCCTTGTTCTTCCATGTATACTTGAGGACGTGCCAACCCCTGTACCCCTTATATATATGTGCACATGCACCAATCAATATTGTGTTGCACCCAATCCTTCTCTACATGGTACCATACACCGAGTCCTAGTCCTAGCCCCAACTCGGCACCGCCGCCTCCCTCCCGGCCGCGCCGCCTTCCCCTTGGCCGCCGCTCCTCCCTCTCTCCTCCTACCACCTCCCAACCACCGGTCGCCGCCACCTCACCCGCGCAGCAACCTTCCCCGGTCGCGCAACCTCCTCCCTCTTTCCATCTCTGACCATGTCCACATCAAGATCTCTCACGCTTCCGCCAACTTCTACGCATGGAAGACCTACTTCAAGCTCCTATTCTGCAAGTACCATCTAACCGGCCACGTCGACGGCACCGCCGATCTCCTCACCATGCGTCGTCACGTCGATTGGATGGCTATCAACGCCTCCATCATCCGCTCCTCGCGGCCTCGCCGGAAATCTTCCACACCGTCGTTCGTGACGGCGATGATGCCTACATGGTGTGGACGAAGTTTACGGGGCTCTTCACCAACAACAAGCTCCAGTGGATCGTTTTTCTGCAGCAGGAGTTCTGCGGTTGTCCTCAAAACGACCTCTCCCTTGACGCCTACTGCCTGCGTCTCATGACCCTCTCCAACGAGCTCAACAACATCGGGTTCAAGATTGGTGATCAACTCATCCTCCGAACCCTCACCGCCGGCCTCCGCAACGCCGCCTCCAACCTCAACCTCATGTCTAACCACACATTTGAGAGAGCGGTGGAGTATCTCCGCCTTGAAGAACGGCGCCTCAAGCAGCCGAGAGTCCGCTACGTGCAGACTACGCTCTCCGTAAGCGTCTCCCGTGGGGCGTCTGCCTCCGCGCCGACCCAGCCGCGCCCTCCAGCGCACCCCGCGCCAGCTCCCCCGAAGCATGTGCCGAACACCTGCGGTGGCCGCCGTCGGCGCCGCGATGGCCAGCCGCGCGATGGCAACGACACGACCGCTCATGCCGGTGCCCCCAAGCACCCCGGACACCCGCAGCCTCCGCCGTCATGGACAGGCGGCCACTACCCTTGGACGAGTGTTGTGCACGCCTACACGATTCCGGTTCCGCGTGCACCCGCTCCAGGCATCCTTGACCGTGCCCGAAGCCCCACCAGGCGTACTTCGTTGTGTGACAGCTCGGCACGCTCTTGGCCTACGACTGCTCCATGCATGACGCGCCCATACCAGCCGGCTTCGCCCTATGATCCGGCCATCTACACCACGCTGCAGCAAGCGCCCATGCTAGGTTCCTGCACCGGCGACGACGACTGGTTCATGGATACCGGCGCCTCCGCTCACATGGCGGCCTACCCTGGTAATATCTCCTCCGTTTCTCCCTCCACCACTTAATCCCGCATCATCGTCGGAAAACGGTGTTGGCCTTCCTATTTCTCATGTCGGGGCCGCCCCCTTTTCCATCTAACTCTAAACCGTTTTCTCTTAACAATGTCCTTATTTCACCGCATCTCGTTCAAAATCTAGTTTTTGTTCGTAATATTTCTCGTGATAATTCCGTAACTTTCGAATTTGACGCTTTTGGTTTTGCTGTTAAGGACGCTCGCACCAGGATGGTTCTCCACCGATGTGATAGGCCCGGTGATACGTCTAAAATGTATCTATAATTATTGATGATCCATGTTGTTATTATATCAATTGCCACATGTTTTGTTTACACTTTATAGTATTTTTATGCATTTTCTGGAACTAACCTATTAACAAGATGCCACAGTGTCAGTTCATGTTTTCTGCTATTTTTCTTTTTCTGAAAATCTAGTCGCAAAATACTCTCGTAATTGGACAAAAATAGGCGTACACAAATATTACAACAGAAAACTCCAGAAGCCCGAAGGGGATGAGCAGCCGACCCAGGAGGTGACCGCGCCACACCAGGGCGCGGCCCACCCCTGGTAGACGCCCTCCTGTAGCGTGGGCTCCCCGGGTGGCCACCTACGCCTCCCTTTCGCCTATATATTCCAACAGATGTGGAAGCTGGACCCCAAACATCTAAAAATACTTGTTGTAAAGGAAAATTTGATACACTTGTAGACACTGGATATGGGAGTTGATGAATTTTGGCCCTTTGACAAGAATCACAAATAGACTCAATACTAGGGAACTTCTCATAAGGAAGACCATATTTATTTAAAATTGGTTGAACAACTAAATTTGATTGCTGTCCTAACCGATGATGCCACCTTGATATGGAGGGCTTGGTGGCGACACAAACTTGCTTGATGGTGGAGGATGATGATGACACAATTGGATAAAAACCTCCTTCACATTCTCCTCTAAGAAGAATTTCCCCGTTGATCGAGACAGAGCCCATATGTCAAAGGGCTGCACGGAAAGCTACTAAACTTAGAGGGACTTGGAAATCTCTTTGTTCCTGGGTGGCCATCCACAAGTGAACACCCCTCGGGGCGACACTCAACTCTCATCAACCATGCAACCAAATCCACCCAGGTGGTTCATTGAGGTTTATACTTAGAATTTTTCCACAAACATTGAGTAAAACAAATTTGTAGCAAGGCTAATCATCTACTAAGTCTAAGTCTCCAAAATAACAATTCTAAAGGATGGCTACACACTACTTTGGATTTTGCATAGCATAATAATAACTTAGTAAAATTTCCTATCATGCATACTACTCAAAAACACTAGTAATGCATAGTAAAATATGGGGATTTGATGGTGTGCCACTTGCCTTGGCAATAGGATGAACAATCACAACAAGAATAACAGCAACAAGAGTAGACTTGCTCCTCTTCACAATCTAACATAAGCAAAACAAGCCACACATAAACATACAAAGCAAACATAACATAGAAAACAAAACAACAAGACAAAAACTTGTATGCATGCTATGCAATGATGAAATTAATGCACCAAATTCACAACTAGCAGGAATTACTAATAATGATGTTCTCTGATATTAATAACATGGTTATGATGCATGCAAAATAAATTAATTATCAAATTGTAATTATTAGTATTACTAGGGTTTTATTATAGGCAAATATCAACAATAATAGAGTTTCTCTTACAAAGTTGTATAAATTATTTTTCTAACACATATACTGGATAGAGGACATCAAAACAAAACCATAGCAATTTATTTCACCTAAAAAGAATTTGTAGATTAAAAGTTATGCCCAACTTAGTGATTATTAGAGATCTACAAATAACATGTGAGTGCACGTGTCAAATTTGAAATTTTAATATCCTTGATTAATCTACACAATGTGTTGATTCCAAAAAGTCCAAAATCATCGAATTTGGATAAACAGAAGTCGAGATATGAATTTTTGAAGTTTGGAAACAAATTTGTTTTATTTTGTTTTTAATGAAAAATATGATCGATCCGGGGCGAGGGCAAAGGAGCGCTGTGATTGGTCGAGAGGTTTCCGCGCGGATCGGCGCTGCGAGCCGTTAGATCTAAAGTGCTACGGGTGGCTGGGATCTAAAGTACCGGTTTTCTCGCGGGATCTAATCCTAGGCGTTCGATTCCGATCGAACGGACGAGAAGAAAAGGCGAGGGGATTACTCACCGGAGAGTTCACCGGAGAGGAGGAAGACGGCGGCGCGACTTAGGCTCGGATGGCGTGGGCGTTCCCTTGGTTCCCCAGATGCGCTGATAACAGCGGCGATGCTCCTGGTGTGCTCGGGGTGGTCTCCCGGGGTGCGTAACGGCGACGGCAAGTGCTTCCCGAGACGGTTCCGATAATGGCGTGCGGGCGGGGATGGCGGCGACGTTCCGGACCTTCCCCGGTGAATCTGATCACACCGGCGAGTGCGGCACGTCACGGGGGTCCTCCTCGTCTCCTCGGGTGATGTCCTCGTGCTCCCGGGCCTCGGCGGCAATTCCTCCCGAGGCGGCGGTGGATCTCGGCGAACTCCTGGCGGCTGTGGAATCTAGGGTTGTGGGGTGCAGGCACGGACGTCGAGGGGGAGGTATTTAAGGGGGAGGAGGCGTGGGGGAGGGGGCAGAGCAAGGCGGTGGCGCGGAGATCGACTCGGGCACGGCGGCGGAGTCACTGTCGGGCACGGACATCGACGAAGGACGTCACGCCTGCGTCATGCTGACGTTGGAGGTGGGGCCATGGTGTCAGCGAGCGGGAGAGAGAGAGAGCGGGCTGGTGGGGTTTCTGCGGCCTCGTGGGCCTCTTTGTGTTGCGCGCGCGTGAGGGAGGGAAATGGGCCTGGGCCGAGGGGAGAGAAGAGAGGGTTGGGCTGCGCTGCGTCTTTTCCTTTTATTTTTCTTTCTGTTTTTTTTCCTTAAATCAAATGATTTAAATTCAACCATAAACTTGTCAAAACTTTTCAGAAATTTTTGATAAAATATGTTTTGGAAAGCTAATGAAAAATATAACATTTTGGTACAATTATTTGCCAGAACTAAATTACTTTATTTTAGAAAAATATTTAAATCCAAAAAGTGGTTTAATAGGTAATACCTAAAATTTTGTGTTTAGCAAATTAAAACCAAATTTTTATGCAATCAAGATGAAAGTATGATATGATGATCATGAATGCAAGATGGTTTTGATTTTTTTCAAAATTTTCAAAATCCTGGGATGTTACATAATTCTGCTAGGAACATGCAGAATATTTTGTAGATGGAGATCACAATTAGGGGTTTTGATATATGAATGACCAATATGACTAATTTGCATACCTTCTCCATTCGCAGCTTGAATGGTATCCTTGCCGGGGTATTTGTTTTGAATCATCAGATTTTGGATATTGTCGGTGATGTGATCAGTTGCGCCACCGTCAGGATGCCAATTTGTGTCTATGCCATAGGCATAGGAAGCATTGGCACTCCTTTCAGGGGCACGTTCTTGCTCACGTTCACCATGTTTTTTGTCGATTGCGTATCGCCACCAGTATTCATTTGCATGCTGGGTGACCATGCTTCTTACAAATCTGACAGTAGACGACTTGGAACTTGGATGGAGGAGGGCGATCACCATGCTGCAAAGCGCCACGATCACCATCCCCTTGCTAGCCGCTGCGGTCACCGCCACCCTGCCATCCGCCGCCGCGATCACCATCACGGCTTCAGTCACCACCCCCTTGCCAGCCGCCGCGGTCACCGTCACGACGTTAGCGACAGGGGGCACCACCATATCCTTGTTGTGGACGGTTGAAGCCACCACCCCCGCTATAGTCCTGTGGAGGACGGCCGCACTACTAGATAAATGCTTATAGTAGCACTGCTTACCACATGCGGACAGATAAGTACATGCGCCTGTGCTTATTCGCGCAGGCGAACAGGTATAATATGCGCCTGGGGTAAGTGTGCTATCCCAGGCGAACCAATTTCAGATGCGCCTGGGCTAAACTGTGGCAGGGCACCCACCACCACGGAAAATAATTATATGAGACCTGGTCTACAAATTCAGTCCCGTGGACCAACTTCAGCAATTGACACGTGGTATGCATGGCAGTTTAGATTTAAAAATAGGTATTTAAATTTCATTTTTTTTCTCTCTCTCCTGCCGAGGTGTAAATTTCTAGAGTTGGTCCACGAAAATAAATTTGTTGACCAGGTCTCATAAAATTATTTTCCCACCACCACCCCCTGGCACTGTGCCTGTACCGCAGGCGAATCTGTACTTGGCTCGCCTAGGGTAGCACACTTACCCCAGGCGAATAGCATCAAAAGCGCCTGTGGTAAAATGTGGCCTGGGGTAGCACCCCCTAGCGCAGGCGCATGTGATACCTTATTCGCCTGGGGTAAGTTGTGACATCAATAAGTGCGGCCAGCCACCTACCACCACCCCTATCCACCCCACTCACTCACTCACTACTCCAAACTCGACCCATTAGTGCTCCTAGCTCAATCCCCCACACCCCTCCACCATTTTTAGCTAATTTAACCAATCATGTTTGATATATTTTAGCTAGTACGCTACCCCACTTTCCCTCTTCCAAATCTCTCCACTAGATCTACTAACCGTACAATAGATCTCACCACAAATGCAGCACTAGCTACTTCTAGATCTACCACTCTCTTATCGGTCGTCTCTCCGGTGATCTTCGACGTCGTCATCGCGTATATATATTTTGCATTGTGTGTCATCTTAATAGGTGCGTGAGATTGGTTGGTGGAGGAGAACTTGATCTCTTTTTCATTTTATTCTGTTGACATGAGGATGAGTTTCCAATGTTTTGCCGAAATGTTGATTCATTTCCTTTTCGGCAAATTTCTGGCGCTCCGCGTTACACCTTTTGTAGCAAGGTCATGCCGAAATTTTCCGTGAAAACCGGATCTCGTTAATGAAACCTCTCTTGCCTTTTGTAGCAATGGTCATTGTGATGAGGACAAGCGCGGTGCATAGATACGTGCAACGCGTGACGGCCGAGATGCATTGAAACAACTGCACCGAGATAGGGTGTGCGTGTCGAAAATGCAAGCTAGGGTCCTTGTTCAAACCAGATTCTGGTAATATGGAGAAGCACCTTCTCAGGTATAGTTTCATGGAGGGCCACACTAAGTCGATGGATGATGATGAAGACGATGATCACGTCGAGACCAATTGGGCGGCGACATGTGAAGATGATCAGGAAGAGTCTGAACATGCCAATGGAGAGGACGAAGAGGCTGCCGACGGAGACGACTATAATGAAGAAGAAGGGAGTCATGGTGATCAACAACATGAAGACGAGGACATGAACACTCCGCTAACTTCAGTCGTGCGGGATCCTCATGTTCAAGAGCTTCTTCTCAAGAACACGTCGACCGACGCCAGACGTAAATCTAAGATCAGGCAACTAGAGTTAGACTCTGCAACTCCGTTGTATGACGCAAGTCACGGGGCGGAGAAGTCACTCTTGAGAGTAGCTTTGGATCTTCTAGAGATGAAGGCAAAACACGGATAGACCGACACAAGCATGGACGATCTTCTGCGATACCTGAAGACGCACTTACCTGAAGGGAACACATGTGCTAATAGTCTACAGGAGGCCAAGAAAATCGTGTGCCCCCTCGATTTACCGCACACAAAATACCACGCTTGCGTCCGTGACTGCATAATTTATCGTAACGAGCACGTGGACCAGATAAAATGTCCGGTGTGCGGTGCTGGTCGTTACAAGAGGGGGACGAAGAAAGCTCCTAGGAAAGTTGTGTGGTACTTTCCACTCATTCCCCGTCTGAAGCGGTACTTCGTGGACCCCAAGGAAGCAAAGCTCATGCGCTGGCACGAGGACAGAAAGAAGGCGGTGCTGAGTGATCCAGAACGTGTTGAAAAACCAGTGCTAACACACCCTTCGGATGCACTTCAGTGGAAAGCATTAGACGCATTCGATGAAGAATTAGGGAACGATCGAAGGAATATCAGGCTTGGTGCGAGCACCGACGGTCTCAATCCGTTTGGAAACCAGAGCAGCAAACATAGCACCTGGCCCATGTTTGTATGGATGTACAACCTCTCCCCGTGGTTGTGTCTGAAGAGGAAGTACATACACATGAGTATGCTAATTCAAGGGCCGACCTAGCCAGGGAGCGATATCAACCTGTATCTCGAGTTAT
This sequence comes from Alopecurus myosuroides, assembly GCA_028641055.1. NCBI lineage: Eukaryota > Viridiplantae > Streptophyta > Magnoliopsida > Poales > Poaceae > Alopecurus > Alopecurus myosuroides. The sequence continues at coordinate 737,266,551 of CM054057.1, read as the reverse complement.
TGAAGGAGGAGCTAGACACGTTGTGGGAGGAAGGGGTGGAAACATGGGACGCCTTCAAAGAAGAACCTTTTCGTATGAGAGCCGCCCTAATCACGACGGTGCAGGACTATCTCGGATACGGATATATTGCGTGTCAGTTGTGCCATGGACACAAGGCACAAGGCTTGTGTCAGGTGCATGGAATTTACGCCATTTCTGCAGCTACACAAGGATCCCGGATCTTCTAAAACCATATACATGAGGCATCGAATGTGGCTTCAACAGAACGACCCGTGGAGAAATCGCGGAGACCTGTTCAACGGTAAAGATGAGCTCGATCTACCTCCACGCAAGAGAAGAGGAGAAGAGATCAATACTCTATTGAGGAATTTGAAAACGTGTCCTCTGCTGGGAAAGGTACATAAGTGGAAGCGAGGAGATAAAAAGTATCCTCCGCTAGAAGGACCGCTCTTGGGGGTATGGAAAAGGAGGTCCGTGTTTTGGGACTTGCGGTACTAGCCAATCCTTGGAGTGCCTCACTGCCTTGATGTCATGCATATCACGAAGAGTGTGTGTGAGAGCTTGCTTGGCACCCTGTTCAACATGCCAGATAGAACCAAAGACGGGCCAAAATCAAGATACGACCTGATGGTCGTGAATATCAGGAGCGAGCTTCACTTACCGCCTTCTACGCGTAAACAGACGGAGGAGAATGACGATGAGGTGGAGGAGATGGACGACCGCAAACGGAAAAGGGCTAAGCAACACCAAACTCACCGCCTGAAACCCTCTTGCTTCACTATAAGTCCCGACGAGCTCGAGCAAATATTCACATGGCTCCTCGGAGTGATATTTCCCTTAGGTTACGCGGGGCTGATAAGCAGATACCTAGACGCGGAGAAAAAAGTCTTCAGTGGGATGAAGTCTCATGACTGTCACGTGATGATGACGCAGATACTTCCGGTTGCAATCAGAGGGATAGTGGAACCGCCGTTCCGTCAAACGCTCACTGGCCTCTGTAACTTTTTCGACGTCATCACTCGGAAGTCGATAAGAGTGAAGAAACTCGGAAGGCTGCAGGAAGAGATCGTCACCATCCTATGCGAGCTTGAGATGTACTTCCCACCTGCCTTGTTTGATATTATGGTACATATCTTGGTCTATATCGTGGACGATGTCACCAATCTTGGGCCGGCATTCTCGCACAACAGGATGGCGTTAGAAAGAATGAATGGGATCATCAAATCATTCGTTCGTAACAAGGCACACCCGGATGGAAGCATCGTCCAGGGATTTCTCACCGAAGAATGCATCTCTTTCTGCAAGAATTTTCTAGGCGATGAGAAGCCAGCTGTTGGTTTGCCCGCAATCAAGCACCTTGACAGGTTCATGGGGGTAGGCCACAACACTGGCAAAACGGTAATGGACGCGGACTCCTGTGGGCGGAGAGCCGACTTTGATAGGGCCCACCTAGTAGTGTTTCAACACATTGACGATGTCAACCCTTGGATAGAAGAGCACAAAACCACGATAAAAAACAGTGCTCGCAGGCCGATGATGGAAGATGAGATATTTAGAGCACACAACTCCTCTTTCACGACATGCTTCAAGAAGCAGATTGATGCCGACTCCCAGCCAATGACATGTCTGAAAGATAAAATTGTATTGGCCTTGTCATATGGCCCCGCGCCCAATCTGATGACTTATCAAGTATACGACATCAATGGGTACACATTCTACACGGAGGAAAGAGACAAAAGTAGCGACTATCAAAACTCGTCTATAACGATGGAATCTTACACGGGCGAAGAGATTAGAAGATACTACGGAAAGATCGAGGAAATCTAGGAGCTTGACTACGTTGGGGTAAAGCTGCCGATGTTCCATGTCAGATGGGCTACAAACGTCACGAAAGAAGACGAATATTTCACCACTATGTCGATGTCTGAAGCCAACAAACCCAAGTCCAAGAACCCCACCTCGCAAAATGAGCCCTGGGTATTGGCTAAGCACGTGGAGAAATGCTTCTTCATAACCGACCCGACAAAGCCTAGTCGTGTTGTCGTAAGGAGAGAAAAAAGGGCCCTCGTCGGAATGGATGGAGTCGCCGATGAGAAGGACTTCGACGGCTTAGTCGGAGACCCGATGATGTAAGAACCCGGTAAAGACGATGCACCATACACCACAAGAAGAAGCAGGACCACACTACCTAGGGCAGGTCTTCCATTCACAAGAAGAAGTCACGATATGGCGGTCACATATTCAACATCGACCAAGAAAGGCAAGAGTAAGATTGTGACGAAAGGTTAAGAGAGGGAAATACTCGTGATATGGCGATATGGTCCCAGGCGAACTGAAATGCGCCTGCGGTAGGCCTTTTTTGTTTGCCTGTGGTGAACTTTTCTCTACTAGTGTAGTAACCACCACTGCCACCAGTATAGGCGCCACCGAAGGCGCCATCGCGGCTATCACCGCCGCCATAGTCACGGCGCTCGCCGTAGTCGTGGCGCTCGCCACTGCCGAAGCCGTCATCTTGTTGCTTCTTCTTCTTCTTCTTCTTCTTGTAGTCACCGCCACCACTGCGGTTGACAACGTTGGCCGATGATTGGAACTCCCTGGCGCCGCTGCCGGCTAACATCGCCTGACGGACTTCATGCGCGGAGAGTAGGCCGGGAAGATCATGGACCGTGCACCGGTCCATTGCATTCACTGCTGAGACTAGGCTGTTGAGGATAAATTCCACCAACTCTTCGTCGTCGATGTCGCGGCCGGAAGCAATCAGCTCTACGGCGAAACCGCACATCTTGGCGATGTACTGGTCGGCCGTCATGTCGAGTTTCTTTGTGTTTGTGAGTCCACCCCGTAGACTCGTTCGATTTGCCTTGGATCTCGATGCAAACAACAAATTGATGAGTACCCAGACCTTGGAGGCATGTTCCAGGCCGATGGATTGCGCGAGGATGTCTGTCGAGATAGAGGTGAGCAGGTAGCTCAGGACGCGCTGATCCCTCTCGATCCAGCTCTCAAACGTTGGATTGTCCACCGTTTCTTCCTTGCCGTTCTTCTGGATCTTGATGGTCTCCGACGGCTTGGCCTCCTTTCCGTCCAACAGGCCGAGCATCCGTGTGCCGCGGAGCGCCGGTATGACATGTGCCTTACACAGAAAGTGATTTTCTCTCGTAAGCTTCTCCGATGGGGGATGTCCGAGACCCTGTGGGGTGGAATTGGAGGATGCCATGGCAGGGCTACGGTGGTGGTGTTTTATTTTCGTGGGTGTTTGATGTTTGTCGATTGGTTTTTGGTGTTGGGATTTTTCGATGTCAGGGAAGACACCGCTCTGATACAAGGTCAATATACGAGAAGCGATGCCTTTGGTCTCGGCATGCGTTGCGTGTTAAATAGCTAATGGCAAGGTTGTTACAAGGTTGTTGCGCAAGGAGAGATTACATGAGAAGGTTTAGATACACCGTAAGCTACAAGAAAGAGAGAACCTGATAGGCTTTATCATTAGCCATCGGTTACAATGATGTCTATTTACTAACACTCTTAGCTAAGAGATCACCTCTTAGCATAATTGTCTCACCACATATTTAGGATATGTGTTTGTTACTGATATGACTAAAATATAGCGCATTGTACCACTTTTTTTTTGTTATATCTATGTAACGTGGCGGAGTTCCCTAACCGGTAAAATTTGCCACTCCGCGCTGCCCAACCGTCCAAGAAACCAACACGTCAGACGTAAGGTACCAACGATCACAATCCGATCAACCCGTGCTAACTAGTATTAATACTGAACGCAGCTGCCAGCATCTCTGCTCAATCCGTGCGTGCAGCAGCAACTGCAACTCTCTTCCGTAATGGCGAAGAGCACCGGCAGGTCGGTGGCTGCGCGGCTGTACCTCGTCCTCTACAACTGGGTTGCCTTCTACGGCTGGTTAGCCTGCATCGTCTGTCTGCAGCGTATCAACGTACTGTTTAATTCCTCTTTCAGTGATGTTCATCCTCTTCGTCCATGCATGTAGGGCACAGGTTCTGTACCGTGCAGTATCGGCGTTGCTGTTCGAGAGCAGCGGGCATGAGGCTATCTACGGCGCCGTCGAGCGGCCGCTGCTGTACGCGCAGACCGCCGCCGTCGTCGAGGTTTGCCTGCATACTTGCACTAGGATTCTTCATTAAAGCATTTGTACTTTTTACCTTTGTCCAACTGCATCGTCTCTTAGCACATCGTTATACACGTTACAGCTACCCATCTTGGGTGGTGTACTTATCTTTTTTTTTTTGAAACGGAAAACCCAGACTCTGGATCGATCCGACACAACATAAATTCAGCATTAAAACATTCAAAAATTCAGCGTATATGGAATAACAAGATACAATTCAACGAAATCGAATTATGAATGTAGACAAGCCAACGAAAAAGCATCAACACTTGTAAATTACACATATTGTAATCTTATAGTGTGCCACCAGTCACCCTGGTTGAAAATAGCCCGGACAACCGCCATGAGCCAGGTACGTCCAGAACCCAAACGTCCTCGTTGGCCTTCTAGGAGCAGAAACGACCATTGTTGGATTCAAAACGTAGCTCGGTGAACAACCTGAAGAAAAGACCTGATTTCAAATTGTTAAAAATAACATCATTTCTGCAATTTCAATTGCCCAAATAAAAGCACATACACCTATGCGTATACTTGCTTTCGTATATTTTTCCATCCCGTTTAAGCAAGACCCAAACAGATTGAATTTAGACAAAGGTGGTGTGATAGAAAGAGTAAAATGAAGTCTGTCCCGCAAGCAGCAACTCCCTGCGGTTCCTTCTGGTGGAGAGACATTATCAAACTTGCCCCCCTATATTTCAAGGTCACTACAGTTTCGGTTGGAAGGGGAGACACTGCTCTTTTCTGGTCTGACAGATGGCATGGCAGTCGGTTCTGTGATATGTTTCCACGTCTCTTCTCCTTTGTCATTGATGAGAAACTTTCAGTTAGAGAAGTGGTCAATTCCATCGACAAGACTCACCTCTTTGAGTTACCTCTTTCACAGCTAGCTTATCAAGAATTTTTAAGCTGGGAGATAGCTTTGCAGCATGTGCAGCTAGATCACTCGATTGATGATCAGTGGACTACTATATGGAAGGGGGGGCATTATTCCTCTCATCGTTTTTATCATCACTGTTTTAAGGACCAAAAGGCTGCAAAGATATATACTTGGATTTGGAAAAGTAAGGTTCTACTCCGCATCAAAGTTTTTGCGTGGCTGTTGGTCAGTGATAGACTAAACACTAGGGATATGCTGAGACGACGTCATTGGAATGTGACGGATATCTTTCATTGTGCGCTTTGTCCCACACAGCAAACAGAGGACTGGTTGCATCTTTTCTTCAACTGTAACTTTAGTGCCCGCATATGGTCTTACCTTCAGGTACATTGGGGAGATGGAGATAACTTTGATCAGATTTTCTATGAGGCTAGAAAGAGGTTTGATAGACCATTCTTTGCAGAGGTGGTCATTATTGCTCTGTGGCACATCTGGAAAGTACGCAATGAGGCTGTTTTCCAACACATCATGCCAACTTTCAGGGCTTGGAAGAGAAACTTTGTTCATGATATCACCATGCATTCACATAGGGTGAAGGACAAACATCTGCAACAGTTGCTCCACTGGATACAGCACCTTGCTTGATCTGGTCTGGAGATGTATATATTTCTGTAATATCCTTCCTTTTGTAAATACTCTTTGGTTATTTTCAATAAAATGCTATGGGGTTTAACCCCATAGTTTAGGTTTCAAAAAAGAGTAAAATGAAGTCACAAGAAATAAAAAGATGATCAGTCTCATCCTCAGCACAAAACACACATTTTGTATGCCCCATCTACCTCCTTTTAACTAGATTATCTATAGTTAATAGTTCCTTACGGTAAAGAAACCACATGAAAATTTTAATCTTAAGAGGGACCTTTAACCTCAAAAGGTATTTGTGTAAAAAACGTGTATTTCTCATAATAGGATTTAACGGAGAACACCCCTGAGTTAACTTCCAATTAAACCTAAGATATTTGCCTAAAAAACATGTATTTCCATTCATTTAGTGCACGTATCTACGTAAGTGTAGTGGGGATAACATAGTTGACTACATTGCGACAACACAGTATTGTATATATTTTACCCGGCATGTCATTAATTCGAAGAAAAAAAGGTTTTGTAGTGACAGTCACATATAGCGTATGGCATGCAAGAAGAAATGATTCTACCCCTATGACACAATGCACCTCTATGCATGGGTTAGCTAAGTGAGGTTGCATTTCATCGTTTAGGGACCATGTTCGCCCGTGGTTGGGGCAGCACCCGTTTTTTCCATGCCTATAAACATCTATCTATCTATTATATACTAAAAGCAATATAAGGATGTCTAATAGAGCCACCACGTTAAGCCACATCATCAATATTATTTCAACCGTTAGATCAAAAATTAACCGTTAATATTTAGATGAGAGGTTTAGTAAAACGTGTTACGCTCAACATTAAACGTGTACAAGAGAAAATATATGTCACGTATGTAGATGACTGATAGTTTCAAAAAAAAAAATACATGACCGGTCATGTACGTAGCTACACATGTTTGCCAAAATAAGACACACCGGCCGGGAAGATATGCACGACCATGATCAAGTGCACAGTTCAGAAAAAAAAAAGATTAACTGCAATGATCGATCCGGATTAAAACTTCACGCACCTAGGTATTTGCCCTGTAAAAGAATAGACGAAAGACAAGATCCAGTTCCCATCTTTATCCGCTACTAACAATATGTTGTTCCGCTGCTCTTCCTCTCTCCAATAAAATTCATGAACCTGCAGCTATCTTGCTGTATGGAATCTCCATCGTTTCTCTCCCTACATGAGTAAATCGACCGGACTCTCATACTGAATGGACAACCTAGCTATGCTGACCGCCATGGATCTGTTGTGGTTAAAGAGCTTGCTAGAATTACTTCCGTTAGATGGATCAGGTTCTTATTTTCCCTTCTATTTGACATATGATGGGCAAGTCCCTATATTCCGGTAAAAGAAAATAGAGCCTGTGATTTTAAGAAAAATATAGATGTTTAGTACCAAAAACCTGTCCCATCAGCTTAAATAATTTGAGAGTCACAAGTCTTCAAGTAAGAGCAAATAGTCCATGTTATAGTATGAGGTTAATAGTAAAGGTAAATCTGTAGTAAATAAAAAACGGTTTGATTAGTACATAAAGTCGACAGGGAATTGCATGACGCAGTGGGTTATTACAATAAATATATAATTTCGAAATTAATGTTGTCAAGAAAACTTGGGGTCAAACTCTGTAACATTGTCTATCGATTTATAAATATATATTGGAATAGTACAACAGATACAATGCGTGAAATAAAAATGTATTACTTTGATCTAAATTAATTTTTATATTTGTATGAAAAAATTATGTAAGTTACATCTTGGAGATTGTGTGCACGTATCTAAATTTCATGTATTTCCGAAGAGAGGGAAACACCTAATATTTCACAACAATGTAAAATAAAATTTATTAATATTTAACCAACAATAATTCAACTAGGATAAATGATACTCTCATTTACGCAATTAAAGAAATGTTTTTAGAAACTTAACGAAGTCATTACTTTGCTCCATCAAAGGTCATCAAAATATCATGTAGCCATATTGCTCATGTCAAGAAGAATATTATGTGGGCCACAACAAATAAACTTTGGTAACTTCACATCTCATATAGAAATTGACAAGCTGAATTTTAACTCGATATGATTTAATATTAGAGGATAACTCTCTTCCAGATTTTTAGTACAAGTACAAATCTCACATCTGGCAATTGGTAGTTTTTTTAAAATGACATAATCAACCATTTATGATATTTTGTGTAGCATAGATAAGGTTAAAATGAATATAAAACCATGTCATCTCCTTTCGCATTATGTGACTATGTATGGAATAATAGATTTATTTCTCGGTCACATTCAACATACCGAAGACGATGCCCTCGCATTTGCGAGGGCCACCATGCTAGTTTGTCATAATTGTAAGATAATAAGTATACTCTCTCTGCTCCTTTTTACTCAAGATATTAGACTTGTTGCTTTGATTTTTCTGGACCGTTGATGTAGAGAATTAAGCAGAACTATTAAATTAAATGAAGTAGGGGCATTATGGTCTCTGGTCTGGATTCCATGGCTTACGCAAGTGCTGTGATTCGTTTTCCCCTAATCCCATCCCCGATACTTTCTCCTCCCTCTGTCTCGTGTGAGTGCGACGGCGGCGACAGGAGAGCTCCCCCGCAACCTTCTCTTCCCCCGGCCTAGTCACACGAGGGGTCAGACCTGCCGCCCCCGCTCTTCTCGCTGCGGGTTTCGGACGGCTCAGTAAAAAATGCCAGCTCCAACAGTCACTAGCTAATTGTTCAGCAAACTGCAAACAAAAAGCACCATGATTACAGAGAGATACATCACACCCATATTACTTTACACCCCGAAATCGTAGTATTGCAAAGTCTACGGTTAGTTCTCAAACTATACAACCAAGCTACTTACTGAAAATATCGACATCTGCTCCAACCAAAAAACAACAGCCAGCCCATTCACATACATGCTACCTAATTAATCGCGACGGTCATAGCTCCGAGAGTATGGCAGGGATGTAGTGCGAGAGCTCAGCGGTGAGGGACTGGAATCCGTTGACGAGCTGCGTGTGGAACTCCTGGTCTTCCTCCCCTATCAGCCTGAAGTGCACACGGATTGCCCGCCATGAACTCCAGCAGCGCCGCAATGAGCTGCTGCAGCTCCTGGGAACGGAGCCTCGTCGTCGGCAGCGCATACGGCCGGCTTCTGCTGCTGGCCACTGGAAGTGGGGCGGGAAACGCCGCTGACGGCGCATACGGCCGGCTTCAGCGACGGGGAGGGAAACGCCGGATGAGCAGCCACAGCAGCGTGTCACACGCGGCAGCGCCAGCCTGGAGGTTCCCCTCGAGGTGAGAGGAGGGCTCGTCGTCGCGGCAGAGCTCGGCGAGGTGTCGTCCGGTGGCGACCCCAAGGCACGCGGCAAGGAGCTGCACGAGGACGCCCACATGAGCAGCCAGACCAGCGTGTCCCCCGTGGCGGCGCTGGCCTGGAGGTCCCCCTCGAGATGGCTCATCGTCGCGGCAGAGCTCGGTGAGGTGCCGACCGGTGGCGACCCCGAGGCAGGCGGCAAGGAGCTGCACGGGGAGACCCACATGAGTAGCCACACCGGCGTGTCCCCGCCGGCGGCGCCGGCCTGGATGTCCCCCTCGAGCCGGCGTCTGCATCGTCCAAGGAGAGGGACATTCTCCGACGCCTCGAACCCGCGCTCCTCGAGGTCCTCCTCCTCCTCGCGGCCGCTGCTTCCGTCGTCCTGGCCGGCTACGGCCGCCGATGCGGTCAATTTGGGTGGGGAATTTGGGGGTGAAGCAGAGAGCTCGGGTGGGGAATTGGGGCATCGGTGAGTGAAGCAGAGAGAGTGAGATTGAGAAAGAGATAAGCCAGTGAGGTAAGATTACGTTACTGCCCTTTCTTATTTGCTAAAAAATAAAAGAAACTTAATACTTTTAAGTACCTCTAATCCAGTACCTCTAGGTACCTCTTATTTTTTTACCATTGGATTAAGTTAGATAAACGGTTGTAAAAAATGCCAACCTCTCTAAAACTCGTAAAAATATAATACTGATTTGATATTGTGAATGCTGAAATTTTTCTATAAAGTTGGTCAAACTTTTAAAAGTTTCACTTAAGACAAACCATATATGTATAGTGAAAAATGAACATACACAAGATTACTCTTTCTCCTCGTTAATTAAAGTGTCGCTTCATCGGTTTGTCTATTCTATCTTGCTAAAAATCAAGAATTGGGGGACGCCTAACACTCTTTTCCTATGTAATTTAAATTTTGCTCCTAATATTTTGTCTTTGCCTGCCCGGTGATCGTGTTGCTGGTGCCCAGATTTTCCATTCAATTCTAGGTAAGAATAATTAATTCTTAATTTTGTTTCTCTTCATGTCGGGTGGTATATTAATTGCAATGTTCTGCTTGCGAAATCTAATCAAATGTGTGTGGTATACTAACAGACATTACGTGGACCATGTACACATTAAGGAAATTATAGATATGGAGAAAGAGTCCTAGCTACAAAGCCTTGTATCTCAGACTAAAATTATTTTTGTTCACACTCGTTTTTTCCGGGACATGCTGAATTGTCGGAAAAAAGGCCTCGTGAGGTCCCCGGTCATTGCACCTCTTTCACAAATCTTTGGAAGGATGTACGTCACATGGGGCATCATGTGGAGCTTTCCGGAGGTATATATGACATGTCCTCATCCCTAACAAGTTTCATGATCTTTTCTCGAGGATATTAGCTCATTTCTCTAAGAAAATTTTAGGCACAATCACATATTCTTGTTACCGCACTGATTCTCAGCTGGTCCATCACTGAGGTAAGACATTACTTCCAAAATAATGACTTCAAGGTTAATTTCACTGTTAAGACATCATGTGATTATAATACAGTACGTACCATGTGATCTTAAACTTATAGTAAACAAAATTTTCTGCTGTTCTGATTTGTTTTAGAATATGTCTAGTTTTGAGCATAGCAATAAAAGATTTCACTTATAATCACTAGAAACTAATGTTAGTATGTTGTTGGTTAATATCCTACAGGTCATCAGGTATCCATTCTTTGGTATGAGGGAAACATTTGGGATTGCACCTTCCTGGCTCTTATGGCTAAGGTAATCGTGTGTTCCAATTGAAGAACGGTAACAGTATTTAAGTTAACGTAAACTTGAAAAATAATTAGGGCATTTTTATAAACAAAAATTGAAGTTTCTTTCTTTACTATTTGCGTACCAATTTTTTTGCAGGTACAGCACATTCCTCGTTTTATATCCTATCGGCCTATATAGCGAGGTTGGCCTAATCTTTGTTGCCATGCCTTCCATGAAGGTAACCCATATTAAAAATCGAAGATATAAGGACTTCTATGTTGGTAATATGGTAATATTCTTGTCACAAACAAGCTCTGATATTTGTGGTTTAACACAGACATCAGGGAAATACTGCCTTAGTATGCCTAATAGATGGAATTTCTCCTTCGAATTTCGCTACTTCACGGTTGCCCTTATGCCTCTTTATGTTCCAGGTGGGCACTCTAACTTCTCGGAATTGTCCTTCAATTTTGAACCGCAAAATATATATAGCGAATTTTAGTTTAGAAGCTTATATTCATCACCATAGAAGCCGGCAAATTTGTATTTCCTTGAGTCTACCATCCCGTGACAACATGGCATCTTATCAATCCTTAAATAAGGTTAAAATTATAGTTTCTTTCATCAACTATTGGGTTCTAATCGTTCAAATAAGTGTTGAAGAAACATCGTATATACTTTAGAGGGGCACTCATTTTTTAGATAGATAGGGGTTTCCGAGGTTCAAAGGTGAAGTTGGCAAAGATTTTGACTGGGCTTGCCACTGACCATCAATTTGATAGTCATGAGATGTTCCTACGATAAAAAACAAAGAGACAATATACCAGGAGCCTTCCGGATCTTTGCACCACATAAGACAAAATCGTGATGTAAATCCATCCTCTTGACTAGAGCTAAGTTAATCCTGTATTCATGGATCAAATGTGAAACTAGACTTACGGGATATGTTTGCATCGAAAAGTAGGATACCACCTAGATACCTAATCTTAATAAGAATAATAAATTTAGTTTTGTGGAAACTAAATATGAATTTTAATATACACAACTTGTTTGGTTGTATGCAGGATTTACATACTTGTACGGTTATATGATCGCTAGCCGGAAGAAGGTGTTGTCAGCGGCAAAAACTGCTTGATACTGCTACGTACAACTTGAGAAATAATGTTTAAAGTGATAGAACATGGAATGCCATAATAAAGAACAAATGAAACACTAGCTTCAAGCTAGTGTTTTTATGTAGTATTTGGGTTGTATTGGTTTCGACCAGCTATGGCAATAAATGGCTCGTTGTTGAGTGGATTTCATACCGATTTTTATATTTTTAAAGCTAGATAGTTGATACGTCATAAACATATCCTTAATTTCTGATGTTCCATGTTGTTTTGTTATTGTTTCCCACATGTTTGCTATACATTTTATGTCATTTTTATCGATTTTCCAGACTAACCTATTGACAAGATGCCACAGAGCCAGTTCCCTGTTTTCTGCTGTTTTTAGTTTCAGAAAAGTTGTTCTGGAAATATTCTAGGAATTGGTAAATTCGAATCCCAGAAGTCATATAAATCCCGGAGGTTCCACAGAGTCCCGAAAAGACCCGGAGGAGGGCTCAGTGGGCCCACACCATAGGGTGGCCCCCCTTGTCCGCGCCAGGGGGTGGTGTGGGCCCCCCAGACCTCCGCCGCCTTTTCCCTTTCGCCTATATAATCCCACCGAGACGTAAACCCTAATATGACACCACTTTTACCCGAGAAACACCCGAGGACGCCGTCACCGTCATCCCGAGATCGGGACGGTTCTGGAGCTCTCCCCGGCACCCTGCCGGAGGGGGAAATCATCACCGGAGGAGTCTACACAACCATGCCCTCCTCCGAAGTGATGCGTGAGTAGTTCATCCCTAGACTACGGGTCCATATCAGTAGCTAGATGGTTGTTCTCTCTACTTTGTACCTCATGTTTAGATCTTGTGTGCTGCCTAATATGATCAAGATCATCTTTATGTAATGCTACATGTTGTGTTTGCTGGGATCTGATGAATGTTGAATGCTATGTCTTTTGATTATCATTCTATCATGTTATCATCATGCTTATGTTATTTATGATCTTGCATGCTCTCCGTTGTTACTAGATGCTCTAGCCAAGTAGATGCTAGTAACTCCAAGAGGGAGTATTTATGCTCGATAGTGGGTTAATGCCTCCTTTTCATTAGGGAGAAAACAACAACGCTTTGTATAAGGATGATGTTATTGTTTACATTACACATTTTTTAAAGTATAGTATGGGCACCTAGAGGGGGGTGAATAGGTGCTATGACCAATTTTAATTTTTCTTCACAATTAGGCTTGACACAAAGGTAAATTCTCTAGATAGTGCAACAAAGTTGAATTTACCTATATGACAAGGATAGCAACTAATGCAACGAGTACAACAATAAATGCAGCAAGTACAAGTGAGTAAAGAAAAGGGAACGATATAACCGATAGGAAGCACGCGGAGACACGATGTATTCCCGAGTTCCTCCTTGTTAAGGGAGTACGTCTTGTTGGAGGGGTGTGAGGTCGCCATGAAGGCATACTCAACGCCACAAAGGCCTCACCCTATTCTTCGATGAACCTCTCCACAAAGGCCTAGTTCACCTTCCACTATTGATCCCCTTTGAGACGGGAATCGAATCCTTTACAAACAAGCATGGGGAACACACCCACAACCAAATTGGGGCTCCCAACTATAAAAAATCACCAAGATTAGCAAGAAGTCTAGGTTCTCCGCAAGAGGAAACCCTAGGAAAGGATCCCTCAAGCTAATGAGGGGGGAATGGAAATCCGGTTGGTGAAGATGTAGATCCGGTGCTTCTCCTTCAATCCTCCAAGTTTCAATGAGTTTGGGTGGAGGCAATGGGAGATCTAGCTTGGTGGGTGAGCTCCATTAATGGGGACTTCAATTATGGATGAGCTACCCCTTGGGGAAGAAAGGAGGCATCTATTTATAGCTCCACCACAAAACTAGCCGTTTTATGCAGTGTCCACGTGCAATCCGGAATCACCCGGAATAATTTTGGCCTCCCGAAATAATTCCGGAGCAATCCGGATTGCAACAGAAGTTTTCACGGTGAAGTCGGAATCCCTCGGGATTACTCCGGATTGCTCCGGAATAATTCCGAATGGCAACAGAGGTTTTTGCGGCCAAGTCGGAATTCCTCTAGAATAAATCCGGACCCCGGAAATCATGCCGGATTGCAACAGAGAAATTGGCGGTCATGTCGGAATCCATCTAGAATGGTCTCGAATAATTCCGTGTTGCACAAAAAAGTCGGAATTCTGTTGATCTTTTATCTTCTTCACCATTTCATTGACACCGTTTATGTGCTGATAATGATTATATCCTGTCAACAAATAGCACACACGGTTAAAACTCCTTTATGTTGTTAACAAACACACAAAACACAGAGATATCGAAAATGCACTTTCAATCTCGCCCTTTTTGGTGTTTGATGACAACATAAATATTCACGGGGATAACCAAGTTGAACATAAAGAAATGGTCTCCAAAAAATAGACGGATCTCATCCTCAATATGTGTCGTGAGGCACACAATTCATAGGATTTGCTCCCCCTATGTTTTGGACACCAAGCAGTCTAAACAAGTTCACAATACATGCATATAGATAATAATAAAGTAAGCAAAGATGATAGTAGCATAACCACGGGTAGGGTGACACAACCAAGTCACAAGGTTCCACACGAATAATAAAAAGTTTGCAACGACGAAAACAAAACTAAAGAAACCAGAGCACAAGCCTATAAGATCTAAAATGAAGGCAAAAGACTCGTGCTCCCACCCTTGCAAAGCTCGTGAAATCCTAATAGGAGACTCCTTCTCCCCCTTTGGCATCAAAGACGCCAAAAAGGGAAAACGAGTCCAAATAGTGTCCCAAGAGATCATTCGACGCCATCATCTCCTCCGCGGTTCTCCTCTTCCTCTGCCTCTTCCTCCTCTTCATACTCACGATCTCCAAGGTTGCCAGCATCATCAAAGTCATCCTCAGAAGATTCCTCCTCATCATCAACATCAGCTGGAGGCACCCCAAAGTAGAAATCATCATCATAGATCTCGGGCATCTCAGTGGGAACATAGACAGCAACAACAAGAGATGGAGGATCCTCAGGCACAGCTATCCCAGCAGCTCTACAGTCAGCGTTCTGAATGCAGCGATTCTCCTTGGCCAACTCCCTAGCCTCATGGGCAGTCGCCCTAGTGTCACTGAACATACTGAACATGGCCTTGAAGAATTTGGCAATGCCACTAGAGGGACGATGAGAGGCACCACTCGAAGAAGCATAAGGACTACTAATAGGTGATTTGGACTTGGCCCTGGTGTACTCAGGAATGTCTAGACCACGAATGAGAGAAGGCACCATCTTCTTGCCCTTGACCACTGGAAATTCATCCACGATCTCAACTCCCAGCTTGGCATTAATGAACCTCTGAATCAATGGGCCATAAGCTGGCTTCCTCTTCTCCATGATCCCAATACATATCTCACGGTACAGAATGTCCATCACATCAATCTTCCTCTGATTTTGAGGCCTAGTGAGCATCATGAGGTTCACCATAAAGGCCCTGATGGCTGAGTAGTCACCAGCCTTGACCACAATGGTGGCACGGAAGATCTTGGACAACATGTTGTAGTAGGGGTACATGTTGGAGTTGAATGGCCTAGTCTTTCCCTGAACATCAGGAGGATAGTAGAAATCCAAGATGGAGTTGTCAAACTCTGGGTTGTCATGCACCTTGAAACCATGATGACCATAAGTGGCCGTCCATCTGTAACCGAGAGCCTCAGAAAATTCAACCAAGGTGCTCGAGATCTTCTCTTCCCCAAACATCCAAGTCATAGTGCGCACGGCATCACCCGTGCAGTGAAGAGTGCAATAGAACTGAGCAATCAAGTCCGGACAATACTCACAATCAATCTCCATAAGTGGTGCCACATTCAGTTTCAACAAGAAAGCATGAACATGAAGAAGATCACCATTCTTGTGCCTATGATAGAAGTCCATGTCAATCTGCGTCTGCTCACAGACAAGAGGATTTTGAGTGGAATAGAAATCATCCCACGTCTTTTGTTGAAGGTTTGTCCAAAAACGTGGATCCTGACAAGTGGACTCAACAAAACGGTATGGGTTCTTCCTCTTGATATGCTTCCACTAAAAGATGGAGTAAGACTTCAGATCCCCTTCAGGCAGCTTCTCAACCTGATCATCATCACGATCCCGCCATGATAACCAGAGGTGCGACCCCTTTGAGGGCGAGCACCCCTTCCAGCGGAGGACTTCCTCTTGGTACCCGTACGACAGCCAGTACTTATGAATAGAGGAAATAGAGATAGCAGGGGATGAGTGCATATGAAAAACGGGAAACAAAAGAACTCCAAAAAGTATGATGAAGTGCAAGATTTCAAAATTTCTGGCAGGATCCGGAATTATTCCGAAGGGAGGTCCGGAATCATTCCGGAGGGTGGTCCGAAATTATTCCGGAGGGATCCGGATTGATCCGGAATTATTTTGGGACCCTCGATTTGACTCGAGAAATCCCCAAAAACTCGATTTCTTGGCTTACTAACTGCACCAAACTTTAAGGAAGACATTGGAAACGATCGTAGAGAGGAACTACGGTGCGGCAAATCGTGGGAGTGACAAATATGAGATAGATCTAAGTCTAGATTAGAAGTTGTTTAGACTAGATCTAAGATGCCATGGGAACTCGGTAACGAGATTAGCCAAGTATGAATTAGTTGATAGGAACTCGGATCTAGATCAAACCCTAGGTGAGATTTCATCACTAGTGGAAACAACCCCTATCGTCCAGGGGGCAAAACTCCATTCGTCCCGGTTGCACAAAAATCCGGGACAAATGCTATGCATTGGTCCCGGTTTGTGTGCCCGGGGAAGCAGAAATCACCTAAGGGCATCTGTCCCGGTTCGTGGGGAGGCATTGGTCCCGGTTTGTGGCACGAACCGGGGCCAATGCCTCGCCACAGGCCACGTGGCACGCGCATGGGCATTGGTCCCGGTTCATTCCACAAACCGGGACCAATGCCCCCCCTTCCCCTACATATAATGCCTCACAGCCCCCTTCCATCTTTTTTGTTTGGCTTGTAGGAGTGAGAGAGGTGGGTGTTAGTGTGTGTTATTTTACTATGCACACGAGGTGTTCGACGAAATACCCGAGCCACACATAAGCTCACTGAAAATGGTATCTTCGACCGGGGTTAACAAACTTATCTTTTTCATCTGTAAATGATACATAAAAAAGTAATATTTGTCGATGTACTGTGGTCATTTCTCTAAGAGATAACAAACATTTCTCTATTGAATATGTTATTGTAATGTATTTTTATAAAATTAATTATACGATGCAGATGGATGCACGACAGCGATGGCTGTACGGTGACCGACACACTTCCGAGTATATGGCAGGCCTGAATGCATTTCTCGTTGTACCTCAGGCGAACAAAGATAATGGCTTTATGTGTTTCCCATGTGTTGATTGTCGGAACGTCAGGGAGCACTCTTCCCCGAGAATCCTTCACGGTCACCTACTTCGGAGAGGTTTCATGCCCAACTATAATTGCTGGACCAAGCATGGAGAAAGAGGGGTTGTGATGGAAGACAATGAAGAAGAAGAATAAGAAGAAGAAGATCCTTTGTTCCCTGAATACGGTGAGACTGCAATGGAAGACAATGCAGAAGAAGGAGGTGATCAAGAACAGGCATCAGAAGAGCCCGATGATGATCTTGGCCGAGTTATTGTTGATGCAAGGGAAGACTGTGAATGTGAATTGGAGAGGTTGAAGCTGGACAACATGTTACAGGATCACAAAAAGTTGTTGTACCCAAATTGCGAAGATGGTAGCACAATGCTCGGTACCACACTGGAGTTGCTGAAATGGAAGGCACAGAACGGTGTGACTGACAAGGCATTTGAGAGTTTACTTCAACTAATGAAGCCGAAGCTTCCAAAGGACAACGAATCGCCTGAGAGTACGTACGAAGCAAAGAAAACTCTCTGCCATCTAGGATTAGATGTGCATAAGATACATGCATGCATTAATGACTGTATCCTCTACCGCGGTGAGAAGTACGAGAATTTGGATGAATGTCTGGTATGCACTGCACTGTGGTATAAGATCAGAGCAGATGACCCTGGTTATGTTGACGGCGAGCCCCCCGTAAGAGGATTCCTGCTAAGGTGATGTGGTATGCTCCTATAATACCACAGTTGAAACGTCTGTTTAGAAACAAAGAGCATGCTAGGTTGTTGCGATGGTACAAATAATACCGTAAGAAAGACGGAAAGTTGAGACACCCCGCCGATGTATCGCAGTAGAGAAAGATCGAGAGAGACTTCCCGGACTTTACGGGAGAGGCGAGAAACTTATGGTTTGGTCTAAGTATAGATGGCTTTAATCCTTCTGTGGAGCAGAGCTCCAGTCATAGCACCTGGCCCGTAACTCTATGTATGTACAACCTTCCTCCTTGGTTGTGCATGAAGTGCAAGTTCATTATGATGTAAGTTCTCATCCAAGGCCCGAGGCAACCTGGGAACGACATTGATGTATATCTAAGACCATTAGTGGAAGAACTCTTACAATTGTGGGGCAAACCAGGTGTACGTGTGTGGGATGAGAACAAACAAAATCCATTTGACCTACGGGCAATGCTTTTCGTAACCATCAATGATTGGCCTGCTCTTAGTAACATTTCCGGACATACAAACAAGATATACGATGCATGCACACACTGTTTAGATAAGACTGACAATGTTTATTTGGATAAATGTAAAAAGGTTTTATACCTGGGGCATCGTAGATTTCTTCCGATCAAGCATCCCGTAAGAAAGAAAGGAGGGAAACATTTCAGAGGTGAGGCAGATAACCGGAAGAAGGCTGACCTCCGTAGTGGTAATGATTTATTCGATATGGTCAAGGACCTAAAAGTAATCTTTGGGAAGGGTGATGGCTGCCAACCTGTTCCGGACGGCCCTGATAAGTGCGCACCCATGTGGAAGAAGAAATCTATATTTTGGGAGCTACCCTATTGGAAAGTTTTAGAGGTCCGGTCTTCAATCGACGTGATGCACGTGACAAAGAATCTCTGCGTCAACCTGCTATGCTTCCTGGGCGTGTATGGGAAGTCAAAAGATACGCCATAAGAACGGAGGACCAGCAACGTATGGAAGATCCAAGCAACAAGCACACGGATACAGGGCACCATTACTTAAGGAGCTACGCTCTTACTAAAGCAGAGAAGGAAATATTTTTTGAACTCCTTTATAGTATCAAGGTTCCGTCTGGCTTCTCGTCGAATATAAAGGGGATAATAAACATGGCAGAGAAAAAATTCCAAAACCTGAAGTCTCATGACTGCCACGTGATTATGACGCAGTTGCTTCCGATTGCATTGAGGGGGCTTCTACCGGAAAATGTTCGAGTACCCATTGTGAAGCTATGTGCATTCCTCAACGCAATATCTCAGAAGGTAATCGATCCAGAAATTCTGGCAAGATTACAGAGGGATGTGGTCTAGTGTCTTGTTAGTTTTGAGTTGGTGTTCCCACCATCCTTCGTCAACATTATGACTCATCTCCTGGTTCACCTATGTGAAGAGATTCATATTCTCGGTCCGGTATTTGTACACAATATGTTCCCCTTTGAGAGGTTCATCGGAGTCTTGAAGAAATATGTTCATAACCGTGCTAGGCCAAAAGGAAGCATATCGAAGGGCTATGGAACAGAGGAGGTCATTGTGTTCTGTGTTGACTTTATTCGTGACCTTAAAACGATTGGTGTTCCTGAATCGCGGCATGATGGGAGACTGAGGGGAAAAGGAACGCTGGGAAAGAAAACAATGATACCCAGGGACGGGAATTCTTTCACCAAAGCACACTACACAGTTCTACAAAATTCTATGTTCGTGGCTCCGTATCTCGAGGAACAAAAGAATATTGTACGCTCCACAAACCCGGGGAAGGATGACTCATGGATTAAATGCAAACACATGGAGACTTTCGGAAGTTGGTTGCAAACACATCTTATAAATGACACCACTGTTGATGATCAGATGTACATGTTGGTCGGGTCACCATCTTCGACTATTGGGAGTTTTCAAGGGTACGAGATAAATGGGAATACATTTTACACGATCTCCCAAGATAAGAAGGGCACCAACCAAAACAGTGGTGTCCGCTTTGATACAACAAACGAGAATGGAAAAATGACACATACTATGGTTACATAGAGGAGATATGAGAACTTGACTATGGACCTTCTTTTAAGGTCCCTATGTTCAAGTGCAAATGGGTCAACCTGAATGGAGAAGGGGTAAAGGTAGACCCGCTTTACGGAATGACAACAATGGATCTCAACAATATTGGTTACAATGACGAACCATTCGTCCTATACAATGATGTGGCTCAGGTATTCTATGTGAAGGACATGTCCTCCAGACCGAAAAAAAGAAAAAATAAGCAAACAAATACATCATACGATGAGCCGAAGCGTCACATACTTCTTTCAGGGAAAAGAAACATCGTGGGAATCGAGGACACGACAGACATGTCAAAAAATTATAATAAGTTTGATGAAATTCCACCCTTCACAGTGAAAGCTGACCTCACCATCCCGTTAAACAATGAAGATGCTCCATGGTTACGGACGAAGCGATCATAAGCAAGGGACAAGGGTTCATGGACCATCTCTACACGAAGAAAATTCAGAGGACTAGATAAGGATGTTGTTGGTGATGTGTAATAATAAACGTGGAATACATGATCATAATTCTGTTGAAAAAGTGTTCACAAATATTGTTGCACCGGCGCTCGCGCCCATATTGCACACAAACATGCATCTTGGATATATAGATAAAAAAAGGCAGTACATAATGGCAAGAGTGGATCTAAACCTAAACAGAGAGCATAGATATCTACATAATGGCAAGAATGGATCTGATATCTGCTAGTCATACTCCTGCCTAGGAGTATAGTACTCCGACTCGTAGTCGTGGTAGTCGCCGCCGTCGTCGTCACTCTCGTCGGACGGTGCTCTGGACTCCCTCGGAGGATCACGACTCCAGGATTGGGCGTGAGGGTAGCGCAAGTGGGGGTTATCGCCAACCCTGATGTAGTTCATGACCCTCTGAAGAGTCCGTCCGCCGCCCCACCACAGTCGACGACCGGCCTCGTTGAAGTTCGAAGGAGGCGGGCCGTTCTCCTCGTACCTGGCGAGCGCACTCTCACGCCGATTAATGAACAAGGTGTCCCAAGTAGGGCGGTAGTCAGGATTCCAACCAGGATTCCTCCGCTGCTCCGGCGTGAGCTCATGTTAGTAGTGGTTCGTGATGGCCGCCCGACACGCCACACCTTGAGGAAGAGGAGGGACCGGCACTCCTCCGGCGCTCAGCATCCCACCGGCGGGAACGCTGTTGCCGGGCGGGCAGGGGTAGTTCGAGGGGGAAAGTGCCTCCGCCTGGATGAAGGTTAGAGTGGGTACAATAGAAGCCATGAGAGAGTGGTGAGTTTATATGTGTTTATGTCAATGGTGTGGCAATGTATACATATATATAGTGAGAAGAAAACATATCCCTTTAGTCCCGGCCTGTTTTACCAACGGGGACGAAATGGTTCGGGTTTTGTTGGGAAACGGATCGTCCCTTTAGTCCCGGCCTGTTTTACCAACCGGGACGAAATGGTTAGGGTTTCGTTTGGACCAATCAAGAAGAATCACACGGATCGTGTGTTTCTTTCAAGCGCTTGTGAGTCGTTCGATCAAGGGTGTGTTTCTTTCGAGCTGTTGTGAGCCGTTCGATCAGGGCTACAGTGTGTTTCTTTCGAGCGGTTGTGAGCCGTTGGATCAGGGTGTGTCTTAACCGTTGGATCAAAACCCTAGCATAACAATTTGTGATCAAGAGGACCCTATATATAGCCCACCTTCATACACCGGTCAGTTCATCGACCAAATACAAAACATCCGGATTCGCCAGCATACGTCCTGCCATGCATTTGGTATGCATATATGCACTCAGTAGACACGGCAGGGTTGTATGCTAGCGATACCGATTGTTGTGTTCTACATCCTCCCTTTAAGGTTTGATACATCATTCAGTTCATCGACCATATACAAATCATCCGGATTCGCTATCATACGTCCTGTCGTGCATTTGGTATGCATATATGCACTCAGTAGCAACGGTAGGGCTGTACGGTGGCGATACCGATTGTTTTGTTCTACATCCACCCTTTAAGGTTTGATACATCATTCAGTTCATCGACCGAATACAAATCATCCGGATTCGCCATCATACGTCCGACAGTTCTTTTGATATGCATGTATATATGCACTCAATAGCCACGGTCGTCGAGTATGATGGCGATACCGATTGTTTTGTTCTACATCCCCCTTGAAGGTTTGATAAAAGGTTTTATATATCATTCAGTTCATCGACCGAATACAAATCACCCGGATTCGCCATCATACGTCTGACCGTTCTTTTGATATGCATATATGCACTCAATAGCCACGGTCGGGCTGTATGATGGCGATACCGATTGTTTTGTTCTACATCACCCCTTGAAGGTTCATCGACCGAATACAAATCACCTGGATGCCTTGTATGCAACGAAACTATGTAAATGCATGGAGTTATTATGAATTGGTCTGAAGCGCACTTATTATAAATTTAACGTACCTTGTTCTGTATTTGAAACGTGTGGAGTTATTATTTGAAACATAAAGGATATAATGGAAAACAAAATAAAACAATAGAAAACATAAAGGAAATAATGGAAAACATCTAGGAAACAATAGAAAACAAAAAATGTAACAACAGAAAACAATATAAAATATAAAGGAAAACAATAGAAAACATAAAGGAAAACAATAGAAAACATAAAGGAAACAGCAGAAAACAAAATAAAACAAGAGAAAAGAAAAAAGAAACAATAGAAAACAAAATAAAACAATAGAACACATAAAGGAAAACAATACAAAACAAAATAAAACAAGTGAAAATAAAAAGGAAACAAGAGAAAACAAAATAAAACAATAGAACACATAAAGGAAAACAATAGAAAACATAAAGGAAACAATAGAAAACAAAATAAAACAAGAGAAAACAAAATAAAACATGAAGGAAAACCAAATAAAACATAAAGGAAACAATAGGAAAAAAAATAAAACAAGAGAAAACAAAATAAAACAAGAGAAAACAAAATAAAACATAAAGGAAAACAATATAAAACAAAAAATAATTAAAAATAGGCCATTCGTCCCGGTTTTTGCAAACAACCGAGACGGTTGCCCCCCCCCCCCCACTGAGCGCGTTACACGTACCCCGGCGACAAAAAAAAATTAGGCATCCGTCCCGGTTCATAGGGACAACCGAGACGAAAGGGTCATTCGTCCCGGTTGTTCCTACGATCCGGGACGGATTCCCGTGCCTATATGTACGCGTATCCTTCCCTCCCCAAATTCATAACTGCGTGCAGGGAAGGATGAACCGATGCTGCCAGGCTGCTCAAATTCTCCATCGCGCCGGACGCCGCCTGTCGCCGCACGCCCGTCGCCGCACTTCTCCGTCGCGTCGCCCGCGCCGCCCTCCATCGCACCGCCCTTGATCCCGTCGCGCGCGCCGTACGTCCTCCTCCGTCGCGCCGCCAATAGCCCGCGCGCGCGGCACCTCCACTGCCCGCGCCGGCCGCCGCCCTCTGTCGCGCTCCCGAGCGGAGGTAAGGTCTGCCTCCATCGCGTCCTAAACAGAGGGCTTTTTTTTGTTTATTTGCTTTTTTACTTGTTGTTTTTGTTTTTACTTTTTTATTAGTGTTAGAAATGTTAGAATCATTATTTATGAATTATTACAAATGTTAGGAATTTTAGATTTGTTAGAATTGACTTAGGAATTTTAGTGTTAGAAAATTAGACTTAGAAAAAATTTAGTGTTAGAAAAATTTACAAAGAAAAATTAACTTAGAAAAATTAACTTAGAAAATTAGACTAAGAAAATTTACTTAGGTATATCACTTATGAATTTTTAGAAAATTTCACTAAGTTAGTGTTAGAAAATTTCACAAAGTTAGAAAAATTTAACTAAGTTAGAAAATTATATCACTAAGTTAGAAAACTATTTCACTAAATTATGACCATCTTGTTCCTGTTAAGAGGTACTACGTGCGGTGGTGATCCGGGGAAAGGAACGAATGCGAGCGTTTCTCGATTTCTTTCGAAATAAATAATGTCACATATGTAATATGTTTCGTGAGATCCGGATGAAGCTGAACCCTTTAGTGCACATTAATGGTGACATTCCTCAGAAATCCCTTCCGGGGTTTGGAAGAATGTCGCTGTTATGTATGTGCACAAAAGGGTCTAGATTTTTCCGGATCTCACTATTACATATATGATGTTGTTCAGTTTTAAAGATGTCCAGAAATCCTTCCTTCCCCCGCATCGCCATCACGTGTACTTACCTCGTAACAAGCACAAAATGTGAAGGTCCAACTGCACATCAAGGCCCGATGACCATCTTGTTCCTGTTAAGAGGTTCTACAGGCGGTGGTGATCCGGGAAAAGGAGGAAGATGGAGGTTTCTGAAAATCTTTGGAACTAAATAACGTCACGTATGTAATATCGTGAGATCCGAACGAAGTTGAACCCTTTTGTGCACATACGTAATGGTTACATTCCTCAGAAATCCCTTCCGGGGTAATGAAGAATGTCCACATTATGTACGTGCACAAAAGGGTCTAACCTTGTTCGGATCTCACAATATTACATATATGATTTTGTTTAGTTTCAAAGATTTCCAAAAATCCTTGTCTTCATCCTTCTCCGGATCGCCATCGCATGTACTTACCTCGTAACAAGCATAAAATGTGAAGGCCCGATGACCATCTATGCCCGATGACCATCTTATTCCTGTTAAGAGGTACTACAGGAGGTGGTGATCCGGGAAAGGAGGAAGATGGAGGTTTCTAGATTTTTTTGGAACTAAATAACGTCACATGTGTAATATCGTGAGATCCGAACGAAATTAAACCCTTTAGTGCACATGCGTAATGGTGACATTCCTCGGAAATCCCTTCCGGGGTTATGAAGAATGTCCTCATTATGTATGTGCACAAAAGAGTCTAACCTTGTTCGGATCTCACGATATTACTTATGATTTTGTTTAGTTTCAAAGATTTCCAAAAATCCTTGTCTTCATCCTTCTCCGTCTCCCCATCACGTGTACTTACCTCGTAACAAGCACAAAATGTGAAGGCCCGATGACCCTTGCCTTTGATTTTCTTTAGTTTCTCAGGAACCCTTGTCTTCATGCTTTGTGTTTAACTTTAATCTTATTTCTATCATATTTCTCCATTTACTATTTTTTACTAAGTTAGAAACACTAAGGTATTCTACTTAATTACGGAATATTTACTTAGTCCGGACTTGTTTTTAGTTCATGTCTCTGTTGGACCCGCCGGGCGATGTCCGGGACTGGGCCCCGCCGGGCTGGCACTGGGAGCTCCTTAGTACCGGGGCACGCGGCTTGGTGAGAAATCCGGGTGACGTGGTCGATCCGGATATTCTTTGGTGGCCATCGCGTGGGCCACGCTCGCTGCGGAGAGAGCCGGCCCATGAGGAGGTGGTACAACAGCGTATCAGGGAGGAGGACGAGCACGTCCGTTGCTACATGTACTTGCTCGATAGGCAGTATAGCAGCAGTTGGTCGATATTTCGGAGGGTTCCTTACCACGTGAGCTATGACCCTATGAGGGTTCCTTATCTATGGATGCGTAGCAGCCGCGACTCAGCACCCCGCGGCTTAGGACCCGGTCGGAGTTAGTTAGTTTGAGAGATATCATGAGACTATGTATAAGTGATATTATTTGATCGTGATGTATTAGGGTTAAATAAAATGAACCCGAGCTATATGTAACTCTTGGTGTGTAGTATCATACGTTTAAATATTTCATGAATATGTTGCTCTTTTTGTGTATTATCTATAAGCAATTTTGATGAAATTAATGGATCATTAGTTATTATCTGTAAGGAATTTTGATGAAATGGATCTGGAACATATAGTTACTATTTTTGTGTATTTTCAGAATATATAGTATGGAGCCAAGAGACGAAGATGCGGAAAACTTGCTCGAGGGTTTCATCCGCAGGGCCGACGGAGAGACCGATGTGAGCCAGTGGATGAACAACTCCAGTGATGGAGATCCGGAGCTCACCCGGGGAGACGTCTCTACTGAGGGAGAAGCTGACGGCTCCGGTGAGGGAGAAGCCGATGACTACGGTGAGGGAGAAGCCGACGGCTCCGATAAGGGAGCAGCCGACGGCCCCGGTGGCGCCGTACAAATTACAAACACCGGCTCCGAGTTGCATATATAGTTATGTTAATTAATGAAGCATCGATTGTCTATCTACATGTATTAACAGTCTTTATATTTTTAGCCATCCGGTTCAAGCATATCAACCGGAAAAAAGATAAACGAGGCTCAACAAAGAAGTTGAAAGATACAGAAAGATATAGGATCGACACGATCGCAGCAGACGGCGCACCCGAGCTTCTCGCTGATGTTGCCCAAAAATTTGTGAAGCAATGCGGAGTGATAGTTAGAGATCACATACCGATCACTGTTCATGAGTGGAATCAGCAAAAACATCCGCGGAGACAAGGAATTTCATATGTTAGCAAAATAGCCAAAGATCATCTTTTCTCGATGATCTTGTCTAATTTCAACTTACCCTTACCAGAGGTGTACGAGAATGAGGAGGATGTGAATGAGGCCGATGTTACTAAAATGAAAAGTGAGATACGGGAAAAGGTCTAGGCGTGGACCCTGAAAAAGATAGCCGAGCAATTCAAAAAATGGAAGAAAAGAATGAACCTTGACTATGTTAAGAAGGGCAAGACTCCAGATTTCACTCAAGGGTATGAGAGAATAAAACCCTTAGAGCATCCACAACGCATGGGGCGCTAGTACGAGCGCTAATGAGCAGTTAGGCCATGCATGTAAGCGTCGGCAGCTTAAACTCTGAATTTTGTACTAACTAATTAGGCGTCAGGCTCTTAGTTAAGCGTCGGTGCCACTAAAACGACCGGGAATAGGGGAAAACAACTGGGATTTAATCCCTGGCGCCCCTAAACAAGCGCCCCATTGTGGGTGCTCTTATGGGCAGAGTTTGTGAAGTACAAGCTGTCAGAGAATGAACAGGAAAGGACAAAAAAAAATGAGAAAAACGCCGCAAAAAAGGTATATCACCATGTTATGGGGCAAGCTGGCTACAAGGGTTCCAGTCCCAAGTGGGAGAAATGGGAGAACGACATGCTTCAGCTGGGGATCACTCCAGCCGTTCTTGTGGGTCGAGCGGACAAGGTCATGGTTCTACGGGCATGGGGGCACGTTGGACGCCGAAGGAAAAGCAATCTATAACCTATGGAATAAAGAGAATCCTCTACCCATAGAAAGTCTGAGAACAGCAATAAAGGACGTTAAAGAGGGGAAGTTCGTGCCAGATAGAGAGAACGACGAGCTCACACGCGCCCTCGGGAATAAGGAACACGTAGGACATACACGAGGCAAAAAAGGCAATCCTCCATGGAGTATTGGGTTCGACGACACCAAAAAAAAATACCACGATAGAAGCCGTCAACGGAAAAAGGACGCGGAGGCAGCTGAAGCAGAGAGTCAGGCAAACTGGAGGCGTCAACTTGAAGATCAGATAAAGCTGACGCCGGATGTAGAAAAGAAGCATCAGGACCAAATTAACACACTTAGCCAGCAGATAGTGTATACCGGCGTACCACACACGGTAGAAGGGGAAGTCGAGGCTACCGGCGCCGCACATTCTCATCGGAAAAGCTGCGTTGCGTCCACGCAGCTACCGGGTGATGATGCACCGCCGATGATTCACCCGGTGGATGATGTCATGGAGATGACAACCTGTGAGCTCCACGTGAACGTCGTCAATATAACCATCAAGGTGGCGGCCGGCTATGTCTTACCAATTGGCAACGAACCAACTCACCATAGTCTTCCGGTTCCACGGGGCTACGCTGTTGTTGAGGTCGATGAAGTTGTCAACAGATTCGAGCGGGTAAAGCTTGATTTCCCTGAAGGTGAAGACGAAGTTGACTGAACTCGTAGAAGCCAAGAACTTGACCGTTCTATGGCTAAAGGAATGCATTGTGCTCCCAAATCAGACGGCAAGGCCATCGAATCCTCGCCATTCTCCAGCGCAACAGTCTCCAGCGCGGTCTTCTTCACCATGCATGCCGTCTCCAGCGCGGTCGCCTACGTCGTGGATGTCTCCACCGCGGTCGCCTATGCCGCCGCGTCAGCCTTATCCACCGCGGTCGCCTACGCCGTCACGTCGGCCTTCTCCACCACGGTCGCCTACGCTGCTGCGTCAGCCTTCTCCGCCCACTAAGTTTCTGCGGAAAAGTAAAAGATTACCCAAACGTCAACGGTCACCCCTCCCGAAGGTATCAAAGGAGGTACCCAAGTTACCTTACGACTATACTCCTGAGGAAAACCAGAAAATAACAAGGGACGAATATGAGGCGTGGAAATCGAAGCGTAAGGAGAAGAAAAAGGCAGATTTCCCCGATACCGAAGAAGATGTAGAACGAGATTGGAAAATGGTGAAGACTCTTCATCAACCTAAGCCGAGTCTGTCATCTGACTATGACCGACCTATTCTGAAGTCACACCAGGAAATGGTGCGGTCGACGAAGAGTAGTAGCGCAAGCGAGAAAAGGGGGAAATCAGTTGCCCAGCTCGGAGAGCAGAAAAAACAATCCATCTCCCCGCTCAAAGTGATTTCCAATACTCAGGTGAGGCCGAGCACTAATATTGCTGACGAGCAAATTGATCCAGAGTTTATAACACTGTACGCAGACAGGGCAGCTGTTGCGGGTTTGTCCATTGTTGAGTATATGCAAACAATATACTACTTCCCCGAAGCTGAATGTGCGTACAAATACCAGTACGGGAAGCCTCTCGTCAAACCCGAGGAGATAAAGGATCTACCAACGAAAATGTGAAGAGTGCATAGTTGGTATATGGAAGCCGCTGAGAAATCTCGGGACTTGATATGTCTCCGCGTTAAGGACGAGCACTATGGGTATGGAGATGGAATGGTTCTGATTGAATTTGACGAATTGTTTCAGTTATTCCAGCAGCAGGCCCTCGACAAATCTATTGTTAGTGCCTATTGTCCGTAAGTAATTATTTCTCTAGCTCACCTCGTTCATTGCATATTCATATATATATATATATATATATATATAGTACACTCATTATATTATAATTGCAGAATGAAGATTCTTGAATGCAAAAAAGGTCAAATCTATGATATTGGGTTCATTGACCCACATTTTGTTAATCATAAGACTCTTGAGCTATCTGCAAAGGATACATAACATAATATTCTGAGGGAAATAATGTTTCACCAACACCGACGAGAAATACTATTTCCTTACAACTTCGGCTTAGTGTTACTTTGTTGTACACATTCTGTTTTCCTTACTCGATGTTCACTGTATAATTGATGAGTTCTGCGTGCGCAGCTTCCACTATATTCTGCTAATCTTCCAAGTTGACAAAGCAAAAGTAATGGACCCAAAACGTAAACCCCTAGCGATGTGGGCGGACATGCAGGAAATGATCCAGCGGTAATTTCAATCCTTATTATTTTCAGTCTTTATATATGGCACTACAACGACTACTTTGTTTCATTTTCGGATATCAAGTAATTACTAACTCTTTTTATTCTTTTTCTTTCTCGGGTAGCGTTTGGGAGAGGTTCACAAAAAAGTCACCCGGTGAATGGAAATCAGCGCTTACATTTGACGTTGTGCAAGTAAGTACTATCTAGATCCGCGCATATCTCCTTGATTCTAGTGTCGATGCCATTATCATGGCTGGTTGATTATTATTTTGATTGAAACCATTTCTCGTAAAGTGCTTGCAACAAGGAGACGGAAATCACTTGTGTGGATACTACGTCTGCGAGTTCATTCGTCAGACGACCTGTGCCAAGGGCACAGATTTAAACAAACTTCATGTACGCCTGTCGTCAATTTTTCTTATTACCATCTATTTTAGTTACTTAGTTTCATTAATATATATTGACCACTCTTATTTATATTAGATCGAACGGCTCCGGGACAGTCTTCTATCAAGGGACCGCATACGAGAAATTCAGTAGGAAATTGCGGGATTCTTAGATGCAGAGGTCCTAAATGTAAATGGAGAGTACTATAGCGCCAGTTGGGACTAAATTTGATTTTGTAATTCACTCCATTGGTCATGTAATATGCTCGATATACTTTGCTTTTGTAATATAAGTGTTCTTTCTTTTCCTATATATATGTATTACTTATTCACTCGTGGGATCCGGGAGCTCCGGGGAGGGGCCACCGAGGCTCCTCTCTTCTCGTGGGATCCGGGAGGTCCGGGGAAGGGCCACCGGGCTACTCTCTCTTCTCCTAGGATCCGGGTGGTCCGGGAAAGGGCCACCGGGCTCCTCTCTTCTCCTAGGATCCGGGGAGGGGCCACCAGGGCTCCTCTCTTCCCATGGGATCCGGGAGGTCCGGGGAGGGGCCACCGGGAGGTCTGGTAATCGCAAAACATAAAAAGGAAAATAATAAACAAAAAACATACAAACTCTACCGCGGCAGAGAAAAGGGACAAAACCCTGCCGCGGCAGAAGGGGCATGCATCCCGGTTCGTGTTACGAACCGGGACTAATAGCCCTGGCCAGGTTCCAGACAAACTGCCACGTGGTCAGCCCCATTTGTCCCGGGTCCTGGCACAACCGGGACCAATGGGGGAGGGGCATTGGCATTTGTCCCGGATGCCCCATCCCGGTTGCAAAACCGGGACAAATGGGCCATACAAACCGGGACTAATGCCCCTGTTTCCACTAGTGCATCTAGAACCAAAATCAACCAATAAAAACGAGAAAGAAGAGATGCCAATCAAAATACCTTCCATGGGGGATGTCCTTGTACAAATAGGGATAAAAAGTCCTCCCTAAGGGCAACGGGGACGGATGCAGCGATCTTTTGGTGGCACGAGAGTATGCAAAATGATGAGGAGAAACTGCCTCCCGTGCGTGCGGGGCTATTTATATCACGAAAACTGTGAGATCTGGAATGGCCCGGAATTAATCCGACTGGTTAAGAATTATTCCGGAAGGATCCGGAATCGGATTCTTCCGGAATGATTCCGCCAGTCCAGGATTTGCTCCAAATAAGACCAAAACTGGTAGTTGAAAAAGGCTAGGATCAGTGTGTCTTAGTGTGGAGTAAGGCATATGCATAGATGAACATAAGGAGAGGAAAAATGGACAAGGTAACATAAGGGGTTATTAATTCCTAGTCTTACTTCTCGGGGAAGATGCAAATAATATTAAAGATAGCAACGAGAAGTAGTATTCGGAAACACAACTCAATAAACGAAAAGCAACCAACTAAGCACCAACTCTTCAAATGATAAGAGGTTGGTGGCCTAAGCCACCATGTAAGAGTTTATGGTATGCAACCACGAAGATATATCTTGGAGCATTGCCATTACTCAACATCGAAGCTCACAATTCAACATTAGAAAAAGAGAGATAACAATGAATTTTTCCTTTGCGCATGATGGGGGGAGGGAGAACCCAATGTGTTAGGATAACACTCCCCCTATGTCCATGCCTACACCTAAACCCAAACACGTTTCATCTATAGGGGTGTGTGCAAGATCCTCAAGTCAAACTCCTAGAATCAATGATGTTTAGTTCATTCCTCAAAAACATGAATCTTGCATCGTCGAGTGGCTTCGTGAAGATATCCGCGAGATTATCCTTGGTGGGCACATAAGATAGTGCAATATCACCTCTTGTCACATGGTCTCGGAAGAAATGATGACGAGTTTCAATGTGCTTCGTTCTTGTGTGTTGCACGGGGTTGTAGGCGATCTAGATAGCACTTTCATTGTCACACAAAAGCGGCACCTTATCAAATTTACATCATATTCCTTAAGATTTTGCCTCATCCATAGCAATTGGGTGCAAGAACTTGCGGCGGCTACATACTCGGTTTCGGCGGTGGAGAGAGATATGCAATTTTGCTTCTTGGAAGACCAACTCACCAAGGACCTAGCAAGAAATTGGCAAGCCCCGGAAGTGGACTTCCTATCATCTTGATCACCCGCCCAATCAGATTCCGTGTAGCCCTTGAGAGAAAATTGTGCACCCTTCAGGTACCACAAACCAAACCTTGGGGTATGAACCAAATACCGAAAGATCCTATGGACCTTCATTAAATGGATTTGCTTAGGAGCCGCTTGATACCTTGCGCACACAGCTACACTCAAAACGATATGGGGCACAGATGCACAAAGGTAAAGTAAAGAACCAATCATAAAATAATACAACTTTTGGTCCACATCTTTACCCTTCGGGTTACGAGATACGTGGCACTTGCCTTGCATAGGAGATGGCTTAATCTTTGCATTTTGGAAATTAAACATCTTGATAATGTCTTGGGTATACTTGGCTTCAGAAATGAAATTCCCTCGAGCCAATTGCTCGATCTCAAAGCCAAAAAAGAATTTAAACTCTCCCATCATAGACATCTCGAACACTACTGCAGAATAGCTTATAGCCACCAGCACATTAGTGACGGACAAAATTTTGCTTGTCACTGGTAGCAGGTATCAGCGACAGACAGTACTATGCCTGTCATTACTAAAGTTCAGCAGGTGGTTATAGAACATCCTAGTGACAGTATAATATCCTCGCCAGTCACTGGTAATTTTATATAATACCAGTGACGGGTCCTTAGACTTGCCCGTCACTGGTTACGATTCATACCAAAGTAGATAGATTTCTAAACATTACCTACAATTAAATATTAATATATTGAAATATATTACAAGCAATCAAAACCATTTAATATCTTTTTTAATCTTGAACTTTGATTCTAGATTAAGTAGGAATAACATCGTCCATTCGGTGGCCCCTCGACTAGACATGGTGAACAAGTTTGGCGAAACGATGTCATGGCCGACCGTCGTACACGAATACGCCTAATACATACGTCCGCGTGTGCAAATACTCAGCTAGTTAGCTAATCTAGCACTCACACAACACGAACGATGGAGCGATTCAGCTATACAAGCTAGTAGGCACGTCAAATCCATCCGCGTACAATACATGTGCGAGCAAACAATAAGTATCCACGTGATAGTATAGGAGTCACTACAGGACGCAGGCAATACGCCGACGGCCGGGCCCCCTCGGCGTAGGCACAGTTTCCGTCGGCGTAGGTATAGGCCGACGGGGACCGTCGGCGTATACAGTATAGGCCGGTGGGGATCCCGATAGGCGTATAGGGCTGAAATTATTTGAAATTTTTTTCGATTTTTTTTTTGAATTTTTTTCTGCATATTTTTTGTTTCACTTGTTTAACCACTTAATCACACTATAGTCATATTTTTTTTTATCGTTAACAATTTTTAATTGTAATCTAAATTACTCGTTTCTACTAACATTTTCCGGTCGGTCACTCATCATGATATTGCTCCAGGCCCAGCACGCTTAACTTCGTAGTTCCTTCGCTGTGATCTACCTAGAAACAACGGATGTGTTGTTGATAATATTATCCAATCAATTCCGTTAACCTTAACCCTTGGACCATCATGTCACACTCTTTTGTTTTGTGAATTCAAAGAACTATTTAAATAAAATATAATAAATAATAATAAATTTGAATTCAAATATTCTTGAATTTAAATAATAATTAACATGTTTGCCTTTTCTATTTAATATTGAATAATTCATATCTACAAATCCGTAAATCAAAATTTGACAAATAATATGTCTATATCGATTAGAAAAATGAGAGAAATTCAAATATGACATCCATATAACATTTTCCATCATATATAAGACTTTTTTTTTCTTTTCATCGAAGCAGAAAACATTTTCTATTTTCCGAGTGTAAAAGAAGGGTTTTTTGTGAAGGATCTACCATAAATATGTTGCAAAACTTGAGAGCTATAATTTTTGAAAAATACTAGACCATGTTAGATGCATAAATAACCAATTTTTCATATGAAAAGGTTTCTATCCACCTCTTTTGAAGAACACAAGTTTCTGCCGATTCCGCTGGAAACTGGTCAAATTTGAACTACATGTACCTCATAGTTTGCTCATGATTTTTGGCAAAAATCATTTTTAGGTACACAAGTACCTTTAAACATAGATACACCAAGATTTTTTCAATATTCAACCCCTAGCTACGAACAGTCGTGCCCGCCGCCTTGACTTTTTCCTCAAACGGGGTTAGAAAATTCCAAAAAATTCAAAAAACCCAAAATGATGCGAGACCTTCGCGTGGTTTCATTATATAGGTCCCACTAACGCGGGGCTAGCTCCACTTTTGGGTTTATAAGCTGGTCGTATTCATCTCAAACTAGCGATGTGGGACTAAACTTACACTCCACCTCGTGTGACTATTTTAGCAGAGACAGAGAGAGAAATCAACCCAAGGCCCATTTATCACGCCATTTCTGGGCCCGGCCCGCCAAAGAGGGAATCGACATCTCTGCCCCAATCCCCACACAATCCCCAGCAATATTTCATCCCTGGCGACGAAATCGATGGAGCACAAGGAGATGCGCTCCGAGTAGTCCCGCAATAGCGGTCTTCAGTCACTCCCCTTGATTGGAAGTCGTACCGATGATGGCGAGGCTGGCGGGTCACCTGGCGCAGTCCATGCGTGGTCGCCACCATTGATACCGGATCTAGAGGAGTAAGAAATCGGCACCTAGTCGTTGGGAGATGACTTGTCCGGCGTGAAGAATCAGGATGATCTTCTCTCAATTGGAATCGCAAAGTCCAACCGCTTTGAGGAGCATCGGGCGAAGAAGCAAAGCATCGACAATGCGGATGTGGAGGCATTCAACGCCGATCAGCTGGAGCGCAACCCCCGCACAGAGAAGGCGTGGGAGGCCAAGAGGGGGAGTGGAAGCTGGAAGCTCGCCTCATCCGCGAGTTTCACCAGCCAGCATGGACTTGATGTATCATCCACAAGTCCAAATAATATTGAATACACCGGCGCAACCGGCAATGATGGCACAGGGGACATGTCTCTAGAGCCATTTCGCGTAGATCTAGGGTTGGGCTAGGTAGGGTCTGTATGATTAACTCTCTGTATGCTCCATTGATGTATGATCAACTATCTCAAGAAAGATGAAAGAGGTTGCTTCTCTGAACTTTGTCGCCCCTGAACTTTTGGGCGAAGCAAAATTTTACGTTTTAGAGGTTCATCTGCTTGTGTATCTTCTTCAATCACCTTCAGTTATGCCTTCCCATCGTATGACCGGCTCTGTCCCACAACGGAGACAACTCTCGCACGCCGGCGATGCGGAGCATCACCGGCGGAACCGAGAAAGAAGAATACACTGCCGGGCACGTGCGCGGGGTCCATCTTTTACATGGAAAATGTTGAGTTCGATAAGGCGTGGGTCCCGCACTACAAGGATAATGTGTGCGTCATGCGCTAGGATATGGATGAGTGGTGGGTCCAGCACTTGGGTGGACAAGTGGTGGGTCCCGCTAAGAAAACAGACGACCTTGGCTTACATGATCGAAAACTCTAACGTCAAATGTTGACTTGTCACTGGTATAACTGAAACAATTCGTCAAATTGAATCATAACATATCCATTTCCATTTCCATAGTGCTCGTCCTTAACGCTGAGACATATCCAGTCCATAGATTTATCAACGGCTTCCATATACCAACTATGCACTCTTCGCATTTTCGTTGGTAGATCATTTATCTCCTCGGGTTTGACAAAAGGCTTCCCGTACTGTTTTTGTACGCACATGCAGCTTCGGGGAAGTAGTCCACTGTTTCCATATACTCAGCAATGGACAAACCCACATCAGCTGCCTTGTCTGCGTAAAGTGTTATAAACTCCGGATCAATTTGCTCGTCAGCAATATTAGTGCTCGGCCCCACCTGGGTATTGGAAGGCACTTTGAGCGGGGACGTGGATTGTTTTTTCTGCCCTCCGAGCTGAGCAACGTATTTCCCCTTTTTCCCGCTTGCGCTACTACTCTTCGTCGACCGCACCATTTCCTGGTGTGACTTCAGAATAGAACGGTCATAGTCAGATGACAGACTCGGCTCGGGTTGATGAAGAGTCTTCACCATTTTCCAAGCTCGTTCTATCTCTTCTTCGGTCTCGGGGAAATCTCCCTTTTTCTTCTCGTTCTGCTTCGATTTCCACGCCTCGTACTCGTCCTTTTCGATTTGCTGGGTTTCCTCGGGAGTATAGTCGTAAGGTAACTTGGGTACCTCCTTTGGTACCTTCGGGAGGGGTGACCGTTGACGTTTCGGTGATATTTTTCGTTTCGGCAGAAACTTAGTGGGCGGAGAAGGCTGACGCGGCGGCGTAGGCGACCGCGCTAGAGACGTACACGGCGTAGGCGACCACGCCGGAGACGGCATGCATAGCGAAGACGACCGCGCTGGAGAATGGCGAGGATTCGATGGCTTTGCCGTCTGATTTGGGAGCACGATGCATTCATTTAGCCATAGAACGGTCAAGTTCTTGGCTTCTCCGAGTTCAGTCAACTCTTCGTCTTCACCTTCAGGGAAATCAAGCTTTACCCGCTTGAATCCGTTGACAACTTCATCGACCCCAACAACAGCGTAGCCCCGTGGAACCGGAAGACTATGGTGAGTTGGTTCGTTGCCAACTGGTAAGACATAGCCGGCCGCCGCCTTGATGGTTATATTGACGACCTTCACGTGGAGCTCACAGGTTGTCATGTCCGTGATCTCATCCACCGGGTGAATCATCCGCGGTGCATCATCACCCGGTAGCTGCGTGGACGCAACACTGCTTTTGCGATGAGAATGTGCGGCGTCGGTAGCCTCGACTTCAACTTCTACCATGTGTACTGATGCGCCGGTAGACACTATCTGCTGGCTAAGTGTGTTAATTTGGTCCTGGTGCTTCTTTGCTACATCTTGTGTCAGCTTTATCTATTCTTCAAGTTGACGCCTCCAGTTTGCCTGATTCTCTGCTTCAGTTGCCTCTGCGTCCTTTTTACGTTGATGGCTTCTATCGGGGTATAACTTTTTGGTGGAGTCGAACCCAACACTCCACAGAGGAGTGCCTTTTGTGCCTCGTGTACGCCCTCCGTGTTCCTTATTCCCGAGGGCACGTGTGAGCTCGTCGTTCTCTCTATTTGGCACGAACTTCCCCTCTTTAACGTCCTTTATTGCGGTTCTCAGCTTTTCTATGGGTAGAGGACTCTCTTTATTCCTTAGGTTATATATTTCTTTTCCTTCGGCGTCCAACGTGCCCCCATGCCCGTAGAACCATGACCTTGTCCGCTCGGCCCACAAGAACGGCTCGGGAGTGATCCCCAGCTGAAGCAGGTCGTTCTCCCATGTCTCCCACTTGGGACTGGAACCCTTGTAGCCACCTTGCCCCATAACATGGTGATATACCTTTTTGGTGGCGTTTTTCTTATTTGTTTTTGTCCTTTCCAGTTCATTCTCTGACAGCTTGTACTTCACGAAGTCTGCCCATATGGGTTTTATTTTCTCATACCCTTGAGTGAAATCAGGAGTCTTGTTCTTCTTAACATAATCAAGGTTCAATCTTTTCTTCCAGTTTTTGAATTGCTCGGCCATCTTTTTCAGGGTCCACGCCTTGACCTTTTCCCGTATCTCATGTTTCATTTTAGTAACATCGGCCTCATTCACAGCCGCTTCATTCTCGTCCACCTCCGGCAAGGGTAAGTTGAAATTAGCCAAAATCTTCGAGAAAAGATGATCTTTGGCTATTTTGCTAACAAATGAAATTCCTTGTTTCCGCGGATCTTTTGGCTTATTCCACTCATGAACAGTGATCGGGATGTGATCTCTAACTAGCACTCCGCATTGCTTCACAAATTTTTGGTCAACATTAGCGGGAAGCTCGGGTGCGCCGTCTGCTGCGACCGTGTCGATCCTATATCTTTTTGTATCTTTCAACTTGTTTGTTGCGCCTCGTTTAGTCTTTTTTCCGGTTGATATGCTTGAACCGGATGGCTAAAAATATAAAGACTGTTAATACATGTATATAGACAACGGATGCTTCATTAATTAACATATCTATATATGCACCTCGGAGCCGGTGTTTGTAATTTGTATGGTTCCACCGGAGCCGTCGGCTGCTCCCATATCGGAGCCGTCGGCTTTTCCCTCATCGGAGTCGTCTCCCTGGGTGAGCTCCGGATCTCCCTCACCGGAGTTGTTCATCCATTGGCTCACATCGGTCTCTACGTCGGGCCCGCGGATTAAACCCTCGATCAAATTTTCGGTATCTTCGTCTCTTGGCTCCATACTATACAAAAAGAGTAACTATATATTTCAGATCCATTTCATTAAAATTGTTTATACATAATAATTAACTAATGATCAATTATTTTCATCAAAATTGCTTATAGATAATACACAAAAAGAGCAACATATTCATGAAATATTTAAACGTACGATAACATTTCTAGCATTCTTAAATTTATAACACTAACTTAATTAAATTTTCTAACATTCATAACATTTCTAACATTCTTAAATTTCCTAACATTTCTAACATTTCCTATGTCAATTCTAAACAAATCTAAAATTCGTAAGTCTAATCTAAAATTTCTAACATTCATAACTAATAATTCTAACATTTATAACACTAATAAATAACTAGAAAAAAAAACAGTAATTAAGTAAAAAAAGGGTAAAAAACAAAAAAGGCCCCTGGTTATGGCGAGATGGAGGCAGGCCTTACCTCCTCTCAGGGCAGCGGCGGGCCGGCGGCGCGGG
This sequence comes from Alopecurus myosuroides, assembly GCA_028641055.1. NCBI lineage: Eukaryota > Viridiplantae > Streptophyta > Magnoliopsida > Poales > Poaceae > Alopecurus > Alopecurus myosuroides. The sequence goes on along the minus strand of CM054057.1, from coordinate 737,227,890 downwards.
GCAGTGGAGGCCGGCGCGACGGGATCGAGGGCGGGGCGCGCGGGGCCGAAGGCGGCGCGACGGGTTCGAGGGCGGGGTGTGCGCGGGCTGGCGGCGGCTCGACGGGGAGCGAGGGCGGCGGCGTGACGGGAGCGAGGGAGGCCGGCGCGCGGGACGGAGGGCGGAGCGACGGGAGCGAGGGAGGCTCTCGCGGGCCGGCGGCGGCGCGACGGGAGCGAGGGCGGCGCCGCGGAGGAGTACGGTGACGGGGGTTAGGGGCGGCGCGGGGGGACGGAAAAATTGGGCAGCCTGGCGGCGTCGATTTCGTCCCTGCGCGCGGTCTGGAATTGAGGAGGGAGGGTGACGTGTATATATCCACGGCCATTCGTCCCGGTCGGTGGCAACAACCGGGACGAAAGCCCCCTTTCGTCCCGGTTGGTGGCACCCGCCGGGACGAAAAGACGCTTCCGTCCAGGCTGGTCGCACGGGCCGGGACCAGAAGTACTTTTGGGCAGGGCGCGCCAAATGATTTAGCGCCAAAATTTGAATATCTTGAATATCCACATGAATAAATTTTATATACTTTCGAATTTGAAAAAAAATTTCAACATGAAAATTGCTTGAATTTGCATAACTAATTCAAATCCGTTTTCTGTTTACCTAAATAATTATTCTAACTATTCAAACTATTAACTATTTCACTATTTGCACTTAATTTAAAAATAAATATCTTATATTGTTTTAAAATTAGTAACAATTACATTAAACAGAAAACAGACGCGCTAGCGCGCCGCAGTGTCGCTGGAATACAAATTCATTTATTAAAAAGAGAAACTAGCATGTATGGATGAATGTGTTAAAGGGGGGGGGGTGTAGAACAAAACAATCGGTATCACCATCATACAGCCCTACTGTGGCTAGTCGGTGCAATATGCATACCAAATGCACGGCAGGACGTATGATGGCGAATCCGGATGTTTTGTATTTGCTCTGCGAACTGAATATATGATGTATCAAACCTTAAAGGGGGATGCAGAACAAAACAATCGGTATCGCCATCATACAGCCCCACCGTGGCTATTGGGTGCAATATGCATACCAAATGCACGGCAGGACGTATTATGGCGAATCCGGATGTTTTGTATTTGCTCTGCGAACTGAATATATGATGTATCAAATCTTAAAGGGGGATGCAGAACAAAACAATCGGTATCGCCATCATACAGAACCACCGTGGCTACTGGGTGCAATATGCATACCAAATGCACGACAGGACGTATGATGGCGAATCCGGATGTTTTGTATTTGCTCTGCGAACTGAATATATGATGTATCAAACCTTAAAGGGGATGCAGAACAAAACAATCGGTATCGCCATCATACAGCCCCACAGTGGCTACTGGGTGCAATATGCATACCAAATGCACGACAGGACGTATGTTGACGAATCCGGATGTTTTGTATTTGCTCGATGAACTGACCGGTGTATGAAGGTGGGCTATATATAGGGTCCTCTGGCTCACAAAGTGTTGTGCTAGGGTTTTGATCCAACGGTTAAGAAACCACCTCATCCAACGGCTCACAACAGCTCGATAGAAACACACCGTAGCCCTGATCGAACGGCTCACAACAGTTCGAAAGAAACACACCCCGGATCCAACGACTCACAAGCGCTTGAAAGAAACACACGATCCGTGTGATTCTATTTGATTGGTCCAAACGAAACTCTAACCCATTTAGTCCCAGTTGGTGTCCCCAACCGGGACTAAAGGGATGATCCGTTTCGCGATTAAACCTGTACCATTTAGTCCCGGTTGGGAAAACGGTCCGGGACTAAAGGGATATATGTTTCTTCTATATATATGTATGCATTGCCACACCATTGGCATAAACACATACAAACTCACCACTCTCTCATGGCTTCTACCGTACCCACTCTAACATTCATCCAGGCGGAGGCACTTTCTGCCTCGAACTACCCATACCCGTGCGGCTACAACGTTCCCGCCGGTTGGATGCTGAGCGCCGTAGGAGTGCCGGTCCCTCCTCTTCCTCAAGGTGTGGCGCGTCGGGCGGCCATCACGAACCACTACTACCACGAGCTCACGCCGGAGCAGCGTCGGAATCCCAGTTGGCATCCCGATAACCAGCATACTTGGGATGCCTTCTTCATCAATCGGCGTGAGAGGGAGCTCACCAGGTATGAGGAGGACGGTCTTCCTCCTGGGAACTTTCACGAGGCCGATCGTCGGCTATGGTGGAACGGCCGGACTCTACAGAGCGTCATGGACTACATCAGGGCCGGCGATATCCCCCGCCTGCGCTACCCTCACGCCCAGTCCTGGAGTCGTGATCCTCCGAGGGAGTGCAGAGCACCGTCAGACGATAGTGACGACGACGGCGGCGACTACGACGACTACGAGTCGGAGTACTATAGGCCTAGGCAGGAGTATGACTAGCAGATATCAGATCCACAGTGTCTTGCCATTATGTAGATCGATCATGCATCTATGCTCTCTGTTTAGGTTTAGATCCACTCTTTCCATTATGTACTGCCTTTTTTATCTATATATATATCCAAGATGCATGTTTGTGTGCAATATGGGCTCGAGCGCCGGCTCAATAATATTTGTGAACATTTTTTCAACGCCTCGTGCGCATAGTAAAATAACGCACACTTTTATCTCCAGCGGTGTCGCCGCCCAGGGCCCAAAACCCGCGTTTTGTTTGACGTGTCACTGCCGGAGCTGGCCCGCCTGGGCTACACTAATTCCACTAATGAAAAAAAAATGGGGCATTGGTCCCGGTTCGTGGCCAGAACCGGGACAAATGCTCATGCGCGTGCCACGTGGCCTGTGGCTAGGCCCGGTCCGTGCCACGAGCTGGGACCGATATGTCCCCCACGAACCGGGACCAATGCCCCCAGGCGGTTTCTGTTGCCCCGGGCACACAAACCGGGACCAATGCATAGAATTTGTCCCGGACTTGGTTGCAACCGGGACATGTGCCTCCTGGACCCCTGGACGAAAGGGGTTGTTTCCACTAGTGATAGTGAATCGGTCTATAACATAAATGTTAAAAGGTTGAAACCAAATGATCTGAATATGACTTACTTTTGGCATTGTAGGCTTGGTCATATAAGTTGGAAGCGCATGAAGAAGCTCCATGATGATGGACTTCTAACTTCGTTTGACTTAGAGTCATTCGAGACATGTGAATCATGCCTACTAGGCAAAATGACCAAGACACCTTTTGCAAGGACTTGTGAAAGGGCATCCGACTTGTTGGAACTAATACATAGTGATGTATGTGGTCCAATGAGCATGACAGCCAAAGGTGGTTATGAGTACTTCATTACCTCCACTGATAATTTAAGTAGGTATGGATTTATCTATTTAATGAAACACAAGTCGGAAGCCTTTGAGAAATTCAAGGAATTCCATAGTGAGGTACAAAATCAACTCGGAAAGGAAATAAAGTTTCTACGATCGGGCCGTGGAGGCGAGTACATGAGCCATGAGTTTTATGACCATCTAAAAGGTTGTGGAATAGTTTTTCAACTAATTCCGCCAGGTACACCGCAGAGAAATGGTGTATCAGAACAGAGAAATCGGACTTTGTTGGACATGGTACGATCAATGATGAGTCGGGAAGATCTACCTTTATAATTTTGGGGTTATTGTCTAGAAACAGCAGGGTTCACACTAAACAGAGTACCATCAAAGTCAGTAGAGAAGACATCGCACGAGATGTGGACTGGCAAAAGGCCAAGTTTGTCTTTTCTTAAGATTTGGGGTTGTGAAGCATTTGTCAAGCGACTTCAGTCGGACAAGCTCACGCCCAAGTCGGATAAGTGTATTTTCGTGGGGTATCCAAGGGAAACCTTGGGGTGCTATTTCTACAACCGAGAAGAGGGCAAAGTGTTTGTTGCTCGGAACTGTGTCTTCCTTGAGAAAGAGTTTCGCAGTCGGGGAGTCAGTGGGAGCACAGTGAAACTCGAAGAAATTCGAGAGGAACCAGCTAGGGGCGAGTTGGCAATGGCCTTGGAGGCTGAGCCAATCGTGGTACCTACACCCGTAATAGCACCTGAACCACGGAGATCTCCCAGATTACAAAATGCTCGTGATGTTTTGCTGTTAGAAAGTAATGAGCCGGCAACTTATTCGGAAGCGATGGTGGGATCTGATCCCGAGTCATGGCTTGGAGACATGAGATACGAGTTAAAGTCCATGGATGAAAACCAAGTTTGGAATTTGGTTGATCTTTCTGACGGTGCAAGACCCGTCGAGTGCAAATCGGTCTTTAAGAAGAAAACTGATATGGATGGAAATGTTTCCGTTTATAAAGCACGACTTGTCGCGAAGGGGTTCCGACAGATTCAAGGAGTTGACTACGACGAGACCTTCTCGCCCGTAGCGATGCTTAAATCAGTTCGGATCATGTTAGCCATAGCAGCCTATTTCGACTATGAGATATGGCAGATGGATGTCAAGACGGCTTTCCTTAATGGAAATTTAACTGAGGACGTGTATATGATACAGCCCGAAGGTTTTGTCGATCCAGCTAACGCTGACAATGTATGAAAACTTGAGAAATCCATTTATGGGTTGAAGCAAGCATCTCAGAGTTGGAACATTCGCTTTGATGAGGTAGTCAAATCGTTTGGCATCATCAATAGCGATCATGATTCTTGTTTATACAAGAAGTTTAGTGGGAGCAAAGTAAATTTTCGAATCTTATATGTGGACGACATATTACTGATTGGAAATGATGCCATGATGTTGCAAGAAACCAAAGAGTCATATGAAAGGAGTTTCTCAATGAAGGATTTGGGTGAGGGGACTTACATATTAGGAATCAGGATCTATAGAGATAGATCAAGGCGTCTCATTGGATTGAGTCAGAGTACATATCTGGACAAAGGTTTGAAGAAATTCAAACTGGAAGAGTCTAAGAAGGGATTCTTACCGATGTCCCATGGTATAAAACTTAGCAAGACTCAGTGTCCTTCGACGACTGATGAGCGAAGTCGGATGAGAGTGATCCTGTACGCTTCGGCAATCGGATCCATCATGTATGCCATGATCTGTACTAGGCCAGATGTTTCCTATGCTCTAAGTGTAACGAGCAGATACCAGGATGACCTTAGCGAAGCCCACTGGGCAGCGGTTAAAAACATCCTTAAGTACTTGATAAGGACTAAGGAAATGTTCCTAGTTTATGGAGGTGATGAGGAATTCAGTGCAAAGGGTTACACGGATGCGAGTTATCTCACCGACTCAGATGATTCGTTCGCAATCTGGATACGTGTTCGTAATGAACGGAGGGGCTGTGAGCTGGAAGAGTTCCAAGCAAGATACATTGTCTGCATCTACAACAGGGGATGAGTATATTGCTGCCTCACAGGCTGCAAAGGGAGCTGTTTGGATCAGGAACCTTCTGATAGATCTTGGTGTGGTTCAGGGAAACGCGCGGGTTTAAGCGTGGCCGTGGATCGGAGATACAACGGCGCACGGGTCACCGTCCTCCTCTCAACTCTCCTCTCGCTCTCTCTATCGACGGGGCCGCCGGCGGATCCGCACGGTGGCTCACCTAGGGGGCTCAGGAAGGGGCGGCGGGGCTCGGGGGAGGTAGCTGGATTCGAGGGGCGTCGCGGGGCGTCGAGATCGGGCTCGGGCGCTGCTCCTGGAGGTGGCGCGTCACCGAGCGTCCACGGTGGCGAGGTCGACGGCTGCGGTGTTCCTATAAGCGAGCGGCCACGGGGGCATGTCAGGGAGGGTCATAGGGCCACGGGGATCTTGTAGGGAGCAAAGGGGAATGGTGGATCTCACGGTAGCGTGCAACACGCCCTCGGAGTGCTGGCGGTGACCGACGGTGACTCTGGGCTCGAGCACGCTCCCAGGGACCAGGGCAAGGCTAGAGCTCGACGTGGGGGAGTTGTGAGAGTGTAGGGAGTAGTTTGGCGCAAGGAGTAGGGCTCTGGAGACTTATACCAGTGGGGAAAAGGGCAAAAAGCTAAGGGTGGCTCGGGTGGGTGCCATTGGATGGCATGAGGGCGTCCAGGGGTGTTTTTGGTCACTCCACTTCGTGCTCTGGTTGCCAAAGGCCCAGACCACATGGGGGCAGGTCAATGCCTGGCTTTTGGAGGCAAGGGGAGGCAAGGGCAGGGTCCAATGGTCAAGGTATGGTCTCCCATACCTTGCCACATCACATATCTCTCTCTCTCTTGGTTTTCTTCATACCCAAGCCTTCTGGAAGCCAAAGATTACATCCTGGTTCGTGTCCTATAGTTAGTCAACACATTTGGCAGGGTTACACCTCAAAAATTGCAAGGAAAATCAAAGAAAACAATTGTCCAAAAGTGTATCTCTCACTGTTCAAAAATTCAGTCAGACTTAGAGAATTTTTATAAGTCTTGAAAACAGATGGAATGACCAAAAAGTTGGGTTTGTTTTCAAGGATCAAATGGTTTCCAATTTTTTTTCAAAGTCGGAACTTGTTAGCCATGTTATAAACTTTCAGAAACTTCTTTTTAAAACAAATTGGAAATATTTTAGGGCCATGAATACAATATGGAAAAAAGTGTACTTCCTGTTTTTCTTTGTTTTCCGAATATGACATTTCTGCCTTAATTTTATACTACAAAAACAACAAGCAAAAGATAATTCTGAATAACCAGAAAAATAAAACCAAGCTTATGGATTTGTATTACATATATCAAGGTTCAATTAAAAGTCAAGAAAAAATAAAATAACATTTTATAGCCTAGTGAAAACAAAGGTGGAAAACAAGTACTTGGCTATATTTCCAGGAAATAGTTTCTATAGAAAACTGAAAAGAAAACTTTCATAAATCATTTTGAAATTTTGTTTTCTTGGATCCAACAAAGTTAAAAGTTCATTTTAAGATGCAAACAAGAATGATCCAAGTCTTGGAATAAAAACCACTCACACAACATCAGGGAAAATATCAGGAAAAATAATAGAGTTGTTTTCAGGAAAATTTTGGTATTGGTTTTATCAAGAAACGGAACTTGTGTTGCAAATATGATTAAGATCATAAACACATGTTAGTTCAAACAATCATGTTGTTAAAAAAAATTGTTGGCCCTAATTTTTGTCTTCTTGAACACAGTACAAGAACCCAAAAAATGGGGTGTGACACAAACTTGTGACACCCATAGTTGTGTTTGACTCCGTACCCTGAGAAATCCGACGTAAATGGAACACTAGAAGTGTCACGTCGGACTAGAAAAAGTATCTTTAAAATTAATAGTACTAACGTAACTTCATCTAACCTCAGCTTAACACCTAACGCCAGTTTCGATAATTTCTAACCAACTTTTCCAAAATCAAAGAGAAAGGTGCCTTAGGATGTTCTATATCTGTTTGGAAGGACGATGAAAGGTTCGAAAAAAATATTGGATTTGCGAACTATGATTGTTACTAGACAATAAGGTCTTTTGTATATCTTTTGGAGGAAACAGATTTTAGGATTGAGATGGTGGAAAACTCTTTTGAGGTTTAGCTTAGGAAGGAAAGATTGAGGACCACATGATTTTAGTTGAGATGAATTATAGTATATACACACCGGGGATAACCAGTTGTGGACCCCGAAAACTTGGAAGATTATCGGTAACTCGGATTTGTAGCCTAGAGGGAATGTTTTGAGGTTTACAAGGATTGGTGGAAATTATTGGAATTTAGGAAGCACTTAATACATGAGGATATTGGATTGATTAGGACTATTATGTTGAGAATAAATTGTGATATGTGAATGATAATGATAATGGTTTGCAATAAGAGATTATTATGCTGGATTTTAGCAGAAAGGTTGATTATAGTAAAAGAATTATGTTGGATTGGGATAGATATTCGATGTTGATTAAAGATGAATTGGGGGAATGTTGGATTTGATATTGGAAGAAATTAGTGGATATAAAAAGATGATTTTGTATTTTAGGAAAAATCAATGTGGCTTGGATTTAGTAGATGATTATTCTTGATGGGATATTCCCGGAGCTTGTCATGCTCTATTGAGATTGTTTGGGGAAATGATTTAGCGATTAATCATCAGATAGGAGTTTGGAGATTTTCAAAGGATTTATAGGAGTAGTACAGAGTTGAATATGCTTGTTGATATTTGATGGTTTAGCTTAAGCATTATGATCGTGGAGAAAATACACTTTTGAGGGACACAAATGATTTGATACTTGAGTATATTAGATTAAGAGGAAGATAGTGGATTTTCCTGGATTGTTAGTGAATGAGCAATGGAAAGCTCTTGCTTAATAAAGATTGGTGGATATCCGATTGATTGATCTATATAGTGATGAGAGAGTTCATGCTCAAAGGAGAAATAGTGGTATGATAATCTTATTAGAGTGGAACAAGTTGATATTTGTCTGAAGGATAAAATCTGGATTGATATTATGGTTTTGAGGATCAATAAGTTCGAGGTTTAGAACATGGCACCCAGACCTTTGGAAAACTAACTTGCCGGTGGATTTTGCTAAGATTAATCAAAGGGGGGAAGCACATGTGCTTAATGTTACCAACCACCAACACCTATTTTTGTAAACAAATGATCTAACAATGTTGTTTTGACCATACCGTGTTTTCGCTTGCCTGCGAATCTAGGGATGAGATTCTTTTAAGGGGGGAAGGTTTGTCACACCCAGTTTTTGGATTCTTGTACTGTGTTCAAGAAGACAAAAATTAGGGCCAACTAATTTTTTCTAAACAACATCATTGTTTGAACTAACATGTTTTTATGATCTTAATCATATTTGCAATGCAATTTTTGTTTCTTGATAAAACCAATATCAAATTTTTCTGAAAACACCTTTATAATATTTTCCCTGTTGTTTTCTTTGTTGATTACTTGAGTGAATTTTATTTTAAGACTTGATCATTCTTTTTTATTGTTTCTTGATAAAACTATTATCTTTTTTGGATCCAAGAAAAGAACTTTCAAAATGATTTATGGAAGTTTTCTTTTAAATTTTCTGTAGAAAATATTTCCTAAAATTATAGCCAAGTACCTGTTTTCCACCTTTGTTTCACTAGGCTATCAAATGTTATTTTATGTTTTCTTGACTTTTATTTGTTCCTTTCTATATGTAGTACAAATCCATAAGCTTGATTTTATATTTGGATTAATAAAAATGATCTTTTGCTTATTTTCTTTGTGGAATAACAATAAGGTAGAAAAAGGCATTTTTGGAAAACAGAGAAAAACAGAAAGTACAGCTTTTCCCACATTGTTTTCACAGCTTTAAACAATTTCAAATTTGTTTTCAAAATATGTTTATGAAATTTTATAACATGTTTAACAAACTCCAACTTTGAAAACAAATTTTGGATTCCATTTGGTCTCTGAAAACAATCCTTACTTTTTGCGCGTTTCACTATTGTCAACACTTAGAAAAATTCCTAAATGTTACCTGAATTTTCTGAATTTTTGAACAGTGCTAGATACAATTTTGGTCAATTGTTTTCTTTGAGTTTTTATTCAAATTTGTAAACACCACTTTTCCATTTCGAATCCTTGTTGTTTGTACTCCATCTAGGATTCCTTGCTCATCTTCTAGAAACCTTGTGTGAGAATAAAACAAGTGAGAGAGAGGGAGGGAACAAGATGATGTGGCATGGTATGGGTCACCATGCCTTGACCCTTGAAACATACCATTGATCTTTTCCCTCACACCAAAAGTCAGTGTTGACTTGCCCCTTGGTGGTCTTCACCCCTGGCCACATTTTTTCCTTGCTTGTGCTTTGTCCAGAATCCCCCCATGCCACCCTTGCCACACACCCGAGGCCACCCCTTGCCCTTTTGTTATTGCCATGGCCATAAGACATCTCTTGCAAGATCCTTCCGCCACTACCCTCCTCCACATCTCCACACACTCCCCTAGCAAATACATCACCTGCCTTGCCCCGGAGAACGCTCGGGCCCTAGATCCCCGACGGTCACAGCCGGGAGCCCGAGGTGGTGCCCTCCTCCCCGAGCCCTTACGTCCCTTCTCACCGCCCTGGATGCACTCCCTGCACCCCCACGACACCGCCTGACCCCTCCCTTTGCTTGGTTCGCGTCAGGTACGCCGTCGCCGTCCACGGTCGCTGCCGCGGGCACCCGTCGTGCCCCGCCGCCTGGAGCAGCGCCCGACGCAAACTACGGCGCCCCTCGCCCCCCTGCACGTCCCCATAGCATGCGCCATCGTCCTCGAGCCCCCCACGGGGAGCCACCGTGCAAAATTATTGTCGGCTGTATCCGCGCGCGCGCGCGAGAGAGAGAGAGAGAGAGAGAGAGAGAGAGAGAGAGTGAGTGGGGGGAGGAGATGATCGGGACACCGTCAGATCTGCGATCGACGGCCCTGGTTGCATCTGTCTGTTCCCGCCCTGGGCGCGTGCGCGTGCAGCGCGCTGGGCCGCGTCCACCGCCTAGCTGGGCCGCGCCCGCAGAAGCCGGCCCGTTGATTGTTTTCTTGTTCTTTTAAATATGTGCAGAGAGTTTGCTTGTTGTTTTGATCTTGGGAAAAATACTTAGAGTGCAAAATAAAATCAACCAAAAATCGTGACACTAGTAATATGTTTTCTTAACCATTTAAAATTGGTAGATCTAAGTTTTTGTATATATTTTTGTCACAATGTTTGTTTTGCCACAGAGTGTCTGTAAACTTGTTTTTAGCATAACTTTCTGGATCTGTATCCATTTTGGTAAAACAAAACTGTTTTGGATAGCTAGGTACTGGATCTATCACTAGGACTTGGCCTCACATCAAGGTGAGTTACCAAATGGAAATTCCATCCATTTTGGTAAAAGACCATTTGTCTTTTCCAGGATTTTTAGAATGAGTTTTAAAATGATTTTTGAGGTGAATCCAATTGGATGAGTTTGCATATGTGCAGAGATATCTAATCCTATCTTGGATTAATTTTTGGAGCCCTAGATTAATTTTTGTGAGCAAAACTAGAAACAACACTTTTATGTTTTCTTACTCATGTGTGTATTTGTTTGGATTAAAATGGTTGGTTGAGTGGATCTTTGTTCCTAGCATGTATAGATGTGTTGAACCTTTTTATTAGGTTGTTTTCTTGCATTATGTATATCTTAGAAAGTGTGTGCATGTTTGGAAAACTTTTGTTTATAGAAATAACAATTGTTCTATTTCTAGTTTTATTATTTGATATTATGTGAACCAAATCCTTGTATGTTTGTTTTACCTAGGTTTGTGATATGTTTGAGTTGAGTCCAGGACCATTTTGGTATTGTTATCTTGATGCTTTTATCCCTGTTAACTTGCATAGCAAACCATGTGTAATATTTGTTATTTGTTTTTACTAGTATTGTTCTCACTAGTATAATAGTTGTGTGATGATTGCTTTGTTAGATTAATTTTGTCAGGTGTGACCAGAGGCTTTGCTGCCTCTAAATGCCTTGGTATTAGTGGGCCCATAACCCACTGGTCCCATTGCATTTTGGTTAGGGATGCAAACCCCCTACCCTACACTTATGTGTTAGTAGCATGTATTTCTATATGTGTGTTTAAAATTGTCCACCAAGGAAAATGGTAGATTGTTTCACTTGTGTAAGTGAAGAGTTTGTTATTTCTTGTTGACTACTAGTATTCCTAGTTGTGGTTCAATTGTTAATATAAAATTCCCTTAGTAATATCATGTTAAGAAAAGTGTCTACCACTTTGTTGATTATTTGATTGTTGTTTGAAAATAAAATGTTTTCCTTGTGGTTGATAAATTAGTTGTGGATGATTTGTATTGAGTGTTTGGATTTTTGTAAATTCTTAGTTTAGTTTGTATTTATTACATAGCTACTGTTTGTGTAGATCATACTTTGATTGCTTTCCATTTATTGGATTAGAAAAGCATGTATTATTAAAATTGGTTGATGTTTGCTTAGTAGATGTTTTCATAGAATTATTTTGGTGTTTATGCTTACTATCATGTGTACGGTGTTGTGTATTGTTAGTAGGTTTTTATCTTCATACCTAGCTTGTTTAGGATCATGAATTAGTGTCACCACTAGATTGTTTGAGTTGCTCTAGTACCGTTGTCTGTTATCTTATAAGTATATGATTATCATGTTTAGTATGTTATTACTTCTGTTATTATAGCATCACTTGTGGAGTTGCTTGTTGCTATTATTTTTAGAGTACAATTATTTTCTTATAGCATTCTTGTGTAAAATTCTCATACTAGTATGCTGTTAGTAGACTCCTGTTGTTATGTATGTTCTAGCCTTATTTATCTTTTGTGATGATTGTGTTCTAGTTTATGTTTTATGACTTTTTACCTTGGTTGAGCTACTGGTTTGTTTGGTTATGTTCATGATTGATGGATTCCTTAACTTTCAGTAGGCCTTAGCATAGTCTGTGAGTAGCGTATTCATCTGTGGTGTGTTTGCTTGTTGTCTGGAATTTGTCTGAGTGTTTACCTTAGCATGAGTATTGTACTTATGTTACTGTTGTGCTAGTATTGTTGTTGTTCTTATTAGTATCTTGTTACCTATGCATTAGTTTAATCATGAACTTGTTTGGTGATGATTGCTTGTGTGTTGTTAATACCCACTGCCATGGGTATTGCCTTGATTGATTGTTATTATTTTAGTAGCCTCACCTTTTGTGCCCACAAGCTATATTTTTAGCTTCCTGAATGTCTTATTATGAGAATGGTAGACCTATTCCATATATGATATTTAAGGTGTGGAATATGGTTTCACAACCATATGGTTATCTGACGACACTTTTTGTACCGTGAGAGTTTGTGAGATAGTTTTCGCGATAACTTTTTGAGTGTTTGCGCTAGTATAAATTTTCTTGCTGTATGCATTGTTTTGTTTAGTTGTTTTGGCTTTAGTTCTGAGTGTGTGTCTTTTATTCTTTTAGGGCGTGAGAAAACGAAGAAGAAGAAGCAGGAGTTGTAGAGCTGTGCGTCAAGTTCAAGCTGCTTCAAGGCCAGGGACATTAAGAGTTTTAAGGCAAGCCATCCCGATGCTTGCTGTTACTACACTTATCATTATCGATCATGCATGTTTTACTTTTGAAAAGTTTTACAAAAGTTTAATTACCAAAAACTATTTTTGAGTGTCTACTACTACTATTATTAATATTATTTATACTATGCCAGTAGTTGATACATGGTGTTACCAATCTCATAGCCACCATATGGTATTTATTACCATCACAAGTATTAGTCCCTAAGTGGACACCTTAAAATTTTGTTTTTGCAAAACAAAGGCTTTATGAAAAACCCGGTGAAAAGGTGAAATCTTATCCACCGGAGGATTGTTGAAGTGGTCATTTTTGGGAAAAAGGTTTTACAAAAATGACACATAACCTAGTCTTCGCCGGACAACCTTTACCGTACTGCCACCCTACCTCAACATGGGCACGGGGCTTAACATGAAGTTTGCTTTTGTTAGTGTGTGTTCTATCTCAATTTGCTATAAGGGTCGTCGTGCCCTCGAACCGATTGCCGCCAAGTTATGAAATGTGCGACATAAAAAGTGAGGGATTAAGTTACCCCCCGGTCGTAGCAGTTGGGGCTCCTGTCTAGGCAAGGTGGGACCTGATGCCGGGGAGCACAAACCAACTAAATAGCTAGGCATATCTGATGTTCACATATTGTAGTTACAGTCCGTGGTTGTTCACGGCGGATATACTGGATCTGGTGGATTGTGTACACCTTTGCAAAGTAAAACTATTCGGAGTTTCAAAAAGGATGTACTGGATCTGGCGGATGTAGTTACACCTTTGCCATGTAGCTAGCATTGTGTCAATGTTTTCAAAAAGGAGTTTTCACAAAGGTGTTGGAATTATGAAGTACTGAAAGAAGGAATCTTGTACCGTGGAGGTACCGTTGATGAAAACCCAAAAGTTGTTTTTACAAGAAGTTTTGCAAAGAGAAAACTTTCTTTTAACAAAGTTTTACAAAACCTCTTGTAGATGTGATATCTACAAGAGAAAGAAAACTATATTATTTTCTTTTGAAGTATCTTCTTCAACAAAGATACAGAGATTTTCAAAATCAACTAGGATGTATCTTTCATATATCATGGATAGTAAAACCTATGTATAGCCTACCTATTACACCATATAAGAATACTTGCATTTTGGTAAGCTATGTGATGGGTGTCTTGCTAAGTACATTCAAATGTACTCATATTGGTTTCGTCCCTGGTATTTACTTGCCACACTTCGAGGAGGAGCCTCAGAAGGAGATCTACGAAGAGGAGTACGAAGCCGATGGCTTTGCGAACTAGGATCATCTCCCGGTCAGCAGACTGTAGGTCAAGGCGTGACTTGGGCTCTACTACGTTTGTATGTGTTTAGTATTCCGCAGTGTTTGTTGTGTGTTTCCCATGCGTGGCAGTTGTGGGGACTTGGTCATGTGACCATGTTCCTTTTGTAAGCGTTTTATGCAACCGTGTAATGGATATTGTATCTGTGTACCAACTTGATATGTTGTTCACGACTGATGTGATCTGGGATCGTGAATGTATGCATATCGGAGGTGTCCTTGAACAGTAGTTCTGGGGGACCTTACATGAAGGGACTCCGAGAGGTGGGCTATATATAGGGTCCTCTGGCTCACAAAGTATTGTGCTAGGGTTTCGATCCAACGGTTATGAAGCTCTCGAAAGAAACACCCTTGATCCAACGGCTAACAAGCGCTCGAAACAAACACACCATACCCCTGATCGAACGGCTCACAAGAGCTCGAAAGAAACACACCCATGATCCAACGACTCACAAGCGCTTGAAAGAAACACACGATCTGTGTGATTCCTAGTGATTGGTCCCAATGAAACCGTAACCCTTTAGTCCCGGTTGGTAAAATGGGTCGGGACTAAAGGGTCTGTTTCTTCTTACTATATATCTGTATGCACTGCCACCATTGGCATAAACACATATAAACTCACCACTCTCCCATGGCTTCTACCGTACCCACTCCAATCTTCCTGCAGGCGGAGGCACTTTTCGCCTCGAACTACCTCTGCCCGCCCGTCTATAGCGTCACCGCCGGTTGGATGCTGAGCGCCGGAGGAGTGCCGATCCCTCCTATTTCTCAAGGTATGGCGCGTCGGACGGCCATCCACGAACCACTACCACGAGCTCACGCCGGAGTAGCGGAGGAATCCAATTGGAATCCCGACTACCGCCCTACTTGGGACACCTTCTTGATTAATCGGCGTGAGCGTGCGCTCGCCAGGTACGCGAAGAACGGCCCGCCTCTTTCGAACTTCAACGAGGCCAGTCCTCAGCTTTGGTGGGGCGGCGGACGGACTCTTCATGTCATGAACTACATCAGGGTCGGCGATAACCCCCGCCTGCGCTACCCTCACGCCCCGTCCTGGGGTTGTGATCCTCTGAGGGAGTCCAGAGCACCATCCGACGATAGTGACGACGACGCCGACGACTACAATGACTACGAGTCGGAGTACTATAGGCCTAGGCAGGATATGACTAGCAGATTAGATCCACTCTTGCCATTATGTACTGCCTTGTTTATGTATATCTGTGCTCTCCGTTTAGTTTTAGATCCACTCTTGCCATTATGTGATGCCTTGTTTATCTATCCAAATGTACCGGCCTCCTCCCTAATGTTAGCTCTTGTGAGTCGTTGGATCAGGGGTGTGTTACTTTCTAGCGTCTGAATCCCACCAATCAGGAAGAATCACACGGAAAACAGAAAACAGAAAACTAACGCGCTAGCACGCCGCAATTCGCTGTAGTACAAATTCTTTTATTAAATACAGAAAACAGACGAACACTACTAGTCCTCGTCGTCGTCGGGGAAGTCGCTGGTGACCTCCTCTGGGTCATCATCATCGCCAAACTCATCATTGACCTCCTCGTCGTCGTCGGAGGTGCATGATGGAATGTCCGAGATCGCCGGCGTGATCAGCCCGACGGAGCTCTTGCAGCGCCTTTGTCCTCGCCTCCCGAGCGGCATATAACGGGAGGTGGTGTCCGAGGCGGCGCTCCGCCCGCTTAGCCGCGCGGGTTTGCCAGAGCTCCTCGTCGGCGCTCTCCTCCCCCGAATTGTTCCGGCAGTACTCGCGGACGACTCGGTAGTCCCTAGTGTCGACTAGGCCCTGAAACGCGCGGTGGCAGAGGTGGCGGTGGTCGGCGACAGTGACGATCTGCGGCGTCGGCTCCCTGACCTCACTTCCCATAGGGTGTGGCAGTCGTTGAAGTTCATCACCGACCGCGGGCGGTTGAGAGGCCAAGCCGCCGCGTCCCCGTCGCGGGCGGCCTCCGCCGCCGTCGCAAAGGAGCCGAGGGGGATGCGGTCGTCCCCGTAGCGGATATCCGCGGTGAACATTCCGTTCTGCCGTGCTCGGACCCAGCAGAAACCGGTGGTGTTGTTCCTCATCGTAGACAAGGTGGCGGCTCGACGGTGCATGGAGAGGAGTGCGCGCGTGAAGAGGCGAAGACGCTCGAGGCGCGGCAGTTTATACCGCGCGCTCGTGGCCACGCGGCACAACTCATGCGCCACGGGTCACAACTCCCGCCACACGCGGCACAACTCCCGCGCCTAACGTTTCATAGTTAGAATAATTATTTATTAAAACAGAAACTGTATTTTAAATTTTTACGCAATTTTAAACACTTTTCATATTGAAAGTTTCTTCAAATTCGAAACCATTCATAAACTAGGGTTTTTTAAATGTTTGAAAATTCAAAAATTGTTACTAGTTTAGATAGTTAGAATATTTATTTTTTAAAACAGAAAATATATAATTGAATTTTTTTTTTTCAATTTTAAACACATTTCATATTGGAAGTTTCATCTAATTCGAAATCATTTGAAATGTATTTAAATAAACATTTTTTAAAAGTATTTAAACAGGGCAGGGAAAAAATGGCGGCAGGATAGAAAAAAAAAGAAAACTTGGGCCTTTTGCCTCGGTTCGTGTTACCAACCAGGGCAAAAGGGTTAGGAGGTGGGCGGCAAGCGAGGGCCCACCTCTCCCCGTTTGCCCTGGTTGGTAACACAAACCGGGGCAAAAGACCTTTTGCCCCGGTTTATGGTACCAACCGGGGCAAATGGCCCCTACCTATATAACCCCGGGCGGAGCAACCGCCGGGGCAAACCAGCAGAAACGCCTAAGTCCCCGACGACGAAATCCCGAACGACGCCGTCAGGCTGCCGGATTTCGCCGTCGGGATCCTCGCCGCCCTCTGCGCCGCACGTGCCCTTCCGCGCCCCTCCGCGACGCTCCGCGCCGCTCGCGCCCCTCCGCGCGCGCCCGTCACCTCGCCACCCGTGAGCTTCGCACCCTCGTCCCGCCGCTCGCTCCGCACCCTCGTCGCCTCCACCGCGGACACGAGGTGAGAGCGCCGTCGGCCCGCCGCGCGCGTGCGATTTTGTTTCAAGCACTGTTTTTTAAGTGTTAATTAGTACTGTTAATCTAATTACTGTTAACATTTTTTTAGTTTTAGTTAATTTCAGTATTGGTTACTGTTAATACGTTTTCAGTTTTAGTTTTAGTTTTAGAATAATTTTAGAATATTAGCTATATATTATTAGTGATTGTTGTTAAATACTATTAGTTGTTTTTTAGTGTTAGTATTTTGAATCGACCAGAGAGTGAGAGAAACGCGAGGGAACAGAGAGGGAAAGAGTGAAGAGAAACAAAGGGGACAGCCGCACCATCACCGCGCCTATACTATTAGTTGTTTTTTAGTGTTAGTATTTAGTTGTTAATAGTTGTTAGTTGTTATTTAGTTGCTAGTTGTTATTAGTTCATAGTGACGACGACGACGACGACGAGGAGGGGAACCGAGAGGGAACAGAGGGGAACCGAGAGGGAAATGATAGTGACGACGACGACGGAAGCGACTACGACGACTACGAGTCGAAGTACTATAGGCCTAGACAGGAGTATGACTAGCAGACCAGATTGAGTCTTGCCGACTAAACCTGCCACTCGAACGGGGCATAACAAATGTAGCATTCTCAGATTATCCATATCATGTGTGAAATAATTGCAGATCTCTTCCTCTTCTTCTTCCTTGGATAGCGTCTGAATCCCACCAATCAAGAAAAGGAGGGAGATATCTGCAATGTTTTCACACATGATATGGATAATCTGGAATGCTACATCTGTTATGCCCCGTTCGAGTTGCAAGTTTACTTGGCAAGACTCGATCTGATCAGCTAGTCATACTCCTTCCTAGGCCTATAGTACTCCGACTCGTAGTCGTCGTGGTCGCTGCCGTCGTCTTCGTCACTATCAGTTCTCCTCAGTTCCCCTTGGTTCTTTTGTGTTTGGAGAATGCCCGAAGTAATGCCGGAAGTAATGTGTTCCTTTGTGTTTCACTTTCATGCCGGAAGTAATGTGTTCCTTTGTGTTTAACTTTCATCGCCTATATACCACCGCCTGTAGTACCTCTTAACTTTCATGCCGGAAGGTAATGTGTTCCTTTGTGTTTAACTTTCACTAGTATGTGTACTATTGTGATGATTGTTTAGTGGAATATTATTTTTCCAAGAGAATTTATAACTTACTAATGTATTTTATCTTTCATTTGTATTAGTTGAGCTATGGACGGCAGAGAGGGTGAAGTACACTCCCTGGTGGACCCAATGACGGTGGAGGTCAAGACGAGGGCTCGCGGTACCTGAATGAATCAGGTCAGGGAATAGAGGAAGAAGAGAAATTTCAAGGAACAGATGCGGAACCGGAGAAAAGCAGTGATGAACAAGCCTTAGAGAAGGCCGTGGAAGATACTGCACCGACATCGTCTAGCAAGAGGTCGAAACGAGGCCTAACTCAAGAGATAAGCTCGAAAGTGCATCTGGTAATCGAGCAAGTCTATCGATCCGACGAACCTGCTTGGCCCATAAAGACAACAACTTAGTTTACAAGGCAATGTGGAGTTATTGTTAGGGATATGATCCCAATAAGTACTGAAAAATAAAATGCGCCAAGTTTCTTTTGTCTCAGACCGGTCCAAACAACTCATGTTCGACAAGCTGATGAACCATTTCAGTCTTCCAGAATGTGATACCGAGAAGACATAGAAGAAAATGCGCGACGCAGTGATGCACTGGGCTCTGAATAAGATGGCCGGGGCTTTCAATGCTTACAAGAAAAGATTATGGAAGGAATATCAGAAGAAAAAAGAAGTCCCAAAATTCGAGGGGCCGCTTGAGAAGCAGAAGGCACACCGGAAGAAAAGGTCAGCCAAGAATGCGGCAAATGCGGCGAGGAAGGTATATAACCATTAGATGGGGTCAGGTGGCTACAGAGGTGCAGTGCCTAAGTGTGAAAAACTAGAGGCAGATCTGCTAGAGAAGGGGATCATTCCAGATACTCAGGATTTCCCGTGGAGGTCAAGGAATTGGTTGCTTGGGCATGGGGCGATGTTTGACGAAGAAGGGCACCTTATTAGGACTGAAAAAATAAAGGTCCCCTTTGCGGCACTCGAGGAAGTGTTCAAAGAGGTTAAAGAGGGAGAGTTCAAGCCAGATCGAGAGAATGAAGAGCTTACAAAGGCCCTCAGGAATGCATAACATGGCGGTTTGACACGAGGCAAAGGACGATATATGTGGTGCTTTGGCTTCAAGCCAGAAGATTGTCTCTATCCATATAGAAGCTGAGAGAGAGGATAGAAAAAGAAGGAGGCAGCGGTCGTAGAACGGGTTGGTGTCTTGGAAGCCGCAGTGATGAAGCAGCAACAATAGATTAATGAGCTTATTGGCCTGTGCTCCCAGATGCAAGCCACAACATTTGACGAAACAGACCCATCTCAACACCGGATTAGCGTGGCTTCAACGGAAGTATAGGCTGCCGCTACAGTTATGCTTGTTGATGCCCCTGCACAGACGGAGGCCGTGGATGCAATCAAGGAGAAGACAAGTTGTGCGCTATACGTGTCGGTCTCAAACTTATCCATCAAGGTGGCGGAAGGCTACTGTAACATCCCAAGTATGAAAAATAGCCATTAGAATGTTTGCTCTCTGTTATTTTATGTTTTGCATCATGACATCATGTTGATTGCAATTGTTTTGCTTGTTTTCCTTTTGTTTTCCTCTGTTTTCATTTGTTTTCCAACTGTTTTCCTTTGTTTTCCTTTGTTTTCTATTTGAATTTCAAACCAAAATTCAAACCTTTTGTTTCATCCTTGTGATTAAATCTGAGAATGGTTTAAAAACTTCCCCATACCTCAACCAAACCTGTGGGATAAACGTGCTAACCTAAACTGAACTAAACTCGTTTGATATTTGGGTCAGCCCGACCAGAACCAAACTTGTTTGAATTTTTAACCAAACCGAACTAAAACTGAGCGCCCAACCATGGTTGAAACCATTTGTTGAATTGGTTCCAGAACCGTTCCATGTCCAATTGTATCAATTCCCTACCAAACAGATGAAATTGGTCGTGTGTTGTTTATCACCATCGCCGAAACCTGGCCAATTAGTCGCGTGCCGCGACAGCCGCAGCAGAGGAGGAGCCGACGAGGAGTGTGCGACCCCAGCGGCTACATAAGCAGGAACGGCGAGCGGCGCGCCGGCGGCGGAGCCGGCGAGCGCGACAACAGCGGACGCGGGAGCAGCGCGCCACGCGCAACGGCAGCGGCCGGGGAAGGGATGCAGTGTGCCCGCGAGCCAGCAACGACGGTAGCTGCCACAGAGACGGGGCCGATGAGCAAAAAGCGAGCGGAAGCCGTTGCCGACCGCGGAGAAGAAGGCGCTTTCAGATCGGACAGAATAGGAGTACATGAACCAAAGTCAACTTCTGGGCGAGAACTTTGGGTCTAAACTGCTTGGAACCATACTTGTTTGGGCCCATAACTAACCGCACCTAACCATCTTCAGTAAGAAACCAAACCAAACCAAACTCGTTTCTGATTAAACCTGTTTAAGACCTGAACCGAACGTACCTTCAGGAGAAACCAGCCCAATACAACCGGTTACACTAAAACCATTCTCAGATTTACTTGTGATGTTACAATTTCCAAAAGGATATTTCAAATCAAAACAATCTTTTGTTTCCATTAAAGTGTGATTCCAAAACTGTTGTTTTGTTTCTATCAAAATCCATTTAATACCAAACCCCTTTCAAATTCAATTAATTTCCAAAACAACAACCCTTTTGAAAGTTATGAAAATTGCAAAACAAATCAATCATTTGTTTCCATTAAACCATAAGGTTCAAACTATTAAATTATGGCTTTTAATAGGTTAATTAATCCAAACTTAATTCAATTGGTATTTCAAATTCAAATCAACAACATCAAACAGTACCCAATTTCAACTTATGAAAAATCAACAAAATAACCCTAATTATTTGTTCTATTTAACCAATAGGGTTCACCCTATTAAAAATATGGGTTTCACTAATCATCACTTGATTATCAAATTCATTCAAAATTGCATCAATTGGCAAACAACAAAAGAATTTGAACTTTTTAAAATTCCAAGCTTGGCAAGTGGTTGCTTTTGACTTAATAAACTCACCCAATTTTTCTCACATATTTCCTAGCCCTAAACCTTATCTATTTCTTCCCTTTCCATTTTCTGCAAAAAAAATAAAACATACCAAAAAGAATAAAAAGCAAACCAAACAGCAGGGAGAGAGAGGCAGCAGGCCCAACTCTCCCCCCAAGCCCACTTTCCCTCTCAGCCCGATACCCTTTCTTCCCCACCTCCGTACGCTGTCGTCAGCAATGGTGGACAGCGACGGGCGCTCCCACCTACTCCACCCGATCAATCTCCCCCCTCCTATATCTTCCTCTCCTCACCCCTCAGAAAACCCTAGCTCCTTTCTCTCCTCCCTTCCCAGCCGCCGCCACTCTTCTTCTTCCTCCTCTGCTTCTCCCTTCTCTGTACTTCCCTGTACCTGAAATGTAGCCCTTTTTGGCCGGAAGTTGGGGGTGGGCGTGGGGTTGCTGTGGTCGCCCACCGGGCCGTTTCTTCGCGGGAATGGAATCGCCACATCACGATCTCCATCTTTGGTGAAGGCGTCGTGGTCCGAGGAGGCTCCGGGCGGCCGCGGCGTCGAGGTTTTCCGCCGGCCAACTCCCCTGCATCGCCCCCTGCACCCCGACCTGCTCCTCCTCTGTCCGCCCAAGGTGACCGATCTCCTTCCCCTCGATCCCCTCTCCTCTACTCCCTTGGCGGCACTCCCACACGCCAAGCACACGCACCACCCGCAGCACCCCACACCATAGCGCACCACGGCGCCCATCGCAGCAGCCATCGCAGCAGCCATCGCTGCGATCTCTGTCAAAGGTATAGCAAGCAGCGATCCCTTTTCAGTTCAGAGAAAACCACACCGTTTTCTGAAGGTTATACCCCCCGAGGCCCCTTCCCTGTCACCACACAGCACACTAGCCCACTGGTTCTGCTCCTTGTCCTCACAGCAGGAGGTGAGGGGATCGAATCCCCCCTCCCACAATAAAACCCACCTTTTATTTTCCCATTTGTTTTGACCCAGCACATCTCAGAAATCACAGCTAGGTCCCTGTTGATTAATTCTAGCCCCTGTAAAATATTTTCCAAGTCCCTACCAGCTAAACAGATTTGCACCAAATCTTGTAAAATGCATAATTAAATCATTTTAACTCCAAATCCAACTTTTTAAATATGTTTCTGTCCCAAATTGAATGTTCTATCCAAATATAAAATTGGTGCAATATTTGAAAACTTGTTAAATTCACTTAAACTTGCAAAAATCGTAACTTGGGCATAAAAATTCCAAATTCAACAAACTAAATATGTTTTCCAATCAACTTTTCATGTACTTTCCAAATATAAATTTTGTTTGCTGTTTTGAATAATTTAAATTGCTGAAAACAACTGTTTCTTATTTATTGCATTTAAAATTGCCAAAATAATAACTTCCTCATTTTAAATCCAATTTCAACAAACGAAATATGTTTTCCATGCAAAATTAAACCACCTTTTCAAATATAAAATTTGTTTCATGTTTTGAATAATTAAAATTGGTTAAATGATTTAAACCTTGTTTAAATCATTTAATGTTGCTAAATTCATAACTTGATCAAATTAAATTCTTTTGGGACATATAAAATATGTTTTCAAACCATAAAAGCATCACCTTTTCAAATATGAACTTCACTCAATGTTTTGCACAAATAAAAATTCAAATAAGTTCATGTTTGAATTAAATTCATTTAATTCTTGCTTAAACTTGTTTAATTCATAAATAATTTATTTGAAATCCTTTTTCAATAAGTAAAACATGTAATCCACCCAAAATCTTGTGTTCTTTTCAAGTATGAACTTTGTTATCTATTTTGAGCAATTAAAATTGGTGAAAACAACAAATGCTTGTGTGACACCTTTAAGGAACCAAAATTTCCTAACTTAATAAATGAATTTCTAAACTTGATAAACCTTATTTCCAATTGCTTCTATTGTTGTTATTTTGCTGTTTTCCTCATACATGCATCATGCTAATCCACTTTCACCTATTGGTTAGTTGTAAAACAATTATTTCAACCATAATTCATGGGCTTTCCATATGCAATCCAATTGCATGTGGGTCCATTTAATCATGTTGTTATCTTGTCAGCTAGTTTATTTTGATGCATCAATTAAATGGTCATGCATCATCCCATGTTTGTGCACTATGCCATGATATTGATTGTTTGTTCTCTGTGTTGTTTGTTTGCTTCTTCTCGGATACACGACGACGTTGAGACCGACGATACTTACGACACCCCTTCTAAGGAGTTAGCTCAGTACCAGGCTACTGGGTTTGCAGGCAAGTTATCACTCACATGAACCATCGTGTTCCTTTCAACATTGGTTACCGATACTTTTCCGTTGTCTATTCTGCTAGCCCTATGAATAGTTGTTTCTGTCACGAACCTATCACATGAATCCCTGAACCCTGATATTGCCTCACCTCCATACCTATAACCATTGCTTGTGCCCGTGTCTTAATAGCATGCTTAGGGTTGTTTTGCTCGAGTCTGTTACCCGTTACTTTCTGTTACTATTTCTATTACGTTCTGGGGGCTCGATGTTTAATCAATCAGTCATGCTAATGTTGTTATTAATAAAAAAATTGATGATAAGGCACCGGCAGGAGGCCCTGTGTGGTTTTGAGGCCTGCTAGTGTCGACCCTAATAGGAAAAGGGTCTTGTCTACTGATCCATGATGAGCGCACTAACCGCATGTGGGAAGCGAGTATGGCGCCCCCCTCAATTTGATTCGATTCGCATCTCGTCCAAATCGCCTCATTTAGTTCGTGTTTTCCATTTGCCGCATGCATGTTTTTGCGAGCCCAGGCCAGGGTGGAACTTTTGTAGTCGGCATATAGGGGGACACGGTCTTAGAGTGCTATGAGGGTCCCTTTTCTTCGGGGCTCGATTAGCCGTGCGCCCAAGGTTCTTTGGGCTTGATGCGAAGAAGAGTTGAGTTGTGTAGAGTGCCTCGCTTGGTGGGTTTGATTCCCGTCTGGCGGGATATTCTTGCGTGTACGGCCAAATTGGTGCACCCCTGCAGGGAAAATCTTCTCGAGAAGCCGTGTTTTCCGCGGTTATGGACTACTTGGTGAAAGTACTGGCTAACAAGTACTCAGGACAACTTAAACCTAATGATTAACAACCTTACACCCAATCATTAACAACTTGACTAGTAATAGGCTTATTGACACAATAATCTGAACCATCATTATTTTCAACTGTGTGAGTTATCCTCGGATTGCTTCTTTGGATAAGGGGCGAGATCCAGGATGGGTTTGTTTGGAGTTAGCTATAGTTGGTTACGATACGCGATCTTATCTCTTTTCTGTTAGCCGGAGGTTGTAGTGTTTCTGTAGTTGGTTAGAGCAGCCAGTTGCAGCATCTTTTATATCCCCTTTCCTCCGTTGAACCCAAAGCATCTGTGCTTGGTGTTGACGGGTTACACTTTGGTGAAATGTGAGTCTTGCTTGCCAGTACGTTTATGTACTGACCCCTTTGGGGCTGTGGTTTCCGCAGACTACGTTTCGAGGATCTACATGGTGGCTACTACGTGGAGTATGACGAGACTGCTGACGAGTAGATAGCGGACCCGGGCAGGATCCGAGACTTCGTGGATGGGCTCCGTCTGTTCGTTTCCGGCCTCTTAGGCCTATTTGGTTCTTGTCTGTACCCAGACATGTTGAATGCTTCCGCTGTGATGTAATGATGAATTGTTGGGACATGTGTCCTCTGAATGATTGTATTTGCTATCTCTGCTCTAATGAGAGCCATTTGCAACTTATTTCGACCTTTTGTGTCGTAGAGATCTGTTGTGATATCACTTGTTCAAACGCCATTGACGTACCATGTGTGTATGGTTGAAGTACGTCAATGGAAGTGTCCTGATTTCCATGGGATAGTTTACATCGACGATGGATAGTAGAGTTTGGTTGTCGCACATAAGTGCTGGCCTACTCGTAAGAGGATGCGGGAGCAGATAAGCCCCGTAATCCAAGCATCTACTATTCAATTCGGCCCGATGAGTATCCCCTATAAGTCCGGGTGCGACAAATGGTATCAGAGCCTGTCTGCCTGTAGGATCCCTTTTTACTGGTCGCAGTTGAGTCTAGAAACTATTTTGTAGCTATATAGGAAAAATGAAACGTGAGAGTAGGAATCTGTTCTTTTTCTTCTTTCCCCACCCTCCCTTTTCTGGTAAGGAAGTGCAACGTTGTTTTTCCCTTCTCATCTAAACTTTCAAGATAGAATTTCACGAATTCTGGTTTCTCTAGGATGGTTATATCTACTAGACCATAGGAATGGAGGTGGTTGTGACATGATTTATCATGTTGCCTACTCACGATTGAGAACGGAGGCGTGTAAGCCCCGGAAGCAGATCCTCTATTCTTTAAGCAGTAGATATTGATCCTTTAGAAGCCCGGATGGGTTTTCCGTAGTACCTCAGGAGTGTTTTGGTCTCGTTTTTCCCGGTGTTGCTTCGTTATCCTGTTCTTCTCAACATCCTTTTCGTCCGTTGAAATCTTGTTGTTGTTTTCCACTTCAATTCTTCTACCGGCGTCTAATCAAAACTTCCCAAATATCAAGTCTATCTGGCCAGAAAGGTTGTTGTTGTTTCGAAAACTACCAGGCTATGAGAGCTGGCATTCCTATCACCTGGGGTTGTTTCGAGGAAGCATTCCTGAATCACCACATTCCAGATAATCTATTCTACAAATGAATCAAATTCTATCCAGCTATACACCCTCGATACAAAACCTCTACCTCTATTCAAAAATGTTCCGGTGGTTTCCAAATTCCCTGACATAATTCCTGAAGAGTTGCCAGAAATGCCTATCGTCTTGAACTTCCAGAAAAACTATCCAAGGTGCACGATGTGTTTCACGTGTCACAGCTCAAGAGGATCTTCCCAAGAAGTATCCGGACTTTTCTTTTCTCCGTAGGAATCTCGGGGCGCGATTCCTTCAAGGGGGGGCGTTTTGTAACATCCCAAGTATGAAAAATAGCCATTAGAATGTTTGCTCTCTGTTATTTTATATTTTGCATCATGACATCATGTTGATTGCAATTGTTTTGCTTGTTTTCCTTTTGTTTTCCTCTGTTTTCATTTGTTTTCCAACTGTTTTCCTTTGTTTTCTATTTGAATTTCAAACCAAAATTCAAACCTTTTGTTTCATCCTTGTGATGTTACAATTTCCAAAAGGATATTTCAAATCAAAAGAATCTTTTGTTTCCATTAAAGTGTGATTCCAAAACTGTTGTTTTGTTTCTATCAAAATCCATTTAATACCAAACCCCTTTCAAATTCAATTAATTTCCAAAACAACAACCCTTTTGAAAGTTATGAAAATTGCAAAACAAATCAATCATTTGTTTCCATTAAACCATAAGGTTCAAACTATTAAATTATGGCTTTTAATAAGTTAATTAATCCAAACTTAATTCAATTGGTATTTCAAATTCAAATCAAAAACATCAAACAGTACCCAATTTCAACTTATGAAAAATCAACAAAATAACCCTAATTATTTGTTCTATTTAACCAATAGGGTTCACCCTATTAAAAATATGGGTTTCACTAATCATCACTTGATTATCAAATTCATTCAAAATTGCATCAATTGGCAAACAACAAAAGAATTTGAACTTTTTAAAATTCCAAGCTTGGCAAGTGGTTGCTTTTGACTTAATAAACTCACCCAATTTTTCTCACATTTTTCCTAGCCCTAAACCTTATCTATTTCTTCCCTTTCCAATTTCTGCAAAAAAAATAAAACATACCAAAAGAATAAAAAAGCAAACCAAACAGCAGGGAGAGAGAGGCAGCAGGCCCAACTCTCCCCCCAAGCCACTTTCCTCTCAGCCCGATACCTTTCTTCCCCACCTCCGTACGCTGTCGTCAGCAATGGTGGACAGCGACAGGCGCTCCCACCTGCTCCACCCGATCGATCTCCCCCCTCCTATATCTTCCTCTCCTCACCCCTCAGAAAACCCTAGCTCCTTTCTCTCCTCCCTTCCCAGCCGCCGCCACTCTTCTTCTTCCTCCTCTGCTTCTCCCTTCTCTGTACTTCCCTGTACCTGAAATTTAGCCCTTTTTGGCTAGAAGTTGGGGGTGGGCGTGGGGTTGCTGTGGTCGTCCACCGGGCCGTTTCTTCGCGGGAATGGAATCGCCACATCACGATCTCCATCTTTGGTGAAGGCGCCGTGGTCCGAGGACGCTCCGGGCGGCCGCGGCGTCGAGGTTTTCCGCCGGCCAACTCCCCTGCATTGCCCCCTCCACCCCGACCTGCTCCTCCTCTGTCCGCCCAAGGTGACCGATCTCCTTCCCCTCGATCCCCTCTCCTCTACTCCCTTGGCCGCACTCCCACATGCCAAGCACACGCACCACCCGCAGCACCCCACACCACAGCGCACCACGGCGCCCATCGCAGCAGCCATCGCTGCGATCTCTGTCAAAGGTACAGCAAGCAGCGATCCCTTTTCAGTTCAGAGAAAACCACACCGTTTCTGAAGGTTATACCCCCCGAGGCCCCTTCCCTGTCACCAACAGCACACTAGCCACTGGTTCTGCTCCTTGTCCTCACAGCAGGAGGTGAGGGATCGAATCCCCCCTCCCACAATAAAACCCACCTTTTATTTTCCCATTTGTTTTGACCCAGCACATCTCAGAAATCACAGCTAGGTCCCTGTTGATTAATTCTAGCCCCTGTAAAATATTTTCCAAGTCCCTAGCAGCTAAAAAATGGCAGATTTGCACCAAATCTTGTAAAATGCATAATTAAA
Organism: Alopecurus myosuroides; assembly: GCA_028641055.1. Taxonomy (NCBI): domain Eukaryota; kingdom Viridiplantae; phylum Streptophyta; class Magnoliopsida; order Poales; family Poaceae; genus Alopecurus; species Alopecurus myosuroides. The sequence continues at coordinate 737,199,661 of CM054057.1, read as the reverse complement.
TCATTTTAACTCCAAATCCAACTTTTTAAATATGTTTCTGTCCCAAATTGAATGTTCTATCCAAATATAAAATTTGTTTACTGTTTTGAATATTTTAAATTGGTGCAATATTTGAAAACTTGTTAAATTCACTTAAACTTGCAAAAATCATAACTTGGGCATAAAAATTCCAAATTCAACAAACTAAATATGTTGTCCAATAAACTTTTCATGTACTTTCCAAATATAAATTTTGTTTGCTGTTTTGAATAATTTAAATTGCTGAAAACAACTGTTTCTTATTTATTGCATTTAAAATTGCCAAAATAATAACTTGCACATTTTAAATCCAATTTCAACAAATGAAATATGTTTTCCATGCAAAATTAAACCACCTTTTCAAATATAAAATTTGTTTCATGTTTTGAATAATTATAATTGGTTAAATGATTTAAACCTTGTTTAAATCATTTAATGTTGCTAAATTCACAACTTGATCAAATTAAATTCTTTTGGGACATATAAAATATGTTTTCAAACCATAAAAGCATAAACTTTTCAAATATGAACTTCACTCAATGTTTTGCACAAATAAAAATTCAAATAAGTTCATGTTTGAATTAAATTCATTTAATTCTTGCTTAAACTTGTTTAATTCATAAATAATTTATTTGAAATCCTTTTTCAATAAGTAAAACATGTAATCCACCCAAAATCTTGTGTTCTTTTCAAGTATGAACTTTGTTATCTATTTTGAGCAATTAAAATTGGTGAAAAAAACAAATGCTTGTGTGACACCTTTAAGGAACCAAAATTTCCTAACTTAATAAATGAATTTCTAAACTTGGTAAACCTTATTTCCAATTGCTTCTATTGTTGTTATTTTGCTGTTTTCCTCATCCATGCATCATGCTAATCCACTTTCACCTATTGGTTAGTTGTAAAACAATTATTTCAACCATAATTCATGGGCTTTCCATATGCAATCCAATTGCATGTGGGTCCATTTAATCATGTTGTTATCTTGTCAGCTAGTTTATTTTGATGCATCAATTAAATGGTCATGCATCATCCCATGTTTGTGCACTATGCCATGATATTGATTGTTTGTTCTCTGCGTTGTTTGTTTGCTTCTTCTCGGATACACGACGACGTTGAGACCGACGATACTTACGACACCCCTTCTAAGGAGTTAGCTCAGTACCAGGCTACTGGGTTTGCAGGCAAGTTATCACTCACATGAACCATCGTGTTCCTTTCAACATTGGTTACCGATACATTTCCGTTGTCTATTCTGCTAGCCCTATGAATAGTTGTTTCTGTCACGAACCTATCACATGAATCCCTGAACCCTGATATTGCCTCACCTCCATACCTATAACCATTGCTTGTGCCCGTGTCTTAATAGCATGCTTAGGGTTGTTTTGCTCGAGTCTGTTACCCGTTACTTTCTGTTACTATTTCTATTATGTTCTGGGGGCTCGATGTTTAATCAATCAGTCATGCTAATGATGTTATTAATAATAAATTTGATGATAAGGCACCGGCAGGAGGCCCTGTGTGGTTTTGAGGCCTGCTAGTGTCGACCCTAATAGGAAAAGGGTCTTGTCTACTGATCCATGATGAGCGCACTAACCGCATGTGGGAAGCGAGTATGGCGCCCCCCTCAATTTGATTCGATTCGCATCTCGTCCAAATCGCCTCATTTAGTTCGTGTTTTCCATTTGCCGCATGCATGGTTTTGCGAGCCCAGGCCAGGGTGGAACTTTTGTAGTCGGCATATAGGGGGACACGGTCTTAGAGTGCTATGAGGGTCCCTTTTCTTCGGGGCTCGATTAGCCGTGCGCCCAAGGTTCTTTGGGCTTGATGCGAAGAAGAGTTGAGTTGTGTAGAGTGCCTCGCTTGGTGGGTTTGATTCCCGTCTGGCGGGATATTCTTGCGTGTACGGCCAAATTGGTGCACCCCTGAGGGAAAATCTTCTCGAGAAGCCGTGTTTTCGCGGTTATGGACTACTTGGTGAAAGTACTGGCTAACAAGTACTCAGGACAACTTAAACCTAATGATTAACAACCTTACACCCAATGATTAACAACTTGACTAGTAATAGGCTTATTGACACAATAATCTGAACCATCATTATTTTCAACTGTGTGAGTTATCCTCGGATTGCTTCTTTGGATAAGGGCGAGATCCAGGATGGGTTGTTTGGAGTTAGCTATAGTTGGTTACGATACGCGATCTTATCTCTTTTCTGTTAGCCGGAGGTTGTAGTGTTTCTGTAGTTGGTTAGAGCAGCCAGTTGCAGCATCTTTTATATCCCCTTTCCTCCGTTGAACCCAAAGCATCTGTGCTTGGTGTTGACGGGTTACACTTTGGTGAAATGTGAGTCTTGCTTGCCAGTACGTTTATGTACTGACCCCTTTGGGGCTGTGGTTTCCGTAGACTACGTTTCGAGGATCTACATGGTGGCTACTACGTGGAGTATGACGAGACTGCTGACGAGTAGATAGCGGACCCGGGCAGGATCCGAGACTTCGTGGATGGGCTCCGTCTGTTCGTTTCCGGCCTCTTAGGCCTATTTGGTTCTTGTCTGTACCCAGACATGTTGAATGCTTCCGCTGTGATGTAATGATGAATTGTTGGGACATGTGTCCTCTGAATGATTGTATTTGCTATCTCTGCTCTAATGAGAGCCATTTGCAACTTATTTCGACCTTTTGTGTCGTAGAGATCTGTTGTGATATCACTTGTTCAAACGCCGTTGACGTACCATGTGTGTATGGTTGAAGTACGTCAATGGAAGTGTCCTGATTTCTATGGGATAGTTTACATCGACGGTGGATAGTAGAGTTTGGTTGTCGCACATAAGTGCTGGCCTACTCGTAAGAGGATGCGGGAGCAGATAAGCCCCATAATCCAAGCATCTACTATTCAATTCGGCCCGATGAGTATCCCCTAGAAGTCCGGGTGCGACAGCTACGCTTTACCTTGTTTATAGGAAGCGACCTCCCATGGCCGTCCGATTACACCTGGCTATGCTCGTGTTGGCGTTGATGATGTTCAGCCGGATTGGAGCAAAATGCGGGTTGACATCCCCGGAGGTGATGGGGTAGAAACACTAGGAGAAGCCGTCAATTCCATCATTCAATGGAAAAACAGTGGCATAGTGTCTCCCCCGAGCAGTCTGACGCCACCACCGCCACCTTCTCCTAGACGCGGTCCACCGCCAGCACAAGCAGCTACTTCTCCGAGACGCAGTCCACCGCCGCCACCACCGCCACCTTCTCCGAGACGCAGTCCACCGCCGCCACCACCGCCACCTACTTCTCCGACACACATTCTGTTTCGATCATCGCCAGCACACATCGACGCCATGGACATCAGCACCCTGAGTCCGGCTCGATCTCCGATACGTGAGCCGACTCCGCCGCCCACTAAGTCCTCTAAGCGGAAGGCTGCTGCCTCTATGTCTTCTCCGAAGAAGAAACTTGCTACGAAGAAGAAAGCCAAGAAGCTGTCAGAAAAGTTAGCTTACCACATGAATGACGAGGAGACCGGCGACTGGGTGACTACGGACACGAAACATCAGATGGCTTCATGGGGAAAGAGAACCTTGGAGCCTCCAAAGAAACCAATAGATCCGGCTTTAAAGAAGCACTTCAATAATATGCTAGAGGTGCCATCCCAAGTTCATATGAATCTTCCATTTGACTATGATCGCAGATTAATGATGACTTATAACAAAGTCAAGAAGGCGGGGAAAAAAATTCCCCAGCTCGGGAAGCAGCCAAAACAATTGGTCCCCCCGCTCAAGGTGTCGGACACTATACAGACTCCCTACAGTCAAGTTGATCGGGAAGCAGCTGAGAAGTTTGCCAGAGAGTGTGGTATAACAGTAGACCAACTCCTAAGCCAATCCGACAACTTCAAACCGGCTGAATTGGCATGGAAATATGAGTTTGGGAAGTCTCTCATCAAACCTGGTCAGCTCAACTCTTTGACAACATACAAGCGCCAACTGCATACGTGGTATATCCAAACCGCAAATGAGGGGCTAGACAACCTCAAGGTGAAAATTAGAGAAGAGGATTACTTCCGCGATGACTCGATCTTTATTGATTTTGAAGATCTTTTTTTCTTCTATAATCTAGACGCCCTCAACAAATCGATCATCAGCACCTACTGTCTGGAAGTATCTACCTCAGCTAGTTCGATCATTGCTTCTTATATATATTATCCTCACTGCACACGATATATCTTATGCAGGATGAAGATTCTGGAATGTAATGGAAACGGTGGCATTGGGTTCATTGACCCATATATCATCAATGATTACATTTTAGTGGAATACCCTGAAGAGACGGAGGATAACATAGTTATGTTTTTGAGGAAACAATTTCACTGTAGTGAAATACTATGTCCTTACATACAAGAGTGAGTGTTACTATCTTATGCATATTCCTTCACATTTCTATTTTGCCAAGTCGGTGTTAAGTGTAATTGATGAGATATGCATGACTATGTATATAATCGCGTGTGCAGTTATCACTGGATTCTTTTCAACATTCATGTTGACACCGGAATAGTTGATCTCATGGACTCTAGAGATAAAGGTCAAGAGGAGTACAAACCCATTATTTCAATGCTCAAAAATTAAGTTCGGTCGTTGTCGCACTACACCGTCCACTTTTGTTCAATCATTATCGTATGATGACCCATATATTCTTTTTTTTTCCCGGACAGGGCTTGGAAGCGGTTCAGGAAGCAACAACCAGGTTTAACGGAGTTGAATATGAGATTTGACACACTCAACGTAAGTAGTACTTGCTACATTCACGCATCTATCTTTAATTCCTTGATCATTATTTGACTCAAATATATTTCTCGTAAAGTGCTCTCAGCAGCCACAGGGAACAAATTTATGTGGCTTCTATGTCATGGAGAACATAAGGACAATCCTGAATGAGCGGTTGGGCAGAAGGACAATTATAACGCTCCACGGTCTCCGGAGGAGCGAGCTCCTACCGGCAGACCACCGCATACAAGTACTTCAAGAGGCATTGGCGGGTTTTCTGCTGAAGGAGGTCATATCTCCAAATGGAAGATTAAATTGCTAAGTATAAACAATGATCTGCTTTCAATGATCTCAATGTGTATAACTCTATTCAGATGTAATGATCTAATTGAGATCAATGTAATTATCTTTTGATGATATCAATGCATGCAATGATTTTTATCATGATTATTGTCGATGTGCAAAAAATATGTCATTTACAGCCTAAACGAAATCACCAAAAAGAAAGCAGCACAAAAATAACACCCAAAAAAGAAACATGCCAAAGCTCTTCCGCGGCAGAGAAACACACAAAACTCTGCCGCGGTAGAGAACCTTTTGCCCCGGTTGGTGTTACCAACCGGGATAAAAGGGTGCTAGCCGGCATGCTGATGAGAGCACACATGGGCACCCCTTTTACCCCGGTTGGTATCAACCACCGGGTCATTAGGGGGGGGGGGCTTTAGCCCGGGTTTGTGTACCTGGTTGGGAAGCCGGTGCGTAGCCCCCCCCCCCCCCCCACCGGGGAAAAAGAGCTGCCCTCCACTAGTGTAAAAACCCATTTCTTTTCGTGCAGGATTTGGAAAGAATTCACTCAAAGGACACCTGCTGAATTTAAATAGCTTAGTTTTCATCATGTCGAGGTAAGTAATACGAGCTAGGTCCGCGCATATTTTATATTGTAGTACCATTAATTATAGCATCCTTGATATTATTATTTTGATTGAACTCTATTCTGATCCTAGTACGAGAGGCAGCCAACGGGGTCCAATTTGTGTGGATACTTCATTTGCGATTGGATTCGCCATGAGGTCAGTGAGCGGAAGCCATCGAGATGGCTTGAAGAAAGTGACAAATTAATGTATTCACAATTTTATTTTATTACCATAAATTAATTGTGTTGAGTGTCATTGTTCTGATTAATGATATTCATATTGATCTCTTTCTTTGGATACATTGCGGAGGAAGCTGCAACCAAAGGAGTTCTTCCTAGGAATTGCGGGATTTTTTATGGACCACGTAGTAAGCCGAAGGGAAAATACAATTGCACGGAATAGATGTAATTTTGATTATTACATGTAATCAAATAGACGGGATCTAGTCCCGGTTGTGATATCCCTTTACTCAAATAGACGGGATCTACTCCCGGTTGTGTTACCACTATAACCGAATAAACAGGCTCTAGTGCCGGTTCTCATTAAGAATAAAATATATTGTTATTGCATAAGTCTCATGGAAAAGATAGCACCGATGCAATCGCTAAAGAAGGCTTCCATGTGGTCGAGCCCATCCTGGTCCCTCTGAAATGTCTCAGGGATGGCGAACACATAATATGGTCCATAAGTCTGCGCACCAAGACCGGCACAGGAGGTAAGGCTGAAGAGGTAGTGTTACTCAGGGACGCTCAGATGTTTGTTACACTCGGCCACCACGGCCGCTATATCTGTTGTGATCTTACGGCCATATGATCGTTTATAGCACATGTAATTAAGAAGGTAGCATTGTGAGTGCCTTCGATGGTAGACGGCCACCCAGGCTAGGCTGGCCATGGTCAGCATGATTGCAGTAATGTTTAGAATGATGGTCAGAGGAAATAGCTCATTCATTAGGTTCTTGGATGCGATAGACGTTTACTCGGTCTGAAAACCCTGATTTCGAGGTGTTTATATACGGTGCGATTTGTAAAGAGAGCAGTTGGACGTTGAAGGGTTTTGTTGTTCTCTTTTTTTTGCTGACATGAACTATGATGCTAACCTGGTATAAATGCATATCGTTGTGTAGAATCTGTAATATTTTGACATGGATTTTTTAGCAAAGAATATACTCATGGAACATCGAGATGACCATATGGCCGGTGTAGATCTTGCTGGCTGGTGCTGCGAGTTTTCTTGGTGATTTAGGAAAAAAATTCCCTTGACATTACCTAAAGTAGGAGGAATCCTAGTGAGCACATCCTCTCGAGATTTTTGTTTTATCCTCTCCCATTAACACCGGTCACCTCACAGAATCAACACACACATGCAATTTTAAAACAAAAAGCAATTATTTTTTAAATGGAAAACAAAAGTTTTTCTGCTGCATCAAAGCGAAGCATACCGTCTTACTTTATTGTATAGTTTTTTCTAACAAAGTACAAAAAAATATAAAAATATTACTACTCAAGGATCACATAAAGTGAAGATGAAAAACATTCGGTAAAATAAGGTAACACCAAACATGTAGCCTCTTCGCATGCGAACGTCTACCATGTCCGAACATTGCTCGAATGACCGAGTTCAGTCGAGAACATCCCGAGACCATACAATCGGATTGATCAGTAAGCAGATGACAGATGGATCCATTAGAATTACATAGCTAGGATCATAACCTTCAAAAGATTAGCAACTTACAAAATGTTAAAAGCAATATCATTACAACCATATCATTACGACAATTCAAAATTTACCAAACAAAAGCTGCAACACATATGCCTATTCATACCTTCGTTTTCTCATCAATTCCGGTAAGCCCAAGTAGAAATATATTTGAAATACTTGTGGGAGGATCAACATTAAACGTTACATGAATAAACCTCCAAAGATTTCGAACAAACGGACAAGAGATAAAAGACGGTGTTCAATAGACTATTCTGCCTCACAAGTTCACAACGTAGACACTTTATGGATCATGTCCTCTATCTCCTTGCAAGATTATCCCTTGTTAATAATACTTTTCTATTAATAATTCATAAAAAGATCTTAATTTTTAATGAAATCTTAAGATCGCATGCATCAAACCGGTATTAAGAGACTAAATCAAAAATCTCATGTGCACCCAAAAGAGAAGTACTCATCAATTTCTCCACAAGATGCAATCACACATTTAATTTATCGCCACTAATGGCCCTCCTACAATGAATATGCGTAGGTGAGTTTTATAAGAATCTCAAATAATGACATTCTTCCCAGAATCAAGTTTGTCGGCCATTTTCAACAACAAAGGATCCACTACTAAAAACTCATATTTTAACTCTATCATGGATGAACATGTATAGGTTTCACCCCAAATGACCAAGATATGGTCATTCCCATGACATAGTTTGCGATAAAGTGCCCATATTGGGCACAAAGATGCATCCTGACATAGGAAACAATGGTATCAAATTGGGTTTTCAAATTATTTTTAGAAATATCATTTTTTATTTTTTAATTGCCAGATATGACATTATCTTGGCATGGATTCCTCTTATGTCTACTAGCTGCTATGATAAATAAAAAAATAGAAGTATTCTCTGCAATAGGCACTGCGACATAATCAAGGAATGTAAGATAATAAAAAAAATAAAAAAAATCTAAATTTCTTTGTGCTGTGCCAACACGGTAAATATGAGGGACTTTGTTGTGTGTTTGCACACATCTAATATCGACCAATAGGATGACATCTCCTCGATCGCTGACGTGGTAGCCGGTCTCATCCGTCCATCCCATCTCACGCTACTCCTCTCTCTCCTTCTGTCCTCAACCCGACCCTTATCTCTTCTCTGCTCCGGTTCAGGCAAGCAATGCGGCGTGTGGCTCGGTCCCGCGGCGGTGACATGCCGTGTAGCTGGAGTGTGTCGACGGGGCGCCCTGCTCAGTCCAACGGCGTTGCTAGGACATGCGGATGGAGGGAGGGGACCTGGACGCCTACTACTTCGACCGCGAGGAATAGCAGCGCGACAGATATATTCTCGTCTCCTCGCTGACTCCATGGAACTCGCTCGACGGGATCCGCCATTGTGTTCTCCTCGCGCCAACGCAACCATGGAGCTCGTTTCGTGCACGCACGGAACTCCTTCTCGGCCACTGTCGTCCACCTGACATCCCCTCACGCGGCGCTACCCCTCACCTCTAGCGCTTCTTCCTTCCTCGGAGAGCGACGCGACGATTTTGACGACATCTACGAGTAGCTGGAACGCGGCGAGCATGTTCGTCTAAACGAGGTCCCCTCATGCGCTGCCTCTTCCTCACTGCTGGTGCCTCTGGCTTCCTCGACGATCCATGACAGGCCCAAACACGTGCTCCGTCCTCGCCATGACGAGCGAGAAAGGGGATATTTTTATGACAACATCCCTATTTCCCCTGTTGTTCTTGTGTGTGCGGGGCACACGGCGAAGGCGTTGCCGTGTCTTTTGCGGCATTTTCCGCGTGTGTTTGGCACATGGCAACGTCGATCGCTCCCTTAGTGAGTACATCAAACAAAACCTCCATGATATAAAAAAAAATCGGAGATGGCGGATCAGCTTGTCTTGACCCTTTGAAGTCTTAAAACAATGACCAATATCATCATTTACGAGAATCCCCACACATCATCCTGGAGCAAACTAACTAATCCATTGACAACAAGTTGGTGAAAAATCACAATTTTTAATAGTCTAGACTAAATTGCACAAAATATCAAAAAAATTGCTGCATTTGTAAATTTAATTGCACGCAATAGTGCAATTTAAGGACTGAAAATATGCAATGTACTGAATTGCCCTCCTAATGTGAAAATTAAAAATTCTGTTCAACTTAGTGTAATATAGGACGCAAAGTACTAAATTGCATACTTTTAGCTCAAAATTACAAAATAATATACGTGCAAAATTAAGTGCAACGAACCAATCGTACAGGCTTAAGCCTGAATTTCCGCAATTAAAATTTTCAGCCACTATCCAATAAAATAAGGAAACAGCAAAGTCGAAAAAAAAATGTAGCTCAAAGAAGGACACGCTGGGACTTCTTTTCGTGCCTTCAGGTTCTCAACAGAGAATTCTCCAACAATTTGATCGTTGGAATCTCTCGGAACACGAAGAGCATATTTTTCTTTTACTTCTTACACATGCACAAAGCTTGCACATGTCCTACAGTTTTTGAGAAACGTGAATAAAAAGCTCTCAAAAGTGTTTGAGAAGTCGGCATGCATGGGCCCATGCAATCATACGTAATATCACCACTCTTTCCCTAGTGGAGAATAGCTTCTAGGTTTCCTAGCACACTTATGTCCTATGAGTGTAGGGTAAGTATGTGTCCTATGATGTTCTTAATTAGGAAATACAGGTGAGACTTCCACGGTTGTAGGCTTTTCGCAAATTTTTAGTACTCCCTCCGTCTTTAAATAAGTGTATTTTTTCTTTTATGGAACTCAATTATTTTAAAGTTTGACCAATTTTATTGAAAAACATAATAATATTTATGATACTAAATTGGTATTGTTAGATCCGTTTTAAAATATACTTTCATACTAAATTGATTTTATATCATATATATTGATGATATTTTGTATAAAGTTGGTCAAAGTTTTAAAAGATTGACCAAACCAATTATAGAGGTACACTTATTCGAGGACGGAGGGAGTAGTACACAATTACAAGGGTATTACATCATGCTCTTCTTTGAAAATATCCCACCATGGATTATACTTTCGTCATCCAATCGTCATGGATGGCTTCTATAAACTGCAGGCACTACAGGAATCGCCGCAGTTGCCGACGGCCAAAAACCGTCGTCAAAGGGTCTAATACCGTCGGCATATAGTTTGCCGAGGGCCGCCGTCAGCATCTTCTTCCTCGGCAACTAAGTAGAACACCGTAGGCAAAGTTCGGCCGTCGGCTTTCACGTCTATGCTGACGGTTTTAACATGCAGTCGGCAACACAAACCCTCGGCAAATGACTTTGACGGAACGACCGTTTGACGGCATCCATGGTGATGCCGACGGCTTTGCCGTCGTCATACAATCCACGTGCCCAACTCTGAGCACCCCTCGCATTGTGTACGTCGAGGGGCCAACCGTCGGCAATTAAAACAAAAAAATTAGCATTTCTGTATGCCGACGGCATCACCAAAAAACGTGGCGCTTTCTGGGTGCCCATCTCGTGCCGTACGCTGAGGCGAAACCCTCGGGAGATAAACCAAAAAAAAATGGTCTTAATGTATGCCGAGGGCAAAGCCATCGTCATACAAACCACGTGGTGCCTTCTGGTTGCCTATCGCGCGGTGTACACCGAGGGGAACACCGTCGGTAGGTAAAACCCAAAAAAAATCTTACTGTATGCCGAGGGCCTTACCGTCGGTATAAACGACACGTGGCGCATTCTGGGTGCCCCTCGCACCGTGTATGCCGAGAGGAATACCATCGGCATATATAACTACCGGTTTTTTTTTTGGTGGTTCACCAATCGTTCCTGCATTTAAAAAAATACAAATTTGGAGTCTATAATAGCAGTTCAAATCCAGACCCTCATTTACATATTCCACCACCAACAGTGCACACATTTCATTACATATGCATCAAATTTGGAATCTATATTCCATCACCAACAGTGCACATATTTCATTACATGTCACGGAGAGCACGACAAGTTCATCGGCCCATTGTTAACAACAAAAACCCATTGTTAATTTCCCATCCTTATTGAACGGCCACTCACAATGGGGAAGAACTTACAGTGGCAGACGGCCGGCGTGCGGGACGTGAGGTAGAACTACCCTCCCTCGCAGTAGAATCTCGAACCTGTGAGTAAGTGACTGTACACTAGTGGAAACAGGGCCTTTTGTCCCGGGTCGTAAGGGCCATTTGTCCCGGTTGCGCAACCGGGATGGGCTAGCCGGGACAAATGGCCCTCCCCATTGGTCCCGGTTGTGCCAGGACCCGGGATGGTAAGGCTGGCCCACGTGGCGACTCTGGGCCAGGGACCGCGAGGGAGTTCGTCCCGGTTCGTTTTAGGGACCGGGATGGATGCCTTCTTAAAAAAGAATAAAGTCCGCCCATTTTCCCTGCCGCGGCAGGTTTTTTTTGTTCGTTTTTTTTTCTCCTGCCTCGCAATCGCCAACCGGCCTCCCCTTCCCCAACCGCTCCAGGCCCACGTCTTTAATTAAGCCCACTAACACATTTTTTAGTCAAAAAGGCCCACTGGCCCGCGTCTTTTATTATGGACAGTCAACGGTTCGAAGGGCCCACTGGCCCGCGTCTGTTATTATGGCCAGTCAACAGGGGCCACTGGCCAGCGGCCTGGTGGCTGGTTCGCCTGGTCCCTTAAACTAAGACCGAAGGACGGTCAAAGGGCCGCTGTCCGCCTCGTCTTCCCGCCCCGCCTCGGCTTCCGCGCCCCACTCCCCACGCGCCACGCCTCGGCTCCCGCATTCATGGCCGCCTGCAACCGCCGCCACGTTCAGGCCGCCGGTTGGCATGCCAGCCCACCCCGGGTCCTTTTTAAAGGCCCCCCGCCGCCCGTACAACCCACCCACCCGGACGCGTCCCTGGCAAAGCAACCCTAGCCGCCACCATGTCCCGCTGGTTCTCGAACTCCGGCAAGCGCCCAAGGAACGACGACGGAGGCTCGTCGAGCGGCGCCGGCCGCATCCCGCCCCCGCCGGCGGAGGCCTTCGGCTACGGCCCTGGAGGTGTCCGCCTCGGCGGGGCGCGCGCGTCCCCGCGCCACCTCCGGCGGCCCGCCCGCCGCCCCGCGCCGCGCCCCGGGCAAGCGGTTCCGCCGGTACGTCCGGGTGGACGAGGCGGAGTGGCACTGGAACAATGCCACTCCGGTGTTCTACAACGACGTGCACCTCCCGGACGGCTGGCACCTGAATCCCCAGCGGATCCCAGTGCCGCCGGCCCCGACCGGCGGCGCTGCTCGAGGAGATCGACCGCCGGCGCGAGCTCCTGCCGGCCCGTCCGCAGGGAGCGAATGTACGCGCGCGGCTCCCCCTACTGGGCCGCCTGGCTCGAGCAGGAGCACGAGCAGCACCGCCGCTCCTTCATCCCCGCCCCCCTCGAGGCCAACGTGGACGACTACCCCCCGCCAGCGCCCGGCCGGGAGAGGGAGCTATGGCTCCTCGTGGACGAGCCGGGGACTTCTCCGGGGAGGAGGACCCCGAGCTCCGGGCCCGCCATGGAGAAGGCCTGCGAGGCCTCCCGCCGCTCCCTCATCGACGACGATCAAGAGGTGGGAGCGTGTCGTGGCCGCCGCCGCCGCCGACGCCGCCGCCATGCCGCCGCCGCCGCCACCCCCTAACGAGCCTGGCATCCCCTGGTGGCAGGCGATGAACGCCGAGCTGGAGGCGTCCGAGGACATGCCGGAGCCGCAGCCGCTCCCACCAGGCCTGGAGTATGGCATGACCTGGGCCTGGACCGGCGGCGTTTGGGCGCCGGGGTCGCCGGAGCAGGAGGAGGAGCTGCCCCCGCCGCCGCCGCTGCCGCAGGAGGTGCTGCCCCCGCCGCCGCCGTACGCGCCCCCGATGCCCCCGATGCCTCCAGCCCCGGCGAGCCCGGCCCAGCCGCCTGCCCACCTGTGGCAGCCACCCGCCTATGTAAGCCTCTCCGACGACGAGGACGACTAGATTGGCGCCGGCCGCCTGTGGCCGCGCCGCCGCCCCCCTATTCTATATAGACAACGCCCCTTGCTACCCCCCCAAGAAACGGCCGGCCGCCTGTGGCCGCGCCGCCGCCCCTTATGCAAGTATGGCCGGCCGCCTGTGGCCGCGCCGCCCCTATGTAAGCAAGGCCCCTGGCCTTATTTTAATATAAGTTGTGTTCCCCTAATCTACGGTGTCCCTAGTCCATCCTCGCCGGCGGAACGCCGGCGGATCTGTCCACTCGTTCCCGCCGCCGGCAGGGCTTCGCCCAGCCATATCCACTCGTACCCGCCCCTGGGGTGTCCGCTCGGCCTGGAGAGAGGGCCGCGCTTTTTATACACTTGGGCCTTTAGTCCCGGCCCGTGCCACCAACCGGGACTAGAGCCCCTTTGGTCCCGGTTGGTACCACGGCCCGGGACCAAAAACAAATTTCGAATTTCGGTGGCACCCCTGCGCGCCAAAATTTTTTAGCGCCAAAATTTGAAAAGTGTTAAGTTTGCACATTAACAACTTTTATATACTTCCAAATTTGACAAAAATTCCAACATGAAAAATGCTAGAATTTGCAAAACTAATTTAAATCCATTTTTCGTTTAACTAAATAATTATTCTAACTATTGAAACTATTAATTATTTTTTTTTCATTTGTATATAATTTGAATATAAATTATGGAAGTTATGGATGTAGCCTCTTTCTTTGAGCAGCTGCACAGAAGTGCTTAGAATCCACAAACTCCGGCTCTGTGTCATACAAATTTCTGGAAATTTCCACCCATACACTTTTTGGAGCTAGGGCCTCATTTTCATAGTAGAAGTAGGGTGGCTTGTTCATCCTCTAGAGTCGATGTCAGTCCTGGCTGCTTGTCCATCCTCTAGAGTCTGCTCTGCTCTGCTCTACTGCTCCTTGCGGCTCAGGTTGGTAACGGTCAATGTTTGCGTATGCTTTGTGAACTTATGGTTTGATTTGAGAATTTCAAAACTTTGATTTGATAATCTTTTGGCCGGAAGCCTAGCAATATCTTTTAAACCTTGTTTCTCTCCATATGCTATTTGTACTTCTCATCGGCTCTAATGTTTCTCTACCTGATTCTACTTCTCCTTGCCTAGTTTACAGATGTTTGCTCTTTTCTGTAGATGTTTCTACACTGTAAAATGGGCATGTCCTGCGAAACATGCAGACAAGGCGCTGAGCACCACTACTGGGACATCTTGGACGATCAAGGCAAAGGTTTTTTCAAGATTATGCAATTCTATCATTAGTGAGAGACTTCACGTCGGCAATCTCAATTAAAGTGCCAGTTTGTGTCTGATCCCACCAACCCCTCAGAATCCTCCTATTAACTTCACCTATCTCAACTGAAATCACTGTCTTCATGTGGATGCCAAGCCTGTGCAAAGCTATCTCTTCTCCTCCAATGCCTCAAATTAATATGGTGTGCCTGCAATATGTGCGCGGAATATATCGCTTGTTCTATACCGTGTGTCAACAGATACTACATATTAAAAGTAGTTATAATCCTGCAATATCTGTCAGGATGTTATCCGTACTATCACTTCGAAATGTATTCGGACATGGGTCATAGTTGTCAGCTATTTACCGGTCAATACAAAATACTAATCAAACAGAACTATATGATCATGTATTCCACGCTTATTATTACAATCACCAACATGCGGAGGAGAGAGAAACAGAAAAGTGGGATGGTGGAACAATAATGCTTGCCAGCTTTTCTTCGTGTCCCTTGCTTATGATCGCTTCGGCCGTAACCATGGAGCATCTTCATTATTTAACGGGATGGTGGGGTCAGATTTCACTGTGAAGGGTGGAATTTCAACAAACTTATTATAATCTTCTGACATGTCTGTCGTGTCCTCGATTCCCACGATGTTTCTTTTCCCTGAGAGAACTATGTGACGCTTCGGCTCATCGTATGATGAAATTGTTCCCTTATTTTTTCTTTTCTTCGGTCTGGAAGACATGTCCTTCACATAGAAGACCTGAGCCACATCATTGGCTAGAACGAATGGTTCGTCATTGTAACCAATACAGTTGAGATCCACTGTTGTCATTCCATAAAGCGGGTCTACCTTACCCCTTCTCCATTCAGGTTGACCCATTTGCACTTGAACAAAGGGACCTTAAAAGAAGGTCCATAGTCAAGTTCCCATATCTCCTCTATGTAACCATAGTATGTGTCAGTTTTTCCATTCTCGTTTGTTGTATCAAAGCGAACACCACTGTTTTGGTTGGTGCTCTTCTTATCTTGGGGAGCTCGTGTAAAATGTATTTCCATTTATCTCGTACCCTTGAAAACTCCCAATAGTCGAAGATGGTGACCCTGCCAACATGTATAGCTGATCTTCAACAGTGGTGTCATTTATAAGACGTGTTTGCAACCAACTTCCGAAAGTCTCCATGTGTTCGCGTTTAATCCATGAGTCATCCTTCCCCGGGTTTGCAGACCGTACAATATTCTTGTGTTCCTCGACATACGTAGCCATGAACAAAGAATTTTGTAGAACTGTGTAGTGTGCTTTGGTCAAAGAATGCCCGTCCCTAGGTATCATTGTTTTCTTTCCCAGCGTTCCTTTTCCCCTCAGTCTCCCCTCATGCCGCGATTCAGGAACACCAATTGTCTTAAGGTCAGGATAAAGTCAACACAGAACCCAATGACCTCCTCTGTTCCATAGCCCTTCGAGATGCTTCCTTCTGGCCTAGCACGGCCACTAGTAGAGAAGTGCCTTTCTATGGAACAGATTCTGTGGCGCATGGCTTCTTGGTGCGCCACAGAAATATATTTCTGTGGCGCACGGGTGGGCATGCGCCACAGAAAAGAGACATTCTGTGGCGCACGGGACCGTGGTGCGCCACAGAAAAGAGGAATTCTGTGGCGCACGGGATGGGGGTGCGCCACAGAAATTAGCTGGGGGCCACACCAATGATTGTCACACTCCCTTTCTGTGGCGCATGGTAGTTAGTGCGCCACAGAAATATGACATTTCTGTGGCGCACCACTGCCAGGTGCGCCACAGAATTCCCATCCGAAAAAATTATGCCCTCACGCACCAACTCCACCCCCCCCCCCCCCCGGGAACGCCTTTTCTAGTTTTTGACGGAAGAGTTGGAGGTCTAAAAAGCATCAAAAAATAAATCCCTTATAGATGCACGGAGAGTTTAATGTCTACTTTTTAATCATATTTTGAAATATGAATTTCGACTTTCTGAGCAAAAGTTTTATAAAAAAAGTAAAATGGCCATAACTTTTGCATACGATGTCGAAAAAAAATGATCAAGATATTAAAAAAAACTAGAGAGAAAAATGATCAAGATATTAACTTCGGCCTGTGAGCTTTTTTTAGAATCGCCAAATTCCAAAAGGAACAAAAGTTATGGCCATTTTAAGATTTTGACTAGAAAATAAAAAAAAAATAATAAAAAAATTCTGTGGCGCACCAAGGGGGGGTGCGCCACAGAATTTTGAGGCAGAATTCAAAATTTCTTCCTCTTCCTCCCTCTCCCCTCCACTTCTTCCCTTCTCTCCTCCACTTCTCCTCCACTTCTCATCTTCTATCTCTCCTCTCCTCTCCTCCTCCATCACCACCACCACCACCACCACCACCTCTCCTCCTCCTCCTACTCCTCCCCACCACCACCACCACCCTCCTCCTCCACCACCACCACCCTCCTCCTCCTCCTCCAACCTCCGGCGAGCTCCTCCTCCTCCACCACCACCACCACCACTCCTCCTCCTCCTCCACCACCTCCGGCGAGCTCCTCCTCCTCCACCACCACCACCACCACCCTCCTCCTCCTCCTCCACCACCTCCGGCGAGCTCCTCCTCCTCCTCCTCCTCCACCACCACCACCACCACCACCTCCGGCGAGCTCCTCCTCCTCCTCCTCCCACCACCACCTCTCCTCCTCCTCCTCCTCCTCCTACTCCTCCTCCTCCTCCTCCTCCTCCTCCACCACCACCACCACCACCACCTCCGGCGAGCTTCTCCTTCTCCTCGCCACCAACTCCGGTGACCCCCATCCTCCACCGACCAACTCCGGCGAGCATCCGACGAAATCCGGCGAAATTTCGAAATTTCGAAAATTTCCCGCGGCCAGATCTGGCCGCCTTTTTTTTTTGAAATTCAAAAAAAAATTCTGTGGCGCACCCCCCCTTGGTGCGCCACAGAATTGCAAATTTCTGTGGCGCACGGCTGAGGTGCGCCACAGAATTGACATTTCTGTGGCGCACGGCCTCGGTGCGCCACAGAAAAAAATTCTGTGGCGTGAATTCTGTGGCGCACCCCTCTGGCCCCTAGGTGCGCCACAGAATCCCATTTTGGTGCGCCACAGAAAGGCCTTTTCCTAGTAGTGGGCTATGAACATATTTCTTCAAGACTCCCATGAACCTCTCAAAGGGGAACATATTGTGTAGAAAGACCGGACCGAGAATATGAATCTCTTCACATAGGTGAACAAGGAGATGAGTCATAATGTTGAAGAAGGATGGTGGGAACACCAACTCAAAACTAACAAGACACTGGACCACATCCCTCTGTAATCTTGTCAGAATTTCTGGATCGATTACCTTCTGAGATATTGCGTTCATGAATGCACATAGCTTCACAATGGGTACTCGAACATTTTCCGGTAGAAGCCCCCTCAATGCAATCGGAAGCAATTGCGTCATAATCACGTGGCAGTCATGAGACTTCAGGTTTTGGAATTTTTTCTCTCCCATGTTTATTATCCCCTTTATATTCGACGAGAAGCCAGACGGAACCTTGATACTGTAAAGGACTTCAAAGAATATTTCCTTCTCTGCTTTAGTAAGAGCGTAGCTGCTTAAGGAATGGCGCCCTGTATCTGTGTGCTTGTTGCTTGGGTCTTTCATACGTTGCTGGTCCTCCCGTGCTTCAGGCGTATCTTTTGACTTCCCATACACGCCCAGGAAGCATAGCAGATTGACACATAGATTCTTTGTCACGTGCATCACGTCGATCGAAGACCGGACATCTAAAACTTTCCAATAGGGTAGCTCCCAAAATATAGATTTCTTCTTCCACATGGGTGCCCGCTTATCAGGGCCGTACGGAACTGGTTGGCTGCCAGCAGCCTTACCAAAGATTACTTCTAGGTCCTTGACCATATCGAATATATCATTACCACTACGGAGCTCAGGCTTCTTTCGGTTATCTGCCTCACCTCTGAAATGCTTCCCTCCTTTTTTCCTTAAGGGATGCTTGATCGGAGGAAATCTATGATGCCCCAGGTATACAACATTTTTACATTTATCCAAAAAAACACTGTCAGTCTTATCTAAACAGTGTGTGCATGTATTGTATCCCTTGTTTGTATGACCGGAAATGTTACTAAGAGCTGGCCAATCATTGATGGTCACGAAAAGCAACGCCCGTAGGTCAAATGGCTTTTGTTCGTTCTCATCCCACACACGTACACCTGGTTTGCCCCACAGTTCTAAGAGTTCTTCCACTAATGGCCTTAGATACACATCAATGTCGTTGCCAGGTTGCCTCGGGCCTTGGATGAGAACTGGCATCATAATGAACTTGCGCTTCATGCACAACCAAGGAGGAAGGTTGTACATACATAGAGTTACAGGCCAAGTGCTATGACTGGAGCTCTGCTCCCCAAAAGGATTAAAGCCATCTGTACTTAGACCAAACCATAAGTTACTCGCCTCTCCTGCAAAGTCTGGAAAGTCTCTCTCGATCTTTCTCCACTGCGATCCATCGGCGGGGTGCCCCAACTTTCCATCTTTCTTACGGTCTTCTTTGTGCCATCGCAACAACCTAGCATGCTCTTTGTTTCTAAACAGACGTTTCAGCCGTGGTATTATAGGAGCATACCACATCACCTTAGCAGGAACCCTCTTACGGGGGGCTCGCCGTCAACATCACCAGGATCATCTGCTCTGATCTTATACCGCAGTGCAGTGCATATCGGACATTCATCCAAATTCTCGTACTTCTCACCGCGGAAGAGAATGCAGTCATTAATGCATGCATGTATTTCTGCACATCTAATCCTAGAGGGCAGAGAGCTTTATTTGCTTCGTACGTACTCTCAGGCAATTCGTTATCCTTTGGAAGTTTTGGCTTCATTAGTTGAAGTAAAGTCTCAAATGCCTTGTCAGTCACACCGTTTTGTGCCTTCCATTTCAGCAACTCCAGTGTGGTACCGAGCTTTGTGCTACCATCTTCGCAATTTGGGTATAACAATTTTTTGTGATCCTGTAACATATTGTCCAGTTTCAACCTCTCCAATCTATTTTCACAGTCTTCCCTTGCATCAGCAATAACTCGGCCAAGATCATCATCGGGCTCTTCTGATGCCTGTTCTTGATCACCTCCTTCTTCTGCATTCTCTTCCATTGCAGTATCGTCGTATTCAAGGAACAAAGGATCTTCTTCTTCTTCTTCATCGTCTTCCATCACAACCCCTCTTTCTCCATGCTTGGTCCAGCAATTATAGGTGGACATGAAACCTCTCCGAAGTAGATGGCCGTGAAGGATTCTTTCGGAAGAATGTTCTCTGACGTTCCGACAATCAACACATGGGCAACACATGAAGCCATTATCTTTGTTCGCCTGAGCTACAGCAAGAAATGCATTCAGGCCTGCCATATACTCGGAGGTGCGTCGGTCACCGTACATCCATCGCTGCCGTGCATCCATCTGCATCATATAATTAAGTTTATCAAAATACATATTAATACAGAGATAACCACAGTACATCGACAAATAATACTTTTTTATGTATCAGTTACAGATGAAAAAGATAATTTGTTAACCTCGGTCGAAGAAACCATTTTCAGTGAGCTTGTGTGCGTCTCGGGAATTTCGTCGAACACCTCGTGTGCATAGTAAAAAAAAAAAACAGCAACACCACACTCTCTCACACCTCCAAGCAAAAAAAAAAGATGGAAGGAGGGGGGGCTGGGGCAGTATATATAGGGGAAGGGGGCATTGGTCCCGGTTCGTGGACTGAACCGGGACAACAGGTCATGCGCGTGCCACGTGGCCTGTGGCTAGGCATTGGTCCCGGTCCGTGGCACGAGCCGGGACCGATATGCCCCCCACGAACCGGGACCAATGCGCCCAGACGATTCCTGTTGCCCCGGGCGCACGAACCGGGACCAATGCAGGGCATTTGTCCCGGATTTGGTTGCAACCGGGACAGCTGCCCCCCGGCCCCCTGGACGAGAGGGGTTGTTTCCACTAGTGGTAGTATCGATCTGGCTATTTAGAATCTTGTAGCGGCCATGTTTCTTGCCTTCTCCCGCCAAGAGCACCGCCCTCGGATCAATCTCCGACTCTAGGGGATTAGAATCCTCGCCATGGAGACGAGTAAACTCGGAAACATAAGCATCAACATTTTCGACAGTCTTGCCATAGTGCGTGGCACCCTCCTGCGTGGGCTTCTTCAACTCACGGCCCATCTTCCACGCCATAAGTGGTGAGATCGACTTTTTCTGTGTGGTCTCCTGCAACGTCAAACAAAGTTATGCATATACAAATGAGGTCGACGTTTTCTGTATGGAAAATTAAAGGAACAAACATATGTTACTTTTTAGTTTCCTCTGTCCTAGTTTATGGCACCGTAAGCATCCTGGCAGACTGGTACTAGTCAACTGAAAAACTTGGACATAAACTTAGTACTTGGCAAAACTGCTATTTCAATTATAGTTTATCTGAATCTCATTCTCAAATCTTCTTACTCAGGGAGCAGTAACACCTAAGCTCAGTAGGGTAAGTTAAACAGAGGCACAGAAATAATATTTTCCCAGTCCAGCAGTCCTAGCATGCAGTTGACTATAATTACTTTATCCTACTGTAAGCCTGACTTGCCTGCTTATTTTGTAGTACTAGTCTACTGGCAAATGATGTCCTAGGTGCATCATGGCTTTGACGACGTGCCAAATGAGGATTATCTGAATGCTATATGGAGTCAACACATACCATGTGACCCCCGTAGCGACCATCACTCCGACTTCCTTATTCACTAGAATTACATAGCTAGGATCATAAGCTTCAAAATATTAGCAACTTACAAATTGTTAAAAGCAATAACATTGCAACCATATCATTACGACAAATCAAAATTTACCAAACAAAAGCTGCAACACATATGCCTATTCATACCTTCTTTTTCTCATCAATTCCGGTAAGCCCAAGTAGAAATATATTTGCAATACTTATGGGAGGATCAAAATTAAACGTTACATGAATAAACCTTCAAAGATTTCGAACAAACGGACAAGAGATAAAAGAAGGTGTTCAATAGACTATTCTGCATCACAACGTAGAAACTTTTTTGGATCATGTCCTCTATCTCCATGCGAGATTATCCCTTGTTAATAATACGTTTCTATTAATAATCCATAAAAAGATCTTAATTTTTAATGGCATCTTAAGATGCCATGTTTGAAACCGGCATTAAGATACTAAACCAAAAATTTCATGTGCACCTTAAAGAGAAGTACTCATCAATTTCTCCACAAGATGCAATCACACATTTAATTTATCGCCACTAATGGCCCTCCTGCACTGAATATTTGTACGTGAGTTTTATAAGAATCTCAAATAATGGCATTCTTTTATGACGAATAATGTTGGGTACTCCATCACGAATGGATTTTCACCCAACCAAGACTCTTCCCAGAATCAAGTTTGTCGGCCATTTTCAACAACAGAGGATCCACTACTAAAAACTCATTTTTTAACTACCATGACACCCCTCCAGAATGGGCAATCCGTAGGCTATGGTTCGTCTCTAAAATGTCGAAATTTCCCCTTCATCTCTAAATTTAATTGCATTTAAAAGTTTAATTTAAGGCCTGAAAATATGCAATGTTCTGAATTACCCTCAAAAAGTGAAAATTCAAAGCTATGTTCAACTTAGTGTGATATAATATGGAAACTACTAGACGTCACAGTTTTAGCTCAAAAATACAAAATCAAATATGTGCAAAATAAAGTCCAACGATCCAACCGTGTATTCTAAGCCTGAATTCGGGCAATTAAAAGAAGAGCAACTATCAAATAAAATAAGGAAACAGGAAAGTCGAAATAAATGTACCTGAAAGAAGGACATGCTGGGATTCCTCTTCGGGGATATTTGACGATAACCCCCTTTGTTCGCAGATCCTGGCTCACAGTCCCCTTTGATGTATCACTGACATGTGGGGTTTAAGTAACCCTCATCTTTCGTGCCTGGTTGGCAACAGAGAGTGCACATATGGTCGAGGGGCCAAAGAAGAGCATTTCTTTCTTTACTGGAGGGGAAGCGCTGACTATCACCCGGAGGATGATCCTCCGGGTGGCCCACTCGCTTACTGCACGTGGCCCTCCACCTCCTTTCTGACGGCACGTGTCCATCGCGGAACCCACACACGACCTTATCCCCTTGCACAGCCACACATCGCACTCCCACTACCCTCTGCTTTCCCCCCATCTCGTCCGCCATGGACGGAGAATCCCCATCTCGTCTAGCCTCCCAGGGCGCTCCCCGGCGGCCAGCGGTCGGCGGTCCCAGCCCTCCTCTCTCCTCTCCACCCCACTCCTTTTCTTCTCTGCCTCCTGCCGCGGCGGCCGCTCACGGAGGTGCTCCGCCGTGCCAACACCCGGCTCCGCAAGAAGCGCGTCGGCGTCCTTGGCCTCGGGAGCATCGGTGCAGCCGTCGCCGGGGGCGGTGCTCCAATAGGCCGGGGGGCAGTGCTCCAATAGGGCGGGGGCAGTGTTCCGTTAGGCGGCGACCGGTGCTCCGTTAGGCGGGGGCCGTGCTCCCTTAGGCGGCGGCCGGTGCTCCCTTAGGCGGCGGCCGGTGCTCCCTTAAGCTTGAGCCCGAGCCTTGTCGCCTCCCCGTCCTTCTCCATGCGTCCCCAAGCTCGAGCAGGGGCGAGGACGACACCCAGTCAGCGCGCTCATGGGCGGTGCTCCCATAGTTGATGGGCGGTGCTCCCATAGAAGATTTGGGATGCTCTCATAGGAGGGCAGTGATGCTCCCATGGAGGGCGGCGGTGCAGTCGATGGAGCACGGCGTTGCTCCCATGGTAGGACGGCGATGCTCCCATAGAAGGTTGTTGATGCTCTCATAGGGGGACGGTGATGCTCCCATGGAGGATGGCGGTGCAGTCGAGAGAGCACGGCGTTGCTCCCATGGGAGGACGGCGATGCTCCCATAGAAGATTGGCGATGCTCCCATGACGATGGCGGTGGCGCAGTCGAGAGAGCACGGCGGTGCTCCGACGGGAGGGCGACGGATCCGCAAGCAGCATCAGGCAATGCTTCCTACGGCGTCGGCGGTTGCTATCACGGCGTCTCCCTGCTGCGATTCAACATCGAAGATGCTACCACCGATGATGGCGGTGCTACCAGCCGCAGGCACGAGTCGTTCGACGGGGGGAGGGCAGTTGCATCCCCGACGACCGGCGGCGTGGGGTGTCCAGGCGGCTCTGCATCTGAGCCATGGGAGGCGTGCGGGCAAAAAGATGGGCGGTTTTTTTTCTGCGAGAGAAAGACGAGGCACACGAAGCAGGAAGCCCGCGTTGACCAGGTTGGGGGACACGTGTCGCGCAGTCGATGCGGGGGATCGGGGCTTCCGATCCCCCGGGGGACGCTCAGCGCTTCCCTTACTGGAGTACGTATTGTTTTCTGAACACAAGATCATTTCATTCTTTACTTCTTACACATGCACAAAGCTTGCACATATCCTCGTCCAATATCATACACATGAAAAATGGAATCTGTTTATTTTCAAATTCAGTAAACCACATTAATTGGTCGGTACACCCAAAACATCTTCAAAACACTGCTAGTAAATCTGAATGAAAGCGTATACGATCCTGCTGCACGATATAAGAAACATGGGCTACACAGGGTGTGCAACGTGAATAATATGTTGTCAAATGTTCGAATAGGCCCTAGGTTTACTAGCACATTCATACTACGTACTATCACAAGTCATGTCCTAGTGGAGAATACGTGCTAGATTTCCTAGCACAGTTATGTCCTAGGAGTCTAGGGCGCTAAGTATCTCCCCTATCATGTTGTTAATTAGTAAATACAGGTGATACTTTTACAGTTATAGGTTTTTCGAAAATCATTAACAGTGTTAACATTACAAGGGTACTACATATCATGCCCTTCTTCGAAAATATCCCACCATGATAGCTGCGTCATCCAATTCTCATGGATAGCCTCTGCAAACTGCAGATACACCATTATAGTTCGTGGTTGTGATGTGCTTCAGGCTGCATCCTCGGATTGCATTTTGACACCACCTCGGTACGGCTGTTAATGCCCCATCCAGTACCAACAGTCCCGTCAGGTTACTACTACTCGGCGTTCTGTCACGGCCACCTTATACACTGTAGTTTGCCCAAAAACCTGTTTGACTATGCTTGCTTCAAGCATGCTCATCTCTCGCCTTTCCTCTCCGACTCTAATAAATCGTAGATTGTATTGTTTAGTTTTAGAGAAAGATAGCTCGTGTTCTTGAGCACTCTGGTATGACCGTCATTATGCTAGCTGGATCCGTCTTTACCCGGTGAATATCTCCATAAAATGATTAAGCTAAAATGATTTCAAGGGTGTAGAAAGATGAGATTGGCGGAATATGTTGGATGTATTATTAAGCCTCATGGGCGAGTATATACTGGGGTACAAACTTGGAGGGCAAGAAGCCTCGTAGAGATAGAGTAGAAGATGGATTACAAATCCTAGACTACCAAAGATACGTACACCTAATATATCTCTAACAACCCCCCGCAGTCGTAGCGGTAGCGTTGCGAACAACAGAAGCGTCGCAGACGGTCAGACCGGAGAGAAACCGAAGTAGAATCCAGTGGGCTGACGTCGTGGACGGTGTCACGGCGCTGGAGCTTGGACCCTAGAGGAAGCTGATGAGTGCTCAAGGCGAGATGATAGCCCTTTGTGCCGAGGTCGAGGTAGCCGAGAGCGTAGGGTGGTGTAGCCGTGGTCGAGGTAGCCGTGCGAGGGTTGCCGAGGTCGATGTCGAGTGGGGGTAGCCGGTGTTGAGGTAGTCGCCGTGTAGCCGCGGGGCGCAAGGAGGCGCCAAGTTAGACATAGGCGCAGTGGTGTTGAAGTAGTGGTGCGCCGGGAAGAAGACGGTATGGACGAGACGTCGCGCCGGGTTTGCCAAGCCCGTGGACGCGTCGTGGATGAAGGCACGCGCCAGTGTTGCCAGCACCGGGCATGCGTAGAAGGACGAAGTCGATGTTGACGAGGCGTCGCACCAGGCTTGCCAGGCCCGAGGACACGTCGTGGACGAAGGCTCGACGACGGTTGCAGCGCCAGTCGGCGTGGGGGTAGAAGGTGCCGATGTCAACCACGGTTGTCGGAGCAGAGGAAGTGGTCGAGGAAGATGACGGCAATGCGTAGAAGGACGAAGTCGATGTTGACGAGGCGTCGCACCAGGCTTGCCGGGCCCGGGGACACGTCGTGGACGAAGGCTCGACGACGGTTGCGGCGCCAGTCGGCGTGGGGGAGAAGGTGCCGATGTTAACCACGGTTGTCGCAGCAGAGGAAGAGGTGGACGACGATGTAGTCGGCGGAACCAAAGGCAGCCCGTGGGGGGGGGCGATGTCGGTTGCCGTTAGGAGAGACACGGCGGCGGTAGCCCGCGAAGGGCCACGGCGGTCACGTGTAGAAGCGCGGCGGCGATGCTCGTAGTAGGCGAGGAAGAACCCAACAACTCGAAAAAGACCACGCGCGGACGGTGGCGTTCCCGCGCCTAGGGATGCGGCGCGGCGCATACCACGAAGAGGTCAACGCGCGGGGACGGCGGAGTGGACTGCACGTCGTGGCGCTACGGCTCGAAGAGCGACGCAGCGGCGACGTGTGTGTCGGGGCGACGGCGGGAAGACCTCGGGGCGGCGACCTGGACCGCGTGTGCTGCGGCGCTATAGCCCAAAGGGGTGACGCAGCGGCAGCACGCCGTCAGGTCAACCGCGGGAACGGCCTCGTGGAGGCGGGCACCACGTGCTGTGGCACTACGTACGGCCCGAAGGGACGACGCAACGGCAGCGCACCGCCAGTGAACCGCTGGAACAGCTCGGGGCGACGGCGGTGACGGTGTGATGCAGCGCTACGGCCCGGAGGAGCGACGCAGCGGCGACGCGCGGGGTGATGCAGCCGCGGTGAGAACCACGGGGCGGCAGCGCTACGGCCCGAAGGGGCGACGCAGCGGCAGCCCGTTTGCTCGATCGGTGATAGACGCACTCAGGGACGGTCTTCACGGGAACCTGCGGAGGCGCACGCAGATGACTGTACGGCTCGGCCGCGCTGGCGGATCGCGGGCGGGCGGGTGATCAATCCGCTTGCTCGCGAGGTGGAGGATGCGCCGCTCAGCACGATGATGATGACGTAAGGCTGGGTAGTGGAGGCCGAGCGGCGAACGCAGTGCCGTGCCTGAGCGGCCAAGGCAGCTCCGTGCGTGAGGCAGCCACGGTGAAGGCGGGGTAGTGGAGGAGTCCCGATCGAAGCAGGGGCGATGACGACCGACACAAAGCGACGGCCGGGTAGGCGCGTGGAAGGCGGCCGTTAAGGCCGCCGAGGCAGCGAAGAGGCCACATGGATGGCCGTTACGGCCTCCGCGTGGCGTGTGACTCCACCGTGTCGGTGAAGAGGCCGGTAGTCGCGCCGGTATCGGTGTAGAGGCGCGTGAGGACGTTGGCGGCGGGCGACGCAAACCGATCTTGAATCGGAAAACCAAAAAAAAAAACGCCGGCCAAGCGACCGGCTGAGAGAAAGACGCTCTAGGGCAGCCGATCCACGGGACCGGCGGACGAACCCTAGGTACGGGCGGCGCGGCCCCCGGCGACGATCATAGATCCGTCCCGGGGGCGGCGCGAGGCGGAAGCGGCGGCGGCGGCTAGGGTTCGATCGTGTTTAGGCTGATACCATGTAGAAAGATGAGATTGACGGAATATGTTGGATGTATTATTGAGTCTCATGGGCGAGTATATATTGGGATACAAACTTGGAGGGCAAGAAGCCTCGTAGAGATAGAGTAAGAGATGGATTACAAATCCTAGACTACCAAAGATACGTACACCTAATATATCTCTAACAAAGGGTGTGAAATTTCTACTCCAAGAAGAGTTAGTAGTATATCAAACCTTATCTATTTGGTGACTTAAGATTTTCATATCAGAAATTTTATATTTCAAATAATGGTATAGACTAGTAATCTAGCATATGTTGTTTCATTTATTGACATTTTTGTAAAAAGAAAAGGTAAAAACGTGTAGGTTAACGATAGACTCAACCAGCCAAAAAAATGAACGTTTGGCTCCCCAACTACTCTCTAATCGACCCAAGAAAAAAAACCATTGTGCAGTTCATATTTATTATTTGCAGCCGTTGTAGTCATTTGTGGCGTATTTTGTGGGCTGCTGATATTCGAAAACATATCGTCGAACTTTGTAGTTTATTATGATTTTATTCTTAACTTTTGGCATATTTTTATTTATTTATTTTAGATAACCTATTACTAGTAGAAGGAATGAAAGGTTCTTATTTTATATTTTCATGTGTAGTAATTACTAGGATTTTAAAAAATCGCGAATGGACTCTTCATTACAGTTGATTCTGAACTTTCCTGAAGTTTGTCTCACCTTTAGTTTTTAGACATCGTCACATGTAGAAACGAAGGAAACGTAGAATTTGTTTTTAGTTAGATGTTGGAGGGATCTGTTGTTACCTTTTTTTCCCAACTAATTGACATGAACCGTCAGGCTACCCTGGTGTGACGACCAATAGTTGTGCTGGTTCTGTGCAATTTCAACTTGGATTTGGGAGCAAAGAATGCCCATTGAAGCATATGGCCGTTATAGATATTGCTTCCCTGAGGTTCCCTAAAACATGAG
Source organism: Alopecurus myosuroides (assembly GCA_028641055.1). Lineage (NCBI taxonomy): Eukaryota > Viridiplantae > Streptophyta > Magnoliopsida > Poales > Poaceae > Alopecurus > Alopecurus myosuroides. Next base: position 737,171,365 of record CM054057.1, on the reverse strand, counting down.
GAACCCAATTGACGTAACAGGAGACCCCTCGGGCCGCCTCCCCTCAGGCGGCTCCAGGGGAGATCCAAACCCTAGCAAGCCAGCTCCCCTGCCCATCGATCCCAAGGCCGCTGCCGTCGCCGGCCGGCGGCGGTGGCGGTACACCGCCTGCTTGATGCGGGTGGGGATGGCGGGTGCTCTGGTCGTGGCGCTTGGAGCCGGGTGGCGGCGGCAGAACGGAGGCGACAGTCGGATTCATTTGGCGGCGGTTGCGGCGTCTGCTTGGCTCCTTGGCGGCGCGGCCTTCTCTATCCTAGCGGCGGGAGGTGGTGGTGCTAGGGACCAGCGGCGGCAGGGCTCCCGGTGGCGGTGGATGCGGATGTTCCAGGAGATCTGGCCTTTCCTCTCGTATCCGTTACTGCTGGGAGTTATTTCACAGCGTCGGGGCTGCGAGACATCAGAATAAAGGAGGTGGTCCTAGTGTTTCCCATCGCGCGAGGACGAAGATCTTCCTGATGTAGGTCCTCTTTGATCAAGTCGGGGTGTCGACCCGGAAGGCTCCGCCGGCGAACTCCCATGGTCGATGCCTGGAGATTGCTTGATCGGTGGAATTTGGTCGCAATGCACAGTCATCGAAGGTGAGATTGGAGGACTAGCAATGGTGTTTGGAGTCTTTGCATCGATGGGTAACTGGTTTGGAGTTAGAAGATTCGTGGCAGCGTATGTAAGAGGGGGCGACAGCATGCGTGAAGTCCAAAGTCCTACCTTTCAGGGTGAAAACCCAAGGTCTGGCCTTAATTGGTTGTGCCTGACACTGATCTTGTTGGATACATTGTTTTGAGAGCGAAGATTATCTCCAGGGTGAAAACCCAAGGTCTGGCCTTAATTGGTTGTGCCTGGCACCGTTCATCTTGAAGATGTTGTTTTCGAAGAGCTGGACATCAGCTGTTGTTTAGGTGGTGGTTGTGCGGCTGCTGCAAGGACCGTAACTCTGTAGCGATACTTTTCTTTTTAGTTCTTTTTATTGTCTTTCGACTGTGTGCATCCGTAATGGCTATGGTTATTGTGTTGTTGCAGAGGCTGGGTGTAATTTGTATCCCCGCGATATTAATATACATTTCCCTTTTTCAAAAAAAATACAGGGAACCCAATTGAGCTAATTAAGTGGAGATATCTATTTTCTCATTATCCATTTACATTGATAATGCTATAGTACGAAGATGCACAAGAAAGGTCAAAACATAAATCATTTCTTTTTAGAAATAGGGAAATTATCCTGTCCTCTGCATCGAGGAAATGCCAACAGCCTTACATTATTTTGTAATTTTAAACAAAGTATCATGTAGCAAGTATTACAACTCAAGGATCACACAAAATAAAGATGAAATCAACCAGTAAAAGAGTGGAACACTGAAATCTAGTCTATTAGCGTGCCACTGTCCACCTTGGCTATAGATTACCCGAATGAACCTGAGACCATATGAACATGTTGATCGGCGGGTAGAAGAATGGTCCACCTATGAATCCAGTAAATATCTATGTTTCTAACATAAAAAAATTAGCTACTTTCACCTTATAAAAATCAATATCATTATGGCAATTTGAGATTGACCAAACAAATGCAGAAACACACATATATATTCGTTTATTTGTTTTCTTAAAAAATCCATTAAGCCATTTGCGAAACATAGTGGTAGTACTTGCGGGTGGACCAATATTTAACTTCGAGTGAATCAGCCTCCAAAAATTTCGAACGAAAGGACTCAAGAGATGAAAAAAGGTGTTCAAAAGAGTATTTTTCATCGCACAATTAGAACTTTTTCCATCTTTTCCACTCTCTTCTTGCAAGATTTTATGTTTTCTTAATTGTAATTTTCTATTAAAAAATTCATTTTCTATTATCTTAAGACATCAAAGATGAAATCGGGATAATAGACTTAACCGATATTGTCAGGTGCAACTGGAAGGGAAGTACTCAACATAATGTCCTTAAGATGCCAATCTCATTTAATTTATCGCAAATGATGACCCTTCTAAACTAAATATTTCGGTGTTGAATTGATTAAACATCTGTGACTGTTCTGCTTCGCAAGCTCATAGCAGCACCTGAAAAGGATGGAGAAATAGAATCAATCTATTCATCTAAAAGTTTATCCCCTGCTTTCCTTTTAGTATAGCATAGGCACGCATGATCGTTACTACAGATGCCCCTGCTGGACATAGAAAATTGAGGATGCCAACTTTTGGTGGTTGTATCATTACCGTTGGAATCGGTAATGAAAATTACTCATGAATAGTCCATATCAAGTTGTCTCTCCCTGGTTAGATTATGCACTGCATTACAAAAGAGAGAGAAATGTGGGAAAGACTGAAAAGAGGAAATACACTTTTACTACATGAGCAGTTAACTCATCAGTCCACCATATTAATGTAGTCATGACAACAAGACATACATCCATTCCATGAAATGAAATGCTTTGTGCATTTGACATTGTCATGTATACATACTTGACATTTACATCTCTCCCCTTTATTTTCAGAAACACGACAGCTACTCATCATATCAAATATAAACATATTATCTCCTGCTTAAAAATAACTAAAAGTTTCCCGTTTCAGGTACCTCGTCGTCACACGACTCAATTTTTTTGTATGTCCATTTATGCGCGTAATCCACCGAAGTGGGCCACACACCCGTTTTTTCTCTTCATACATGGGTCGGTGTGTTATCGTGTATATTTTTTTTCATGTCGAAGAGAAGTAATATGTGCAATATGAGGTAAAAATAAAGTGTTGCAAATCAAGAAAGAAACTGAAAAGAAAAATATGGATGATTCCATTGGAAATAATAATAACTTTAGATTCCATCTGCAATTATAACATATTCAGACATGCATTTCTAATTATGTTCACAAATTATGAAATTCCAGAAAATGCGAGTAGCATGTCCATGCACCCTTATTATTTGCCCATTGTATTTCCCCCTTACACCCTTGTTCTTCGTCCTTCACATTCCATCTGCAATTGTGGCACTTGAACCCCGATCCCAATGTCATCATGAGGTCCTTGTCCCCTCTCTTCATCCTTCCCTCGGCTTCCATGTATGAGAGTATGTAGAACATATATTCAGGCCTAGCCTTCTTCAGGTATAAAGTTGGAGTCTTGGAAAGTAATCCCGTAAGTGTCGTGAGTTGGTTGCATTCTTAGAGGCTATGACAAACGCATTGTAGTTCTCTCTCGGCCCCTTGTTTTATGAAACCAATACATCTTGCAGTATGTATCCTTAAAAAATAGTACATAGAACATGCTGATGGCTGACTTGTTTCCACAACGGTGCAGCGTCATCCTTGAAGGTTCTATACGTCAACCTTGTCGAGCCTGAAGTTCTTCTTCACGGCTTCGATTACCCCAATCCCACCATAGTGAAGGGAGAAATGGTCGACCTCGGCCTTCAAGTTGACGTTGATCTTGACACGCTCTCTGCGCAAGAATCTTTAACGCATCAAGCTGGTTCCGAGACGCAAGAGCTTCCTAGCAGGACGGATGTGTGGCACTAGGCATTTTAGGTTAGTCATGAATGCTCAGATGACAACTTTTAGGTGGATTTTGTTTATGCTGCCCCAACGTTATTGTCCGCCGCAACGTTGGAAACCAGAAGGAGCCACAAATTCATCTTTGTGCGCCCGTGCAGAACTGGGTTATTGGTGAGAAAATCCTCTTCCCCGCCACAATTTAAAAATACAAAGTCCAACATCATGGAGTTTTCACTGCCCCCACTACCATGGAGAGAGTGCGTCTAACTATCCAACGAGGGCAAAAAAACAAGGTGCAGCGCCCATGCCCGCATGACGTTTTCGACGATATCCAACGACACGACAGTGCTTGCATCCCATGTCGACAACATTGTACACCGACATGTCATCCTGCATGCTATAGAAGTGCACAATCCCTGAGGAAATGTATGGTTAGAGGCTGAACAAGCTGATGGTGACGACAAGCACATCGATATTCCGAGGGCCCAATCCGCTCTTGGCAAAGACACCAATAATGTCATTGTTAAAGAACGTGTCCCTCTATTCGAGCCCGTCCAGTTGATTGTGGAATGTCTCTCGGCAGGCAAACACACAAGATGGCAAGTAAGTACTCGCACCAAGACCGGAGTATATCTGTCGTATTCTTACGGTCATCTGAAGGTTTAGAGCAGACTTAATCATGGAACTAGCATTGTGAATTCCAAAACCAGGGGTCTGCCAACTAGGCTAGGCGTGCAATGGTGATGATGATCACAGGCACGATTAGAACAATAGACAGTGCTCGAGGAATCATCTCCATCATCAGTTTCATGGATACGCTACTTGTTTACTCTATCCACACAACCCCGATTACAAGGTGTTTATAAAGGGTGTGATTTGTAAAGAGAGAAGTTGGATGTTGGAGAGGGCTTTGGTGTTCTCTATTTTTTCCAAGTAGTTGACATAAACTCTCAAGATACCCTGGTACAACAGCCTATAGTTGTGTATCTTCGTTACTATTTCGCATGGTTTTTGTAGCAATGAATTAATAATGGAATATGGAGACGGCCATGTGGCGGTTATAGATCTTGATCTCCCAAGATAGCCCGCTTTTAGTTTCCTCGGTTATTTAGGGAAATTTTTCCCCTTGATATTCCATAGAGACATGAGTAATCCTACCGAGGACATCTCTTGTAGATCTTTGTTTTATCCTCTTCCATTTACATCGGGCACCTCAAAATATCAACATACACACACCAAATGTGGAAATAAAAAAAATGAAGTGGGAAACAAAGACCTTGTCTCTGCATAAAAGCGATGAATACAACCTTACTTATTTATAGTTTATACCAAAGTATGAATAAAAGTATAAAGATTACAACTCAAGGATAACAAAGTGAAGATGTAAATCATTCCGTAAAAAAATGGAAAACTAAACATGTAGTCTCTTGGCATGCCCTAGTCAATATGGCCGAACATTGATGAATGACCGAGTTCACTCAAGAACATCCACAATCCGTATAACCATGTTGATCTACGGGTAGAAGATCGGTCCACATATTTGTCCAATACATAGCTATGATCTTAACCTTGTAAAAATTAGCAACTTCCACCTTCTTATAAACAATATCATTACGACAATTCAAATTTTACCAAACAAAACCCGGAAGGCCTATGCGTATTCATGTGTGCATTTTCTTGTGACCTCCAGAAAGCCAAGTAAGAAAAAAAATTGGCATTAATTATGGTACCAGTATTAAACGTTAAGTGAATCAACCTACTACAATTTCGACCAAATGAACTAGACATAAAAAATAAGTTCAATAGACTCTACTTGATCACAAAATATAAACTTTTTTCATCATGTCAGCTATCTCCTTGCAATATTATATCTGGTTCACAATACTTCTATATAATGAAACACTAAAAAGATATTAATTTTGAATGGTATATTACGTTGTCAGGAATGAAACCGGCATTAAGCAACCAAGCAGAAAATATGAGGTGCATCCTAAAGAATATTACTCATCAATCTATCCATATGATGCACCAACACATTTGATTGATCTCCACTCATGGCTTTCCTACATTGAATATTCGACGGTGAGTTTTATAAAAATCTAAAATAATGTCATTTTTATGACAGATAATGTTTTATAATGTTGGGTTCTCCACCAAGAGTGGATTTTTCAACCAACCAAGAATTTTCCTAGAATCAAGTTTTTCGGCCATTACCAACAACAAAGGATCCACTACTAAATAACTCATTTTTGACTTCCATGATCCCACTCCAAAATGGGGAATACAAATGGTTCAGTTCATCTTCAGATAAATACTTTCCACACAACTATTTACTACAAAATTACTCATGCAAAACACATTTTTGGAAAATAAGATGTAATGTCATTTTCCATGGAGACATTTGTTTTTCATATCCCTAGGTTGACAAAATATTGTTTCACCTCTTTAGGCGAAGCTTCTTCTTCATTTGATCACCTTGCCATAATAATCTGGATTGGTAGAAATCTATTATCTTCCATACCCCTTAGATATTTCAAATAAATACAAGAACATTGGAAAGCTTGTAAGAATCAAATTTATTAGTATAGGACGATCCCCGTATTAGAGCATCTTACCACTCAAGATCCCAATTAAAGTTTGATGCGGTCCACAATTTTTTTACATCCCTTATTTAGAAGTTAGGATGATTAATAGGGATAATTATATATTTAAAATGAATGGACCCAACCTCGCATACAAAGATATGAATGTAGTCATCCTGCACTTCCTTTGTGCTGCAAAACAATAAATTTCTCTCTTATGGAAGTTCATCCCAAGACACGAGAATCGTTAAAATAAAACATGATAAGCTTAGAATTCACCACCTTAGAGAGATTATGCTGTTGAAAAATTGTATTACCTACATATTGTAGTAATGATATCCCTCCCCTCGACAAGGTGAGGAACTAGAACACTTCATTGACCACCTTCCTTTGCTGTGGCAACAAGAAACTTTGGGAGCGCAGCATTTTGTCGTGTACCAGCTATATGGCATGGGGAAAATCAGTCATTTCCGTGTGCACACGGCAACGTAAAAACACAAGAAACAAAGGGGGAAAAACAATACAAACATGGGCACACGGAAAAGAGGGGCGCACATAAAGGCAGTAAACATGTGAGTGCCCTGACGGCAGGGAAAACATGGCAGCTCTTTGTCGTGTTTAACACACTACAAAGATTTGTTCTTAACATGTGTTGCACACGGTAAAGACCAATGTTCATTTTTTTTAAATAAATTTTACTTTATATATTTTTAAGAAACTATAATTTTATTTATCCATGTTGCCAAATTCAGTTTTGAAATTATTTTTTGAAATACCATTTTCTATTTTCTAAGTGCCAAAAACGACCTTTTTGTGAAGCAAGTAGAAAAAAATATGGTGAAACATGGAACCAATAAAATTTTCACACAAAATAGTCCATATTTTATGGATAATCTCAAAGTATTATGAATTTTATCCCAAGTTACCTTATTTTTCCCATTTAAACATGTTTATGCCGATTTGAAAAGTAATTCAAATTTGAACTAGGAATGTGTCATAGTTTGGTACGATTTTTTTGCAAAACCTAATTTAAGGTACACATGTAGTGGTTATATCACAGAGCCGTGAATGGTTTTTGCAGATTTGACCCCATTTAATGAATAACCAGGCTTCTTATTTTGGCCATTTCTTCAAAAAAGCAAATAAAGTGAAAATTGACTCAAATTTGTATCCAATAGGCTAGAAGATAAATTATAAACATGAATTTTGCAAAAAAAAAATCCATATAACTCCTTCACAAAAAGGATTATCATGTATGAACCAATATATGTTTCAAGCAAATTTACCAATATATGTCCATCCCCGCGAAATAGTTTATAATAATGTGCGAATATTGGGCACAAAGCTGTATCTGGAATGGGAAATTATCGTGCCAAATTGGGTTTTCAAATTATGTTTGGAAATAAAATTTAATTTTCTAAGTGCCTAAAATTACTTTTTTTGTGAAGCAGGTACAAACAATATGGTGCAAAATGGCACCCATCAAATTTTCACATATATTAATCCATATTTAATGGATAATATGGAAGTATTGCAAATTTTTCCTTTCCTACCTAATTTCGCCCATTTAAATGAATTTATGTCGATTTATCGAAAATAATTCAAATTTGAACTACAACTGTGTCATAGTTTTCTCTGATATATATATATATATATATATATATATATATATATATATATATATATATATCATTTTAAGGTACACGAGTAGTGGTCATATCATTGAATAGTCGATGGTTTTGAAAACTTTGACCCCTTTCAATGAATAGCCACGCCGACCGTTTTGGCCAACAGTTTAAGAACTGAAGGAAAGTTAAAATATAATAATAATAATAAAAGAAATCCTTTGACATGTGGTCCTCTTATATTTACTAGTTTTTAACATAAATGATAAACTTGAGTTTATGAAACTTTAGAAAAAATTGCTTCACAAGAAGCCCTAGCATGTATCAACATGTATAGGTTTCAAGACAAATGACCAATATATTTCTATCCTCGCGTCATAGTTTGTGATAAAGAGCCCATATTGGGCACAAAGGTGCATCTTGGCATGGGAAACAATGTTGCTAAATTAGGTATTCATGTTATTATTTAAAATACCATTTTCTATGTTCTAAGTGCCAAAAAATGTCTTTTTTGTGAAGAAAGTACACAAAATATGGTGCAAAATGTCACCCTACCAAATTTCACACACATTAGTCTGTAGTTTATGGATAATCTCCAAGTATTATGAATTTTCTCTCTTTCTACCTAATTTCGCCCATTTAGACGACCTTATTTCGATTTATCGAAAGTAATTCAAATTTGAACTACATGTTGGTGATAGTTTTCTATGATTTTTTGCGAACATTATTTTAAGGTACACATCTAGTGGTCATATAAATAAACCATATATGGTTTTCAAAATATTATCCCTTCCAATGAATAGCCATGCTAGACATTTTAGCCATTCAAATAAAAAACTCAAAGAAGGTAAAATATACAAAAAAATCCTTTGGCATGTTGACCTCTTTTATCTACTAGTTTCTAGGATAGATGGTAGACTTGAGTTTTTTCAAACTTAAAAAAATCATTCACAAAAAGGCCTATCATGTATGAGCATGTATAGCTTTCAAGGCAATTGACCAAGATATGGCCATCCCCGCAACATAGTTTATTATAAAGTGACCATGTTGGGAACAAATGTGCATCTTGGCATAGGAAAGAATGATTCCAAATTAGATTTCCAAATACTTTTTAGAAATAACATTTTACATTTCCTAAGTGCCAAAAAGGACCTTTTATATGAAGCAAGTACAAAACTTATGGTGCAAACGGAAGCCATAAAATTTTCACATAGAGTAGTCCATATTTTGTGGTTAATCTCGAAGTATTTTGAATTTTGTCTCTTTCTACCTAATTTCGCCCATTTAAATGACTTTATTCCGATTTATCGATAGTAGTTCAAATTTGAACTACAGGCGTGTCATAGTTTTATATAGTTTTTTTTAGAGAAATCATTTTAAGCTAGGCAAGTACGTAGTGGTCATATCACAGAACCGTCGATGGTTTTGAAAAAATTGACCCCTTTCAATGAATAGCCATTCCGTCCATTTTGGCCAACTTCTAAAAAAGTTAAAGCAAGTGAAAATATAATAATAATAAATAGAAATCTTGTGGCATGGATTCCTCTTATATCTACTAGCTGGTAGAATAAATGATAAACTTGAGTTTTAAACAAATTTACAAAAAAAAACCTTCTCACGAAGGCCTATCATGTATTAACATGTATATATTTCAAACCAAATGATCGAGATACGGCCATCTCCGCGATATAGTTTGTCATAAAGTGCACATATTGGGCACAAAGCTGCATGTTGGCATAAAAACAATGGTGCCAAATTGGGACTTCATGTTATTTTAAAAAATACCATTTTCTCTTTTCGATGTTGATGCGTCTGAACACACGTTTGTTGGGAGACCCCAAGAGGAAGGTATGAAGAGTGCGAAAGCAAGTTTCCCTCAGAAAGAAACCAAGGTTGAATCGACCATTAGGAGGAAGGAGTAACTTCAGAAGGTTGATGCAGCTGAGATGGTAGGGCGCACTACCGGTTCAACAGCAACGTGTAATCTACACAACACAATCAAATCACTTTGCCCGAACGAAGAAGTGAGGTTGTCAATCTCACCGGTTTTGCTGAACACAAAGAGGTTAAACATATGGTGTGGAAAACAGTAGGAACAGCATGAAAGCAGTAGGTGTTTTATTATATGAGAAAAATGGACCGGGGTCCACAGTTCACTAGTGGTGTCTCTCCGTGAAAGATAAATAACATGTGTGGTGAACAAATTACACAGCTGGGGAATTGACAGAAATGAAGGTTGCACTGTAGTGCATATGCAAGAAATAAAGATTAATATGTGATTCATGCGGGCATTACAACAAATCACATAGACCGTCATCCAACTGCATCTATGCCTAATAATCCACCCTCCGAATATCATCCAAACAAAAGTTGGGTATTAAGTTGCTAGCAACAGATTATCGCAGTAAGCAAAGTGTGAAATGTAAACAACGTAAACCGGGTAAACACCATTGTTTTCTCCCTAATGGCAACAACACATCCTTCATTTGTCATGTTTCTGTCACTCGAGCACAGAGGCAAAGGAGGCATTAACCCACTATAGAGCATAAATACTCCCTCTTGGAGTTACTACCATCTACTTGGCCAGAGCATCTACTAATAACGGAGAGCATGCAAGATCATAAACAACATAAGCAGGAAGATAACATGATAGATTGATAATCAGAAGAAATAGCTTTCAACATTCATTAGATCCCAGCAAACAGAACATGTAGCATCACATAAAGATGATCTTGATCATGTGAGGTAGCTCACGAGATCTAAAAATGAGGTACAAAGTGGAGAAGAAAATCATCTAGCTACTGCTATGGACCCGTAGTCCATGGATGAACTACTCACGCATCACTTCGTAGGGGGGCATGGTATTGTAGACCCCTCCGGTGATGAATTACCCTACCGGCAGGGTGCCGGGGAGAGATCTAAAACCATCCCGATCTCGGTATGACGATGACCGCGGCCTTGTGTGTTTTTCGGGACGAAGTGGTATATATTTAGGGTTCCCGTCTCGGTAGCTATAGATAGGCGAAAGGGTAAACACGATGGAGGACCGGGGGCCTCACACCACCCCATGGCGCGTCCAGGGGCGCCGCCCTATGGTGTGGGCTCCTTGTGGCCCCCTCTGGGTCTCTTCGGGACTCCATGGAACCTTCGGGAATTCTAACACTTCCGTGCTTTGAATTTTCCGATTTCGATAATTTTTCCAGAGCAACTTTTCTGAAACTAAAAACAACAGAAAACAGGGAACTGGCTCTGTGACATCTTGTCAATTGGTTAGTTCGGAAAATCGATAAAAATGACATGAAGTGTATAGCAAGCATGTGGGAAACAATAAGAAAACAACATGGAACATCAGAAATTAAGGATACGTTTATGAAGTATCAACATCCCCAAGGTTAGTTCCTACTTGTCCTCGAGTAGGTAAACGATAAAAACACATAATTTCTGAGGTGACATGCTACCAACATAAACTTGATCATCAATAATGCAAAAACATAAGTAAGCTGAGATCATAGAACTTCAACACAAACATGATAAATAGAACTTTAACAATAAAGCATAGCAATCACCTTGCATCATGAGAAGTAACACAAAAAGAAGATCAGGGATAACAATGCAACAAAATATATACGTTTTTTTTCAAGTATAGAGAAAACATGTCAAAGTGATAATTCGCTAGTCCTTAAGAGTGGGGCAAAACATAAATGCATGGACATCTTCAAAGTTCACGAGGAAGATTAGAACAAATAATTAGAGAACAAGCAATAACACATCATGAAACAATTAATAATGTTTCTGGGACAAATGCACATAAAACTTAGAATGACAGCTATGCTCTCTCAATCGTGCATAAAGTTAGAAGATGGAGACTCAACATAAAAGTAAAAGAAAGGCCATTCGTAGAGAGAAGCATGGATCACTCATGTGCTAAGGCGTTTATTTTATTAAACAGAGGTATAAAAAGCTTGACACTCCTCCAAACCATCTTACACAAACCATGGATAACCGAATCCTCGGGTGACTGCCAACAATCACATACCGTGGAGGAGTGTCTATATTTTAAGAGAGGTGTATGCTTATGCCAACGAATGGTAAAAAGAAAATACAGTACGTCACAAGACAACTAGACTTCACAAGAGAGGCTCCCATAGAAGGACGCATCTGGGTAGAAGGTCATCCCTCTTTCTCTTCTGTTTACACAATTATGCTTTGACTGATAAATCAGGGGCAAAAATAGTGAAGAGAATTTGTGTTATTAATTTGGTGCTGGGCACCCTGCTGCCAGATCTTCTATCAATTGGATAAGCGGATGAATCCACTAGTCCATGGTGTGAAAGTCCAATCAATGAGTGAGATAAAGATTCTCTATTATGTCCTCATGAGCTAAAACAGGAGCACAAAACAAGAGTAATTTTGAAAGATTTAAAGGTAACACATTAGCAATTTACTTTGGAGTGGCGGTTAAATACCACATGTAGGTAGGTATGGTCGACACAATGCGAGGACTTTGGTTTTTGGGAGTAGGATGAACGAGTAGAGATCATACTTAGTATCGGTGGAGGCTAGCAAAAGACTGGGAGCGACAAATCAAGAGAGCACAAGAGCCATAATCATGCATAGAGACATAAACATCATTAATCAAAGCATAAGTGATACCACAAGTTCAAAAACTAAATGATCATGGAGGCTATAAGTTACTGGTTCATAGTCATAAACATGGTGTGACCTTGCGCCAAATCAACCAAATTAAACATTCGAAGGAGGACACCACAAATTTATGCTTCAATATGACAAGAACAATTCATGATTCTTTCAATGGCACATTAAACACTCTCAGCTATTTGAGGCTAATCATGCTACTAAATAACCACAACGCTTTAGAACTAAAATAACATCTAGCATGATATGAAAAAGTCTATCCACAGTCTATACAAACTTCTACTTGCACCGTTATAAATTCTACCTCAAGCAGCAGTTTCTTTTCCCAACAAGCACCATACAAAACATGGTTTAACAAAAACTCTCTAAATTCTACAACAAGAAAACATGAGAGTACTCACATAACACTATTAAAACTAACAACTACGAACAAGAGATGCAATGAAAACAAGAGCTAAACATGAATTTTTGCAGTGACTAGAAGAAAAACTAAGAATACTAGCATAGAAAGTATTCACACAAAAAAGCGGAGCATGTCTCTCTCAAAAACAAAGAATGCTAGGGTGCAACTATATTATTGCAGCAAGGAAAACAAAGGAAAACAAAAGAAAAACAAACATACGCTCCAAATAAACTTAATATGATGTGACCGAATAAAAATATAGTTTCACCATAAGTGACCTGATAGATAGTTGATGATGAAGGGGATACCTTGGAAATCCCCAAGATAGATGCTTGAGTATTCTAAAAATATGCTTGGATGAACCACAGGGGCATCCACTAGTAGGAAATAGCCTATGGCCACCACTGTACCGCTGGCGGACAGAGATCTATGTTTGCCAGGGCTATTACTGCTGGCGAAAACAGATTTCTGTTCGCCGGCGCTAAGTACCTTACCGCTAGCGAACACAGATCACTGTTTGCCAAAGCTAAGTACCTTACCGCTGGCGAACGTGCCAATTTGTTCGCCAGGTAAGTGTGGGCCCGCTTGCGCGCGCAGCTGCCACTACCGCTGGCGGATGCCCTCCCTTGTTCGTCAGCGCTACTGCCAGTAGCACTGGCGAAAGATCTGGCTTGTTCGCCAACGTTAACCTGTGGGCCCAGCGCGCATGTTAGCGCTGTCGAACCAGCCAGCAAGTTCGCTAGCGGTAACCTAGCAGATCTGCAATAAGTGATCACACCCCTCACCACCCACTTCCCCCCTCCACTCTCTTCTGAACCTTGTCCCTTGTCCCCTTCTCTCTCTAGCTCAAACTAATGCCAATTTTCCTAATATCCTCCTCTCTTTTCAACCAACCAAAACTATTTTAGTTGGTAGATCTAGGTTTATCTCCCTCCCAACACCCTTTCTACCCAAAGTTTTCCCTTCCTAGGCATCTAGATCTAGAATTACCCTCTCCCTCTCCAAAGCTCCAAAATTCTTCGGATATCATCTCGTGTACTCATCCAATCATTTGAGGTGGGATTAATGATTATATATAATTAAATGAGTTCATACGAATTTTGTCTGGATACACGCGATATGCAATATATGTGTGAAATTTAACCGGAATCAATATGGTCATGACATGGAGACGCTATATGTGTGAAATTTTTTGAATGAATTGAGTAGCCAGCTATTGCCGGAATGTTGATTCATTTCCGTCTTCGCAAAATTTGGCACTCCCTAACCTCATATTTGTAGGAAGGTTATGCCGAATTTTTTCGTGAATACGACATGAAGGGAAATTTTGGATATGAAAATGAGTTGCCACTATTGAAGGAATGTTGATTCATTTCTGTCTCGGCAAAGATTGGCACTCCCTAACCTCCTATTTGTAGGAAGGTCAGGCCAAAAAATTTCTTGAATACGACATGAAGTGAAATTTTGGATATGAAAATGAGTTGCCACGCTATTGCCGGAATGTTGATTCATTTCCGTCTCGACAAAGTTTGGTTCTCCTCTAACCTCCAATTTGTAGGAAGGTCATGCCGATTTTTTTTGTGAATATTGATATATATATATGGTTCTAATGTTATCTTGGTGCGCTCGTGCAGGCGACAAATAATGGTGGTCGTTATGAGTGAACGTTTCGTGAATAGTTACTTGAGATACACGACAGAAGACATGTTACAAAATGGCCGCACGGAGATACAATGTCCATGTCAAAAGTGCAAACTTGGGGGCTTGCTCAACCCCTTTGCCGGAGATTTGCTCAATCACCTCCTCAGGTATGGTTTCATGGATGGGCACAACAGTCAGTGGATAAGTGATGATGAAGATGATGAATTCCATGGGGCGGTGGAAGGAAATGATGTGCAACAGGAAAATAACAACTATCGGCAAGAACAACAGGACCAAGAGCCTCATGATCCCTCACATGATCATGGAGAAGCTGATGAACAAGATGTGGAAGAAGACGAGGACACGTGGACACCCCTAACAGAAGTTGTGCGTGACCCTCATCTCGAAGAACTACTTTTGAGAAAGAAGACTAACTCGAGATCTGCTGCTAGAGAGAAATCTAAGATGGCGCAACTAGAAATAGACTCGAAGACACCATTGTATCCAAACTGCGGTCTGGGAGAGTCCCGCCTAAGAGTGGCGCTCGATGTTCTGCCGATGAAGGCGAGATACAAATGGAGCGACATAAGCGTCGATGCAAGCCTGCAATACTGGCACTATATCTGTCCAGAGGGCAACACGTGCCCTAAAAGTTGCGACGAGGCCAAGAAAGTCGTGTGCCTCTTTGATTTACCGCACGAAGAATACCATGTGTGCATCAACGATTGCTACATTTATCGGAAAGAGGACGCGGACAAAACTATTTGTGCAGTTTGCAATGCCGCTCGATACAAGAAAGGGAAGAACCAATCTTCTCAAAAAGTTGTGTGGTACTTTCCACTCATTCCCTGTCTGCAACGGTACTTCACGGACCGCAAGGAAGCAGAGCTCATGCGCTGGCACGCGAAAAGGAGGAAGAAAGTTTCGAAAGATCCAAAGCGGAATGAAAAAGTAAATCTGACACATCCTTCGGATGCAAGCCAATGGAAATCAGTTGACTGTGGATATCGAACTTCAGGGCGGAGGCAAGGAACATCAGGTTGGTTGTGAGAGCCGACAAACTCAATCTGTTTGGCAACCAGAGCAGCACGCATAGCACCTGGCCCGTGTTTGTATGGATGTACAACATCCCCCCTGGTTTTGCATGAATGGGAAGTATATTCACATGAGTATGATAATTCAAGGGCCAAAACAACCAGGCAACACCATCAATCTATACCTGAAGCTTCTTAAAGATGAGCTGAACATGCTATGGGCCGAGGAAGGGGTCAACACATGGGATGCCTTCGGTGAACAATATTTCCTAATGAGAGGTGTCTTTCTCTGTACCGTTCATGACCTACTGATGGTGCAGATCTTGCACTCATTGGGATCCCAAGAGGAGGGTATGATGACCACAACGGTATGAGTTTTCCCCTTAGTTAAGAACCAAGGTTATCAATCCACTAGGAGAAAGAGGACCTTAGGAAGGTTGATGCCACTGACAGTGGTGATTGCTCACCGGTGTCAGCAACAACGTGGAACCTACACACAACACAACCAAAATACTTTGTCCCAACGGTACAGTGAGGTTGTCAATCTCACCGGTCTTGCTGAAAACAAAGATTAGACGTATAGTGTGGAAAATGGTGTATGCTTGAAGCAAGTAGAGAAAGCCGGAAATTGTGGTGGTTTGTTTAATATTGTAAGAAAATGGACCGAGGTTCATAGGTTCACTAGTGGTGTCTCTCCATAAAATATAGCATGCTGGATGAACAAATTACAGCTGGTCAATTGACAAATAAAGGTTGCACCGTAGTGCACATTCATGACATGCTGACTAATATGATATTTAGTGCGCGCATTACAACAATATACATAGACCGTAATCCAACTATATCTATGACTAATAATGCACATAAGTTCATTATATTCTAGCTTATTCCCAGGTGTAGCCGTAACTAAAGAATAGAACCTTGCCCAAGATACATGCTATTTCTCTCCTTCCAATTGATTGAAATTAAATATATTTTGTAAAGCAGAATGTTGAGCACTAGCAGGAAAATATTTCTGAAAGAAATAATTAACCAAACCAATAGGACTATCAATAGATCCTGGAGAAAAATTATTAAACCAAGTTTTAGCTTCATCTTTTAATGAGAAAGGGAATATTTTAGCAACAAAGTAGCTACGTTTCTTAAGATCATCAGAGAATAAACTACTCAAAGAGGAGAGCTCATTCATATGTTTCATAGCACTTTCATTTTCAGTACCACAAAAAGGTTCTTTATCAACAATAGATATATAAGATAAATCAAGAGAGAAATCATAATCCTTATCCCTAATATTAATGGGAGAAGTAGCAAACTTAGCACCAGAAGATAATTTATATTTAATATCACGACTTTCAATAAGACTTATAACAGCATCTCTATCCTTAATA
Source organism: Alopecurus myosuroides (assembly GCA_028641055.1). Lineage (NCBI taxonomy): Eukaryota > Viridiplantae > Streptophyta > Magnoliopsida > Poales > Poaceae > Alopecurus > Alopecurus myosuroides. Next base: position 737,154,524 of record CM054057.1, on the reverse strand, counting down.
GCATGTATTTCATCAATAATATCAGCATTAAGTTCAATATAGGAATCATCAAAATCATCACTAGGATTCTCTCTAAGTTCAGGTGAAACAGCAGGAGTAACAGGATTTTTATCAGGAGTTTCAGTGTTTGCAATATTTTTTAGCTTTAGCAATAGTAGCATCAAAGAAACGACCAAGAGAACCACTCTCATCAAGCACAGTAGAAGCATAATCAAAATTATCAGAAGTATTTTTAGATTCAACAGAAGTAGCATGTGTAGCATGTGGTGGTGTAAGAAGCTTACTAATCAAAGACGGTGAATCAAGAGCAACATAGGTGTTCAGAGTTGTACCTTTTGTTGCAGTGGATGGCAATATTGGAAACTTTTCAACACGATTCTTACCCATGATGAACGATTGGCAATAGATAATAGTACTCTCCGGTGAGCTCGCAAATAAAGTAATGCTCCCCGGCAACGGCGCCAGAAAGTAGTCTTGATGACCCACAAGTATAGGGGATCGCAACAGTATTCGAGGGAAGTAAAACCCAACTTTATTGATTCGACACAAGGGGAGCCAAAGAATATTTGTGATCCTTAACAAGTGAGTTGTCAATTCACATGCACCTAAAAGTTGACTTGCTCGCAGTGGTTTATCAGTAGTAACAGTTTTATAGTAGCAGCAGTAGTGAAATAATAGCATCAGTGGAATGAAAACAACATCAGTGGTGTTTGAAGTAAACAATGGGACTAAATACTGTAGGCATAGGGATAGATGAAAGGATGTTGCATGGATAAGATTGTTCATATAATAAAGACATGGTCATTGCAGATAAATCAAATAAAGCATCGAAGCACTAAGTAACCATAGACATGTGTTCCGTAAATAGTCGTACGTGCTCTCAATGATAACTTGCACAAAATCGTTTGTCCTACCAGCCCATTTTCAGTGGGGCATCAAGGGAACTCATGGTGATTAAGGTGTTCCTTTTAATAGAACACCGGAGCAAAGCATTAACACTTCGTGAACACATGTGATCCTCACATCACAGCCATCCCATCCGGTTGTACCAATTTCTGTCACTTCGGGGCCTCGGGTTCCGGACAATGATATGTGTAAACAACTTGCATGTATGATCAAGAAACAATAATTATCATCGTGATTCAATAACATGTTCAGATCTGAGATCATGGCACTCGGGACCAAAGTGACAAGCATTAAGCATAACAAGCTGCAACAATGTCAAAAGCACTAATAGAGGATACTAGGCACTATGCCCTAACAATCACGACATTATTACATGAACAATCTCATTCAATCCCTACCATCCCCTTCATCCTACGGCGGGGGAATTACTCACACATGGATGGGGGAACATGGATGATCAATGGAGAGGCGTTGGTGATGATGATGGCGATGATATCCTTCAATTCCCCGTCCCGGCAGGGTGTCAAAACAGGAACTTCTGATCCCCAAATCGAGGTTCGGGGTGGCGGCGGCGCTCTGTTGTGTTTCTGTAGAATATGACGAACCCCCTCGGTTTTTAGGGTTGAAGGAAATATGTAGTCGAAAGGGGAACCCGAGGGGGTCTCTGGGTGGCCCACACCACCAGGTGGCGCGGCCTATGGGGGCGCGCCAGGGGGTGGTGTGGGCCCCCTCTGGCCCCTCTCCTGGTTACAAAGGTGCTCTCCAGTTGCACCCGTCTTACCGAACCCACTGTAGCATCTGCAAAGTGACAAAACATGATGCTAGGATTTATCCTATTAGGCTTACAAACCCCGAGAGATATCCATTGTTGTCTTTGTTCTAGTGACGAGGCAAAGAAAAGTGTTTGAGGATTAGAAGTGGTCGAATATTTGAATTTACCATGATGTATGTAATTTTGAACTGACGATGTATTATAATAGTGTTTGTGACTGCTGTTACGAATTTTATTTTTTCTATGATAAATTAGCATAGAAAACAGAACATGCATGGAATAGAGATCGCTAAGGTACGCTAATGTATTTTATGTTGCGAAAAAAGGCACACCAAAATGAGAATAAAGTTGTTACCTTGGCTATATTGATAGCTTCCATTCTGCCACCTTTTCATGCCAATGGAGCCATATATCAGTTAGTATCTTTCTTATGATTTTCGTGTCTTTTTTGTCGAATAATGGTACCCTCCTACCATGCCAATCTTCTAAATTTGTTAATGTGAAGAAGCCACGATCGTAACTGTGTGAAAAAGAACATGTTTCAAAAAAGGTACATTTGGTTTGATTAAAAATGCATCACACTGAATGGTTAGCAGTTAATGTTTAAAAACATGGAAAGTGTTAGAATGTACGAGTAGTTATCTTGGCGCGGGCTAGGAATAACTTCAATAGGGTATTCAATAATTTGAGTCTTCAATTCATGATATTCTCTTCCGTAGACTGTTTTGATGGATGCAATTAGTAGATGGCAAGCATCCATCATCAAAGGCTGACCAGCTCGTCCAACTGAATCAATAATCTCAAACCGATGCACCTTAATGTTCAGATTGACGAGCCAATAATGACCTGAGTTTTCGTCAGGTTTGCTAGAGAATTTTTGCAATGTCGGGAAACATATCTGGTATTAGGGGACAAAACACAAAATGAGGAAAACGATAAAAATGGTATTACATATGGGTTTTAATAAGACATAATCAGAAATGATACTAAAAGTTATTCCCTAGCAAAAGTTACAGTGGTCCAGTAAAAGAAAATTAAAGAACAAATTGCATGAAAAAGTACTCACCAAATCCTTATGGTCTAGCCTGTTTTTGGAACTCAATTAGAAACATTTCTTAACCTCTTTCAAAGCGAAATGGCAATCAATGAGGTTGCACTGGAAAATTAAATATGGAAAGGAAAAAGGGAGAAAAGAAAGCATATAAGTTGCGAAATGGCAGTTTCTCTGTTTTACAAACTTAAAACTAGAGATGACATGTGGGTAAGTGGACTTACAGCTATGCGTTATGGCATGATCACCTTTGTCGAGTTCTTATTTTCAGCTGATATGACATGGATTCCAATCTCACAAACATGGTTTACTAATTGTTTCCTTGAAACTACTGAATCTACTAGGTCAACAAGTGTTACAAAAGAAGTTCCATAATCAATGACAACATCTTTCCTTTTGCTTGATTTTGAATGGACATCATGAATGCATATCATGTTGTACACTTCACAAACATTTGACATAACATTGAAGTTTGATTTCTGCAATTATGGAGATTTCGGTAGTTTTCCAGCATGTATAAGCCTCTTGTGGTATTCATGTTGAACAAGTGTGATGCTTGGATTTGATGGGCTAGTACTATCTTCGATCAAATTTGGCTGACATGCCTCTGCCAATAACTCCGGATCTTCTGTTGCGACTTCAAGAACTCTTGCATATTTTGACTATTCAATGTCTTGTTTATATTCAGGAGGTGTCAAATGGTGGAGGATAAGGAGCAAACTTTGCCCATTCTCTATTTTTTTCGGACACACTTCTGTCAACTAACAACTTCCTGTTCATTTGGTCCTGTGGAGCTAGGGAGAGTTGGTGTTGTTGTTTTTTTGTCCTGAATGGTCCTCAGATGGCAATACATTAATTTGGGCGTCCTTGTCACTACGTTCTATAGAAACACTTGTATCTCGAGGCAAGTTACTATCGCTTGGACTTGCTTGCTTCCTAGTAGACATTCTTGGAGACATAGTAGTGCATGTGCTCTTAGTGTTGGCTGGACTTGCGCGGTTAGTATCTAATTTTGTTGGAGTAGCTGCCTTCTCCTCTCTGATAAATGACCTTGTTCTATATTTAGAAGGTCATGGTAAGGTAACATATGTTTTTATCCTCCTCTTCTTGCCTTTGTTGTCAGCAGATGTAACTGATTTCCTCTTGTTTCGAAGGCTTGGTGGATCAATCACACCCAACAATGTATCCATATCCATGTCATGCTTTCCAGTTCTATCAAGTATGCTTGGGAGTGGATTCTCGTAATCGAAAAGTTCCATTCTTTACAGTCCATTAATTATATTGTTGACAATTCCTCTATGTTGCCCCTCGTACTCGAAGTCAACAAAAACAGGTGGCAAAAGCCTTGGTATCTCCCATTTTCTAGGTGGCGAAGCTCGCACTAGCTGAAGAAACTGCTTCCTATTTTCACCTTTCATGAAACCAAAACTGCCCTCTTCTTGGCAATCGCCATCGCCCAAATTGATTGAGCTTATTGTTTTTGTCTGGCGACTCTCACTGATCGTTTGAGGCCGGCCTGTTATCTTGTTACCTTCAGAACCCACCTCACCAAGTTAAGCAAAATCCTTTCCACTGTCCTGTTTTGATATAGCAATATTGTTGATATCCTCTCCCTTTACCTTGGTTTCAATATCATCATGGCATGAATATGTGCATAAATTTGCTTCATTTTTGGCCCTAGGAGTCACTTGTACCATTGGTACTGCCCCTGCTTGCACAATGTTATCCAGTATATCAACATTCTTCACGTGCAAACTTGTTTGAGTTGTACTGGATGGAATATGTGTTTCTGGTGAAGTGGTATGTGGTTCAACATTAGTGTCAGGTGAAACTTCATCCTTTCAAGCCTCGTTATCTGTATGATCCACTTTGACAGACGCACTCTGAAATTTTAAAGCTGCTTCCACTTCTACACTTTCATCATATGCAGTTGATAAAAATTCATTGCTAGGGGTAGTAAATGTTATTCTTGCTTGCTCCTTTCTTCTTTTGTGCTTGATGTATCTGTCATTGTCAGAATTAGTTTGCTCATGCTGGTGTTGGCATGATGGAATAATATCCAAAATCTCTTCGTCAAGAGAAAGTGATGTTTGAGTGGTTCCTATTTCTTCATCCTCAACCCTGAAATCTTTGTCATAAGCATTTGATGGTTGACTCATGTCTTGTCCTGCCGAGCGCAATATAGGGGACACCGGTTCAGAAAGCTTTCCATGGCGTCTCCTGGAAGATGAATCTTTGGTTTTCCACTTTTTACTCCTCTTAGATTTCAACTCTCGGACTAACAATTTGCTAATTATCATCTGCAGACCTGCTTCAAAACCATGGCAGGCTTCCTCAATCACTTCTCTGTATCTTGTTGTCTCCTACAAAAAGAAATAAATAGTTAAGGGAAAAATACTAACACTACTGCAGAATAGCTTATAGCCGCAAGCACATTAGTGACGGGCACAAATTTGCACGTCACTACTGAGATGTATCAGCGACGGGCAGTTGTACGCCTGTCACTGGTAAACCTCGACAGATGGTTGTAGAACATACTAGTGACAGTAGAGTATTCTCGCCCGTCACTGGTAATCTCATATAATACTAGTGACAGGTCTGTAGACTTGCCTGTCACCGGTGTTTACTATTACCGTGACAACAATCTTAGATAATTGTGGGTGATAAACAATTTAAAATTTATTCAAAAACCAAAATAAAAAGAAAATAATAATAAAAGAGAAAAAAGGAAACCGTCTGAACATGTTGGGCCAAAGCCCAATTGATAAGCGCGAGCGGTCAAAATACGACCCGTCGATATTTTTTTCTTATTTTCTCTTTTCTCTCCAATGCTGAAAAGTGGGAGAGGGAGGAGCTCTTGTCGCAATCATCTCCGACCCTGAGTTGGCCGCCACACACATTCGAATTCGTGCGTAAAATTTAGTTTGGACTGATAATTATTACGTGGAATCAGCGGAGACGCGAAGTCTGTATAGCGCGATACGGGAGCGTTACGCTACAAATATTTGGTATGGGCACCCGAAACCTCTTTTTGGCCGGAATAGACATGCATGATATTGATTTTCTAATGGGAGAAATCGATGTGGAACATGAACGTGAACGCTATTGACCTCGAGATCGATGCACTTCAGGTCCAGTCAATGCCTCAAATCGTGGAGGCCGTTACCAAAATTTAGCAATCGCTAGAGTCCGTTACCCCGCGGATTGCCCCGCCGAGATTGATCGAAACCGTCCACGCGGCATGAATCCAACGCAGGCTGTGAGACAAAGAACACCAAACGCACGAGCACCATCCCGCCTCTCTCCTTCGCAAGTTCACATACACCAACCGCCGCCGCTCCCTACCCTCTCAATCCCTATTCTCTCCGCCCAGATCGCATGCTCCTCCGGCCGGACCGCCGTTTCCCCAGCCGCGGGCATCACTCCTGGCACTCCAAGCTCCCCGACCCACGCCTTCTACTGGTCGCTGGAGCTTCTGCACGCCAGCCACGGATGGGTGACACGGGCAGTACGAGATCGATGACTTGTTGGGGCTGCTGGCTTGGAGATCCGGCGCCCCTCCTTCCCCGCGCTCGCGCCCTCCACCACGAGGCTGCAAGCATGGGATCTGTCCCGAACGTCTCCTCCCACCTGCTCGCAGTCCAACCTCCACACATGAAACCTAGCGTCGGCAACTACACAGCCCAACGCCGCCGCCGTCGGCAGCACGCTCCATCGTCCGGTGCTCGTCCCCACTCCCCACACGCATCATGCGCAAGGTACCCTACCCGAATCCTCCTCTCCCCCTCTGTCTCAAATTGATGATTTGCTAGCTATAGGGCGTTCCTGCGTGGGTGCGCGTGTTCACTCTTTTCTCCTTACATTGTTCGCTTCATTACATGTTGCCATTTGCTTCTGTCATCAGCGTTGTGCTGTTGAAGAAAAGCAGAAGCCAAAAAAATAATGTTTATCAATGATTTTTTGTATATCTCCTTAATTCAGAAGATACTGAATTTTAGCTAGGGTATCGTGAATCTGCCTCTCTCAATAAACATACCTGAACGAGCATGCAGATGGAGTTCAGATACAAGTGTTCTTGTGTGTGATATGTCTCCTAGGACACCGCCACCCATCTCCTATTACACCTTCCCCGTTGCACGCGTCAGCGTTGCCATGCCCATCCCCAGCCACGCCATCTCCACCATTCCATGTCTACTGATTTCTCCACGGTCCTTGACAACACATCTTCCTTATGTTCATGTCAATTGGTGTATGAGAGCATGGAGTATTTAAATTAGTCATTGCCAACAATTAGTTTCATGGCGAACTAGGTTTGTCCTAACCCAGGAAAATCAAAACAAATTGGTTCTCTTTTGCAAATAAGGTGCAGTTAATTTTTCTTTACAGGATAGACACTAAAATACACCTAGAGTGTAGTCAGTAGCATAGATTTTCTGAAATAAGATAGGGCTGCATGATTGGACTTCTTCTACTCGAGCTGTACATTAAATTTTAATCATAGTTAGGAGCATCCGATATAATAATGTACAATCTGATTTGAAGCAAATATTGAGTATAATAGGTGAGCAGATTACTATGGCTCGCAAACTACATATCTAGTAATAGCTAATTATTTTTTAGTACATGTAGGTTTTAATTTCAGCTCCATCCAGGATTATTACATCAAGAGGTATTTTTTTTGTTGAATTACCATTGCTTTATCCACCTGAGTTTCTCACCGACTTGGAACCAGTTGGAATATCATGTTCTCTCCGAATTGGAACTACTCCTCCACTAGTCCTCACACCGACATGACCTAGCCATGGGTAGTCCCTGCTTCCTCCGATCGTTTCTTCTCTTTCGATTTTGGGGCAGAGCGGCTTGTGGTGGTATGTGCTGGAGCCTTATGTGTGGGGCGCGCATGATTTGGTGTGAGGCCATGAGGTTGTGTGTGCTGGGTACCTAGGTGCGCGTATTGCCAGTGAGGGTTGTGAGGCAGAAAGCCCTTGTGTCGTGCGTGTGTGGTTGTGTGCTACTGTGTAAAATATAGTTGTTCAGTCTTTGCCCATGGTATCGTGTCAACTCATGCATTACAGTTGATTTATACTTTTTGATTGAATGTACTGGTTCATGTTCTCAGGTGCTAATTTCTTAAAAAAATGTGGCTTGCATACAATCAGCATATCAACTCTTTGCCAACTGATGACTTTTCAAGTTTAATACCGCTGCAGTACAAGGTTCAAAAATTGAGTTCCACTTGCAAAATTGATGCCATTGTAGTACAAGGTACACTTCAACTTCTTTGGCGCATTTTATGCTACTTTTAAATGTAAGTTCTCATGTGAACTGACAACAATTGTTTTATCATCGTGCAGTTATATCCCAACAGACGCATATTATAGCTAAATGTATGATAATGCTTTTTGTTTTGATTTCCTATCTAGGCTATATTTTACTTTCATTGATCTGGTATGTAGGTCTATTACCCTGATACTTAGAAATTATAGGATATGTTTAGGACAACTAATTGTGAAGACAATTCTAGCTAAATGAATTTGAATATGTCAAACACTGACGTGCAAGTTAATGCTAGCATATATATTCATATACTTAACACTTGTACCATTTTCCTATTTTAGGTGACCGGAATGAATTCTCGGAGCAAGCTGGCCTACAAACTATTTGGACGTGTTGGCGCTGATGCAACTGAAGATTATTTTGGAATGTCACTAACATCGTGGTTATTGTAAAATATTGTGCATTTGACTTTTCTTTTGTCAATTCTTGCAACCTGCGATTTAAGAAAAAATTAGTATGTCTTTTGGATTGCCCAAATATTGAGAAGTGTTGTGGTAGCTGCTATGTTAATTTTAAATTTTGTGTGAAAATTCATGACCAAATACATGGATTTAATTTTTTTATATGGAAATTCAAACTAGTGACATGCATAATAATGGACATGTCACTACAAAACCCACGGGATGCGGCCTTGATTGCAACTAGTGACATGTATTTCGTTTGCCTGTCACTAGTTTACACATGCTAGTGACAGGCACATGCAAATGACTGTCACCGGTACACATACCAGTGACAGGCAATTGCCCGTCACTAGTAACCTCATACCAGTGACTAGTCATCAGTGACAGGCGCTTTGCCAGTCACTAATGGGCCATTTCAGCCTGTCATTGATAGCCTATTCTGCAGTAGTGTAATGAGGATGAACAATGTGCACTGATGAAAAAATAAAAAATGTTAGCCTATAGGTATGTGTCTTTGAGACTTACATCTTCTTTGCGGTCTGACGGAGTAAACATCTCAATAAATTTTTCTATCCATTCAGGCTCGGGGAAAAGTATACTCTACTTTCCAAAGTCTTGATCTTGATCTGGTTGGTAAGGAATATCATTTCTACTGTCATCATCTAAATCTTGTTCTTGCGCAGGAGTGCTTATGCTTGAAAATTCAGGTTTCATATGGTAGAAAACAAAAAAAAATTGTCAAAAAAATGTACATAGAAAATCCCATCCCGTAGTTTATAACTGTCCCCTGTGATATATATGTTTCCATAATATTTTTTTCAAGCTTGAAAATTGATGTACAACAAAAATATAATAATATCGAGAAATTACCGGGGCGATCCCAAATTTTCCATCAATATCCAAATCTTGCATAATAGCTTCCTTAACCATTGAATTAGTCCAAACAGTTTCACATGTTCCTTCATTAGTGAAAACCATGTCTCTTAGTTGTAATTAGTCAACATACTTTATCTACAACAAAAACAGTGAAAAAATGGAGATTAGAACATGCAGAAAATCAAAACTTCATGTGTGGGGAAAAACAAAAATTGGTTATTAAAAGGACTATACCATCTGATAGAACATGCATGATGTTTGCATTGCTTTCTCTGTTGTAGACTTGGCTTCTTTGCGCAACATCATGATTATGAATTTGCAGATATTGAGCTTGTGTACTTCTTCTATTTTAACCAAATAAGTGTACACTCTAGAGCTTAGTCGTATTCCTGTTGCTGCAGCTAGCATGGAACACATGGCATATGTGATAAACATGCGGAGATATTTTGAGTCAGCATTCTTCATTCCTACAAGCTTTGTCTCTAAGAATGTAAGAGTTGGCTGCTTGCTCCCACCATTACCAAGCTCCTCGGACATGAAAACAAAAGCAACATGATTCATCACATAATTCACACCCGAAACTCCCCGTGGAACTCCCATGACCTTGTGAACTCATCGTTCTGTGATAGGTATTGTGCCGGATCCAAGGAAAACCAATCTACAAGTGGTTGGGTCAAAACTTTCCATCAGAAACTTGCACAACTCTAGTGGTAGTTTGGAGCATTTTATGTCTAATAGTCCAACAAACCGTGCATTTCTGTGGGTAGAGCCTGACTATCCTCATAGGAGATAACCGCTGCAACATTTTATTTTTTAAATTTATCGAGGAAAATGTTTAAACCTATCGGTTAGACATTATAAACTGAAAAAGGAGGAGAATAAAGTTGGTGTTGTAGCAGGTGGATGACAAGTAAAAATTTGACTTGTACAGGGGTGATAAAAAAATGAACTCACGTGTGGAACCATTGTTTTTTCTACTTATTTGGTATCCACCTGTTGGACTGGTACTGTTTGGTATCCATCTGCTGGACTGTCGGTGTGCTTCGGCGCCTTAGTGTGAGTTTTTTGCGCAACACACTTAATTTTGACATTCTCTTCTGTGACTTGTGTTTCCTACTGCTGCTGGACATTCTCATAGTGCCCTCTATATATAAGTCTGAATAATTGTACACACATAAGTACAAGACATAGAACAGACTGCATTGCATCTTATGCGAGAATTTGAAGAAACTCCATATAACATATTTTGAATCAAAATCCTTGATATAAGCTAGATATGTAAATGGTACAATCCACATCCCTGCCTGGAAAAAGTCTCCCGTGAACTACATCTTTGCTATCATGAATAAAACTAAAGTTTGACACACACAAGTTCCACTTGTCATTATGAAAATTTATCACAATTACAATGTTCTTCTACCGAATGAAATTTACTTAAAAATATCAATGAAAAAATATAAATTCCATCCCACCATAACTAAGTATGTAAAATCAAAAAGATAAATCGATGTATGAAATACCACAAAATTCGACACACACAACATTTCCACTTGCCATAATTTTTTTATCACAATTCCAACCCTCTAAACCCTATCAAACCATAGGAAAACGTACTATACTACTGGACGAATTCCACATAAAAACATAAATGAAAAAAAATTCCATCCGATCATAAGTATGTATGTATATTCCAACAGATAAATCTATTGTAAATTCCAACCTATCTGCAACAGATAAAAATATAAATTTCATCCCACCATAAGTTCGAAGTGTCAAAAATATTTTGGTTCTCATGGAATTACAGGACAAAAACTAAAGAATTCCACTTATGATAACGATGTTATATACAACATATGTGAAGGGTTCCACCTAAGAAAAAATAAATTTATATCCCACGTGTGAACCCCTTTGCATATTACTCCTATCAAAACGGAAAACATACATGGGTTGACATCAGACAGAAACCTCCAAACATAAACAAACATACAAAAGGAACTATGTCTGTAAATTCTATCAGACAAAGGTCATATGCCACCCCCTGTTTTGACATGGGTTTACATCAGATAAACAAACATACAAAAAAGAAATTTGTCTGTAAATTCTATCAGCTAAATCCATGTGATAAAATTCCATCCAAAAGCAAATTAGAAACCATGTCTCCTCCTAACTTGTATGTACAATAAGAAAAACCAAAAATAGAGTAAATCATACCCATGCTGAACTAAATAGAAAGTGCCTCGAGCATTCAGTACAACGCAACGAGTTACATCAGATACATAAGGGCAGGGTGTTCATGTAACTTACCAAAATGCCTAATCGACACCACAGTGAATAGATTCCTTGCTGCGGGGATAATGGTGGGGGGGGGGGAGGGGAGGGATGAGCTGGGGTTCTATTTCACTCTATCGCAGTCGCGTGTGGTGGCTCGGCGGCAGATTCGTCGAAGAGGAAGGCTGGAGGAGGAGCGCCGAGCGGCAGAGAGAACGGTGGCGGATAAAGCTGTCGGGACTTCTCTCTCTCCCCACGGGTCACCTCCCGAGATTCAAACAGACAAAGGAAACGGACAAAACATGTAACGGACGGGAAAACGCAGTAAAGGCGTCATGGAGACTGTGCGGTGGACCTGCGAGAAGGACGGATCCGACCCCTCAGATCACAATCGGATGGTTGCGCGCTTCACCTCGCGTTCTGTCACGCGTGAGGTCGACATAGAGATAGAAATTGCGCATGCCTTCAGGTTCGCAACAGAGAGTGCAGATGTCGTCGAGTGACTTCTCTCTTCGTGAATTCTCCCAGAATGTTTTTTGAAAGTAAAAACAGCAGGAATCTCTATGAACATGAAGAGCATATTTTTCTTTACTTCTTAGTTCTTACAAATGCACAAAAAGCTTGCACATGTCCTACAGTGTTTGAGAAACGTGAATAAAAAGCTGTCAAAAGTGTGTGAGAAGTGGGCATGCATGGGCCCATACAATCATACGTAATAACACCACTCTTTTCCTTTTTTTTTTTTTTGATAAAGGGAAGTATATTAATATCGTGGAGATATAAATTACACCCGGCCTCTGCAACAACGCAATGGATGCACACAGCCGAAAGACAATAAAAAAAAGAAATGAAAAAGAAGAAAAGTCCCGCTACAGGGTTACAGTCCTCGCGGTATCCACACAACCACCACCTAAACAACAGCTGACGTCCAACTCTTCGAAAACAACGTCTCCAAGAAGAACGGTGCCAGGCACAACCAATTAAGGCCAGACCTTGGCTTTTCACCCTGAAGATAATCCTCGCTCTCAAAACAACGGCTCCAAGAAGACCAGTGCCAGGCACAACCAATTAAGGCCAGACCTTGGGTTTTCACCCTGAAAGGTAGGACTTTGGACTCTACGCATATTGTCTCCCCCTCTGACATACAGATGCCACGAATCTTGTAACTCCAAGCCAGTTCCCCATCGATGCAAAGACTCCGAACACCGTTGATAGTCCTCCAATCTCGCCTTCGATGACTGAGCATTGCGACCAAATTCCACCGATCCAGCAATCTCCAGGTGTTGCCTATGGGAGTCGCTGGCGGAGCCTTTCGGTCGACACCCCGGCTTGATCAAAGAAGATCTACATCATGATCTTCATCTTCGCGCGACAGGAAACCCTAGGACCACCGCCATTATTCTTCAGCCTCGCGGCCCGACACCGCGAAGCCACTCCCAGCAGGAAAGCATCATAGAAGGGGTAGACCATTGCCCAACACTAGGTCGCCGGCGTGACCAAGGTCGTAGCTAGACTACCACGGCCGGGCAAGGCCGGATCCGATACCCAAGATCGCTAGATCAGGCATCAAATCCCCGCGTCCCCAAGCGATTCCTGGATCTGATCCAGGCGCCCACCGGCGTCGCAACACCCCCGCCGTACCACCTTCCCGCCGGGAGGCTCAAGCGCCGGCCCTAGGCCGCGCCGCCCCATGCCCACCGCCGGCTCTCCACCGCCTCCATGGAGCGCCGCCGCAGAGCACCTCTCCTGCCCACCGTTGGTGACGGGGGCGCCGCCACCACCGCCGGCGACATGCGGCAGCGACGGCAAGGTCGGGAGGTAGGAGGGGCTCGGGAGGGAGGGAGGTGCGGGCGCCTCCGGAGTCGCCTGGAGGGAGCGGCTCGGGAGGAAGGAGGTGGCTAGGGTCGGATGGATGTGATCTGTGCGCCTCCAGATAAGAAGTAGATTGTCTAGCTCCTAGTGGAGAAAAGCCTTTAGATTTCCTAGCACACTTATGTCCTAGGAGTGTAGGGCACTATGTCTCCTATGATGTTCTTAACTAGGAAACACAAGTGAGACTTCCACAGTTGTAGGCTTTTGGTAAATCTTTAGTAGTACACAATTACAAGGGTATTACATCATGCCCTTCTTCGAATATATGCCACCATGGATTGTACTTCCGTCATCCAATCGTGATGGATAGCTTCTGCAAGCTGCAAGTATATGATGATAGTTCGTGGTCATGAAGTGCTTCAGACTGTATCCGCCGCTTTCATTTTGACACCAACTCGGTATTCGCTTCTGTTATCCTCATTAAATTTGCACAATAGCTTGCCCATGAACACGATCTTACGCCCATGCCAGTACCATCAGTCTCATAAGCTTACTCCAAGTCGGCGTTCATCAGACCGTCATGGCTACCTTATACCTTGTAGTTTATCCAAAAACCATATGCTTTTGACTATGCTTTCTTTCTACCAAGCTGCAACCGTGGAATCTCAAAGGCGAGCTGACTCAAGCATGCACATCTGACGCCTTTCGTCTCCGATTAAACGATTAAATTCGCAGCTTGTATTTACTATTTTGAGACAAAGATAGGTCAGGTTCTTGTGCACTCTGGTATCAGCGACGAGCCATTATACCACATTCACTGCAATATGTCGAGCCACATTGTAGGCTAAATGAAGCAAGTTCTGAGGCAGAGTTTCTCGTTTCCTTCTCTACTACATGACCTTTTGGCCATGATCATCCTTCACTCCCTCGACATTCTTGCCATGCATCACTGACACTAGTGTGAACATATACAAGTTACGAGATGACCTTCCTGTCATCTAGTTTCTAGGATGGGGTGTTGTGCGACGAGGACGACAATGGAATAGAAAGGAACATCTTGCGTAATATGTCTTGGGAGTCACGTGCACTAGTGTTGTTAACCAATAAAATTGGGCAATCCTACTATGTGAGTAGTAACCCTTACAAACAGTTGCTTAACATTTTGTACCGTATAGGTGTAACCACCAAATAGTTATCCACTTCCAGGTCAAATGCTGGGTTTCGGCTTGCGCAAGCCATACGGAGGGTCACTGCTTCAAATACCTCTGCCTACCGGCGTACATAACAAGACGAGGATGAGAAGGGCATCATAGGATTTTCTCTCTCAAAGGACCATAAGGGTATCGCGGAATACTATCACTCTCATGGAAAAAATCACATCAACTACACCTCTCTTTTTACCGGTATAAAGTTTATGTTCTTTTTTGTGGCAAAAAGGTAGTTCCCTACTTGGAAGAGGATCAGTTCATAAGTCTAAAAGATTTGTGTCGCGATTTCAGCCTTTCTGCACCCATGTCGATGGACCAATGGTTATGGACTAACCACAACATGGTCTCAATCTATCAGACAAAGCTAGCAACCATTCCGGATATTCCATTGATTCAGAAACAATTCGACCGCATCAGTGTGCTATGAGATGACTTACATAGAGGATAAGGGCCGAATGAAGAAATGAAACATGGTGTGGATTGTCGAAATAGCTGCAGGGTATGAGTGCAACACCATTGGGTGGGCGTGTATCCGACCGTCGTTCGGTGCAGATCGCCCCTAGAGTGACTGCATCAATCGATACCATGTGAATTTCTCCGTAAGAAGTTAAGCTAAAAGGGTTTCCCCGGTGTCATTTTCTACTCCTAGAAGATGCTGAAATTCGGATGGACCTATGTGGCCCATTAGCCAATTTCCACTTAATCCCAAAGGCCCATGCTGCCATAGCAAATGGTGGGAGTTTAGTCCCACATTGCTAGTTGGGAGAGTTTTGCACCAGTTTATAAGGTGAGCTCTCTCCCCACTAGTGTGAGTTGGTATGAAGAGAGAGGAGTAGTGGAGGTGTTACACACACGCGCTCCTCCTCCTCCGCCGCCCGCCTCGCCACGCCTCGCCTCGTCACGACGCGCCGCGCCGCGGGTTGCGGGAATGAGCCGAGCCGATGCCTTTATTTTGGCAGTTGGAAACAGAGAGTCAACAGACACGCCAATAATATGAGACGTCATATTGATTGCTGTCTATTGCGTCACATTTATTTTGGTAACAGCCGCGCGTATTAAAACGCCGCATTGATCACGTGGTAACCACGCGCAGTAAAACGTCGCATTGATTAGGTGGTAACGGCTATAGTAAACGCCAAATGAATTCGTGAGCTGACCGTTCTCCTACCCGGCCGTGCCTATATGTTAGGGGCGCAGGGGCGGACACAAATACACAACTCATACCCTCTTTGCGCCCACTGTCGTTCCACCACCTGTTGCTGCCTCCGGTGATCCCGTCCCGTCTACCGCGTACACGGCCGACGGGAGAGCAGGCCTCCGAAACCCCGCCTCTCCAGATCCTGTACGGGAGAGGGGCGATTAGGTTTTTGGGGAGCGTCTCCTACGCGACTGCTCGCTGCTGCTGTACGTCTACTTCGTCTACTACCGCGTCGCCTTCGTCATCAACATGGCATCCGAAGCCGAACGAGCTGTTGCTGCCGCCGAGGCCGCTGCTGCTGCTGAGGCCGCCAACGCTGCTGCTGCCGCCGCGGCCGCCGCCTCTGCTACGACTACTGCCAATTGGCCAACTGCAGGGTATAACACGTTTATCCCCGGCAACGGCGCCAGAAAGTAGTCTTGATGACCCACAAGTATAGGGGATCGCAACAGTATTCGAGGGAAGTAAAACCCAACTTTATTGATTCGACACAAGGGGTGCCAAAGAATATTTGTGATCCTTAACAAGTGAGTTGTCAATTCACATGCACCTAAAAGTTGACTTGCTCGCAGTGGTTTATCAGTAGTAACAGTTTTATAGTAGCAACAGTAGTGAAATAATAGCATCAGTGGAATGAAAACAACATCAGTGGTGTTTGAAGTAAACAACGGGACTAAATACTGTAGGCATAGGGATAAATGAAAGGACATTGCATGGATAAGATTGTTCATATAATAAAGACATGGTCATTGCAGATAAATAAAATAAAGCATCGAAGCACTAAGTAACCATAGGCATGTGTTCCGTAAATAGTCGTACGTGCTCTCAATGATAACTTGCACAAAATCGTTTGTCCTACCAGCCCATTTTCAGCGGGGCCTCAAGGGAACTCATGGTGATTAAGGTGTTCCTTTTAATAGAACACCGGAGCAAAGCATTAACACTTCGTGAACACATGTGATCCTCACATCACAGCCATCCCCTCCGGTTGTACCAATTTCTGTCACTTTGGGGCCTCGGGTTCCGGACAATGATATGTGTAAACAACTTGCATGTATGATCAAGAAACAATAATTATCATCATGATTCAATAACATGTTCAGA
Source organism: Alopecurus myosuroides (assembly GCA_028641055.1). Classification (NCBI taxonomy): domain Eukaryota; kingdom Viridiplantae; phylum Streptophyta; class Magnoliopsida; order Poales; family Poaceae; genus Alopecurus; species Alopecurus myosuroides. The sequence goes on along the minus strand of CM054057.1, from coordinate 737,137,591 downwards.
TCTGAGATCATGGCACTCGGGACCAAAGTGACAAGCATTAAGCATAACAAGCTGCAACAATGTCAAAAGCACTAATAGAGGATACTAGGCACTATGCCCTAACAATCACGACATTATTACATGAACAATCTCATTCAATCCCTACCATCCCCTTCATCCTACGGCGGGGGAATTACTCACACATGGATGGGGGAACATGGATGATCAATGGAGAGGCGTTGGTGATGATGATGGCGATGATCTCCTTCAATTCCCCGTCCCGGCAGGGTGTCAAAACAGGAACTTCTGATCCCCAAATCGAGGTTCGGGGTGGCGGCGGCGCTCTGTTGTGTTTCTGTAGAATATGACGAACCCCCTCGGTTTTTAGGGTTGAAGGAAATATGTAGTCGAAAGGGGAACCCGAGGGGGTCTCTGGGTGGCCCACACCACCAGGTGGCGCGGCCTATGGGGGCGCGCCAGGGGGTGGTGTGGGCCCCCTCTGGCCCCTCTCCTGGTTACAAAGGTGCTCTCCAGTTGCACCCGTCTTACCGAACCCACTGTAGCATCTGCAAAGTGACAGAACATGATGCTAGGAATTATCCTATTAGGCTTACAAGCCCCGAGAGATATCCATTGTTGTCTTTGTTCTAGTGACGAGGCAAAGAAAAGTGTTTGAGGATTACAAGTGGTCGAATATTTGAATTTCCCATGATGTATGTAATTTTGAACTGACGACGTATTATAATAGTGTTTGTGACTGCTGTTACGAATTTTATTTTTTCTATGATAAATTAGCATAGAAAACAGAACATGCATGGAATAGAGATCGCTAAGGTACGCTAATGTATTTTATGTTGCGAAAAAAGGCACACCAAAATGAGAATAAAGTTGTTACCTTGGCTATATTGATAGCTTCCATTCTGCCACCTTTTCATGCCAATGGAGCCATATATCAGTTAGTATCTTTCTTATGTTTTTCGTGTCTTTTTTCTCGAATAATGGTACCCTCCTACCATGCCAATGTTCTAAATTTGTTAATGTGAAGAAGCCACGATCGTAACTGTGTGAAAAAGAACATGTTTCAAAAAAGGTACATTTGGTTTGATTAAAAATGCATCACACTGAATGGTTAGCAGTTAATGTTTGAAAACATGGAAAGTGTTAGAATGTACGAGTTATCTTGGCGCGGGCTAGGAATAACTTCAATAGGGTATTCAATAATTTGAGTCTTCAATTCATGATATTCTCTTCCGTAGACTGTTTTGATGGATGCAATTAGTAGATGGCAAGCATCCATCATCAAAGGCTGACCAGCTCGTCCAACTGAATCAATAATCTCAAACCGATGCGCCTTAATGTTCAGATTGACGAGCCAATAATGACCTGAGTTTTCGTCAGGTTTGCTAGAGAATTTTTGCAATGTCGGGAAACATATCTGGTATTAGGGGAGAAAACACAAAATGAGGAAAACGATAAAAATGGTATTACATATGGGTTTTAATAAGACATAATCAGAAATGATACTAAAAGTTATTCCCTAGCAAAAGTTACAGTGGTCCAGTAAAAGAAAATTAAAGAACAAATTGCATGAAAAAGTACTCACCAAATCCTTATGGTCTAGCCTGTTTTTGGAACTCAATTCGAAACATTTCTTAACCTCTTTCAAAGCGAAATGGCAATCAATGAGGTTGCCCTGGAAAATTAAATATGGAAAGGAAAAAAGGGAGAAAAGAAAGCATATAAGTTGCGAAATGGCAGTTTCTCTGTTTTACAAACTTAAAACTAGAGATGACATGTGGGTAAGTGGACTTACAGCTATGCGTTATGGCATGATCACCTTTATCGAGTTCTTATTTTCAGCTAATATGACATGGATTCCAATCTCACAAACATGGTTTACTAATTGTTTCCTTGAAACTACTGAATCTACTAGGTCAACAAGTGTTACAAAAGAAGTTCCATAATCAATGACAACATCTTTCCTTTTGCTTGATTTTGAATGGACATCATGAATGCATATCATGTTATACACTTCACAAACATTTCACATAACATTGAAGTTTGATTTCTGCAATTATGGATATTTCTGTAGTTTTCCAGCATGTATAACCCTCTTGTGGTATTCATGTTGAACAAGTGTGATGCTTGGATTTGATGGGCTAGTACTATCTTCGATCAAATTTGGCTGACATGCCTCTGCCAATAACTCGGGATCTTCTGTTGCGACTTCAAGAACTCTTGCATATTTTGAATATTCAATGTCTTGTTTATATTCAGGAGGTGTCAAATGGTGGAGGATAAGGAGCAAACTTTGCCCATTCTCTATTTTTTTCGGACACACTTCTGTCAACTAACAACTTCCTGTTCATTTGGTCCTGTGGAGCTAGGGAGAGTTGGTGTTGTTGTTTTTTTGTCCTGAATGGTCCTCAGATGGCAATACGTTAATTAGGGCGTCATTGTCACTATGTTCTATAGAAACACTTGTATCTCGAGGCAAGTTACTATCGCTTGGACTTGCTTGCTGCCTAGTAGACATTCTTGGAGACATAGTAGTGCATGTGCTCTTAGTGTTGGCTGGACTTGCGCGGTTAGTATCTAATTTTGTTGGAGTAGCTGCCTTCTCCTCTCTGATAAATGACCTTGTTCTATATTTAGAAGGTCATGGTAAGGTAGCATCTGTTTTTATCCTCCTCTTCTTGCCTTTGTTGTCAGCAGATGTAACTGATTTCCTCTTGTTTCGGAGGCTTGGTGGATCAATCACACCTAACAATGTATCCATATCCATGTCATGCTTTCCAGTTCTATCAAGTATGCTTGGGAGTGGATTCTCGTAATCGAAAAGTTCCATTCTTTACAGTCCATTAATTATATTGTTGACAATTCCTCTATGTTGCCCCTCGTACTCGAAGTCAACAAAAATAGGTGGCAAAAGCCTTGGTATCTCCCATTTTCTAGGTGGCGAAGCTCGCACAAGCTGAAGAAACTGCTTCCTGTTTTCACCTTTGATGAAACCAAAACTGCCCTCTTCTTGGCAATCGCGATCGCCCAAATTGATTGAGCTTATTGTTTTTGTCTAGCGACTCTCACTAATCGTTTGAGGCCGGCCTGTTATCTTGTTACCTTCAGAACCCACCTCACCAAGTTTAGCAAAATCCTTTCCACTGTCCTGTTTTGATATAGCAATATTGTTGATATCCTCTCCCTTTACCTTGGTTTCAATATCATCATGGCATGAATATGTGCATAAATTTGCTTCAGTTTTGGCCCTAGGATTCACTTGTACCATTGGTACTGCCCCTGCTTGCACAATGTTATCCAGTATATCAACATTCTTCACGTGCAAAATTGTTTGAGTTGTACTGGATGGAATATGTGTTTCTGGTGAAGTGGTATGTGGTTCAGCATTAGTGTCAGGTGAAACTTCATCCTTTCAAGCCTCGTTATCTGTATGATCCACTTTGACAGACGCACTCTGAAATTTTAAAGCTGCTTCCACTTCTACACTTTCATCATATGCAGTTGATAAAAATTCATTGCTAGGGGTAGTAAATGTTATTCTTGCTTGCTCCTTTCTTCTTTTGTGCTTGATGTATCTGTCATTGTCAGAATTAGTTTGCTCATGCTGGTGTTGGCATGATGGAATAATATCCAAAATCTCTTCGTCAAGAGAAAGTGATGTTTGAGTGGTTCCTATTTCTTCATCCTCAACCCTGAAATCTTTGTCATAAGCATTTGATGGTTGACTCATGTCTTGTCCTGCCGAGCGCAATATAGGGGAGACCGGTTCAGAATCCTTTTCATGGCGTCTCCAAGATGATGAATCTTTGATTTTCCACTTTTTACTCCTCTTAGATTTCAACTCTCGGACTAACAATTTGCTAATTATCATCTGCAGACCTGCTTCAAAACCATGGCAGGCTTCCTCAATCACTTCTCTGTATCTTGTTGTCTCCTACAAAAAGAAATAAATAGTTAAGGGAAAAATACTAATGAGGATGAACAATGTGCACAGATGAAAAAATAAAAAATGTTAGCCTATAGGTATGTGTCTTTGAGACTTACATCTTCTTTGCGGTCTGACGGAGTAAACATCTCAATAAATTTTTCTATCCATTCAGGCTCGGGGAAAAGTATACTCTACTTTCCAAAGTCTTGATCTTGATCTGGTTGGTAAGGAATATCATTTCTACTGTCATCATCTAGATCTTGTTCTTGCGCAGGAGTGCTTATGCTTGAAAATTCAGGTTTCATATGGTAGAAAACAAAAAAAAATTGTCAAAAAAATGTACATAGAAAATCCCATCCCGTAGTTTATAACTGTCCCCTGTGATATATATGTTTCCATAATATTTTTTTCAAGCTTGAAAATTGATGTACAATTAAAATATAATAATATCGAGAAATTACCGGGGCGATCCCAAATTTTCCATCACTATCCAAATCTTGCATAATAGCTTCCTTAACCATTGAATTAGTCCAAACAGTTTCACATGTTCCTTCATTAGTGAAAACCATGTCTCTTAGTTGTAATTAGTCAACATACTTTATCTACAACAAAAACAGTGAAAAATGGAGATTAGAACATGCAGAAAATCAAAACTTCATGTGTGGGGAAAAACAAAAATTGGTTATTAAAAGGACTATACCATCTGATAGAAAATGCATGATGTTTGCATTGCTTTCTCTGTTGTAGACTTGGCTTCTTTGCGCAACATCATGATTATGAATTTGCAGATATTGAGCTTGTGTACTTCTATTTTAACCAAAGAAGTGTACACTCTAGAGCTTAGTCGTATTCCTGTTGCTGCAGCTAGCATGGAACACATGTCATATGTGATAAACATGCGGAGATATTTTGAGTCAGCATTCTTCATTCCTACAAGCTTTGTCTCTAAGAATGTAATAGTTGGCTGCTTGCTCCCACCATTACCAAGCTCCTCGGACATGAAAACAAAAGCAACATGATTCATCACATAATTCACACCCGAAACTCCCCGTGGAACTCCCATGACCTTGTGAACTCATCGTTCTGTGATAGGTATTGTGCCGCATCCAAGGAAAACCAATCTACAAGTGGTTGGGTCAAAACTTTCCATCAGAAACTTGCAACTCTAGTGGTAGTTTGGAGCATTTTGTCTAATAGTCCAACAAACCGTGCATTTCTGTGGGTAGAGCCTGACTATCCTCATAGGAGATAACCGCTGCAACATTTTATTTTTTAAATTTATCGAGGAAAATGTTTAAACCTATCGGTTAGACATTATAAACTTAAAAAGGAGGAGAATAAAGTTGGTGTTGTAGCAGGTGGATGACAAGTAAAAATTTGACTTGTACAGGGGTGATAAAAAAATGAACTCACGTGTGGAACCATTGTTTTTTCTACTTATTTGGTATCCACCTGTTGGACTGGTACTGTTTGGTATCCATCTGCTGGACTGTCGGTGTGCTTTGGCGCCTTAGTGTGAGTTTTTTGCGCAACACACTTAATTTTGACATTCTCTTCTGTGACTTGTGTTTCCTACTGCTGCTGGACATTCTCATAGTGCCCTCTGTATATAAGTCTGAATAATTGTACACACATAAGTACAAGACACAGAACAGACTGCATTGCATCTTATGCGAGAATTTGAAGAAACTCCATATAACATATTTTGAATCAAAATCCTTGATATAAACTAGATATGTAAATGGTACAATCCACATCCCTGCCTGGACAAAAAGTCTCCCCCGTGAACTACATCTTTGCTATCATGAATGAAAATAAAACTAAAGTTTGACACATACAAGTTCCACTTGTCCTTATGAAAATTTATCACAATTACAATGTTCTATTCTACCGAATGAAATTTACTTAAAAATATCAATGAAAAAAATATAAATTCCATCCCACCATAACTAAGTATGTAAAATCAAAAAGATAAATCGATGTATGAAAAATACCACAAAATTCGACACACACAACATGTTCCACTTGCCATAATTTTTTTATCACAATTCCAACCCTCTAAAACCCTATCAAACCACAGGAAAACGTACTATACTACTGGACGAATTCCACATAAAAACATAAATGAAAAAAAAATTCCATCCAATCATAAGTATGTATGTATATTCCAACAGATAAATCTATTGTAAATTCCAACCTATCTGCAACAGATAAAAATATAAATTCCATCCCACCATAAGTTCGAAGTGTCAAAAATATTTTGGTTGTCATGGAATTACAGGACAAAAACTAAAGAATTCCACTTATGATAACGATGTTATATACAACATATGTGAAGGGTTCCACCTAAGAAAAAATAAATTTCTATCCCACGTGTGAACCCCTTTGCATATTACTCCTATCAAAACGGAAAACATACATGGGTTGACATCAGATAGAAACCTCCAAACATAAACAAACATACAAAAGGAACTATGTCTGTAAATTCTATCAGACAAAGGTCATATGCCACCCCCTGTTTTGACATGGGTTTACATCAGATAAACAAACATACAAAAAAGAAATTTGTCTGTAAATTCTATCAGCTAAATCCATGTGATAAAATTCCATCCAAAAGCAAATTAGAAACCATGTCTCCTCCTAACTTGTATATACAATAAGCAAAACAAAAAATAGAGTAAATCATACCCATGCTGAACTAAATAGAAAGTGCCTCGAGCATTCAGTACAGCGCAACAAGTTACATCAGATACATAAGGGCAGGGTGTTCATGTAACTTACCAAAATGCCTAATCGACACCACAGTGAATAGATTCCTTGCTGCGGGGATAATGGTGGGGGGGGGGGGAGGGGAGGGATGAGCTGGGGTTCTATTTCACTCTATCGCAGTCGCGTGTGGTGGCTCGGCGGCAGATTCGTCGAAGAGGAAGGCTGGAGGAGGAGGGCCGAGCGGCAGAGAGAACGGTGGCGGATAAAGCTGTCGGGACTTCTCTCTCTCCCCACGGGTCACCTCCCGAGATTCAAACAGACAAAGGAAACGGACAAAACATGTAACAGACGGGAAAACGCAGTAAAGGCGTCATGGAGACTGCGCGGTGGACCTGCGAGAAGGACGGATCCAACCCCTCAGATCACAATCGGATGGTTGCGCGCTTGACCTCGCGTTCTGTCACGCGGGAGGTCGACATAGAGATAGAAATTGCGCGTGCCTTCAGGTTCGCAACAGAGAGTGCAGATGTCGTCGAGTGACTTCTCTCTTCGTGAATTCTCCCAGAATGTTTTTTGAAAGTAAAAACAGCAGGAATCTCTATGAACATGAAGAGCATATTTTTCTTTACTTCTTAGTTCTTACAAATGCACAAAAAGCTTGCACATGTCCTACAGTGTTTGAGAAACGTGAATAAAAAGCTGTCAAAAGTGTGTGAGAAGTGGGCATGCATGGGCCCATACAATCATACGTAATAACACCACTCTTTTCCTAGTGGAGAAAAGCCTTTAGATTTCCTAGCACACTTACTCCCTCCGTTCAACAATAGATGACTTCCACTTATTTATATATGGATGTATCTAGACATATTTTAGTGTCTAGATACATCTATATCTAGACAAATACAAGTCATCTATTGTTAATGTGAAGAAGCCACGATCGTAACTGTGTGAAAAAGAACATGTTTCAAAAAAGGTACATTTGGTTTGATTAAAAATGCATCACACTGAATGGTTAGCAGTTAATGTTTAAAAACATGGAAAGTGTTAGAATGTACGAGTTATCTTGGCGCGGGCTAGGAATAACTTCAATAGGGTATTCAATAATTTGAGTCTTCAATTCGTGATATTCTCTTCCGTAGACTGTTTTGATGGATGCAATTAGTAGATGGCAAGCATCCATCATCAAAGGCTGACCAGCTCGTCCAACTGAATCAATAATCTCAAACCGATGCGCCTTAATGTTCAGATTGACGAGCCAATAATGACCTGAGTTTTCGTCAGGTTTGCTAGAGAATTTTTGCAATGTCGGGAAACATATCTGGTATTAGGGGAGAAAACACAAAATGAGGAAAACGATAAAAATGGTATTACATATGGGTTTTAATAAGACATAATCAGAAATGATACTAAAAGTTATTCCCTAGCAAAAGTTACAGTGGTCCAGTAAAAGAAAATTAAAGAACAAATTGCATGAAAAAGTACTCACCAAATCCTTATGGTCTAGCCTGTTTTTGGAACTCAATTCGAAACATTTCTTAACCTCTTTCAAAGCGAAATGGCAATCAATGAGGTTGCCCTGGAAAATTAAATATGGAAAGGAAAAAGGGAGAAAAGAAAGCATATAAGTTGCGAAATGGCAGTTTCTCTGTTTTACAAACTTAAAACTAGAGATGACATGTGGGTAAGTGGACTTACAGCTATGCGTTATGGCATGATCACCTTTATCGAGTTCTTATTTTCAGCTGATATGACATGGATTCCAATCTCACAAACATGGTTTACTAATTGTTTCCTTGAAACTACTGAATCTACTAGGTCAACAAGTGTTACAAAAGAAGTTCCATAATCAATGACAACATCTTTCCTTTTGCTTGATTTTGAATGGACATCATGAATGCATATCATGTTGTACACTTCACAAACATTTCACATAACATTGAAGTTTGATTTCTGCAATTATGGAGATTTCTGTAGTTTTCCAGCATGTATAACCCTCTTGTGGTATTCATGTTGAACAAGTGTGATGCTTGGATTTGATGGGCTAGTACTATCTTCGATCAAATTTGGCTGACATGCCTCTACCAATAACTCCGGATCTTCTGTTGCGACGTCAAGAACTCTTGCATATTTTGAATATTCAATGTCTTGTTTATATTCAGGAGGTGTCAAATGGTGGAGGATAAGGAGCAAACTTTGCCCATTCTCTATTTTTTTTCGGACACACTTCTGTCAACTAACAACTTCCTGTTCATTTGGTCCTGTGGAGCTAGGGAGAGTTGGTGTTGTTGTTTTTTTGTCCTGAATGGTCCTCAGATGGCAATACATTAATTAGGGCGTCATTGTCACTACGTTCTATAGAAACACTTGTATCTCGAGGCAAGTTACTATCGCTTGGACTTGCTTGCTGCCTAGTAGACATTCTTGGAGACATAGTAGTGCATGTGCTCTTAGTGTTGGCTGGACTTGCGCGGTTAGTATCTAATTTTGTTGGAGTAGCTGCCTTCTCCTCTCTGATAAATGACCTTGTTCTATATTTAGAAGGTCATGGTAAGGTAGCATCTGTTTTTATCCTCCTCTTCTTGCCTTTGTTGTCAGCAGATGTAACTGATTTCCTCTTGTTTCGGAGGCTTGGTGGATCAATCACACCCAACAATGTATCCATATCCATGTCATGCTTTCCAGTTCTATCAAGTATGCTTGGGAGTGGATTCTCGTAATCGAAAAGTTCCATTCTTTACAGTCCATTAATTATATTGTTGACAATTCCTCTATGTTGCCCCTCGTACTCGAAGTCAACAAAAACAGGTGGCAAAAGCCTTGGTATCTCCCATTTTCTAGGTGGCGAAGCTCGCACAAGCTGAAGAAACTGCTTCCTGTTTTCACCTTTGATGAAACCAAAACTGCCCTCTTCTTGGCAATCGCGATCGCCCAAATTGATTGAGCTTATTGTTTTTGTCTGGCGACTCTCACTGATCGTTTGAGGCCGGCCTGTTATCTTGTTACCTTCAGAACCCACCTCACCAAGTTTAGCAAAATCCTTTCCACTGCCCTGTTTTGATATAGCAATATTGTTGATATCCTCTCCCTTTACCTCGGTTTCAATATCATCATGGCATGAATATGTGCATAAATTTGCTTCAGTTTTGGCCCTAGGAGTCACTTGTACCATTGGTACTGCCCCTGCTTGCACAATGTTATCCAGTATATCAACATTCTTCACGTGCAAAATTGTTTGAGTTGTACTGGATGGAATATGTGTTTCTGGTGAAGTGGTATGTGGTTCAGCATTAGTGTCAGGTGAAACTTCATCCTTTCAAGCCTCGTTATCTGTATGATCCACTTTGATAGACGCACTCTGAAATTTTAAAGCTGCTTCCACTTCTACACTTTCATCATATGCAGTTGATAAAAATTCATTGCTAGGGGTAGTAAATGTTATTCTTGCTTGCTCCTTTCTTATTTTGTGCTTGATGTATCTGTCATTGTCAGAATTAGTTTGCTCATGCTGGTGTTGGCATGATGGAATAATATCCAAAATCTCTTCGTCAAGAGAAAGTGATGTTTGAGTGGTTCCTATTTCTTCATCCTCAACCCTGAAATCTTTGTCATAAGCATTTGATGGTTGACTCATGTCTTGTCCTGCCGAGCGCAATATAGGGGACACCGGTTCAGAAACCTTTTCATGGCGTCTCCTGGAAGATGAATCTTTGGTTTTCCACTTTTTACTCCTCTTAGATTTCAACTCTCGGACTAACAATTTGCTAATTATCATATGCAGACCTGCTTCAAAACCATGGAAGGCTTCCTCAATCACTTCTCTGTATCTTGTTGTCTCCTACAAAAAGAAATAAATAGTTAAGGGAAAAATACTAATGAGGATGAACAATGTGCACAGATGAAAAAATAAAAAATGTTAGCCTATAGGTATGTGTCTTTGAGACTTACATCTTCTTTGCGGTCTGACGGAGTAAACATCTCAATAAATTTTTCTATCCATTCAGGCTCGGGGAAAAGTATACTCTACTTTCCAAAGTATTGATCTTGATCTGGTTGGTAAGGAATATCATTTCTACTGTCATCATCTAGATCTTGTTCTTGCGCAGGAGTGCTTATGCTTGAAAATTCAGGTTTCATATGGTAGAAAACAAAAAAAAAATTGTCAAAAAAATGTACATAGAAAATCCCATCCCGTAGTTTATAACTGTCCCATGTGATATATATGTTTCCATAATATTTTTTTCAAGCTTGAAAATTGATGTACAACAAAAATATAATAATATCGAGAAATTACCGGGGCGATCCCAAATTTTCCATCACTATCCAAATCTTGCATAATAGCTTCCTTAACCATTGAATTAGTCCAAACAGTTTCACATGTTCCTTCATTAGTGAAAACCATGTCTCTTAGTTGTAATTAGTCAACATACTTTATCTACAACAAAAACAGTGAAAAAATGGAGATTACAACATGCAGAAAATCAAAACTTCATGTGTGGGGAAAAACAAAAATTGGTTATTAAAAGGACTATACCATCTGATAGAAAATGCATGATGTTTGCATTGCTTTCTCTGTTGTTGACTTGGCTTCTTTGCGCAACATCATGATTATGAATTTGCAGATATTGAGCTTGTGTACTTCTTCTATTTTAACCAAAGAAGTGTACACTCTAGAGCTTAGTCGTATTCCTGTTGCTGCAGCTAGCATGGAACACATGGCATATGTGATAAACATGCGGAGATATTTTGAGTCAGCATTCTTCATTCCTACAAGCTTTGTCTCTAAGAATGTAATAGTTGGCTGCTTGCTCCCACCATTACCAAGCTCCTCGGACATGAAAACAAAAGCAACATGATTCATCACATAATTCACACCCGAAACTCCCCGTGGAACTCCCATGACCTTGTGAACTCATCGTTCTGTGATAGGTATTGTGCCGCATCCAAGGAAAACCAATCTACAAGTGGTTGGGTCAAAACTTTCCATCAGAAACTTGCACAACTCTAGTGGTAGTTTGGAGCATTTTATGTCTAATAGTCCAACAAACCGTGCATTTCTGTGGGTAGAGCCTGACTATCCTCATAGGAGATAACCGCTGCAACATTTTATTTTTAAATTTATCGAGGAAAATGTTTAAACCTATCGGTTAGACATTATAAACTGAAAAAGGAGGAGAATAAAAGTTGGTGTTGTAGCAGGTGGATGACAAGTAAAAATTTGACTTGTACAGGGGTGATAAAAAAATGAACTCACGTGTGGAACCATTGTTTTTTCTACTTTTTGGTATCCACCTGTTGGACTGGTACTGTTTGGTATCCATCTGCTGGACTGTCGGTGTGCTTCGGCGCCTTAGTGTGAGTTTTTTGCGCAACACACTTAATTTTGACATTCTCTTCTGTGATTTGTGTTTCCTACTGCTGCTGGACATTCTCATAGTGCCCTCTGTATATAAGTCTGAATAATTCACTAGTAGGGAATGGCTTATAGCCACCACCATACCGCTGGCGAACTAGAATGGCTGTTGCCCAGCGCTAATAGTGCTGGCGAACAACTATGCCTGTTCGCCAGCACTACCGCTGGCGAACAACCACCCTTGTTCGCCAGCGGTATGCCTGGGCCCCACCTGCGCGCGATTTGAAATGGCAGCGCCGCTGCCTTATTTTACCGCTGGCGAACGGCCTGTATTGTTCGCCAGCGCTACTCCCACAACCGCTGGCGAACAGATGCTTCTGTTCGCCAGCGCTAAGATGTGGGCCCAGCACGCATCTTAGCGCTGGCGAACAGAAGCATCTGTTCGCCAGCGGTAGTCCGCAGATATTGCCACAAGTGGCACCCCCACCTACCCACTTTCCCCTCCACTCTCTCTTCTTCACCTTGTTCCCTCTTCTCTCTCTAGCTCGAAATTATGCCAATTTCTTCACCCTCCTACCTTATTTTGAACCAACTAAATTTATTTTAGTTGGTATATATATGTTTATCTCCCTCCTAACATCATTTCTACCCCAAATTTCCCTCCCTAGCCATCTAGATCTAGAATTAACCCCTTTCTCTCCAAAGCTCCAAATTTCTCCGGATATCATCGTGTGGGCATCTATTCATTTGAGGTGTGATGAATGATAATATATAATTAAATGAGTTTGTATAAATTTTGTCCGGATACACGCGATATGCAATATGTGTGAAATTTCACCGGATTCAACAATGGTCGTGTGATGGAGACGATAAAAATGCATGTGTCGCAATTTGTTGTGGAATGAAATTGAGTAGCCAACTATCGCCGGAATGTTGATTCATTTCCGTCTCGGCATAGTTTGGCACTCCCTAACCTCCAATTTGTAGGAAGGTCATGCCGATTTTTTTTCCGTGAATATCGCAATATATATATATATATTATGTTTGGTTCTAATATTAATTATATCGGCGCGCGCTCTCGTGCAGGCGACATATAATGGTGGTCGTTAAGAGTGAACGTGTCGTGAATAGTTACTTGAGACACGCGACAGAACATGTTACAAAATGGCCGCAAGGAGATACGATGTCCATGTCGAAAGTGCAAACTAGGGGGCTTGCTCAATCCCTTTACCGGAGACTTGCTCAGTCACCTCCTAAGGTATGGTTTCATGGATGGGTATAACAGTCAGTGGGTAAGTGATGATGAAGATGATGAAGTCCATGGGCGGCGGCGGTAGGAAATGATGTGCAACAGGACAATAGCAACGATCGAATAGAACTACAGCAGGACCAACTACAGCAGGACCAAGATCAGCCTTATGACCCAGCACATGATCATGGAGAAGATGTTGAACAAGACGTGGAAGAAGATCACGAGGACACAGGGACACCCCTAACGGAAGTTGTGCGTGACCCTCATCTGAAAGAACTGCTCTTGAGAAAGACGACTAACTCGATATCTGCTGCTAGAGAGCAATCGAAGCTGGCGCAACTAGAGATAGACTCGAAGACACCGTTGTATGCAGGCTGCGGTCCGGGAGAGTCCCGCCTGAGAGTGGCCCTCGATGTTCTGCAGATGAAGGCGAGATACAAATGGAGCGACATAAGCGTCGATGCAAGCCTGCAATACTGGCACGATGTCCTTCCAGAGGGCAACACTTGTCCTAAAAGTTGCGACGAGGCCAAGAAAGTCGTGTGCCCCTTTGATTTACCTCACGAAAAATACCATGTGTGCATCAACGATTGCTACATTTATCGGAAAGAGGACGCGAACAAAACCATTTGTCCAGTTTGCAGCGCCGCTCGATACAAGAAAGGGAAGAAGAAAGCTCCTCGGAAAGTTGTGTGGTACTTTCCGCTCATTCCCCGTCTGCAACGGTATTTCGCGGACCGCAAGGAAGCAGAGCTCATGCGCTGGCACGCGAAAAGGAGGAATAAAGTTTGAAAGATCCAAATCGAAGTGAAAAAGTAATTCTGACACATCCTTCAGATGCAAGTCAATGGAAAGCAATTGACTGTGAATATCCAACGTTCGGGGCGGAGGCAAGGAACATCAGGTTGGGTGTGAGCACCGACGGACTCAATCCGTTTGGCAACCAGAGCAGCACCCATAGCACCTGGCCCGTGTTTGTATGGAGTACAACATCCCTCCCTGGTTGTGCATGAAGAGGAAGTATATTCACATGAGTATGCTAATTCAAGGGCCGAAACAACCAGGCAACGACATAAATCTATACCTGAAGCTGCTTAAAGATGAGCTGGAAACGCTATGGGCCGAGGAAGGGGTGAACACATGGGACGCCTTCGGTGAACAATATTTCCCAATGAGAGCTGTCTTACTCTGTACGGTTCACGACCTACTAGGCTACGGATATGTGGAGGGCCAGGTGTGCCACGGACATAACGGTTGCGTGAGGTGCATGGATGACCCCACGTTTATGCAACTTCCGAAAGATCCTGGGTCTTCGAAAACAGTTTTCGTTGGCCATCGAAGGTGGCTACCCAACAAAGACCCGTGGAGAAGGCGAGGAGACCTTTTTAACGGTGAGGATGAGCTCCGTGGACCTCCACGTAAGAGGTGCGGCGAAGAAATCTACAATTTGCTGAATGATTGGAAGGAATGCCCAGAGCCTGGAAAGAAGCAAAAGGCGCCAAACCGCTTCTGGATGTATGGAAGACGAGGTCGGTGTTTTGGGACTTGCCATACTGGCCCTTTCTCGATACGCCTCACTGCCTTGATCTGATGCATATCACGAAGAATGTGTTTGAAAGTTTGTTTGGCACGCTGCTCAACATGCCGGAGAGGACCAAAGACGGGGTGAAAGCAAGAAACGACCTGAAATATTTTGGGTATTAGGGTAGATCTTCAGGGGGGACGCCCGGATGATGACGACGGCGATCAATCGTGTGATGAGGAGACGGATGGTCGCAAGGCCAAAAGGGTTAAGAGGAATGACTATTACTGCCCCCCCTCCTGCTTCACTCTTAGTCCGGACGAGATCACAAAATTGATGATGTGCCTTCTCGGAGTCAAAGTCCCTAGCGGTTACTCAGGGCTAATAAGCATTCCTCGACGCGCAGAAACAAAAGTTTAGCGGGATGAAGTCTCATGACTGTTACGTGATGATGACGCAGATACTTCCGGTTGCGATCCGCGGAATAATGGACAAACACGTCCGGGAAACCCTGTTTGGCCTCTGTAACTTCTTCGACGTTATATCTCGAAAGTCGATCACGGGGAAGCAGATCTCAAGGCTGCAGGAAGAGATTGTCGTGATACTATGCGAGCTTGAGATGTACTTTCCACCATCATTCTTTGACATATGTGTTCATCTGTTGGTCCATATCGTGGACGATATCATCCATCTCGGGCCGTTGTTCCTGCACAACATGATGCCGTTTGAAAGGATGAATGGGGTCATCAAAGGATATGTTCGCAACAGAGCTCGTCCGGACGGAAGCATCGTTCAGGGCTTTCTCACCGAAGAGTGCATCTCTTTCTGCACGAATCATATGGACGTGGAGGACCCAGTTGGTCTGCCCAGAAACAAGCACATTGGCAAGCTCGATGGAGTAGGTCACAAAAATGGACGTAGAGAAGTGCATGTGGATCGGGCTTGTCGACGCACCGACTTTAACAGGGCAAACTTAGTAGCTCTCCAACACATTGACATGGTCGATACTTGGGGGAAAAACACAAGAGCTCGATTATGAAAAAGTACAGTGAACAAGGCAAGCGGAGGACCGAAGGAGAAATAATCAGAGAGCATAACTCCACTTTCTTGCGTTGGTTTAAAGATGTGATCGTCGCTAATCCACCGCCAAGGGATTGTGCGAAAAATAAACTATTGTACGCCTTGGCACATGGCCCAGCTCCCAACCTAGCGACGTTTCAAGCATATGATATCAACGGGTTCACTTTCTACACAGAGGAGAAAGACAAAACTTCCGATTATCAAAACTCAGGGGTAACGATGGAATCCTACACCGGTGACAAAAGTTAAGATACTACGGAAGGATCGAGGAGATATGGGAGCTTAACTACTCTGGAGAGAAGGTGCCTATGTTCCGCGTCAGATGGGCTAGGATGTCGACCGTCAGGAAAGAAGACCAATACTTACAACCATGGTTATTCCCGAAGCCGGAACCTCATCAAGCGCGAATGTCACAGCGCAAATGAGCCATGGGTATTGGCTAAGCATGTGTCACAATGCTTCTTCATAACAGACCCCGCAAGGCCTAGCCGTGTTGTCGTGAGGAGAGGGAAAAGAAATATCATCGGAATGGATGGAGTCGTTGATGAGGACGAGTTCGACACGTTCGGCGACCCAAATATTGACGATGATCAAGAAGATGATGATGATAGTCATGCAACATACACAACAAGAAGAAGCAGAACTACGCTACCTAGGCATGGTCTTCCATTCATAAGAAGAAGTCATAAATGTGGGGTTAAATTATGCAACTGCGACCAAAAAGGCAAAAAAATCAAACACTGATGAGAAACTATGTATATATTTTGTCAGTTGTATATGCATGGATCAACTGGTCTGATGTGCACTTATTACAAATTTAATGTACCTTGTTCTTTATTCAAATGTGTGGACTTATATTATTTGAAACATAAAGGAAACCAAATAGAAAAATGAAGGAAAATAATGGAAAACAACTAAAAACCAAATTAATTTGTAATGTGTTTGAATTATTATAAAATGAAATGTATTTGAATAAATTTAAACAAATAAAGAAAACAAAATAAAACATTATTATTTGTAATTTGTTTGAAATTAATTTGTAATGTGTTTGAATTATTATAAATGAAATGTATTTGAATAATTTAAACAAATAAAGAAAACAAAATAAAACATTATTATTTGTAATTTGTTTGAAATTAATTTGTAATGTGTTTGAATTATTATAAATGAAATGTATTTGAATAATTTAAACAAATAAAGAAAACAAAATAAAACATTATTATTTGTAATTTGTTTGAAATTAATTTGTAATTTGAATTATTATAAAAATGAAATGTATTGAATAATTTAAACAAATAAAGAAAACAAAATAAAACATTATTATTTGTAATTTGTTTGAAATTAATTTGTAATGTGTTTGAATTATTATAAATGAAATGTATTTGAATAATTTAAACAAATAAAGAAAACAAAATAAAACATTATTATTTGTAATTTGTTTGAAATTAATTTGTAATGTGTTTGAATTATTATAAATGAAATGTTTTGAATAATTTAAACAAATAAAGAAAACAAAATAAAACATTATTATTTGTAATTTGTTTGAAATTAATTTGTAATGTGTTTGAATTATTATAAATGAAATGTATTTGAATAATTTAAACAAATAAAGAAAACAAAATAAAACATTATTATTTGTAATTTGTTTGAAATTAATTTGTAATGTGTTTGAATTATTATAAATGAAATGTATTTGAATAATTTAAACAAATAAAGAAAACAAAATAAAACATAAGTAAACAAAAATAAATCAATTCAAAGAAATAATCAAAAATAAATCAGTAATGTTTCTCAAAGAAAAACTAATAAAAGATAATACATTAAATAAATTCAAAGAAAAATAAAAAGGTATCGCTGGCGAACAGAGCTGCTGGTTCGCCAGCGCTATGTTACCGCTGGCGAACCAAACCTTGTTCGCCAGCGGTAAGATAGCGCTGGCGAACCAGCAGCTCTGTTCGCCAGCAGTCGTGTCGAACAGTTACTTACGCGTGGGCCCCCCACCTTCTCCCTACAGAGAGCACGCACAGGCACAACACTTAGCCGTTTCCGCGAACCCGACGATCGACGACGTGCGCGACGCCCACTGCCGGCCAACTGCGATCACCGCCGCCGTTCCACGCGCCGCCAGTCACCGGCGAGCATCCCCGGCCGTTCCACGCGCCTCCACTTCCTCTCCCACCCCCCCCCCCCTCCACCCTCCACGCCACTCCACCCCCACAGCTGCCGCCACGTCCTCTCCGGCCCCCTCCCTCTCTCCGGCTTCCCCTCTCCTCTCTCCGGCTTCCCCTCCCTCTCTCCGGCTTCCCCTACCCTCCTCGGCCTCACTGCTGCGCCGAGGGGGACTAGGAACTGCTTGCTCCTCCCTACTCGACCCTGCCTGCAAGGTGTTCGACCGATTGCTCACAGGTAAAATTTTGTCCATTTTTGTCTAGTTTGTGCTCTGAGTGTGTGTGTGTTGTGTGATTACTGATGAATATGGATACTCAGTAGAACATACAAGTTTATGGCTGCCTGTTTGTTAGCATCTATACAGGCATTGCTGTAGTGTCAGAAACTGCAGAATTTTGATGTGATCTATACTGGTCTGCTCATCTCTGTCTGTTCTGGTTGAAATTTTGATCTGCATGATGTTTTGTGTCAGAACAATTCCATCAGTTCATCTTCCTTGAGTTGAGACTGCAGGTCGTGTAGATAAAATTCAGGTTCAAAGATGATTGATGTTTAATCATGCCTGCTTAAATCCCAGCTGAATGCCAACTGTAAGATATGCAATAGGTACGCGTTCCCCTAAATCATCTAAAATGGTGAGAATTCATCTATATTAACTACGCAGTATAGATATGCTGAAAAATAGTTAATCAGTTTGTCGCCCATTTTCCCATGTAAGATATCTATAAATCATAGCATTTTGACTGGGGATAGTAGATAAGAAAATTTATGTTCTGAAATTATCTAAATGTGAGTTACCATGGTCTTTGCTCTTACTGATAGGAAAAATCATTTCGGCAGAACTGCTGCTTTCTCTGACAGTTAATTCCAACTGTAACGGGGCTAAAAGCATTTCGTTGCAGCTCATCTGCTTACAGATTTTGTGTTTATCTTATTAAGATCAAAGTACAGTGCCATATTTTTCTTAGTACATTTAGAAAGTCTCTTTATTCTCATGAAAAAAGTCTGCCTGCGATTAAGCTACCTGCTGCTACTGTTGCTTTGGCCTGAGATACATGTGATGTGGATATAAGTTCTGACGAACAGACAAAGGACTGGAATTCTTAGGCGTGCAAATATTGTATTCATGTATCTGGGTTAGCTTTGCATGGTAATTTATAGTACACCTCAATTTATAGTACCCTGAAGCCATCAACAGACAAAGGACCAATGGTTGCACACAGTCAGTGGTCGCTATAGTAATTATTTTACCATCACCACTATGAAGTCGATCCTATTTGCATGATTGCCTGACAGGTTTGAGTTATTTCGTGGTATCTCTGCTGTGTGCAACCCTGTTGTTTGTAGTCATCGAGTCAGACTGTTTGTTTTTTGCTTGTGGGTACCAGTAGTAGACATCGTCATTGATCACTTGGTTTATACATGGATGTTGTATTCATTCACTTGGGTTCAGCCACAACTTGACTTGCATACTGCCTTAAAAAGCAAACAAAATTTGTCACAGCTCGAATACTGCCAATTGCTTCAGCCACAACTTGACTTGCATGTTCATACATTTCCTGTAGCAATCATTAGTTGTAGGAGCCAAGTTTCTTTTCCAGTACTTATATACTGAGGTGTTTCTACCGAATTTGCTATTTTTTTGTTCTGATGAGAACATCATTGCACTTGTTTTTATTCTGATTGCCTAGTTTTGGATTTCTGGCCAATGATGATAAATATTCCGAATGCACCAAATTATCCTTTGATTTTGTTGTTTTTGGCCACCTGATGCTCCTCCTTGCTGAGATATGGCGTGGTGATGATGGATGGTGGTGATGGATGGTGGTGATGATGGATGGTGGTGATGGATGTGCCCACCTTCGTGTGGATGACGATGATAATATGAGGGGTGGGATCTATTATATGAGGGGTGGGATTTTATGTGCAGGTACCCCACGTGAGTCCCAATTTTGCTGGAATGTTGATTAATTTCCGTTCCGGCAAATTTGGGTACTCCATTTGTGATATTTTTAGCAAAGGTCATGCCGAAATTTTCCGTGAATTTTGGCATGATCTTTGCTAAAAATATCACAACTTAGAGTGCCCGAGAAAATTTGGACTCATATGGGGTACATCGTCTAAATTGTAGGATTTGTTGAACTTATTTCGGGTTTTCTCTCCTTCCTTAGATATGGCTCACAACGACGAGGCGGGTGGTTCTGGTCTCGGACACGGCGGAGACAACGACGACTGCGTGGCTTTCCATGCTAAGCGCGGGAGGCGGACCCGTAGATCCGCACCCGGATCTAGAGATGGAGGGCGACGATGCAGACGACGAGATGGACGAAACCGTTCGCCAGGAGCTAGAGCCACACAACGATACATCGGGCGCAGAAGGTGATCAAACCGGTAGTGGCACCGGGGATACCGCCTCCGGTAGCGAGGCGGCGGCTAGGCGCAAAGAGAGGCGACACAACATGCTCGCCACCATGCGGGAAGAGTTCACGGAAGTGGACCCCAGCGGTGCTCCCATCGAGCCGGAGAGTTATGCCAAGGGCTATGGAAACCAGATAGGCTGCATAGCTCGAGACTTCGGCAACGTTAACATGGAGCACATCAAAGCTAAAGAAAACACGGCTCATGCCGCCCTGCTGATTGAGAAGCTGCACACAAGGTATAAATTCCCGGATCCTTACGACAACCAGGACCTGAAGAAGAATCTGGTCAACTCCTTAGCACTGAACAAGTTCGCCAAAGCGTTTACGACTTGGAGATCCAGTTTGCGGCAGATGCTTGCGAAGGGTAAGGATTTTGATGAGATCCATAAGATGTGGCCCTCCATTTCCGAGGAAGACTTGGCCCAATTCAAGATCGACGAACTCAAACCGGAAAGGATTGCGCTGACTAAATGGGGAAAGAACAGCGAAAAAAGAACATTGGCCCTCACAATCTCGGAAGCCGGGGTTACCTTGGGAAGCAGAAAGTATGGGCCAAGGAGGATTCGAAGAGGAAGGGCCGAACCCGTTTGACAAGATCACCGACCCGCAGGTGAGAAATTTTGTCAGGGCCCATTACAGGGAAGATCCCAAAAAGCCCGGCGATCTTGTGTTGAACGAGAAGGTCAAGCTGCTCGAGGATAAGTATATCGAGGAACAAGAAAAAGAACGCCTATCTCAATCTGACGGGGGTCCTCGGCGACGACGAACAAGGACCCGTATGACACCCCTTTCATTAGGGCGCTTAACGCGATGAAGGGAGTGCCCCTTGACAAGAAGCCGAATCGTAGCCATGTGCATGGCCTCGGAAAGGGTCATCGGCATGCGCATATACTACCCCGACACCAGGGAAAAGCGCAAGGAGCGGAACAAGGGCCCGGAGAAGACGGTCGACGAGCTTGTGAACGAGGCTCAATGAGCTCCTCCCTACCATCTGTTCGACCGTCGCTCAGTCCTTAGCGCCGTGGATGCTAGGTGGAGGACAAGGGCCGCTCCCGCAGATAAACGTAGCCCAAATTGTGCAGCCAGCGCCGCAGAACGCGGCCCCCGTCGTGGCGCCGCAGAACCCGGCCCCCGTCGTGGCGCCGCAGAACGCGGCCCCGTCGTGGCGTCTGCTGCGCGGAACGAGCCGACCCCAACCCTCAGCCGGAAGGTCGCAAAGATCCGTCGCCGCCCCGCCACATCTCATCAACGCGCCGCCGACACTTAGCGGTCCATCCCCTTGTCCGAGCTCAATGCCCTCACGGTAATTCAACGTGCACTGCTTAATTATATATTATGACTTGATTCGTGACGGCATCAGTCTCTAACAACGATCGCGCGACGTTTCGCAGGCCGACGAGACGGGATGCACATTGCTCCTTAATGTGAACGGCGAGTTAAAGGACGTCGCCAAAGGAAAAATCATCACACCTCTGAACCGCGTATCCCACGGCGTTCGTATGCCCGAGGACGTGTTCAGAGTGACATTAAGTCGGGTGCTCCCTGGTTGCGGTGCTCTCGATCCTCGAACCAACACCCGCAGCCGACAGCGAGTTGAACCTGGAGCAATGCTTGGTTTGGCATTGACCTGGCCGAAATCACTAATTCGTTTGGAAAGTACTCCTGCCAACACTCCAACACCGGTCCAGGGGTCGGGCACCCGAGCCAACACAAGGATTTCTCACCTGCAAAGTCCGTGCAGCACGACGACGACGAAGATGAGAACCCGAATGACTACCTCGTCGACGATCTTACGAGGGGGCGCCCGGCCTGGATGATCTTGATCAACTTCTCTTGCCAGCGGAGGAGGCGGATAAATATCGATGCACAAAGCGTCTTTTCTCTTCTCAAGAGCCGGCAGTCCCCGAGCAAGAAGTCATCAGCCAGGATGCCCTCAAAGAGGCGGTAGCTGATGTATTTCATAAGACTCAGCCTAACATCAAGTATGCACGGAAAAGAACTAAGAAGGCTCCTGCCGTTGCATCGATGAGCCAACCGGTGGAGGGGACCAAGTCTAAGCAGCAGACAGGACGTGTATTGGATAGGATACCCATAACCGACTGGCATCAGATCCATGAGTTGGGGAAACCGATGCTTCCGCCGAGGTTGGTCGCCTTGCTGACAGGTGATATGCGTAGCGTCCATGACGGTGTACTATATATGGAGGAGGTGCTTCTCAAGAGAAAAATCCAACGCTGCCGGTTTTGGTCGCAAAGGTGCCATCTACGGCGGGATTTGTCACTGAAGGCAACGCAAACAAGATCATCATTAGATTTGACGACATTTTCCGGATGTTCCACATGAAAGCACTCCACTCGTCAATCGTCCGTCTGTTTACGCTCAGCTTGGCGCATCAGCTATCCGTAGAGAATGTCAGAAACATCGGGCTAGCAGACCCTACTACATGCACGACATGTACTTGAACAACCCCAGGGTAGGGCAAAAGCGACAAAGTACCTCGAACAAGTGTTGCTCACTAACCATATGCACAAGAGGATCACCCTCGTGCCCTACTTTCCTGAGTAAGTTATATTTCCCATCTTTACATAAGTTCGCGCATATACAATTTTTGAGGATTATATATATGGACTCTCCTGTTTTGCGCAGAAACAAATACGGCACCCTCATCATGCTCTACCCGAGAGACGCGCAGCAGTATATCTCGACTCGGAGTACGATGAAGGAGAAGAACTACACCCTCATCAAGTCTGTTCTCAATGATGCTATGGATGGCTACATCAGGGGGAAGGATTCTGCGACAGGAAGAAACAAATTAAAGGAAAATATGTGTTCAGACACAGAACAGAGTTTCCCTGCCCCAAGCAGGCGCCAGGCGGCCAAATGGAGGCATGGTACCTCATCCAACACATGACGGAGATCGTGAAGGACCAACATAGTCTGCAATACATGTCTGCTGTGGACAATGGTCTCGCAGCATCGTGGAATGGTCTGATGCTGAGTACAGACAAAACTTTGGTCGCATCCAGCGCAAGATCTGCACAATCATCTATAAGGATGTAGTAACTTCAGGATCTACCTTCCACTGGAACGGTACCCCACCATCTAACAATGAGTTGCGACAATATGTGCTAGAGCAGACTGACGAGAGACCATTCAACTCGTTAGAAGGTGCTCTTCCGTTCCCGCCGAGAAGAAACAGAAGATCACAACATCGAGTAAGAAATGATCGACGGTATGTATTCGATTCGTTACGAATTGCTCCTAATAAGAACTTGTGATTTCCTTTGCCGGTCTAATGCTTTTATCTTGGTCTACAGAGAGATGAAGAAGTGGACGGCGCGCTAGCCCTAGCGAAAGATCGCAAGCGGAGGCGGAAGCTAAAGCGGAGGCGGACCGTATATCTAGCTAGTCTTCTTTGCGATTGATCTCTATATCGCGCGTACGTTGCATAGATATGTAGTAGTCATACCTTTGTAATCGTTGAACTAATTAGATGGCTATATTTTGGGTTCGAAATCTTCCGACATATTATTGAGATCAATGTGTTGTATTCGTACTTATGAGAATTGGATATGGATGCATATGTATAGATGTGTTAATATCGTTATCGATGTGTTAAATTCGTTATGGATGGATGCATATGTATCTATGATTTATCGATGTGCTATCAGTGATTTATATGTGTGAAAGTTTATAAATTATAGAATTTGAATGTATTTGGACCTGGGAATATATACAGAATCAGAATATATAAACTGTTATACAAAAAAAAAGAAAAAATACAAACCTGTGAAACTTACCACTGGCGAACACAGTACCTACCCCTGGCGAACTGTACCACTGGCGAACACCCTGACTACCGCTGGCGAACCAGTAGCGCTGGCGAACAGCGGAGCTACCGCTGGCGAACATAGCGCTGGCGAACAAGGCCTTGTTCGCCAGCGGTAACCTGCACTACCGCTGGCGAACTCTTGTTCGCCAGCGGTAACCTGCTACCACTGGCGTTGTACCGCTGGCGAACAAGAGTTCGCCAGCGGTAGCTGATATTTGTTCGTCACTGGTAGCCCTTTCCCTACTAGTGATTGTACACACATAAGTACAAGACACAGAACAGACTGCATTGCATCTTATGCGAGAATTTGAAGAAACTCCATATAACATATTTTGAATCAAAATCCTTGATATAAACTAGATATGTAAATGGTACAATCCACATCCCTGCCTGGACAAAAAGTCTCCCCCGTGAACTACATCTTTGCTATCATGAATGAAAATAAAACTAAAGTTTGACACACACAAGTTCCACTTGTCATTATGAAAATTTATCACAATTACAATGTTCTATTCTACCGAATGAAATTTACTTAAAAATATCAATGAGAAAAATATAAATTCCATCCCACCATAACTAAGTATGTAAAATCAAAAAGATAAATCGATGTATGAAAAACACCACAAAATTCGACACACACAACATGTTCCACTTGCCATAATTTTTTTATCACAATTCCAACCCTCTAAAACCCTATCAAACCACAGGAAAACGTACTATACTACTGGACGAATTCCACATAAAAACATAAATGAAAAAAAAATTCCATCCAATCATAAGTATGTATGTATATTCCAACAGATAAATCTATTGTAAATTCCAACCTATCTGCAACAGATAAAAATATAAATTCCATCCCACCATCAGTTCGAAGTGTCAAAAATATTTTGGTTCTCATGGAAATACAGGACAAAAACTAAAGAATTCCACTTATGATAACGGTGTTATATACAACATATGTGAAGGGTTCCACCTAAGAAAAAATAAATTTCTATCCCACGTGTGAACCCCTTTGCATATTACTCCTATCAAAACGGAAAACATACATGGGTTGACATCAGATAGAAACCTCCAAACATAAACAAACATACAAAAGGAACTATGTCTGTAAATTCTATCAGACAAAGGTCATATGCCACCCCTGTTTGACATGGGTTTACATCAGATAAACAAACATACAAAAAAGAAATTTGTCTGTAAATTCTATCAGCTAAATCCATGTGATAAAATTCCATCCAAAAGCAAATTAGAAACCATGTCTCCTCCTAACTTGTATGTACAATAAGCAAAACAAAAAATAGAGTAAATCATACCCATGCTGAACTAAATAGAAAGTGCCTCGAGCATTCAGTACAACGCAACGAGTTACATCAGATACATAAGGGCAGGGTGTTCATGTAACTTACCAAAATGCCTAATCGACACCACAATGAATAGATTCCTTGCTGCGGGGATAATGGTGGGGGGGGGGGGGGGAGGGGAGGGATGAGCTGGGGTTCTATTTCACTCTATCGCAGTCGCGTGTGGTGGCTCGGCGGCAGATTCGTCGAAGAGGAAGGCTGGAGGAGGAGGGCCGAGCGGCAGAGAGAACGGTGGCGGATAAAGCTGTCGGGACTTCTCTCTCTCCCCACGGGTCACCTTCCGAGATTCAAACAGACAAAGGAAACGGACAAAACATGTAACGGACGGGAAAACGCAGTAAAGGCGTCATGGAGACTGCGCGGTGGACCTGCGAGAAGGACGGATCCGACCCCTCAGATCACAATCGGATGGTTGCGCGCTTGACCTCGCGTTCTGTCACGCGTGAGGTCGACATAGAGATAGAAATTGCGCGTGCCTTCAGGTTCGCAACAGAGAGCGTGCAGATGTCGTCGAGTGACTTCTCTCTTCGTGAATTCTCCCAGAATGTTTTTTGAAAGTAAAAACAGCAGGAATCTCTATGAACATGAAGATATTTTTTACTTCTTAGTTCTTACAAATGCACAAAAAGCTTGCACATGTCCTACAGTGTTTGAGAAACGTGAATAAAAAGCTGTCAAAAGTGTGTGAGAAGTGGGCATGCATGGGCCCATACAATCATACGTAATAACACCACTCTTTTCCTAGTGGAGAAAAGCCTTTAGATTTCCTAGCACACTTACTCCCTCCGTTCAACAATAGATGACTTCCACTTATTTATATATGGATGTATCTAGACATATTTTAGTCTCTAGATACATCTATATCTAGACAAATACAAGTCATCTATTGTTGAACGGAGGGAGTATGTCCTAGGAGTGTAGGGCACTATGTCTCCTATGATGTTCTTAACTAGGAAACACAGGTGAGACTTCCACAGTTGTAGGCTTTTGGTAAATCTTTAGTAGTACACAGTTACAAGGGTATTACATCATGCCCTTCTTCGAATATATGCCACCATGGATTGTACTTCCGTCATCCAATCGTGATGGATAGCTTCTGCAAGCTGCAAGTATATGATGATAGTTCGTGGTCATGAAGTGCTTCAAACTGTATCCGCCGCTTTCATTTTGACACCAACTCGGTATTTGC
Organism: Alopecurus myosuroides; assembly: GCA_028641055.1. NCBI lineage: Eukaryota > Viridiplantae > Streptophyta > Magnoliopsida > Poales > Poaceae > Alopecurus > Alopecurus myosuroides. Next base: position 737,110,782 of record CM054057.1, on the reverse strand, counting down.
TTCTGTTATCCTCATTAAATCTTCTATTCCTAAATAGTTGCCTCCCACTACATATTTTTCCTGCCTTCTCAGGAAGCCACGTCACCCAGATTACTGTAGCCACACGATTTAGAGCGCTGCACGTCTCTCCCAAGTCCCAAGGCCAGTCAATTGTACATGTTTTGTTTGGCAACTCTAGCCATTATTTCCATATGTGTCCATTTTTTGAGACTCAGAATCGTTGAACGTCGCTGGCCAGATAAGCCAGGCCTGACCGAGCGAGGAAAAGGGCGACCCGCGAGGCGACCAGCGTCCCCCGCGTCCCCCAGCGTCGTCCTAGGGTTCCGGCCGCCGCCGGCCGCCCGTCCCCGCCCCTCTCCCCGCTCGCGCGTGCCCGTCGCCCCCCGCGGCGGCGGCGCGCGCCCCCCGGCACATCCCTTCCCCGTTTCCCCGTCTCCATCTCCGGTCGCCGCCGTCGGCAGAGCCCGCCGGGCGCGGCCCGTGCGGCGCCGGCGGAGGCGGCATGTCCCTCCCCGCGCCAGGATGGGTGGAGGCGGGGCTCCGCCCGCCTGGCCTCGGCGCGCTTCGGTCGGCGGCGGCTCGGGCTCGGCCAGGAGGAAGAGTTGGTGGCGGCGGACGGCGCAGCGGCGGCGGACACGGCGCACCCTCTCTGTCCCTCTCCGGCTACCGGAGGTGAGCGCAGCGGCGGCGCCGCCAGTTGGTGGTGCGGGTGGCTAGGGTTCTGCCGGGCCCGGCAGGCCCAGATCTGGGCCCTATGGGTCCAATCTGGGTTGGTGCGGGCCCAAGCTCGACCCGGCTATCCGGTTTGACTGAGATTGAGGATGCTTGAGACGGAGTGGCGGCGGCGACGACGACATGTCTTCTGCAGCGTGGCGCCGGGAGTTTCACGGACCCGGTTGGGTCCGGCCAGGCCTTTGGGGCCGATCATGAGGGTAGCAGCGGCGTCGGCCTACGTGCAGCAGCGTGGTGGCGGAGACTTCACGGACCCTCTCAGGGACCGGCCGGGCTTGCCCAGCCTGGTGTGTCTCTGCTACCGCGTCCGGTCGGCACTCGCCGATGGCGGTGGAGGTAGTCCTCCAGGTGGCTGTGCTGCAGCCGCCCTCCGGCTCCAATGTGGCGTGGTGTGCTCCTGTGTGTTGCGTCCGGTCGGTTATCGTCTATGGCGGTGGAGGTAGATCCCTCCCACATGGTTGTGCTACTGCCGTCCTGTCTACGGCGGGTGCTCCTCGGTTCGATCGGTCGTGTGGTGCTCTCCTGGTGATACGACATCGGGGGCTTCAATTCCGTGGTGGCGTTTGTTGGTGGGTGGCAAGATGGGTGGAGCAGGTCGGATTGTCCAGGAGTGTGGGTGTCGAGGTCGGGAGAAATCCTTGTCTTCTTGACACCGACGCGGTGGTGCTTGTGAGTGTCGCCTTTCCTTCCTGAAGGGTGTCGGGTGTACCTCCTCCCCACTACCTGTAGCGTACCGGGAGAAATCCTAGGACCCGTCCGGACAGCAGCAACGTCGCCGTTGTTTTCCTGCTTGGAGGTGTTGTTTGGTACGCGACATTTCAGAGTGCTAGGATAGTGGTGGGACTTTGCCGGAGAGAGCGCAACGGATGCGAGTCCTTTTTGTTTTCGTTGATCCACCTATGTCGGCTTTGTTTTTCTTTTCTTTTTCTCTTTCTTTTCTTTTGGGCGTGAATGTGCTGTTTTTGCCCCAGCAGTGGTCTGAAAACTTGTATCGGGTGGTTGCTATTAATATAGCGGGGCGAAAGCCTATTTCGAGAGATCTGGGATTTTAATTGGTGATGCGTCCAGCCTGGTTGACATGTTCTTCTCTGCAGCACTTCCTCCCCCACCTGAGAACACAACTGGTCCATCGTATTGACTGATGAGCCGGGCGGTGGTAGCCAAGGGCTTCCCTAACCAGGGCGGGGTGGAAAGCGCGCCGCGCCCGGGGGCGCCGTCTTCGCGCGGAGGCGGGCTTCGACGGGCGGCGCACGGCGGCGGCGATGCGCGGCGACAAGCGGCGAAAGGAGGGGGTCGCGGTGGGCGGAGTGGACTGGCGGTAGACCTGCAGCCCGAGCGGCGGTGGAGGCGGCGGAGCAGTTCTCTCGGCGACGAGCCGAGGCAGCGGCGGGAGGCGGCGTCCGCGTGTCCTCCAAGGGCCATGGAGGCGGTGTCCGTTGTGCTGTGCCCGTCGGTGCTGCGTCCGGGTGGCGGAGACCGCCGTGGAGGAGCGGCCACCGGCGTTCATGGGACTGGTGCTATGCCATTGGCACCAGCTGCAGCGTCAGGAAGGAGACGGGCAAGTAGCAGGCCACGCCTACGAAGTAGCCGCGAGAAGCTCCTCTATTCTCCGTGCACATCATAGCTATGGAGACGGCGACCCCCGGGGCTCTATGATGCAAGAGGATTTATGGGGCGGATTTCTCGTGACCAGATTGAGCGGCAGCAACAATTAGAAGAAATTTTGGTAGCGTTATTTTTATATCGGTTTAAACAGCTAAATTTGCACAATAGCTTGCCCATGAACACGATCTTACGCCCATGCCAGTACCATCAGTCTCATAAGCTTACTCCAAGTCGGCGTTCATCAGACCGTCATGGCTACCTTATACCTTGTAGTTTATCCAAAAACCATATGCTTTTGACTATGCTTTCTTTCTACCAAGCTGCAACCGTGGAATCTCAAAGGCGAGCTGACTCAAGCATGCACATCTGACGCCTTTCGTCTCCGATTCAACGATTAAATTCGCAGCTTGTATTTACTATTTTGAGACAAAGATAGGTCAGGTTCTTGTGCACTCTGGTATCAGCGACGAGCCATTATACCACATTCACTGCAATATGTCGAGCCACATTGTAGGCTAAATGAAGCAAGTTCTGAGGCAGAGTTTCTCGTTTCCTTCTCTACTACATGACCTTTTGGCCATGATCATCCTTCACTCCCTCGACATTCTTGCCATGCATCACTGACACTACTGTGAACATATACAAGTTACGAGATGACCTTCCTGTCATCTAGTTTCTAGGATGGTGTGTTGTGCGACGAGGACGACAATGGAATAGAAAGGAACATCTTGCGTAATATGTCTTGGGAGTCACGTGCACTAGTGTTGTTAACCAATAAAATTGGGCAATCCTACTATGTGAGTAGTAACCCTTACAAACAGTTGCTTAACATTTTGTACCGTATAGGTGTAACCACCAAATAGTTATCCACTTCCAGGTCAAATGCTGGGTTTCGGCTTGCGCAAGCCATACGGAGGGTCACTGCTTCAAATACCTCTGCCTACCGGCGTACATAACAAGACGAGGATGAGAAGGGCATCATAGGATTTTCTCTCTCAAAGGACCATAAGGGTATCGCGGAATACTATCACTCTCATGGAAAAAATCACATCAACTACACCTCTCGTTTTACCGGTATAAAGTTTATGTTCTTTTTTGTGGCAAAAAGGTAGTTCCCTACTTGGAAGAGGATCAGTTCATAAGTCTAAAAGATTTGTGTCGCGATTTCAGCCTTTCTGCACCCATGTCGATGGACCAATGGTTATGGACTAACCACAACATGGTCTCAATCTATCAGACAAAGCTAGCAACCATTCCGGATATTCCATTGATTCAGAAACAATTCGACCGCATCAGTGTGCTATGAGATGACTTACATAGAGGATAAGGGCCGAATGAAGAAATGAAACATGGTGTGGATTGTCGAAATAGCTGCAGGGTATGAGTGCAACACCATTGGGTGGGCGTGTATCCGACCGTCGTTCGGTGCAGATCGCCCCTAGAGTGACTGCATCAATCGATACCATGTGAATTTCTCCATAAGAAGTTAAGCTAAAAGGGTTTCCCCGGTGTCATTTTCTACTCCTAGAAGATGCTGAAATTCGGATGGACCTATGTGGCCCATGGGCCAATTTCCACTTAATCCCAAAGGCCCATGCTGCCATAGCAAATGGTGGGAGTTTAGTCCCACATTGCTAGTTGGGAGAGTTTTGCACCAGTTTATAAGGTGAGCTCTCTCCCCACTAGTGTGAGTTGGTATGAAGAGAGAAGAGTAGTGGAGGTGTTCCACACGCGCGCTCCTCCTCCTCCGCCGCCCGCCCCGCCGCGCCGCGCCGCGCCGCGGGTTGCGGGAATGAGCCGAGCCGATGCCTTTATTTTGGCAGTTGGAAACGGAGAGTCAACAGACACGCCAATAATATGAGACGTGATATTGATTGCTGTCTATTGCGTCACATTTATTTTGGTAACAGCCGCGCGCATTAAAACGCCGCATTGATCACGTGGTAACCGCGCGCAGTAAAACGCCGCATTGATTACGTGGTAACGGCTATAGTAAACGCCAAATGAATTCGTGAGCTGACCGTTCTCCTACCCGGCCGTGCCTATATGTTAGGGGCGCAGGGGTGGACACAAATACACAACTCATACCCTCTCTGCGCCCACTGTCGTTCCACCACCTGTTGCTGCCTCCGGTGATCCCATCCCGTCTACCGCGTACACGGCCGACGGGAGAGCAGGCCTCCGAAACCCCGCCTCTCCAGATCCTGTACGGGAGAGGGGCGATTAGGTTTTTGGGGAGCGTCTCCTACGCGACTGCTCGCTGCTGCTGTACGTCTACTTCGTCTACTACCGCGTCGCCTTCGTCATCAACATGGCATCCGAAGCCGAACGAGCTGCTGCTGCCGCCGAGGCCGCTGCTGCTGCTGAGGCCGCCAACGCTGCTGCTGCCGCCGCGGCCGCCGCTTGCTACGACTACTGCCAATTGGCCAACTGCAGGGTATAACACGTTTATCCCTGCCCTTGTTATTTCATATGTGCGATACTAGTAGTTTGCGTAGATGTGTCTACTGTCAACCTAGTATGCATGAATATGGTTAATTATCAGTATGCTTACGTCATGATCGTGATTTATACTTGGATTAATTTAATCTGTAAATTGCCTAAATTGCTAACAATCCAAAAACCTAATATGTGTAGGCAATTTTCGATTCATGGTTTTGCTACTGCACTGAAACCGGACCCGTTTACGGGGACGTACTTTAAGCGTTGGCAGACCAAAACATTCTTATGGATCACGGCTATGAACGTGTTCTGGGTCGTCGGTGTCACTCCCACGGAAACGATTACTCCTGATCAGGAGAAGGCGTTTAGGGATGCCACCGTCGTCTTTGTTGGATGCGTTCTAAGCGTGATCGGAGAGAAGTTTGTTGACGCATATTTACATGTGCGGGTTGCCAAGGACTTGTGGGAGGCGCTCGAATCCAAATTCGGCGCAACCGATGCTGGCAGCGAGATGTACAGTATAGAGCAGTTCCATGACTACAGAATGGTCGAAAACCGTTCTGTTTTGGAGCAGGCTCATGAGATACAGTGCATCGCTACGGAGCTTGAAATTCTCAAGTGTGTGTTACCGGGCAATTATGTCGCGGGATGCATAATCGCCAAGCTGCCTAATTCCTGGAGGAGCTTTGCCACTACTCTGAAACATCAGAGGCGTGAATTCTCAGTAGAGGATGTCATCGGCCATCTGAGTGTTGAGCAGAATTCGAGGGCAAAGGACTCGCATGGAAAAGGGAATGAAGGGACTTCTGCGGCCAATATGGTACAAAAGAACTACAACTCCCACAAGAATAAGGCGAGGACTGGTGTCCAGCAGAATACCGACTTCAAGAAGAAGGCTAAGAAGACCTTCAAGAAGGATAAGAAGAAAGATGCCTGCTTCACTTGTGGTTCACTGGAACACTGGGCTGGGAAGTGCCCAAAGAAGTATGTGAAGCCAGGACAGGATTCCAAGGCTGTCAACATGATCGTGAGCAACAATGAGAATGGGGCATCTGGGTATGGTAATTTGTTTACTGTATTTTCAGTTTGTCAGTCTACTGATTGGTGGATTGACACAGGTGCAAACATTCATGTGTGTGCTGACATCTCATTGTTTTCTTCTTATCAGGTCACAAGGAACGGGTCCGTATTGATGGGGAACGGCGGAAGTGCTTCTGTACTTGGTGTTGGCACGGTCGATCTGAAGTTTACTTCGGGAAGGATCGTGCAGCTCAAGAACGTGCAACATGTCCCCGCCATCAAGAAGAATCTCGTTAGTGGCTCCCTTCTATGTAGAGAAGGATTTAAGTTGGTTTTCGAGTCCAATAAAGTAGTTGTAACGAAATATGGACTGTTTGTTGGAAAAGGGTATGAGTGCGGAGGTCTGTTCCGCTTTTCCCTCGCTGATTTTTGTAATAAAGTCGTGAACAATATTCATTCGAGTGTTAATGAAACAGAAGTTTGGCATTCACGTCTTTGTCACGTTGGTTTCAGTTGCATGACGCGGTTAGCAAAACTAAATTTAATTCCAAGTTTCACTTTAGCCAAAGGTTCTAAGTGTCATTCGTGTGTACAAGCAAAGCAACCTCGCAAGCCACACAAGGCTGCGGAGGAGAGACACTTGGCGCCATTAGAACTCATACATTCTGATCTCTGTGAGATGAATGGTGTGTTGACTAAAGGTGGAAAGAGATACTTCATGACATTAATAGATGATTCCACTAGGTTTTGCTATGTATATCCGTTAAACACTAAAGATGAGGCTCTACACTACTTTAAAATCTATAAGGCAGAAGTTGAGAATCAACTTGAAAAGAAAATTAAACGAATCCGGTCAGATCGTGGTGGAGAGTATTTTTCTAATGAGTTTGACTCTTTCTGTGCGGAACATGGAATTATTCACGAGAGGACGCCTCCCTATTCACCTCAGTCAAATGGGGTTGCCGAAAGGAAAAACCGTACTCTAACAGATTTGGTTAACGCCATGTTAGATACATCGGGTTTATCCAAGGCATGGTGGGGGGAGGCTATATTGACATCATGTCATGTCCTGAATAAAGTTCCGACGAAAGACAATGAGGTCACTCCCTATGAGCGATGGGAGAAGAGAAAAACAACACTCTCTCACTTACGTACTTGGGGCTGTTTGGCAAAAGTCAATGTGCCGATCCCCAAAAAGCGTAAACTTGGACCAAAGACCGTGGATTGCGTTAATTTGGGATACGCTAAGAATAGCGTTGGCTATAGATTTCTAGTAGTGAAATCTGAGGTACCTGACGTGAAGGTCGGTACGATTTTGTAGTCTAAAGATGCTACATTCTTTGAGGATATTTTTCCTATGAGAGATATGCAAAGCACTTCTAGACAGGAATTAGAGGAGACTCCTGAATCTGCCATTCCTATGGAATATTATGAACAAACACATGATGAGAATCCTGAGAAGGATGACGAGGAAACCCTTGGTAGGGGCAAGAGACAGAGGACTGCAAAGTCCTTTGGTGATGATTTCCTTGTGTACCTTGTGGATGATACTCCCACTTCTATTTCAGAAGTTTATGCATCTCCAGATGCTGACTACTGGAGAGAAGCGTTCCGTAGCGAGATGGATTCCATCATGGCTAATGGAACGTGGGAGATCACTGAACGTCCTTATGGCTGTAAACCATTAGGATGTAACTGGGTGTTCAAAAAGAAGGTTAGGCCTGATGGTACGATTGAAAAGTACAAGGCTAGACTTGTGGCCAAGGGTTATTCCCAGAAAGAAGATGAAGATTTCTTTGACACTTATTCACCTGTGGCCAGACTGACCACCATTCGAGTATTACTCTCGTTGGCGGCCTCGCATGGTCTTCTCGTCCATCAGATGGATGTTAAGACGTCTTTCCTAAATGGAGAGTTAGACGAGGAAATCTATATGCAACAACCAGATGGCTTTGTGTTAGATGGTCAAGAAGGAAAGGTGTGTAAGTTACTGAAATCTTTATATGGGCTGAAACAAGCACCTAAGCAATGGCATGAGAAGTTCAATACAACTTTAACATCTGTTGGCTTTGTTGTTAATGAAGCTGACAAATGTGTATACTATCGCCATGGTGGGGGCGGAGGAGTTATTTTGTGTTTGTATGTTGATGACATACTGATATTTGGGACCAACCTCAAAGTAATCAATGAGGTTAAGTCATTTCTATCCCAGAACTTTGAGATGAAAGATCTTGGTGTGGCTGATGTTATCTTGAACATCAAGCTATTGAGAAACAATGAGGGTGGGATTACACTTCTGCAATCCCATTATGTTGAGAAGGTTTTGAGTCGTTTTGGATATTCGGACTGCAAAACTTCTCCAACGCCATATGATCCTAGTGTGCGGATTCGAAAGTTCGAAGGCACAGCTAAGGATCAGCTGAGGTACTCTCAAGTAATTGGTTCACTCATGTATCTAGCGAGCGCTACAAGGCCTGACATCATGTTTGCTGTGTGCAAACTAAGCCGGTTTGTTTCCAATCCGGGTGATGTGCATTGGCATGCTGTAGAAATAATCATGCGCTATCTGAAAGGTACCGTGAACCATGGACTTCACTACAGTGGATATCCTTCGGTACTTGAAGGGTATTGTGATGCGAATTGGATCTCTGATGCTGACGAGATGAAAGCCACAACGGGGTATGTGTTTACCCTTGGAGGTGGTGCTGTTTCCTGGAAGTCTTGCAAGCAAACGATCTTAACGAGATCGACAATGGAAGCAGAATTAACAGTATTAGACACGTCTAGTGTCGAAGCAGGATGGCTTCGAGATCTTTTGATGGACTTGCCTGTGGTTGAAAAGCCAGTACCGGCTATCCTTATAACTGTGACAATCAAACAGTGATTGTCAAGGTGAAGAGTTCAAAGGACAATGCACAGTCCACAAAGCACATAAAAATGAGATTAAAAGCTGTCAGACATTTAAGAAACTCCGGAGTGATAGCGGTGGATTATATCCAGTCGGCTAAGAATCTGGCAGATCCCTTTACTAAAGGGCTATCGCGTGTTGTGATAGAATGTGCATCGAGGGAGATGGGTATGAGACCCACATGAGTTGCCATGGCAGTAACCCAACCTATGTGATCGGAGATCCCGTGAAGTGGGACCTGGGAAAACAAGCTAGTGGTTAACTGAGGAGAGTAATTTTTACTAACCCACTCCACTTGATATGCAGTACTCTCAAAAACTGTATGGCAGGTTGACTTTTGTCTTAATGTGTTCCAAGGCTTGTATAAGCAAGATGCTATCCTACAGAGCGATCTTTGGAGGAACACACCTATATGATCCTGACTGCTGGTCACAGTCTATGAGATTGGGTGATCTCTAATAAGTTCATGAATAGGCCAGGAGTATGACTAATATGCTCCACCCGAGGGTCAGCCTTCGGCAGCCTAGTACTGGCAAGACATTTAGTGAAACTATTTTACGCCAAACTGACAATTCAAGGCATAGTCCATTGTTCAGTTGTGATCTAGTGTAGCTACTTGTTCTAGGTGGAAGTTCAACCTTAACGGGTCTCCACTGAAAATGCCGGTATATAAAAACAGTGAATGGAACAGAGGACAACACCATGGGTCTTCGGATCTGTGGGGGATTGCTGAAATTCGGATGGACCTATGTGGCCCATTAGCCAATTTCCACTTAATCCCAAAGGCCCATGCTGCCATAGCAAATGGTGGGAGTTTAGTCCCACATTGCTAGTTGGGAGAGTTTTCCACCAGTTTATATGGTGAGCTCTCTCCCCACTAGTGTGAGTTGGTATGAAGAGAGAGGAGTAGTGGAGGTGTTCCACACGCGCGCTCCTCCTCCTCCGCCGCCCGCCTCGTCACGACACGTCACGACGCGCCGCGCCGCGGGTTGCGGGAATGAGCCGAGCCGATGCCTTTATTTTGGCAGTTGGAAACGGAGAGTCAACAGACACGCCAATAATATGAGACGTCATATTGATTGCTGTCTATTGCGTCACATTTATTTTGGTAACAGCCGCGCGCATTAAAACGCCGCATTGATCACGTGGTAACCGCGCGCAGTAAAACGCCGCATTGATTACGTTGTAACGGCTATAGTAAACGCCAAATGAATTCGTGAGCTGACCGTTCTCCTACCCGGCCGTGCCTATATATTAGGGGCGCAGGGGCGGACACAAATACACAACTCATACCCTCTTTGCGCCCCACTGTCGTTCCACCACCTGTTGCTGCCTCCGGTGATCCCATCCCGTCTACCGCGTACACGGCCGACGGGAGAGCAGGCCTCCGAAACCCCGCCTCTCCAGATCCTGTACGGAAGAGGGGCGATTAGGTTTTTGGGGAGCGTCTCCTACGCGACTGCTCGCTGCTGCTGTACGTCTACTTCGTCTACTACCGCGTCGCCTTCGTCATCAACATGGCATCCGAAGCCGAACGAGCTGCTGCTACCGCCGAGGCCGCTGCTGCTGCTGAGGCCGCCAACGCTGCTGCTGCCGCCGCGGCCGCCGCCTCTGCTACGACTACTGCCAATTGGCCAACTGCAGGGTATAACACGTTTATCCCTGCCCTTGTTATTTCCATATGTGCGATACTAGTAGTTTGCGTAGATGTGTCTACTGTCAACCTAGTATGCATGAATATGGTTAATTATCAGTATGCTTACGTCATGATCGTGATTTATACTTGGATTAATTTAATCTGTAAATTTCCTAAATTCCTAACAGAAGAGCAGGAGTATTTCGAACCTTATCTCTTGGTGGTTTAAGATTTTTATATCCAAAAGTTTATCTTCCACATAATGGTATAGACTAGTATTCTAGCATATATTGTTCCGTTTCTTTACTTTTACCAAAAAAAATGTAAAGGAAAAAGTGTGTAGGTTGACGGTCTAGACTCAACCAGCCCAATAATGAACTGTTTTCTCCCTGAGTACTCTCTAATTAATCTATGTGCAGATAGAAAACTATTGTGCAATCCATATGCTTTATTCGCAGCCGTTGTGGTCATTTGTTGCGTCTTTCGTGGGCCATTGATACGTCAAAAACATCGCGTCCAACTTTATATTTTACTATGATGTTATCGATGACTTTTGGGATATTTGTTTTTATTTTATTTTAAATAACGCATTAATAGTAACCAGAGTGAAAAGTTCTTATCTTACACTTCTATGTGTAGAAATTAATAATATAAAGAAACTGATGCATTACGTGATTATTTTAGATATCTCTACATGAAAAACCAAATGTAACGTAAGACTGAAAAAATTGCATCACGGGAGTTGTAGAATTCTTGTAGTTAATGATTGTACATATCTTTAACGTCCAAAAGGAAGTACGGACATGGATTTTATCCCGATTCTAAAATTTAAAATCCTTACAACCTAGACTATGAATTTGATCATTAGTATACTCAATAAATGGGGAACCAGAATGGATTTTGTAGTGTATACACATGTATATAAATATTTAACTATCGATAAAATATATAGACTACTAAAAAAATCACATAATTACATGGCATCTAAAGTAAAATGCCATAGTTTATTACAAGTGTTTTCTTTCATTAAAATACTTGTATAGTGGATTCTTTGGGTGTTTGTATCGATTGCCTTATATTTAGTTAAATTCTAAAATATATTATTTGATAAAGTATTTTTTTTTGATATATTAGAAATATTCAGATGGTTGTGATTTACATTATTTTCCCTAAATGGGTAGCTTGAGATGAAGGGGCATGCAAATTGAAGGTTACCCCCTCTATATCACCCTAAGTGCATCTTGACTCTAATGTGATCGTTCACTTACTTTCTGTCGGCATTACATGACCTCATATTTATAATGTTTAATTACAATTGCAAGAACTCTTATTGTCATTGAATGTACTTGTAGATATTAATACTATAAGCATATAAGTAATCAAAATAATTATTTTATGGATAATACAATATCAAGATGTTGATCGCAGGAAAATAAAGATCACAATTATTCTATTACAGATAGTATGTCAAAGTTACACATTTAAAGATGTATCCATGTCTAAAATGTTATGTATTCTGCATCCAGATAGGTAAATAGGAGGGAAAATGGCCAATAAATATATTATACATGCTACAGATGATGCCCTAGCATTTGCTAGGGCCATGGTGCTAGTTAGTATACAAACAAGTAATCATGCTATAGTTATTTGATTTCAGTCATGCCTCTCAACACGCACATTTTATCCGGAATCACATTTCATATTCCAATTTGTAAGTACATCAAATGACAATTCAGATCGGATATAGAAATATAGTAATCTAGGAGCGACAAATGCACGGGTCACACTGCTAAGCTTGCTATATAAGTAAAAAGAAATGGGCGCACATCCTGCCAAGTTTATTGACCAAATTTCAAGGGCACGGTGTGCTCATCTTGTACACGAGCTTTGATCTTCGTCTTGGATATGGTTCCTGGGTACCGATGGATACAATTTGCCCATACGCTATCATTATGTTGGACTGGCTCAATGCACTTCCAGACAGCGGTAACACATTTATATCCAGATCCAAACCCGATCATCCAAACTCGGTCCCCCTTCTTTGTGCGACTTTTAGCTTCAATATACGCTAGCTCATACCACAAGGAACTACTCGACGTGTTCCCGAACCGATGCAGTGTCATCCGTGATGGTTCCACATGCTCATCTGACAGATTGAGGCTGCCCTGGACTGCGTCTATCACTGCTCGCCCACCGGCATGAATGCAGAAATGCTCAAAGGCGACACGGAAATCTGGGGTATATAGCTTCGTCCTTCCGTTTAGCACCTTCCTTGCCACCAAGGATATTATGTACGGTAACTTCTCCGAGGCCGGTAGCACCAGTGATGCGATGTTGGTTATATTGATATTGAGAGCCTTGCCAGCAATGGCCATAATGTCCTTTGACAAATTTACTCCCCGGTTTCCCTCCTCGTCTTCCTCATAAGTAACACTCTTGTAGGCATTGTCTTGGGCGCTAGTAGACGTCCGCACAACGTGCATGAGCTGGAAACGAGCTTTTTCCTTGCTCGTTGAAAGGAGCACGGCTGCACCTCCCGTGCGGAACAAGATATTTGTCATGTGCATGGCACGCTTCGATCCTTTGTAGTAGCCGCCAGAAAGTAACTCTGTCGATACCACTAGCGCGTTCTACCCCGAAGGTACCGTCTGCAAGAGGCTCCTTGCAAGACCCACCGCGATGAGCCCCGCGCTGCAACCCATTCCAGATAGCTGCAGATTGTGTATGTCACCACGAAGCTTGTATCTTCTCATGATCATATCAGCAAGGGACGGGGTCAGGCTGATGATGCTGCAGTTGACGATTAGTATGTCGATTGCATGCGGGTTGATGCAAGTCTTTGCTAGCAAATCGTCGATGACCGTGTAGATAATCTGTTCCGCCTCAAGGCGAGTTTCATCCAATCCACCCAGTGGAGGAATATAGTGCAAGGAAGGTGGGAAGCTGGTTTCATCACCAAAGCCAGATCGCTCGAGCACGCGTGTCACGAAATGAGTTGTGTTTTTATCATTGAAATGTACCAGGGGCAAATGCTCGATGTACTTGGCCAAGGGCATGCGCCAGCTAGAATCTGGTCTGTAGCAAGTATAATTGACAAGGTATACATCACGACGACGGTGGATAAGATAAATCGTGAGTGTGGCAGTTGGTACGAAGGTAGCTAAGAAGAGATGGAGAGGACGGAGGGCTAGTGGCCAGGCAATAATCTTACCAGAGCCTGGCCATATTCCTGAAAGGAAGGTAGTAACGACAGGCATGATAATCACAATGACGAAGTTGTTCGCTATTAACTGGCACAAGGACCTTAGGTCCCTAACATAAAGTGCCCAAGCCATGTCGTGTCGAGAAGTGTTATACTATGTGCCTTCCTATTAGTGTTGACCTATGTGTGGCGAATTGAGGAGGCCGAATTTATAGCCACTTCCACTGCAACCGTTGCTGGTCCTTTCCGTGACATTTAGAGTAGGGTCATGGGTGCATATCTTATCTGTTTCTTTTATTTTTGCGAGAACTAAATGTTTGATTACATTTCTGCCTCTAGATTTTAGCTCATATCAAAGTAAGGTGTGTTATCTATCTATTATATATTAGAAGCAATATATATTGTCTGAGACACCACACTGATCCACATACTTTAAAAATATATGCACCATTGATTATTATTGCGATGGTCAAGATTTAAAAGATAAAAAAGTTATGCAAACTATTGCCATGTCCCATAGAACTATCAATTGTTAGTTGCGCGTGGATATAAGCGACCCGTGAATACAGGCTCAAAAGAAAAAGGAAAGTTCCACGTGCCAGCTTATATGACGTAGATAGATTGAAAAAGTGGGAATAGAAAAGCTAGCGTGCAGATGCGCATACACCGTTCATGTCGAGGGTTTAGAGGAAAGAAAAAACGGAGTAAATAAATCTATCAAGTAAGAGAAAATAAGTCGACCTGGTCATGCTTACCTCCATCTCCTGTTCTGCTTGGTGTTTAACGAGAGATGCATACACTGCCACATCTTCTCACAAAATAAAAAAGGAACTAAATATACATTTGCGCACTTCCCAAATTTTGATGAAAATTCGACGTCTTAAATTTAAAATAAGGTATAAAAATATTAAGGATCCATGTATAAAAAATACAGATAAATTCTAAAAATAACCAAATCGCCTAATATTTATTGTTAAATATTAATAAGGTGTAACCCTGTTGACTATATTAAATCTTGATTATTAAGTGAAAACAAATAAGAAAATTGGATTTCATACATATTCATTTGACGTATGTAGCGACAGAGGTGAATATTAATATAAAATGTCTCTAATGTTCAACATATAGCGACAGTCGATAGTGGGAAAACCAAAAGACGACATGTAAAGAATTTAGTTGCACACAATAGGTGTTCACTAACACTATTGGCAATGACAAAAATGCCATACAGTAGGAAAAATTAAAGAGTATTTGAATGCACTAGGGACCTTGAGATGCATACCTATTGGGTGGTGACACAATAAAAAGGTCTGTAGGAAATATTATTAGTTCCCACCATTACTTTACTTATGAAATTCACATAAGACTGAAAATTAGTATTTAGTTTCCATCTATAAAAGTTACAGATAAATTCCAAAATTAACTATATTAAGGACCATTTTTGTTAAAAATAGAGGGATATAATTTTATTTAGTGTATTAAATCTGTATTAATAAGTGTAAAATAAGAAAAAAATGGATTTCATTCAATTTTTTTAGACATATAACCGGTTCCGTCGCCGGAAAACAAAAGAGAGACGTGAAATGAATTTAGGCGGATATAATAGGTGTTCACTAACATATTTCAGAATAACGAGAAGGAGCTATGCTAGATAAATAAAAGAGTATATGCATGCACTAGGAACCATGACATACATATCTTTCCGGCGGTAGGAAAATCAAAAGGTCGGTAGGTAATAGGATTAGCGCACACATGTCCATGAACTAGCATTCATTGATATATTTCCCAACAACGAAGACTTTATACTCCAAAAAAATCAAATAGTATATACCTATAGAAGCACCACAAATAAGTCATAATGAAATCATTGAGGAGAATCACCAATTAGTGTTAGGAAAGAATGTGTGGAATCAAGCTTAATGCATAAGGAAGTAAGAAAGTGTTCCGAATATAACAAACTAATATTGAAATAAAAAATATGTCAAATAATGAATTATTTTTAAACTAATTGGGGTGAAAAGAAAGAGAAATGTACCACATGCGAGTGACATAAAATACTTTAGTATGCTTCAACAAATTATAAATAAATAAACTACATTGCCTTATATGGGAATGCAAATTATACAAATAGACTAAGATAGGTTGGCATAAAATCTTATAAAGACACCATATGAACTGCACAAATGAAGTTAACATTATGCTCGATAATAAAGCGGCTTAAAAAGAAGGCCAAAATGTTACACACAAATCATCAATAGTTTTATGAAATATAGGAATGTGGCGATGGATAATAAGAGCAGGAATAAATTAGTATAATTACCATCAAATTATGTTTAAAGAAGCCCTCGCAAATGCTAGTTATTTTGAAAGGTAGTTCTCCTGTACTATCTAGAAAACATGAGCTACCCCAACGTGAACAAGAATAATTTGAGCGGAATGGCGCATATATCTCGTAGGATGGTCATTGACATCTGGATGTGTTATGAAGCTATGTCTATCTCACATGATGTTGTTATGGAAGATTATGAATGCAGAAAAAACGTTGGCAAAAGACTGGACACGAGGGCACTCTTTTTAGAAGTAGAGGCAAGGACACTTGATACTTGCACAACTGGGCGCTCTCTTAGTGTAAAACCCTAAACCGAATAGGTATTGGGGGATACTCGATGCCAATACATGGCTCGGTACGATCATTATATATCAGAGGTTAGGGTTTACAGTGGGCCCCGTCGGGGTATACAATACAACACATATACGTAATCTATTCTAACAGCCCCCCTCAATCTCAACTTATAGACAACATGTTGAGATTGCGTTTACAATCATTACACAAAGGAAGTGACAATGGTTTCGTAAAAATGTCAGCTAGTTGATCCTTAGATGATACAAACCGTACTTGGAGCAACTTCTGAGCAACCCTTTCACGAACAAAATGAAAGTCCACTTCAATATGCTTCGTCCGTGCATGAAACACTGGGTTTGACGAGAGATAAGTGGCACCAATATTATCACACCACAATATCGAGGGAGAAGTTTGCTGAACACCAAGTTCCTTCAACAGAGCTTCCACCCATATCAACTCAGCAGTAGCATTAGCTACAGCTTTATACTCAGACTCTGTGCTAGAACGAGACACAGTAGCTTGCTTACGAGCACTCCAAGCAACAAGATTATTTCCATAAAAGATAGCATGACCCCCCGTGGATCGCCGATCTTCCACATCACCAGCCCAGTCGGCATCAGAGAAGGCAGACAAGGAAGAAGAGGAGGAACGGCGAAGACACAAACCATGACCAAGTGTATGCTGAACATATCGCAGAATATGTTTAACAGCAGCCCAATGATTATCCGTAGGACAATGAAGAAACTGACACACACGGTTAACCGCAAATGATAAATCCGGGCGAGTAAGTGTAAGATACTGCAAACCTCCCACAATGCTGCGATAGGTAGTAGCATCATCATCTGAAAGGGAAGCGCTGTCATTACTGAATATCCGAGTGGTAGAGGACATAGGAGTGTGTGAAGGACTACACTTAAGCATCCCTGCTCGTCGGAGTAAATCCAAGGCATACTGTCGCTGAGTAATATTAAGTGACTGTGTAGTACGAGATACCTCAAGGCCAAGAAAATAATGAAGATCACCAAGGTCCTTGACTGCAAACTCTTGTCGCAATCCACTGATAAGATGATTGATAGCAGTATCCGAGGAGCTGAGAACAACAATATCATCAACATAAACCAGTAGATAAATAGTCAACTGAGACCGCTGAAGAATGAACAACGAAGTATCAGCAGTAGAGGCCACAAAACCATGCTGACTAAGAACAGAAGCAAATCTAGAGTGCCAAGCACGGGGAGCCTGTTTGAGACCATAGAGAGCCTTACTGAGATGACATAAATGAGTAGGCCTAGCAGGATCCTCAAAACCAGGAGGTTGACGCATAAAGACCTCTTCCTCCAGAACCCCATTCAGAAAAGCATTCTGAATATCAAGCTGACGCAGAAACCAACCACGAGTAACAGCCAAAGAGAGCAATAACCGAATAGTGGTTGGCTTGACAACCGGGCTAAAGGTATCCTCATAATCCAATCCATGACGCTGTTTGAATCCTTTTGCCACCAACCTAGCCTTATAACGCTCAATGGTACCATTAGCATGACGTTTGACACGAAAGACCCATTTACAGTCAATGATATTGATACCTGGACGAGGGGGAACCAACTGCCAGGTGTGATTTCTAACCAGTGCATCAAACTCCACTTCCATAGCTGCACGCCAGTGAGGAATCCCGAGAGCAGCACGAAAGTGACGAGGTTCTGTATGAGGATCAGCAGCAGAATGAGCCATACATGCAGCAAGCCACGCAACGGTACCGTCCTTGCGATTGAGTGGCCGATGAATACCACGCATAGCACGAGTAATCGGGCGCAGAGAATCCACAGCAGGAGCCGGCAGAGATGGCTCGGTCGGAGCTGAGCCAGCCGGCGAGGCAGCATCAGAGGAGCTGCAGCCGGAGGATGAGCACGGCTCAGAAGCTGGGCTCGATGCCGAGCCAGGAGCCGACGCAGAGCTGGGAGGCGACGTGGAGCTCGGTAAGCCGGATGCTGATCCACCAGCATGGTGGACCGGAGGGGAGCGCGCGGGGGATCCCGAGACCGCAGGGCTCGGTGCAGGTGAACTAGGTCCGCGCAGACCTGGCGATACATGCATGTGCATGTCGGGCTCCGGATCGACGTGATCCGTAGAAGCAGAGGGATGATCGTCGCGATCACCACGTTGCGGCAGCAACCCTCCATCCGGCAGGACCTCAAGACGTGCCCCACGACCTGTACCTGCGCCATGATTAGGAAGCAAAGAGGGTGCATACGTACAATCATCAAATTGGTCAATAGAATATGGAGTGGAAGCGGAGGAAGTTGGAGACTCGGATGATGGAAGATTTGAGAATGGAAACACATGTTCGTCGAAGATAACATCACGACTAATATAGACTCTATTAGTGGGAACATGAAGGCATTTATATCCTTTGTGGATGGGACTATACCCTAGAAACACACACTTTTTGGAACGAAACTGGAGTTTATGATTATTATATGGGCGAAGGTTAGGCCAGCAAGCACACCCAAATATCTTGAAGAAAGTATAATCGGGGACTTGATGAAGGAGACGCTCTAGGGGAGTTTGCATGTTGATAACACGAGTAGGCATACGGTTAATCAGAAAACATGCAGTAGTGAAAGCATCATTCCAAAAACGAAAAGGAACAGAGGCATGAGCAAGAAGAGCAAGACCAGTTTCGACAATATGACGATGTTTACGCTCAGCACTGCCATTTTGTTGAGAAGTGTGTGGACAGGAGACACGATGAGATACTCCTAGTTTCTGAAAGAAAGCATTAAGCTTGATATATTCACCTCCCCAGTCAGATTGAACAGCAATAATCTTATGATTTAGAAGACGTTCAACATGAGCTTGAAATTGAACAAAGACATCAAAGACATCACTCTTGCGCTTAATCAAATAAAGCCATGTAAAACGACTATAAGCATCCACAAAACTCACATAATAATTGTGACCACTAACTGAAGTTTGGGCAGGGCCCCACACATCTGAATAAATGAGTGCTAATGGAACAGTTACTACATGCTGAGAAAGGGAAAAAGATAGTTGATGACTTTTGCCCTGTTGACAGGCATCACACACACTGACACTAGTTTTATTGGACTCTGTGGGAAGCTCATGACGACGAAGAATATGCTGAACAATCTGGGACGATGGGTGGCCTAGACGTGCATGCCACTGTGAGGAGGAGGCCTTAAGAGCACTGAAGACCTGTTTTCCATGAGGAGGAACAGTAGCAGCAAGCGCATAGAGACCACCCCGACGCCGACCTCTAAGAAGAATGGCCCCCGTGAGTAGATCCTTGACAAAAAAACTGTTAGGATGAAACTCAACAGAAACATTATTATCATAGGTGAATCTAGGAACAGATAACAGATTTTTGGTAACGGAGGGAACATGACGAATGTTGCTAAGATAGAGTGATTTTGAGGATGATATAGGCAAGATGGATTGACCAATATGATGTATACGCATACCTTGACCATTTGCAGCGTGAACTTGATCCTTTCCAAGATAGGGCTCCTTGAAATTCATCTTGTTCAATTGTCCAGTGAGGTGATCAGTCGCGCCAGTGTCCATATACCACAGAGGATCAACGGGAAGTGTGGGCGTTTCACCTGCAGGTTCATGAGTGACATGATGCGCCATGGTCTTGTTTTGCTGAGCCACAGATAGTTGCTTTTCCAGGAACCGCCCATCATTGCCAACACCAAGGGAAGTGGTATCAAACCGCTTGAAACACCGAGACGCAAGATGGCCAGCGGTATCACACAGCTGACAATGGTGTCTAGCACCTGTACCTCCCGAGTTGCCTGGCGACGCAGAACTGGGAGCCCCCTGACGGACGCTTGCCCATGAACCTGGCAGCGTTGGCGGCATGGATCTGACCAGCCTGATGACGCCGAGCTTCAACGCGTTGCTCGGTAAACTGCAACCTCGAGTAGAGATCGTGAGAGGAGATCGGTGTGTCCAGCCCAATGACATGTTCAGCTAGGTTGTCATAGTCTGAATCAAGCCCCTTGATCACAAAAGCCACGAATTCCTCGGGTTTGAGGGGTTGACCGATTGATGTCAGGACATCTGATAGGCCTTTCATCTTGTTGAAGTACGCTGCAGCGGACAGATCCAGCTTTTTCAGTTCGGACATCTGGTCACGGATTTGCATGGACCGTGAGGTGGAGACGTTAGCAAAGCTTCGCTCAATGGTTGTCCATGCTTCCCGGGACGTGTTCGCGAACCAGATCATACTAGCCACCTCGATGGAAGAAGAGGTGAGGAACGCGGACAGTATTGCTTGATCTTGTTGAATCCATGCAGCATACGACGGGTTGGGCACCGAGGTGGTATCACCAGCCGTCTTGGAGGGGATCGTCGGAGAGGGACACGGGAAGGTACCTTCAACGTATCCATGGAGGAGATTGCTTCGAAGGAGAGACACCACCTGAGATCGCCAGAACAGATGCGTTTCGGCAGACAGCTTGACGGTGATGCTTGAACTGAAGTTGATCTGGCTTGACGAAGATGATCCAGCGGACACCGATGATGCAGATGGCTGGAGAGCGGCCAAGGCGAGTGCATCGCTGGCGGCGGCGGAAGACATCGTGAGTGCTCAGATCGTGAGCTCTGATACCATGTAAAACCCTAAACCGAATAGGTATTGGGGGATACTCGATGCCAATACATGGCTCGGTACAATCATTATATATCAGAGGTTAGGGTTTACAGTGGGCCCCATCGGGGTATACAATACAACACATATACGTAATCTATTCTAACACTTAGAAGTACAACACACTGAAGGTACAACCTTACATGCAGCTCTTCTATAAAATTCTCGGTCCCGCCGTTACAGTTTCCTATAAGAGCTATCCTGCAGACGGGCTTACACTGTACCACCCACGGACCAACCAACATGAGTTCTGTGTCCCATCTGAATCTCGAGAGATGGCTACACTATTGCGCTGCCAACACCGCCGTCCTGCGAAGTTTCACAACCACAACGCACGCAGCTGCAGTTCTCAAAAAATTTACCCAATGGTTAGCCGCTTCAGTACAACATATTATGCACCAACCTAGCGCCATCCGTCGTATCCACCTAATGCTAGTTGTCGCTCTTTTGACTGCCACGGCTTCGGGATACTTTGCAATCCGTCGTAAAACCGTGTACCTTGTTGACTATGCATGCTTCCGGCCAAGCACC
Source organism: Alopecurus myosuroides (assembly GCA_028641055.1). Lineage (NCBI taxonomy): Eukaryota > Viridiplantae > Streptophyta > Magnoliopsida > Poales > Poaceae > Alopecurus > Alopecurus myosuroides. Next base: position 737,089,411 of record CM054057.1, on the reverse strand, counting down.
ACTTGTAGATACCCAAAGGCCACACTCCTTGAGCACGCACATCTCATGCCTTTCCTCAATAATTCTACTGTCACCTTCATAGATCGTGTTCTTGAGCGTTCCGGCATGAGTGATGAGACATATTTTCCACCTGGACTGTTGTACATCGATCCATACTGCAGGCAATATGAAGCACGCGGCGAGGCGGAGTTGGTCGTCTTCTCGATGATTGACGACCTGTTGGCCAAGACGTGCATCAACATTCATACAATCGACATTGTTATCACCAATTGCAGTGTGTTTTGCCCCGTGCCATGCATCACCGACACTATTACGAACCGATACAAGTTGCAATCTAACACTCGAGTCATTAACCTCTCTGGAATGGGGTGCAGTGCGGCGGTGACGGCCGTTGGCCTAGCCAGTAACATGTTGCAGGTCATGCCTTGGGGGTCACGCGCTCTAGTGGTGTCGACCGAGACCACGGGGCCGTGCTACTATTTTGGAAATAACCATTCGATGCAGCTGGCTAACATATTGTTCCGCATGGGCGGTGCCGCCAAAATATTATCTACTTCCAGGTCAAAAGCTCGGTTTCGGCTTGCACATGTGATGCGGACAATCACTTCTGCAAATAACTCTGCCTATAAGTGTGTTTATCAAGAGGAAGATGAAAAGGGAAACCTAGGGATTGCTCTCTCGAAGGACCTTATGGCTATCGCCGGACACGCACTCAAGGCCAATATTACCTCCACGGCACCTCTCGTCTTACCGGTATCAGAGCTTCTCAAATTTATGTTCTTCACTGTGGCAAAAACCGTTCTATATTGGAAGAAGATAGGAGCATACATCCCCAACTTCCGTGTCTCATTTGAGCATTTCTGCATCCATGTCGGTGGACCAGCTGTTATCGATTCAGTACAACATGGTCTTAATCTATCATACAAGGATGTAGAACCATCGCGGATGACTCTGCATCGGTTCGGAAACCAGTCGACCGCATCAGTGTGGTATGAGATGGCATACATCGAGGCAAAACACCAAATGAAGAGAGGTGACAGGGTGTGGATGATTGGATTTGGTGCAGGGTACGAGTGCAGCACTGTTGGTTGGATGTGTATACGGCCATCCTCCGGTGTGGAAGGCCCATGGGCTAGCAGCATCCATCGTTACCCGGTGAATGTCTAAAAATAAATTAAAGCTAAAAGGATTAACCATGTCACTTGCTATTCGGAGAAGAGCAAAAATTGTGTATCGAACCTATCTCTTGGGAACTTCATTCTTGTATATGCAAAAGTTTATTTCCACATAATGGTATAGACCTGGAGTCTACTACTACCTCCGATCCGATTTAAGTGTCATGGAAACAGTGCTAGGCTAGTAGAAAGGTCGAGATAAGTAGCGACACTTATTTCGGATAGGAGGGAGTATATTGTTTGAGTTCTTGTACTTTTATTCTGACCATGAAAGTAACAACTGCATGTGTCATGGACTCATGGACCTGTTACTTGGAGTGTTGCTTTCTACATTTGTTTAGATTTTTTCCATCCCGACAAATGGTAATTAATAATTAATAGATTAATCTGATAATAGTTTCGGTAGTTTATTTTTCCAGTGAACATATCCTTTGTTTTGGGGCCAGCTAAAGTATCGATGGAATCAATGTGACATTTAGAGTTTCTTCTATTTTGTGATGACCCGAACTCCATTTCCAGTTTTCATTTATTGAAATATAGTAATTGATTCTTGGTATTGTCTTCTTTTTTTACTACTTTTTCATAACATACATGGTGTACGCCACATGAAGGCCAATTTGATAATCCCATTAGTCTTCTGATGCCTACAGTTGAATAATTACAGTACAACTTCCTATGGCTGATCCTGCTGCCACCTTCAGCATTATCTAATAATGTCTTCTACTTGTCATAAAAAGATTTCGACACCTAATTAACAATTATTTGTTGTGTACATGACGTGGATCAGAGAACATGATAATATGTGGTATTGACCGGGCTGCCTCACATTCTTGAAGACATTGGTTTTTAGACTCCGTCAAAAATCAGAACGTACGTGAAGGAAATTCAATGTTTTCTTCTTTCCATTGTAACACTTGTAGAAAATAGGCCTTCCATACGCCCCATTAGTCAAATAATCGACCCGCGACCATAGGGGTATTTAGTCGCGGTTCGGAAGGAGACCCGCGACCAACAGTCTGGGCCCAGCGCGCTCGGTCCACAGCTGGCGGACGGGAGGGGCTTTAGTCCCGGTTGGCCAGGCCAACCGGGACTAATAGGTCCTCAGGCTGGCCCGAAGGCCTTTAGTCGCGGTTGTCCAGGCCAACCGGGATTAAAAGCCCATCCCTATATAGGACTCAGCTCGCTGCACTTTGCCACATTTGGTGTCACTTCTACTCGCAATATTCACAAGGGGTGGTGGGTTTGCTTTTGGTTCCTACTATGCACACAAGGTGTTCGATGAAATGCCCGAGAGCATCAAACACATATGATATGAAGTGTCCGAGCCACACTTTAGCTTTTTCATTTATTTTTCCTCCGCGATCGCGGTTAGCAACTTGAACCTTTCATGATTTGTATTATTTCTAGCTAGTTAGTTTAACAAATGTATGATGGTTAATTATATACATTATATAATAATAATGCAGATGAATCGACAATGGATGTACGGTAACCGACTCTCCGGCGAGTTTACTACGGGTTTGAAAGATTTCCTCGTAGTGGCAAATGCGTACAAGCACCGAGGTTTTATTATCTGTCCATGTGCTGAATGTAAGAATCAGAAGGGTTACTCCTCAAGAGTCGTTCACATGGACCTGCTTCGGGACGGTTTCATGCCAAGCTATAATTGTTGGACCAAGCATGGAGAAAGAGGGGTTAGAATGGAAGAAGATGAAAAAGAGGATGATATCGATGTCAACTATCATGAGGCTTTCGGTGATACTTTCATGGAGGATGATGCTGAAGGTGGGGAAGGGTTTGGTGAAGGTGAAGAAGAGGCACATGATGAGCCCGCTGATGATCTTGGTCGGACCATTGCTGATGCACAGAGACGCTGCGAAACTGACAAGGAGAGGGAGAATTTGGATCGCATGTTAGAGGATCAAACGAAGTCGCTGTACCCAGGATGCGACAATAGTCTGAAAAAGTTGGGCTGCACACTGGATTTGCTGAAATGGAAGGCACGAGAAGGTGTAGCTGACTCATCATTTGAAAATTTGCTGAAAATGTTGAAGAATATGTTTCCGAAGAATAACAAGTTGGCCGCCAGTACGTACGAAGCAAAGAAGGTTGTCTTCCCTCTAGGTTTAGAGGTTCTGAAGATACATGCATGCATTAACGACTGCATCCTCTACCGCGGTGAATACGAGAATTTGAATGAATGCCCTGTATGCACTGCATTGCGTTATAAGATCAGAGGCGATGACCCTGGTGACGATGTTGAGGGCGAGAAACCCAGGAAAAAGGTTCCCGCCAAGGTGATGTGGTATGCTCCTATAATACCTCGGTTGAAACGTCTGTTCAGGAACAAAGAGCATGCCAAGTTGTTGCGATGGCACAAAGAGGACCGTAAGTCCGACGGGGAGTTGAGACACCCCGCTGATGGAATGCAATGGAGAAAGATCGACAGAGAGTTCAAAGATTTTGCAGCTGACGCAAGGAACATAAGATTTGGTCTAAGTACTGATGGCATGAATCCTTTTGGCGAGCAGAGCTCCAGCCATAGCACCTGGCCCGTGACTCTATGCATCTACAACCTTCCTCCTTGGTTGTGCATGAAGCCGAAGTTCATTATGATGCCAGTGCTCATCCAAGGTCCGAAGCAACCCGACAACGACATCGATGTGTACCTAAGGCCATTAGTTGATGAACTTTTACAGTTGTGGGGCAGACCTGGTGTACCTGTGTGGGATGAGCACAAAGAAGAGGAATTTGACCTACGAGCGTTGCTTTTTGTAACCATCAACGATTGGCCTGCTCTCAGTAACCTTTCGGGACAGTCAAATAAGGGATACAAAGCATGCACGCACTGCTTACATGAGACTGAAAGTGTATTTTTGGATAATTGTAGGAAGAACGTGTACCTAGGTCATCGTCGATTTCTTCCCCGAAATCATAACGTAAGAAAGAAAGGCATGCATTTCAACGGCAAGGAAGATCACCGACCAAAGCCTGCGGAACGTACTGGAGCTGAGATATTTGATATGGTCAAGGATTTGAAAGTCATCTTTGGAAAGGGTCTTGGCGGACAATCAGTTCCGCTGGGAGTTGACGGGCACGTACCCATGTGGAAAAAGAAATCGATATTTTGGGAGCTACAGTATTGGAAAGTCCTAGATGTCCACTCTGCAATCGACGTGATGCATGTTACGAAGAATATTTGCGTGAACCTGCTAAACTTCTTGGGCGTGTATGGGAAGACAAATGATACAAAGGAAGCACGGCAGGACCAGCAACTTTGAAAGACCCAGATGACCGGCATCCGGAATGGTTTCAAGGTCGTTCCAGCTACGCTCTTACCAAAGAAGAGAAGGTCATTTTTTTGAATGCCTGAGCAGTATGAAGGTCCCGTCTGGCTTCTCGTCGAATATAAAGGGAATAATAAACATGGCGGACAAAAAGTTCCAAAACCTGAAGTCTCACGACTGCCACGTGATTATGACGCAATTGCTTCCGATTGCTTTGAGGGGGCTCCTACCGGAAAATGTTCGAGTAGCCATTGTGAAGCTATGTGCATTCCTCAATGCAATCTCTCAGAAGGTAATCAGTCCAGAAGATCTACCACGGTTACAGAACGATGTGGTCCAATGTCTTGTGAGTTTCGAGTTGGTGTTTCCACCATCCTTCTTCAATATTATGACGCACCTCCTGGTCCACCTAGTCGAAGAGATTTCCATTCTCGGTTCTGTATTTCTACACAATATGTTCCCCTTTGAGAGGTTTAGGGGAGTATTAAAGAAATATGTTCGTAACCGTGCTAGGCCAGAAGGAAGCATCGTAAAGGGCTATGGAAATGAGGAGGTAATTGAGTTCTGTATTGACTATGTTCCTGACCTTAAGCCGATTGGTATTCCTCAATCGCGGCACTAGGGGAGACTAAGTGGAAAAGGCACGATCGGAAGGAAATCAACGATATGTATGGACGGTCATTCTATGACTGAAGCACATCACACAGTTCTGCAAAATTCGAGCTTGGTGGCTCCGTACTTTGGGCAACACAAGAATATTTAACGCTCGGACAACCCGGGGAAGCCTGAATCATGGATTAGAAAGGCCCACATGGAGACTTTCGGCAGTTGGTTGCGAAAACATTTAATGAATGACAATGATGTTGGAGATCAGCTATACATGTTGGCCAAGACACCATCTTCGACTATAACGACTTTCCAAGGGTACGAGATTAATGGGAATACATTTTACACGATTTCCCAAGATAAAAAGAGCACCAACCAAAACAGTGGTGTCCGCTTTGATGCAGCAACCGAGATTGGGAAAAAGGTCACATATTATGGTTACATAGAGGAGGTATGGCAACTTGACTATGGACCCTCCTTTAAGGTCCCTTTGTTCCGGTGCAAATGGTTCAAGCTAACAGGAGGTGGGGTAAAGGTGGACGAGCAATACGGAATGACAATGGTGGATTTCAACAATCTTGGTTAACTTGACGAACCATTCGTCCTAGCCAAAGATGTCACTCAGGTTTTCTATTTAAAGGACATGAGTAGCAAACCGAGGAAACGGAAAGATAAGAAAACGATCAGTACATCATGCGATGATCCAAAGCGCCACATTGTTCTTTCAGGGAAAAGAAACATCGTGGGAGTGGAGGACAACACAGACATGTCAAAAGATTATAATATGTTTGGTGAAATTCCGCCCTTCAAAGTCAACACTGACCCAAGAATTAAGTTAAATGATGAGGATGCTCCATGGATACGGCCAAATCGTAAGAAAGCGGGGACACAAGGGAAGAATTGATGTGTAATAATTTATTGTACCAAACTTTTTTGAATGGATCATGTGAATTATATTATCTCTGATGTGTTTAAGACTAACTCCTTTGCAAAATATTTGAGAAAACGAGTGGAAAACAGAAGGTTACTTAAATGTCTCAAAAACCTTGTGAGATAAAATATCTAATTTCATAACTTTTATTAAAAACAGAAAACAGACGCGTGTAACATCCAAGTATGAAAACCTTAGTTGTTTTTACTTATTTGTTTAATTTATGCAATGCATCATGGCATCATTCTCATTTTCATTTCTGTTTGCATTGTTTTCATAATAAAATTCAAGCTTAATCAAACATTGTTTTCACACTTGTCTGTTACTTTCTTTCAAACAAAGAATTGCAATTTGAAAACCTCTTTTGTTTCCAAACAATCCATTGTAATTCATCCATTAAATTGTTGCTTAAATCAATTACTCAATTAAAACAATTAATTCCAGATCATTTCCAATTTCAAACCAACTCTCCAAACCTTTAATCTTTTGGAGCCATGAAGTTCATAACTAATTGGTATCCATAATTCTTAAACCCCTTTGAAAACCCTAGGGGAAAACCCTATGGAAAATGTTTTGTTTTACCAATATTAATTAATATTGCATTTTCCAATTAAATTGGTTAATTTTAAAACAACAAACAAAACATAAATTTTTGGAAAACAAAATCTACCAAAAGGTTGCATTTCTTTTCCACTAATAAATTTACCCTAATTTTGTTTCAAAAATTTCAGTAAACAAAACCTTTGTTTGTTTCCAATTTACTCAACTACAAAAAAAAAAAAAAAACAGTGTACAAAAAAAAATAAAGCAGCAGGGAGGAGAGCAGCAGCAGCTGGTCCAACCTAGGCCCAGCCCGTTTTTTCCCTTGAGCCCAATACTCCCTCACGTCGCTATCGTCCTCCTCCCCCCTGCTGGCGTCATCTGTACGATCTCCTCCCCATCGTTGATCCTTCTCTGGAGCTCCCCGATGGCCGCCGTACGCAACCACTCGTTTCCATAAAAGCACCGCAGCACCTCCTCCTGCCCGCAAACCCTAGCCCTTCTCCTCTGCGCCGCCAACCTTCCTTTCCTCTCCCCCCAAGCCTCTGTTCTTTTTCTCTGAACCCACCGGCGATCTCTGAAACCGGCCACCGTGCACCACCTCTTCCGCTCGTCGCCGGCCACACACTCACCCCGAGGCGCCACCGCCACCGGGAATGGAACCGCCTACTTCCCCTCTTCCGGTTCGACGTCGCGGTTGATCCCGAGGAGGCTCCGATCCTCGCCGCCGTCCGCGTTTCTCCGGCGGACCTCTGCAGACGCACGGTGAGCAGCCCCCTGATCCCCTCGCCTTTTTCTTCCTCTCTGCTTCGCACCGCGCGCGCCTAGGCTGCCCCGCAGAAGCGCTAGCACACGGGCTAGCCATCGCGGTGCTCAGCCGTGCGCATCCGCCGCTGTCAACCATCGAGCCGCCGCGCCTGTTTCCGATCAAGTCATCGTCAGGTTCAGAGAAACGCTGCAGCAGAAATTCAGTTAGCAGCGTAGCGTTACATATCTTCCGTCAGAATCCCTTCGTATCACAACCGCACGCTAGCGCAGGTGGCAGTCCCCTTGCGCGCGTAGCAGTAGGTCTCGGGGTCGAACCCCCGGAGACGCAAGCCCCTTTTTGCTGGTTTTACTTCCCCGTCCACGCTGGCACCTGCGTGGCTGCCACGCTGGCCTGGACCCGCACGTCAGTGGCAGCGGGTGTAGGCCCTCTCGGTAGCAAAAGTAAAAACGCAATCTGTTAATTTCCAAAATCTTTTTAAATGGGCAGAATAAACTATAAACTTCAAAATTCAATAACTTTTATTATATAAATCCAACAAATGCAAACTTGATGTCTATTCTGATCCAAATTTTACAAACTTTCCAAATATTCCACTTGTGTTCTGTTTTGAGTTTTCAAAATTCATTTAAATTTCAAATTTGAATAATTCAAATGCAAATTGAAATATTTCATAACTAATTCATACTGTTTTCAAATAATACAAATAAAATATGTTTTTCACACCTTTTTGAATGCTCTATTCAAATATAAATTTTGTTTTCTGGTTTGAACAATTTAAATTGCCTAAACTATTTAAATCTTGTTTAATTCAATTAAAAATTGTTTAATTTTGTTTAATTCATAACTAATTAATCCAAAGTCCAATTTCAAATTGTGAAACATGTAATCCAACTAAAATTTGATAAACTTTTCAAATACAAAATTTGTAATTTGTTTTGCACCTTTAACTTGGTGATAACAACATTTACTTGTGTGCCATGTTTAAGTAACAACATTCCAAATTTGATAAATGCCTTTCTAAATTGTTAACTATTGTTCCAATTGCATTTAGCTTGTTATGTTATTGTTATTCATCATGCATGCATCATACTAATTCAACTACACCTAATGCTTAATGATAGAACAATTAATCCAACTCCAAGCATGGGCTTCCATATGCATCCTTTTGCATGTGGAATCCATTTAAAATTGTGTTTCATGTCAAGCAAGTTATTTTGTTGCATCTATTAAACATGACATGCATCATCCAATGCTTGTGCACTTATGTCATGTATTGATTGCCCGTCTTCCTTCGTTGTTGTTTTGCTTCTTCTCGATTAGACGACGACGTTGGTACCGACGAGCCTTACGACACCACTACTCAGGACCTAGCCCAGTACGAGGCTGAGCTGCCAGGCAAGTTATCACTCACATGAATCATTGAGTTCCTTTCCACACTTGTTGTCGATACTATCTTTTGCCTACTACTGCTAGCCCTATGTAACGTTGCTTGTTCTCCGAACCCATCACATGATACCTTGAGCCATGATATTGCCACCACCTCCCTACCTACAGCCTTTGCTTGTGCCTGTTACCATCTAGCATGCTTAGGGTTGCTTTTACTCGAGTCTGTTGTCGGTTACTACTTTTACTATCTTATTATCTTGTACCGGGGCTCGTTATTAATCAATCAATCCTGTTAATTGCTAATGGTAATAATAATTTGATGATAAGGCACCGGCAGGAGGCCCATGAGTGGTTTTGGAGCCTGCTAGTGTCGACCCTAATAGGAAAAGGGTCTTGTCTACTGATCCATGATGAGCGCACTACCCGCATTTGGGAAGCGAGTATGGGCGCCCCCCTCAACTTGACCTGATTCGCATCTCGTCCAAATCGCCTCATTTAGTTCGTGTTTTCCATTTGCCGCATGCATGTTTTTGCGAGCCCAGCGCAGGGTGGAACTTTCGTAGTCGGCATATAGGGGGACACGGTCTTAGAGTGCTATGATGGTCCATTTTCTTCTGGGCTTGATTAGCCGTGCGCCCAAGGTTCTTTGGGCTTGATGCGAGGAATGGTCGGTTGTGTTGAGTGCCCCGCTTGGTGGGAGGCATCCCATCTGGCGGGATATTCATGAGTGTACGGCCAAATTGGTGCAACCCTGCAGGGATAATCTTCTCGAGAAGCCGTGTTTTCCGCGGTTATGGATTACTTGGTGAAAGTACTGGCTAACAAGTACTCAGGACAACTTCAACATAATGATCAATCATGTTTCACCCAATGATTAATAACCTGACTAGTAATAGGTTATTCACACAATAACTTGATTCACCTTATTACAACTGTGTGAGTTATCCTCGGATTGCTTCTTTGGAGAAGGGGCGAGATCCAGGATGGGTTTGGTTGAAGTTATCTTTCAGTTGGTTACAATCCTCGATCTTATCTTTTCTGTTAGCCGGAACTTGTAGTTATATTCTGTAGTTGGTTAGAGCAGCCAGCAGCAACTTTCTTATTACTCCTTTCTTCCGTTGATCCCAAGCATCTATGCTTGTGTTGACGGGTAACTCCTTGATGAACTGTGAGTCTTGCTTGCCAGTACTTGGATGTACTGACCCCGTTGGGGCTGTGGTTTACGCAGAGTACTACTACGACTACGATGCTTCCCAGGATGGCTACTTTGTGGAGTTCGACGACGCTGCAGACGAGTAGTTAGCTGGACCAGGGCAGGATCCAGACCTACGTGGATGGGCTTCGTTTTCCTTTATGTTCTCAGGCTTCTTAAGCCATGGATTTGTCTGTACTCAGACCCCTTTGATTGCTTCCGCTGTTGTAATGAATGATATGTTGGGACATGTGTCCTCTGGATGACTGTATTCGATATTTTCTGCCTTAGTGAAGGCCAGTTGCACTTATTTCATTCTTTTGTGTCTTAGAGACATTCTGTGTTATCATTCGTACCAAACTGTTGACGTACCGTGCGTGTTTGATTATGAAGTACGTCGACAGTAGCGCCTTTAGGTTCCTAGCGGATAGTTTACCTCGACGGTGGAAGCAGGGCTTGTGTTGTCGCGCATAAGCGCAGGCCTACCAGGAAGCTGGGACGTGGGAGCAGTTATGCCCCATAATCCAAGCACCTGACTTCCAGTTCGTGCGAGGAGTATCCTCTAGAAACCCAGGGTGCGACAAATGGTATCAGAGCCTGTCTGCCTGTAGGATCCCTTTTTACTGGTCGCAGTTGAGTCTAGAAACTATTTTGTAGCTATATAGGAAAAATGAAACGTGAGAGTAGGAATTCTGCCATTTTTCTTCTTTTCCCACCCACCCACCCTTTTCTGGTAAGGAAGTGAAACGTTGTTTTCTGATCTCACCTAAACTTTCAAGTTAGGGTTTCACGTGTTTTGGGTTATCTGTAGTACCTCAGGACTTTTGGTCTCGTTTTCCCGATGTTGCTTCAATATCATGTTCTTTTCAACATCCTTTTCGTCCATTGAACCTTGTTGTTGCTTTCCACATCCTTTTTCATCTACCGGAGTCTAATCAAAACATTCCAAATCGTCTGCAGATGGGTCTCAACTACTATCCGCAGGTGGTTCGCATGACTCGCTGTGAGAGCACCGCCGGTTTTCCGGAGTTGCTGAGAGACATGGTTACCTTTCTGGGGTTCCGTTGGGCACCAGAGTACCAGGTCTACGAGCACCAGCGAGAGTGTGACCAGACTTGCTACCGGGCTATCGTCTACATTCTGTCGGATGGCAGGAGCATTGCACACCAGTACGAGGCAGTAGGGTCCACAGTGGATATGGCAGTGCAGCAGGCAGCGTACGTGAGTGTCACCGTTCTCCGTGCTGACTACTGGGGGTTTGATAAGTCCAGTTTTCGTCACATCCCCCGTGGTTACATCACGGCAGCAGGAGCTCACTTCACTATCCACCGCGACATGGATACCTACGAGACTGATAGCTCCAGGCTCCAGGTCACTGCCCAGTTCGCTAGTCACAGTGATGCCGTTGCTTCCGCACTTTCTCAGGAGTTAGCCTCAGTCAGGGAGCAGCTCCGCCTTGCTCTCACTCGTCTGGCGACGTACACCACAGACTTTGTTGGAGACGAGCGCTTCGCACGTGTCGTTCAGCCAGCTGGTCTTCCGTTGCCAGATGCTGGAGGTTACGAGCCGATCAGAGGCCCACTTCTCGATCTCGGAGCTGGTTACACAGGGATTCCCCGCTATGGAGCACAGGGATACGACGCTTCCTACTTCACCACACCGAGAGTTGCTCTCAGAGCAGTTCCTATCTACATGGATCGTCGTGATACCTACTTCCGTGGGATTCCTCCTCACCGTATCTCTCGTCGTACTACTCACCGCCGTCCTGCGTGATGAGCATGGGAGTACCGTTGTATCCATTACTAGCTGTGTCTAGTTTATCCTTTCGTTTTCGAACCATGTATTGGTCTGTTGGATATTCTGATGTATTTGAACATGTGATGATGTACCTGTTGGTTATCTATTCATGCGTCGGAATAATCTATCTTTCGGTTACCAAGTCTATCCTTTTCTGTTGTTGTGCTAAAATGAATTTCTGTTCAGGATGCCTCCAACCAGGAACAACCCGCCACCGCCACCACCAATGGGGGAGCTGTTGGCTCAGATGACCCAAGTGGTGACACAGATGGCCCAGATCCAGGCTAACCAGCAACACAACCAGAATGCTCCAAGGGTCACCATCAAGGACTTCCTCAGCTTGGGCCCAAAAGCTTTCGTGGCAACACGTGAGCCCCTGGATGCTGATGACTGGATCCGTGACGTAGCAAGAGCTCTGGAGATAGCTCATGTTGCTGAAGAGGATAAGGTCAAGTACGCCACCTACCTACTGAAGGGTCAGGCAGCTACTTGGTGGGAGAACTACCAGGCCATGAGGGCTGGCTTTCCTATCAACTGGGGATGTTTCAGAGATGCCTTCCTGAAGCACCACATCCCGGATGGTCTCATGGAAAAGATGCGTGAGGAATTCTGCTCTCTCAGACAGGGCAAGCTGGACGTTCTCGGCTACCAGAACGAGTTCAATCGTCTCGCTCGGTACGCTGGTGACGAAGTGTCCACCGAAGCCAAGAAGATGGCAAGGTTCCGCCGAGGTTTTAACCCGGAACTGAAGTACGCTCTCACAAACATCAAGTGCAAGGACTTCGTCGAGCTTGTGAACACCGCGCTCAATGAGGAGAATGGGCGCAAGGCGTTCGAAGAGTCCCGCAAGCACTCGCGTGAGGGTGGTTCCTCCTCCAACATGACCCCTCCGCAGAAGCGCCGCATCTGGGTGCCAAATGGTGCTGTCACTCGGGCTCCAAATGCCCAAGCTTCTCCAGGCTTTGGTCCCCCCCACCCAACCCATCTCAGATGCAGGGTCAGAGGTTCCCGATGGGGCAGCCAAGGCCGGGTCCTTCTCGTATCGTCACTTGCTACAAGTGCAAGGATACTGGACACTATGCTGACAAGTGCACTCAGAAGCAGCTACCCCTACCTCCTCGCCCCAACACCAACCAGGCTATGGTTCGTGCTCCTCCGGCTAAAGCCTTCAACTCCAACAATAGGCCTGTCGGGAAACGCGAGGGTGAACCATATCAAGGCCGACAAAGCCGAAGAGGCTGCTGACGTCGTTCTCGGTATATTACCCGTAAACTCTATTCCAGCTAAAGTGTTGTTTGATACTGGAGCATCGCATTCGTTTGTGTCAAAGATCTTTGCTACAACGTACAATTTAGCTCTGGTTCCGCTAAGCGATCAAATCTATGTGCACTCTCCGGGAACTAAAATGATTACTTCCAAGATAAGCAGGGACAATGAGATCCTCATTGGAGGTCGTGTATTCCTTGCTTCACTCATGTTGCTGGGAAATTCTGACATTGATGTCATTCTGGGTATGGATTGGTTGAAGACCCACAAAGCAAAAATTGACTGTGCTCAAAAGTCAATAACTCTCTCCCACACTTCAGGCCATAGTCTATTCTCCATATGGATCAACTTCTGTTCAGCTGTTCAGCCTTGATGCCAAACCCCTTCCGGCAATTGAAAATGTTCCGGTGGTTTGTGAATTCCCTGACGTCTTTCCAGAAGAGTTGCCAGGGATGCCTCCGGACAGAGCAGTTGAGTTCGTGATCGAGCTTGAGCCAGGTACTGCTCCAATCTCTAAGCATCCATATAAGATAGCTCCTCCTGAACTGAAATTGTTGAAGGAGCAAATCGATATGTATATGGACAAAGGTTTCATTCAGCCTAGTTCCTCCGCTTGGGGTTGCCCAACTCTGTTTGTTGCCAAGAAGGATCAAACTAAGAGACTCGTGGTTGACTATCGTCCTCTCAACGAGAAAACCATCAAGAACAAGTATCCACTACCTCGTATCGATGATCTTTTTGATCAACTTGCTGGAGCCTCAATATTTCAAAATTGGATTGAGGATGGGTTTACCATCAGATAAAGATCAGAAAGGAAGATATTCCTAAGACAGCTTTCACCACAAGGTACGGTCTATATGAATACACCGTCATGTCCTTTGGTCTCACCAATGCACCGGCAACGTTCTCAAGACTCATGAATTCTGTCTTCCACGAATACCTCGACAAGTTCGTTGTGGTATATCTTGATGACATTCTAGTCTACTCAAAATCCGAGGAAGAGCATGGAGAACACCTTCGTCTCACTCTCATGAAACTTCGCGAGCATCGTCTGTATGCCAAGTTTTCCAAATGTGAGTTCTGGATTCCAGAAGTTGCATATCTTGGTCATATCATCTCTGCCAAAGGCATTGCCATTGATCCTGAAAAGGTTAAGGCAATTGTTGATTGGAAACCCCCTAAGACGGTGAAACAAGTTAGAAGCTTTCTTGGCTTGGCTAGCTATTGCCGTCGTTTCGTCCAAAACTTTTCCAAGATTGCTAAACCTCTCACTGATCTCACAAAGAAGGACAAAAAGTTCGTTTGGACTCCACAATGTGATGAGAGTTTCAACCTCCTGAAGACTAAACTCACTTCCACACCTGTTCTAGTTGGCCCCGACACCACCAAACCTTTCCAGATATTCTGTGATGCATCTCTCCAAGGCTTAGGAGCAGTTCTTATGCAAGAACGTCAAGTTGTGGCCTATGCTTCTCGTCAGTTGAACCCACATGAGCAAAACTATCCCACACATGATCTTGAACTTGCAGCAGTTGTGTTTGCCCTCAAGAAATGGAGACAATACTTGTTGGGTAACAAAACTGAAATCTTTTCCGATCATAAGAGTCTGAAATACATCTTCACTCAGCCAGATCTGAACCTCAGGCAAAGGAGATGGATTGAGAAGATTAAAGACTTTGATCTCACCATTTCTTACACTCCAGGCAAGGCTAATGTTATGGCCGATGCTCTCAGTCGCAAATCCTATTGCAATAATCTCATGATCAGGGAGAGCCAACCTCCACTTCATGAAGAATTCCAGAAGCTGAACCTTGGTCTTGTTCCTGAAGGATACCTTGCTAGCTTGACAGCCAGCCCAACTCTCGAGGACAAGATTCGTTCTGAACAACTTCGTGATAATGAAATCAAGAAGATTGTGGATCACATCAAGGAGGGCAATGATAAGTTCAAGTCCTTCTCAATTGATGACAAGGGAAACTGTGTTCTTCGAAGGACGCATTGCAGTACCTCAGATTCAAAGTCTCAAGGATATCATTCTCAAGGAGGCTCATGAAACTCCTCTATCCATTCACCCTGGAAGTACAAAGATGTACCAGGATCTCAAGACTCTGTATTGGTGGTCTGGCATGAAACGTGAAATTGCTCAATACGTTTCTGAATGCGACGTTTGTCAACGTGTTAAGGCAGTCCATCAGAAGACAGCAGGTCTACTCCAACCTCTGAAAATTCCTGAGTGGAAGTGGGACATGATTGAAATGGACTTCGTTACTGGGTTTCCAAAGTCCAAAAAGGGCAACGATGCAATCTTCGTTGTTATTGATCGTCTCACTAAGGTTGCTCACTTCTATGCTGTAAAGGAAACTATCTCAGCTAGCCAGTTAGCAGAACTCTACACAGCAAAGGTTGTTCCCCTTCATGGTGTTCCATTGGAAATAAGCTCAGACCGTGGAAGTATTTTCACTTCTCATTTCTGGAAGAGCTTTCAAGAAGCATTGGGCACTAAACTTCTGTTCAGCACAGCTTATCACCCTCAGTCTCAGGGGCAAGTCGAAAGAGTCAATCAGATTCTCGAGGATATGCTCAGAGCATGTGGTCTCTCCTTTGGCATGAAATGGGAGGATTGCCTTCCATATGCTGAATTCTCCTACAACAACAGCTACCAGGCAAGCCTAGGCATGGCACCATTTGAGGCACTGTATGGTCGCAGATGCAGGAGTCCAATCAATTGGTCTGGAGCTGGTGAACGTTCACTTTTAGGCCCTGACATTGTTAAGGAAGCCGAGGAGAAAGTTCGTATCATTCGTGACAATCTAAGGATTGCTCAGTCTCGTCAGAAGAGCTATTATGATAGCAAGCACAGGGATATGGTCTATGCACCTGGTGATAAGGCATATCTCCGTGTAACTCCCCTCAGAGGCACTCATCGTTTTGGTGTGAAAGGAAAGCTTGCACCAAGATACATTGGCCCTTTCAACATCCTCTCAAGACGTGCAGAGAATGTATCGTCTTGAACTTCCAGAAAAACTTTCCAAAGTGCACGATGTGTTCCACGTGTCACAACTCAAGAAGTGTTTCAAAGATCCAGATCGTGCAGTTGATCATGATTCCATTGAACTGCAAGATGACCTCTCCTATGAGGAGCACCCTATCCAAATTCTTGATGAGACCGTTCGTAAGACTCGCAACAAGAGCACCAAGTTCTTGAAAGTCCAATGGTCACATCATTCTGATAAAGAGGCAACGTGGGAGACCGAAGAGGATCTTCGCAAGAAGTATCCGGACCTGTTCATTTCTCAGTAGGGAATCTCGGGCGCGATTCCTTCAAGGGGGGGCGTTTTGTAACATCCAAGTATGAAAACCTTAGTTGTTTTTACTTATTTGTTTAATTTATGCAATGCATCATGGCATCATTTCATTTTCATTTCTGTTTGCATTGTTTTCATAATAAAATTCAAGCTTAATCAAACATTGTTTTCACACTTGTCTGTTACTTTCTTTCAAACAAAGAATTGCAATTTGAAAACCTCTTTTGTTTCCAAACAATCCATTGTAATTCATCCATTAAATTGTTGCTTAAATCAATTACTCAATTAAAACAATTAATTCCAGATCATTTCCAATTTCAAACCAACTCTCCAAACCTTTAATCTTTTGGAGCCATGAAGTTCATAACTAATTGGTATCCATAATTCTTAAACCCCTTTGAAAACCCTAGGGGAAAACCCTATGGAAAATGTTTTGTTTTACCAATATTAATTAATATTGCATTTTCCAATTAAATTGGTTAATTTTAAAACAACAAACAAAACATAAATTTTTGGAAAACAAAATCTACCAAAAGGTTGCATTTCTTTTCCACTAATAAATTTACCCTAATTTTGTTTCAAAAATTTCAGTAAACAAAACCTTTGTTTGTTTCCAATTTACTCAACTACAAAAAAAAAAAAACAGTGTACAAAAAAAAATAAAGCAGCAGGGAGGAGAGCAGCAGCAGCTGGTCCAACCTAGGCCCAGCCCGTTTTTTCCCTTGAGCCCAATACTCCCTCACGTCGCTATCGTCCTCCTCCCCCCTGCTGGCGTCATCTGTACGATCTCCTCCCCATCGTTGATCCTTCTCTGGAGCTCCCCGATGGCCGCCGTACGCAACCACTCGTTTCCATAAAAGCACCGCAGCACCTCCTCCTGCCCCGCAAACCCTAAGCTCCACCCCTCCATCGCCGCCAACCTCCCTTTCCTCTCCCCCAAGCCTCTGTTCTTTTTCTCTGAACCCACCGGCGATCTCTGAAACCGGCCACCGTGCACCACCTCTTCCGCTCGTCGCCGGCCACACACTCACCCCGAGGCGCCACCGCCACCGGGAATGGAACCGCCTACTTCCCCTCTTCCGGTTCGACGTCGCGGTTGATCCCGAGGAGGCTCCGATCCTCGCCGCCGTCCGCGTTTCTCCGGCGGACCTCTGCAGACGCACGGTGAGCAGCCCCTGATCCCCTCGCCTTTTTCTTCCTCTCTGCTTCGCACCGCGCGCGCCTAGGCTGCCCCGCAGAAGCGCTAGCACACGGGCTAGCCATCGCGGTGCTCAGCCGTGCGCATCCGCCGCTGTCAACCATCGAGCCGCCGCGCCTGTTTCCGATCAAGTCATCGTCAGGTTCAGAGAAACGCTGCAGCAGAAATTCAGTTAGCAGCGTAGCGTTACATATCTTCCGTCAGAATCCCTTCGTATCACAACCGCACGCTAGCGCAGGTGGCAGTCCCCTTGCGCGCGTAGCAGTAGGTCTCGGGGTCGAACCCCCGGAGACGCAAGCCCCTTTTTGCTGGTTTTACTTCCCCGTCCACGCTGGCGCCTGCGTGGCTGCCACGCTGGCCTGGACCCGCACGTCAGTGGCAGCGGGGTGTAGGCCCTCTCGGTAGCAAAAGTAAAAACGCAATCTGTTAATTTCCAAAATCTTTTTAAATGGGCAGAATAAACTATAAACTTCAAAATTCAATAACTTTTTTTTATAAATCCAACAAATGCAAACTTGATGTCTATTCTGATCCAAATTTTACAAACTTTCCAAATATTCCACTTGTGTTCTGTTTTGAGTTTTCAAAATTCATTTAAATTTCAAATTTGAATAATTCAAATGCAAATTGAAATATTTCATAACTAATTCATACTGTTTTCAAATAATACAAATAAAATATGTTTTTCACACCTTTTGAATGCTCTATTCAAATATAAATTTTGTTTTCTGGTTTGAACAATTTAAATTGCCTAAACTATTTAAATCTTGTTTAATTCAATTAAAAATTGTTTAATTTTGTTTAATTCATAACTAATTAATCCAAAGTCCAATTTCAAATTGTGAAACATGTAATCCAACTAAAATTTGATAAACTTTTCAAATACAAAATTTGTAATTTGTTTTGCACCCTTTAACTTGGTGATAACAACATTTACTTGTGTGCCATGTTTAAGTAACAACATTCCAAATTTGATAAATGCCTTTCTAAATTGTTAACTATTGTTCCAATTGCATTTAGCTTGTTATGTTATTGTTATTCATCATGCATGCATCATACTAATTCAACTACACCTAATGCTTAATGATAGAACAATTAATCCAACTCCAAGCATGGGCTTCCATATGCATCCTTTTGCATGTGGAATCCATTTAAAATTGTGTTTCATGTCAAGCAAGTTATTTTGTTGCATCTATTAAACATGACATGCATCATCCAATGCTTGTGCACTTATGTCATGTATTGATTGCCCGTCTTCCTTCGTTGTTGTTTTGCTTCTTCTCGATTAGACGACGACGTTGGTACCGACGAGCCTTACGACACCACTACTCAGGACCTAGCCCAGTACGAGGCTGAGCTGCCAGGCAAGTTATCACTCACATGAATCATTGAGTTCCTTTCCACACTTGTTGTCGATACTATCTTTTGCCTACTACTGCTAGCCCTATGTAACGTTGCTTGTTCTCCGAACCCATCACATGATACCTTGAGCCATGATATTGCCACCACCTCCCTACCTACAGCCTTTGCTTGTGCCTGTTACCATCTAGCATGCTTAGGGTTGCTTTTACTCGAGTCTGTTGTCGGTTACTACTTTTACTATCTTATTATCTTGTATCGGGGCTCGTTATTAATCAATCAATCCTGTTAATTGCTAATGGTAATAATAATTTGATGATAAGGCACCGGCAGGAGGCCCGAGTGGTTTTGGAGCCTGCTAGTGTCGACCCTAATAGGAAAAGGGTCTTGTCTACTGATCCATGATGAGCGCACTACCCGCATTTGGGAAGCGAGTATGGGCGCCCCCCTCAACTTGACCTGATTCGCATCTCGTCCAAATCGCCTCATTTAGTTCGTGTTTTCCATTTGCCGCATGCATGTTTTTGCGAGCCCAGCGCAGGGTGGAACTTTCGTAGTCGGCATATAGGGGGACACGGTCTTAGAGTGCTATGATGGTCCATTTTCTTCTGGGCTTGATTAGCCGTGCGCCCAAGGTTCTTTGGGCTTGATGCGAGGAATGGTCGGTTGTGTTGAGTGCCCCGCTTGGTGGGAGGCATCCCATCTGGCGGGATATTCATGAGTGTACGGCCAAATTGGTGCAACCCTGCAGGGATAATCTTCTCGAGAAGCCGTGTTTTCCGCGGTTATGGATTACTTGGTGAAAGTACTGGCTAACAAGTACTCAGGACAACTTCAACATAATGATCAATCATGTTTCACCCAATGATTAATAACCTGACTAGTAATAGGTTATTCACACAATAACTTGATTCACCTTATTACAACTGTGTGAGTTATCCTCGGATTGCTTCTTTGGAGAAGGGGCGAGATCCAGGATGGGTTTGGTTGAAGTTATCTTTCAGTTGGTTACAATCCTCGATCTTATCTTTTCTGTTAGCCGGAACTTGTAGTTATATTCTGTAGTTGGTTAGAGCAGCCAGCAGCAACTTTCTTATTACTCCTTTCTTCCGTTGATCCCAAGCATCTATGCTTGTGTTGACGGGTAACTCCTTGATGAACTGTGAGTCTTGCTTGCCAGTACTTGGATGTACTGCCCCCGTTGGGGCTGTGGTTTACGCAGAGTACTACTACGACTACGATGCTTCCCAGGATGGCTACTTTGTGGAGTTCGACGACGCTGCAGACGAGTAGTTAGCTGGACCAGGGCAGGATCCAGACCTACGTGGATGGGCTTCGTTTTCCTTTATGTTCTCAGGCTTCTTAAGCCATGGATTTGTCTGTACTCAGACCCCTTTGATTGCTTCCGCTGTTGTAATGAATGATATGTTGGGACATGTGTCCTCTGGATGACTGTATTCGATATTTTCTGCCTTAGTGAAGGCCAGTTGCACTTATTTCATTCTTTTGTGTCTTAGAGACATTCTGTGGTATCATTCGTACCAAACTGTTGACGTACCGTGCGTGTTTGATTATGAAGTACGTCGACAGTAGCGCCTTTAGGTTCCTAGCGGATAGTTTACCTCGACGGTGGAAGCAGGGCTTGTGTTGTCGCGCATAAGCGCAGGCCTACCAGGAAGCTGGGACGTGGGAGCAGTTATGCCCCATAATCCAAGCACCTGACTTCCAGTTCGTGCGAGGAGTATCCTCTAGAAACCCAGGGTGCGACAACGCGCTAGCGCGCAGCAGTGTCGCCGGAATACAAATTCTTTTATTAAAAAGAGAAAACAGACGAACACTACTCCTCGTCGTCGTCGTCGGGGAACTCGTCGCTGACCTCCTCCGGGTCATCGTCGTCGTCGAACTCGTCGGTGACCTCCTCGTCGTCGTCGGAGGTGCATGATGGTATGTCCGAGATAGGCCCCCACCTCGGATCGTCGGAGGCCCAGACTTCGCCAGCGCGGTCGGTCCGACGAAGCTCTTGCAGCGCCTTCGTCCTCGCCTCCCGAGCGGCATCTAACGCGAGGTGGCGTTCGAGGCGGCGCTCCTCGGAGGCATGGTGGAAGCGCGACGGTGCGTGGAGAGGAGTGGGCGCGTGGAGAGGAGAAGACGCGCTCGAGGCGCGACAGTTTATACCGCGCCCTCCTGGCCACGCGTCACAACTCCCGCGCCACGCGTCACAACTCCCGCGCCGCATGGATGGATGTGTTAAAGGGGGGGTGTAGAACAAAACAATCGGTATCACCATCATACAGCCCTACTGTGGCTACTCGGTGCAATATGCATACCAAATGCACGGCAGGACGTATGATGGCGAATCCGAATGTTTTGTATTTGCTCGATGAACTGAATATATGATGTATCAAACCTTAAAGGGGGAAGTAGAACAAAACAATCGGTATCGCCATCATACAGCCCCACCGTGGCTACTGGGTGCAATATGCATACCAAATGCACGGCAGGACGTATGCTGGCGAATCCGGATGTTTTGTATTTGCTCGATGAACTGACCGGTGTATGAAGGTGGGCTATATACACTACTAGAGATTTTCTTATAGCAGCATATCCTACCACAGGCGAACACGAAAGTCGACGCGCCTGGGCTAATTAGCGCAGGCAAACAGGTAAACGGTGCGCCTGGGGTAAGCCTCTTACCCGAGGCGAACAAATTACGGAAGCGACTGGGGTAAGTTTGGCAGGGTACCCATCACCACCCCCTGGCATTCTTCCTTTACTCTAGGCGAATAGCGTACTTGTTCGCCTCCGGTATAACACATACCCCAGGCGAAAAACGTACCTCTGGTCCTGGGGTAAGCCCTCGCTGTTGCTGCAAAAAATGAGAAAACCTTTAGGACCGGCTTTTGTTACAAACCGGTCCTAAAGGCCTTGCGACCATTTTCTGCAGGGAGGGGGGCCCAGGGGACAGATCCTTTAGAACCGGTTTGTAACAAAAACCGGTCCTAAAGGCCTTGCGACCATTTGCTGCAGGGAGGGGGCCCAGGGGACATATCCTTTAGAACCGGTTTGTAACAAAAACCGGTCCTAAAGGTTTTGCGACCATTTGCTGCAGGGAGTGGGGCCCAGGGGCAGATCCTTTAGAACCGGTTTGTATGACAAACCGGTTCCAATGTCCTTAGCTCAACGCTTTTTATTCTAAGTGGTCACCAGATCACCCGCACCCGCACCCACACGCACCCACACGCCGCCGTCGTCTCCCACGCCAGTGTCGAGGAGGAGCAGAGCAGGTCGCCGCCGCCCACTCCGTCGTCACCCACTCCGTCGTCGTCGTCGTCGTTGCGGATCCAGGTCAGCCCCCCTCCCTCCCATCCCCCCTCCATCCCAGCCCACTCCCTCCCGTCGTCGTTGTGGATCTAGAGGATGCATATGCGCCTGCTCCTGGTGGCCGCGGTGCTCCTAGATTAGACGAATCTGAAATGGATTTAGTGAACCGGTTTTGTTGCCCATATGCAACAGATCAACAGGACCTATACAATATCTCATTGCATCACATCCTATGCATGCACACTGGACTTCACTAATGATCAATTGGAGTTTATCGTCGCAATGTGTCAATGAGAATTACAAGACCATGAGTTTGCTGCTATCTTCAAAGAAATATCTTCAAATATGTGAACTGGATATTATCTTAATCACATTTCTACCTCCCTGATGGTGAATGAATTAAGATGGATAATAATCAGTGATAAAAGTTTCCGTAGAAACTTGTTCCATTGGTGACCAATGGTCTCAAGGGGGAAGGAATGTCAGGGAATGTAATAGGGGGGTTATTAGTGGTTTAGTAGCAGTGAGGGTATTATCGGTATTTCATCTAAGATTTTGTTTCCCATGTGGCTTCACAATGCTGGCAAAGCATCGGTTTTGTCACATGATTCTGCATTTCAGGAATCCACCTACAAGTGTTGCTTTGTTTTTGGATATTCCAATAAAGTAGATAGCCTTTCTGCATTTGTTTTGTGATAGGTAGGTGCTGCCATTTGTCTTTGTTTTGTGATAGTTAAGCTCCTCTAACCTCTATGTCTACTTTCTTAATTTAATAGAACATGGCTTGCAAAGTATGTCGGTCCCGATGTGCCGAAGGACGATTCACCGGGTCTTCTTTCATGCTTCAGCTCCACGACGGTGACCTTGATTCTTTGGTAATTAACAAACGATTCTTTTTATGTTAACTTGCAACTTGTGTTCTTTCGTTTTACTATCCAGCTTAGATTGGTATGTTTCTTAACAAAAGATTCTTTTATATTTCTTTTTTAGATTGTACCATGCAATATTCGGGAAGAGTTCAACGAGTTAGTAGGCAATACCGTGGATTTCGATGTTCACGGGACCATTTACATTCTTCGAGTGAAGAAAGAAAGAAAGAAGACCTACTTCTACGGGGAACAATTACAGTCTATCATCGCCACCTATAATTTAAGCGGATGTGATTACATTCACTTCTCTATGGCAGGACCGCAACCTCGTATCAAAATTGTGTATATGGGCGGGATTGCGAGCGAGGATGGCGGTAGTGAGGATGATACGGACACTGAGGATGATATGGACATTGAGGATGATATGGACGAGGAGGACCCATGGAAACATGTGGTGGTTGCTCAAAGAGCCAATCTTAGCGAGCTTGAGAAGGACCGTGTCCTTCAGAAACTCGCCCAGATAGATAGCTACATCGGGTTCCCTTTCGTGCATCGCATCACCAACACTAATGTCTCCAATGGACATGTCATGGTATGTTTCTTAACACTTTCTTATTCCTATAGTTGCTTATGTTATAATGTGGCCGGTATGTGACATTGTGCTTTTATTCTTTCTTTGAATTGTGTCTTCTAGAAAATACCTATGGCGGTAGCGGACAGTGCTGGCATGGAGAAAGGTACCATTGGAGTACGCCGTGGAGAATCAGGACATGTCACCGCAGTTCCGATCACCAGGGATAATGCTGATGGTCGCGTCATCCTCAACTCTCAAGCATGGAGGCAGTTCCATTCCGCAAGAGTTGGTATGGAGGGTGGCCGAGCTATTCTGATCACCATGAGGAATAGTGACATCCCCAACTTGGACAAGATCATGGTCATCAACTACATCAGCCCGCGCTAGATAGATGACGAGTTTGTTCAAGTTAGAACAAATAATCATTTCCATCTGACTAACTACTGGATTTATTAGTATTATGGTTGTTTTCGAGACTATGTAATTTTGTTGAACTATGTGGTGATGATCGAGACTATGTGTTGATGATCGAGAATATTTCTGTTATGAAACTTAATTGTGTCATTTTGCTGTTATTCTGTCATTTTGATACTTATTTCTGTCAATTTCCTGTATTTCTGTTATTTTGGTTTCTTTTATATTTTGACATAGCAAAACCATACCCCAGGCGAACAGAGTATAGTACCCAGGCGCATCTGTACCCCAGGCGCACAGTGCTTGTTCGCCGCAGGTAAAAGGCTTACCCCAGGCGCACAAGGCCTATTCTCCTGGGTATGCCAAGTTACCACAGGCGCATTTCGTAATTCGCCTGGGGTAAGCCATTACCGCTGGCGATATGGTCCCAGGCGAACTGAAATGCGCCTGTGGTAGGTATTTTTGGTTCGCCTGGGGTAAGCTTTCCTCTAGTAGTGATATAGGGTCCTCCGGCTCACAAAGTGTTGTGCTAGGGTTTTGATCCAACGATTAAGAAACACCCTCATCCAACGGCTCACAATAGCTCGAAAGAAACACACCGTAGCCCTGATCGAACGGCTCACAACAGCTCGAAAGAAACACACCCCGGATCCAACGACTCACAAGCCCTTGAAAGAAACACACGATCCGTGTGATTCTATCTGATTGGTCCAAACGAAACCCTAACCCATTTAGTCCCGGTTGGTGTCCCCAACCGGGACTAAAGGGATGATCCGTTTCCCAATGAAACCCGTACCATTTAGTCCCGGTTGGTAAAACGGGCCGGGACTAAAGGGATATATGTTTTCTTCTCGCTATATATATGTATGCATTGCCACACCATTGGCATAAACACATACAAACTCACCACTCTCTCATGACTTCTACCGTACCCACTCTAACATTCATCCAGGCGGAGGCACTTTCCGCCTCGAACTACCCCTGCCCGTGCGGCTACAACGTTCCCTCCGGTTGGATGCTGAGCGCCGGAGGAGTGCCGGTCCCTCCTCTTCCTCAAGGTGTGGCGCGTCGGGCGGCCATCACGAACCACTACTACCACGAGCTCACGCCGGAGCAGCGGAGGAATCCCAGTTGGCATCCCGATAACCAGCATACTTGGGATGCCTTCTTCATCAATCGGCGTGAGAGGGCGCTCGCCAGGTATGAGGAGGACGGTCTGCCTCCTGGGAACTTTCACGAGGCGGTCATCGGCTATGGTGGTACGGCCGGACTCTACAGAGCATCATGGACTACATCAGGGCCAGTGATATCCCCCGCCTGCGCTACCCTCACGCCCAGTCCTGGAGTCGTGATCCTCCGAGGGAGTGCAGAGCACCGTCAGACGATAGTGACGACGACGACGGCGACTACGACGACTACGAGTCGGAGTACTATAGGCCTAGGCAGGAGTATGACTAGCAGATATCAGATCCAAAGCGTCTTGCCATTATGTAGATTGATCATGCATCTATGCTCTCCGTTTAGGTTTAGATCCACTCTTGCCATTATGTACTGCCTTTTTTATCTATATATATATCCAAGATGTGTGTGAATCTTTCTGATTGGAGGGAACAAAACCCTAACCATTTCTTCTCGGTTGGTAAAACATGTCAGGACTAAAGGGGTTTTATTTTTCTGAATTTTCTGATATATTATTTGTATTTTTAAGATTTTAAAATGAAGTAGTTTTATTTTTCTGAATTTTATGATATATTATTTGTATTTGTAAGATTTTAAAATGAATTAGTTTTATTTTTCTGAATTTTCTGATATATTATTTGTATTTTAAGATTTTAAAATGAAGTAGTTTTATTTTTCTGAATTTTCTGATATATTATTTGTATTTGTAAGATTTCAAAATGAATTAGTTTTATTTTTCTGAATTTTCTGATATATTATTTGTCCTTTTAAGATTTTAAAATGAAGTAGTTTTATTTTTCTGAATTTTCTGATATATTATTTGTATTTGTAAGATTTTAAAATGAAGTAGTTTTATTTTTCTGAATTTTCTGATATATTATTTGTATTTGTAAGATTTTAGAATGAATTAGTTTTATTTTTCTGAATTTTCTGATATATTATTTGTATTTGTAAGATTTTAAAATGAAGTAGTTTTATTTTTCTTAATTTTCTGATATATTATTTGTATTTTTAAGATTGTAAAAGAAAAGTATTTGAAAAACACCTTTAGTCGCGGTTCGTGACACGAACCGCGACTAAAGGCTTTTTCCACGCGGGAACGAAAACGCCGCGAAAAAACCCCTTTAGTCCCGGTTGGGGACACCAACCGCGACTAAAGTCCCGCGGATGGTACCCAGGGGGGACCTTTAGTCCCGGTTGGTGTCCCCAACCGGGACTAAACGCCCGCGAATGGTACCCAGGGGGGACCTTTAATCCCGGTTGGTGTCCCCAACCGGGACTAAAGGCTGCCCATATATATTCTCTGCCCCCAAAAATTTCTAAGTCCCAAACACATCTCGTCTTCTCCGCGCCGTCCTTGCCGATTCCGTCTCCGGTAGCTGCCCGCCGCCCTCGCCGCTTCCGTCTCTGGTTGCTGCCCGCCGCCCTCGCCGATTCTGTCTCCGTTAGGTGCCCGCCCGTGCGTGCTTGAGGGGTAGATCGAGGAGATCGACGATGATCGAAAACAACGACGACGGTTAATTAGGTGCCCGTGCGTGCGTTCGTGCTTGGTCGTGGCCGTGGCGTGGCCGTGGCCGTGGCCGTGGCCGTGCTTGGCCGTGCGTGCGTGCGTGCACGGTGGTGCGTGGTTGTGGCCGTGCGCGGTGGTGCGTAGCCGTGGCCGTGCTCGCGGGGGAGAGAGGGGAGAGGGCGCTAGCCCTCGCTGGAGGAAGACGAAACAGAGACGGGGCTCGCGTCACGCTGACATCACGGCATGCGGGGGAGAAAAAAAAACGGCTGCTGGCAGTTGGGATGCACTCGGATTCTCAAAAAAAAAAAAGTTGGGCTGCACTCTTTTTTTGCAAAGTTTAAAAAAATCCTAAGTCAAAAAATTTCCTACTAACCCTAAGTCTACTAACCCTAAATATATATTTGTACGAATATTTTCTAAGTCTACTAACCCTAAATATTCCTAAGTCAAAAAAAAGCTAAAAAAAATCCCTAAGTCTACTAACGCTAAATATTCCTAAGTCAAAAAAATAATGAAAATAAGTTTTAATTCAATAAATTCAGAATATTAAGTGTAATATACCAAAATGATCAGGAAAGCAAATGCAACCTAGCTATGGGGTTCTCCAAGTCATTTGAGCAACTAATCTTGGACACACCTCTAAAGTATGGTTTTCCCCCTCCGGTGGTCATCGTTCTTCCACCCAAAACCCTAGCAATCTGTTTTCCCTCCTTCTACAACAATATTTGCTAAGTCTCCTATATACTTAATTAATTTTTACTACATGCATGTCTGCAGGAGTGACATATGGCAGACAATAGAGCCTTGCCGCTTACGGATCAGGAGGCTGAAGGTATTATATACGGCATGATAGCCAACGAGATCCCTTATGTGCCGGGCCCAGAAGATGAGCAAGAAGAGGATGTAGTCTCTTCTTATCTGAACCTTGATGATCAAGAAGGTGAAGGAACAGACATTGTCGATGATCAAAAAGATGAAGGAATGGACATTGTTGACGGAGGTCAACCGTCGACAAACGACGATCTCCAATTGCAAAGACCAACCACCTCCGGCGAGGTATATATATATATATATATATATACACATTGAGCCTCTCGTGATACAAACTTACAGAAATGTGAATACATATGCATTAACGCGCGCGACTCTCTTTCTTATTTTAGCCCTCGGCCGGATCGAGTACGACAAAGCGTGGCAAATCCAGGGCGATGAAAGAAGGAGAAACATATACCATTGAATCAGTCGGTGAAACCGGCAAGCCCCTACAGCACACCACAAAGTTTATCAACCAATGCGGAGTCATTGTTAGAGACAACGTCCCGATCACCGTCCAGGAATGGAAGGAGCTAAAGAAAGCACATCTTGGTTTCAGTTATGTCGACAAGAGAACGAAAAAGGATCTGTGGAGAAAGCTTATGGTACATTTCATTCTACCTCCGGAATACAACAAAGAAGATGAATTCGGTAACGAGGTTACGGGTGGACGTCGGACGAGGAGGCTAGTCAAAGAGTTCGCTCTTCAGAATATGGCCGAAGCATTCCGGAACTTCAAGAAAAAAATGTTCCGTGAATATGTCAACAAGGGCAAGACTCCGATTTTCACTGGACGACATGAGAAACTGAGAGCTGATTGGCCAGAATTTGTGACGCAGAAGAAATCAGAGCATTTCAAGGAAATATCGAAAAAAATAAGGTTAATGCGGATAAGAAACAGTACCATCATGTTATGGGGCCAGGAGGATACCGCGTTTCGGCGCCTAAGTGGCAGAAGATGGAGGACGGCCTGACGGCGCGAGGAATCCCTCTAGGTACAGAGGGATGGGACGAAAGAGCCAAAATGTGGTGGTACGGGCATGGGGGATCGCAAGACCCGGAGACAGCGGCATGTGTTCATCGGCAGAAAACGTTTGCTCCCACCCAAGCCCTTATTGACGCAATGGCCGAAGCTCAACAGGGCTTGATCACGTTCAACAGAGAGAGAGACGCATTGACCCATGCCCTCGGGAATCCTGAACACGGAGGACATATACGAGGCAAAGGCAGAATGCCTTAGAAAGTAGGGTTTTCCCAGGAGAATGACCCGTACTGTTACAGAAGCCGTAAAAGAAAGACGGACCAGGCTGCAGATCTTCTGGCGAAGCTTGCATCGGAAGTTAGTGAGTTGAAGCAGACCGTGCAGGGAATACTTGTGAAAGAAACATCTCCGGCTGCAGGACCGCATGAAGATCATGCAGCGGATCTCGGAAGCCAGCATTAGCGGAGAAGCAGCGTGGCTTCCATGGAGGACCCGCCTGCAGGTGCTAATGCACCGATGATCGAGAGTCGTGCACCGGAGCCTCACTACCGCGTGGATGATATAAAGGAGATGAAAGAATGTGATCTGCATTATCCCGTGGGGAACATTTCCACGAAGGTAGCTACCGGCAGTGCTTTACCCTATACACCTGGAGCACTCCACCACAACAACCCCATTCCATATGGCTATGCTCATGTCACGGTGGAAGACATAGTCCAAGTGTTTGAGGACCTAGAGATTGACATAGCTACACCCGAAGGGGAGAGAAGACTTGGAGATGTCAAGCGCCAGTTCATTCTATGGAAAAAGAAGTATATAGTGTTTCCAGGCGAGACGCCAAGGCCAGCAAGTCCACCCCCCTCTGATGGTGCAGGTGGTGGTGGTGGTGGTGGTGCTGGTTCACCTACGCCTCCTTCACGCCATTCGACGCCGTCCCCCGATCCACAATCTCCGGCGGATAAGCAGCCGCAGCCCCCCAATCCTCCTCCGGCGGATAAGCAACCGCAGCCCCCCATTCCTCCTCCGGCGGATAAGCAGTCGTCGCCCCCCATTCCTCCTCCGGCGGATAAGCAGCCGTCGCCCCCAATTGCTCCTCCGGCGAAGAAACAGAAGAAGGCGGACAGTAAGGAAACCCGCTCTTGGACTATTAACCCGGAGGCTTATGTACCTAAGACCACACGTGTACCGGAGCCATCACCGAAGCCTATCCCCCCAAGGGCTTGGGAAATTAGTGATGCTGAAACCAAATTGGCCGCGAAGGCTGACTATGAGAAATGTAAGGCCGATAA
Organism: Alopecurus myosuroides; assembly: GCA_028641055.1. NCBI lineage: Eukaryota > Viridiplantae > Streptophyta > Magnoliopsida > Poales > Poaceae > Alopecurus > Alopecurus myosuroides. The sequence continues at coordinate 737,059,649 of CM054057.1, read as the reverse complement.
GAAGGCGATAAGGGAGCCTAAGCCCAAGGAAGTATACCCTCCGCCGGTACAGAAGTGGGCTACGGGTTTTTTGTCGACACCTTCCCAAGCCGAGAAGAATTTGCCTAAAGACTATGAAAGTGAACTTCGTAGGCAAGCAGAAATATTGATGGAGGAGAAAGAAGAAAGGAAAAAAAGTGGGACACAAGTTGACCAGCTCGGGATGCATAGTAAACAATCGATCCCTCCGCTCATAGTGAAAGCCGGTCCGGAACAGGACCCCGAGGTTAGAGCAGCTACGGCAGCAATGGGATTGACTGTAGCTACTGCCATGAATAATGCGTCCGAGATGGGTTTGTCTCTTCGTGCCTTGTTAGGCCTAGACGATGCACCAATGGCTGAGGTAGCATTACAATATGTGAAGAAAGGGCCTCTCATCGAGCCTGCGCAGGAAAAGAGTCTACCACCACTAATGCAAAATCTGCTACGTTGGGACAAAAATTTCATATCATGGTCCGACAAAGAATATGTTCATGTGGATGTTACAGAGGAGCATCACACCAAAAAGTACTCTGTAGCAGTTGAGATGAGTGAATTGTTCCAGATGTTCAATGTGCGCGAGCTCGACAAATCTATCCTGAGTTGCTACGTTCTGTAAGTGATTTATTTCTACCTCATCTCGTTCTTCATTGCCTGCAATATATATATATTGTCCTAACTATATTATTGCGTACGCTATTATGCAGATCGAAGATTTGGGAATGCAAAAGAAGACACATCCATGATGTTGGGTTCATTGACCCACAAATCATTAATGGACATGTGTTACAATATCACCCCCTAGACGTGGAGAAAGACTTGTACAATTTTCTTAAAAAGAATCAACTCAAAAGTCATATTCTATTTCCTTACCATTTTGGGTGAGTGTTTCTCTCTTGTGCCCATTCTCTTTTGTTTACTCCATGCATGGTATGTCTAATCGATAAGTTATGCATGACCGTGCATGTAACGTGTCCGCAGGTTCCACTGGATGCTGCTAAAAATTGAACTTCACACCTCCACAGTTTTTATCATGGACTCTATGGATTCAGATCCAAAGCTTTGGATCGACATGAGAAAAATGCTGCAAAGGTAATTATTTTCAATCATTTGCGCTCTATATCGATCGGTCTCTTTTGTTCATTTCCTAATATGCAGTAGCTAATAACTCACTTGTTTATTTAATTTTCTTTGCACTGTAGAGTTTGGAAACGGTTCTCAATAGAAATTGTCGGTCAATTCAAACATCAGGTAGAATTTAAAATTTTACTTCGTGTGGATAAGCAGCCACCGGGGACCAATCTATGTGGATACTATGTTTGTGAGAACATACGGAAAGAAACCACTGAGAAGAAGAAGTCGGAGAGCACGCAGAAGAGTCTAAATAACTTGCGGAGGACGCTTAGTCCAGAAGCTCGCTTCCGACCAATTCGAGAGGAAATAGCAGGATTTTTCCTTAGGCATGTCATCGATCGTAAAGGAGAACACTATATGTCCGACGAAGACCAATTCAAGACGACTTTGCAGGATTTTTGCTTATGCATCTCCTAGATTGAAACTTGTTCGAAGTTGTGTATATCCATCGTAATTGTGTATGGAAACTTGTTTGAAGTTGTATATGGTCACCCGAGATTGAGTATATATTATATATTCCTATTGAATTCTTCTTGTTTGAAATTTCATAGATGCATGTATATAGTAGCGTATAATATATATGTGTACTGAAACTTCATCAAAATTAAAATTAAACACAAAATAAAATATAAAAGAAATAAAACAAAACAAATTAAAAAGAAACCAGGTTTAGGGGGGCTAAAACCCTAAACTTGCGGAGGAGGCCTTCAGTCCCGGTTAGCCACGAGAACTGGGACTAAACGTCCTCCGCTCCGACGAACTCCTGGCGCCCACGTGGACGGGCCTTTAGTCCCGGTCCGTAAGTGGCGCGACTATAGGGGGGTCTTTAGTCGCGCATATTTAGTCCCGGTTGCGCGGCCGGGACTAATGGCCTTTGCGAACCGGGACTGAATGCCTATTTTCTACCAGTGTAAAATGAGCAGTTGGCCTAAACATATTTCTGTTAGATTTTTTTTCATGTCGATTAGTACATATAAAAATTTAAAGACCTTAACTCATTTCAACTAAAAAAATTATAACGATTTTTGTTTAAAAAATGGAGTAGTGCATAGCACGCACACGTTTACTAGTTTGAAAGAAGTTCAAACTAATTTTTTCTGAGATCAACACGCATCGTATCGCCACCGGTAACATGGGTGTTTGGCGCAACATGTGGTGAACATGAACGCCTTGACCTCCCGCATGAACTATAATCCGCTTTTAGCGACCGCTGGAACTGATTCGCCCCTGGGTGGCTCGGCATAAGCCCGCATGAACATTTTTTGTGTTTTTACTAAAAAAGTGTACTATTTTTCCTTTAGGTTAATTTTTTATTTTGATTATTTTCGTTATTTATTTTTCTATTTACATGAATATACTTGGACATTTTTTGAAGTGGTAATTTTTATTCAAAACACGTACTTTTCTTGACTATCAACATTCTACTTCTTTGTAAAACAATGACCTACTTTTTTGAGACTCTGTGAATATTTATTTGAACCCAGCCAACATGTTGTTCAAACAACGTAATTTTTTAGCCACATGAACATTTTTGGAAACCGTGAACTCTTTTTTGTACCTACCGAACTATTGTTTTTTAGTGAACATTTTTCAATATGTACGGGAAAAAATTGACATGAAAAAAAGAACACATAATTTAAAAAAATAATCGCGTATGTTTAAAAAAATATTCAGCGTCTTTCTTGCATTTGAAACAAATTATCATGTCCAAATATGGTTCCATGTTCCAATATTTTTTACAGTTTCAATTTTATTTCATGTGTCAAACAATTAAAAAAAATTGAAATGAAGAAAACAAGATGAAAACTAAAAATAATCTAATTATAATTATTCTAACATGGCAACCCATTGCAGTGACCCATCCGGCGTTTATAAATGTTGTTCGTGATTACTATTATTTTCATATTATTCGATACATTCTTGCAATGTTCATATTAAAGAGGTCATGGGTCCCAGGTAGGCCCATGGTAAAGGAAGATGGAACTTGTGGACTAGAGTGGCCAACCACGATGGTCCAGACCCCACGCATAGGCCCGGACGCACCATTTTGGAGTATAATAGTTGTAATCTGACACATATTGTATTTGATGCATCTTCATAGGGTTTAGCATACGTGCAACTATCAATGGGACTGGTCGACATTGGGTTACCCTGATTTACACTACATATAAGGGATTTGTAGCGCCCAAAGGGGCACATACTTCACGCACAAGCGCACATGGATCGTTTTGATAACAAATTGGTTTCTTGGGCTGGGAAGATTTTGTCTTCCGGTGACCGGCTTGTTCTCATTAATTCGGTTCTCACTAGTTTGCCTATGTTTTTGCTATCCTTTTTTTAGTACTTGTTGGGGTTAGGAAGAGGTTAGATTTCTTCCGTAGTAGATTCTTTTGGCAAAGTGATCTACACAAGAGAAAATACCGTTTATCTAAATTGAACATTTTATGCAGACCTAAGGATCAAGGTGGTATAGGAATTGAGGTCCTAGATATTAAAAATAAATATTTATTGTCCAAATGGCTCATTAAACTTTTAAATGAAAAGGGAGTGTGGCAATAACTTATTTTTAATAAATACTTATATGATAGAACTCTTTCTCAAGTAGAGGCTAAACCTCATGATTCTCCTTTCTGGAAAGGACTCATGGGGGTTAGGGATGATTTCTTCTAACGAGGATACTTTACGATAGGTAATGGTCTATCTACTATGTTTTGGGAAGATAATTGGCTAGGTAACTCACCTTTGGCTACTCAGTACCCTTCTTTATTTAATATTGTGACTCGTAAAAATGTGTTGGTGTCAGATGTGCTGGCACATAATCCTCTCAATATTCGGTTTAGATGGAATTTGACAGGGGAGCGATGGGATGCTTGGTTACGCTTAGTTCGTGCTCTTATGAGGATTAATCTTACTACTGAAGTGGATACTTTTGTTTGGGGTCTTACTGAGACAGGGGTTTTCTCTGTGAAGTGTATGTATATTGATTATATGTATGATCATACTCCATTTTTACATAAATACCTTTGGAAGTTGAAAGTTCTATTGAAGATTGAAGTATTTATGTGGTTCCTGCAACGCAAGGTGATTCTTACAAAGGATAATATAGTTCGAAGAAATTGGACGGGGTGTACTAAGTGTGTGTTTTGTGATTTTGATGAGACGGTTGATCAGTTTTTTATTTCGTTTCAATTTGCTAGACATATTTGGAGACTGCTCCTTTTTACGTTTAGTGTAGCTCAGCCTACTAGTGTAAACCATATGTTTGGTAGCTGGTTACAGGGATCGACAAAAAATCTAAAACCCGCATTCAGATTGGAACTTGTGCTTTCGTGTGGGCTATTTGAAATTGTAGGAATGATGTTGTGTTTAACAGATTGAGAGGTGTTCATTTTTTGCAGGTTGTTCACCGTGCCACATACTGGATCCAAATATGGTCTTACCTTCTGCCGTTGGCGCAGCGGGCGCTTATGGAGTCTGGATGTTCTCGTCTGATGGCGGTCGTTCGGGCTATCTCACTAGTAGGAAACTGCTTATAGCCACCACCATACCAATGGCTAATAGGATTTAGTATTCGCCAACGCTATTACCAGTAGCGAACAAGAATAGGTGTTCGCCAGAGCTAACGATGGTATCATTGGCGCACACTCTTGTTTGTTCGCCAGCGGTAAATGTGAGCCCTCCACGATGCGCGTTGCAAATTACTGCTGGCGCACATGTTTCTGCTTCGCCAGTGGTAAAGCCAGTACTACTGGCGGACACATCGGTTGCTTCGCCGGCGTTAAGTTTGTGGGTACGTTGTGGGCACAATACCGCCGGCTCCCACGCTGGTACTTCACCTGCGGTAGCACTTTCCCTCTCGTCGACGCGCAGTTATCTCTTTCTTCTCCACGAACCACCTCACTTTCCCCACCTCACTTATGCTCTGCTCCACACGCGTAGGATGAGATGCTTCCGGTGAAGTCGATGGCGGGGATGAGGCACGACCAGGTCCACGTTCGAGTTCCACAGGCGCAGCCGCGGCGTCTCCTCCGCCGGCAGCACCACTGTGGACCCGCGTCTCCTCACCGGCGACTCCTTGCGGCTGCCGCAGCAGGCAGATCGGCCACTGCCCACGACGTCGTGCTGGTGCCGCTCCCGCAGCTCGAGGCAAGGCGGCTGGTGGTGCAGCCCCTCGTCGGCCACCTCTCCCCATGCGGCTGGGACGGATCCCTGGCCCTCCTACGCCATCCCCGACCTCCATCTCCCGCGCGCGGTGGCCGCTGCCGAAAACCGCCACGCTATCGCTGCCGCCCCGCAACTCCGCCAGTTCCGGCCGGAAGCGACGCCAGCAGCTCCCCCGGCGCGCACGACCCGGCAGCGCGGAACGAAACCGGGAAGAGCGGATTCTTTCCGTCCATGATGTTGGCGGCGAGCGTCATGGTGGTAGTGTCGTCATGGGCACAGCGCCCGTTAACCGTGATGTACGGGCAGATCTCGTTGGCGTCCTTGCAGGTGTCGGCGTTGCAAGGTGGAGCGGTGCGGGGAGGGGCAGTTGGCGAGCCAGAGCAGCGGGCCAGCGAGGTCGAGAGGCAGCGGGACCCCACGGACCTTGATGGTGATGGTCCTCGTCAGCAGCTGCCATGCACGGGGGCGATCCCAGCAGCACCGAGGCCACGAGCAGCGCCGCCAGCGCAGCCGAGCTGCGGTGTAGCAACAAGGACGGATCCCTGGCCCTCTTACGCCATCCCCGACCTCCATCTCCCGCGCGCGGTGGCCACGCCATCCCAAGCTCCATCTCCCGCGTGGCGCCGCCACTATGGCCCAGCTTCCTCGTGAGCTGCCGGCACTCAGCGAGGAGCGGCGTCGGTGGACTAGCTCGTTTCTACTTTATTTTTTCGTAAGGTGTACAACATTCTGTACTTTATTTTCAGATACATTGTAAGGTGAAAATTATACAGCTGTGGATGAAAATATTATTTTTGTGGAGCAAACGGAGGAGAAATGACATGCCCTGTGATGTCGATTCGAATGGAATATGATTTAGGATATGGGTGTCAGACCATTTTGAATATATGGGGGCAGCTACCGCTGGCGAACGATATTTACTGCTGCCGACCGTAGCACTGGCGGACAAAGGTGGTGTTCGCCAGCGGTAGCTCTACCTAGCACTAGCGAACGACGGTTCGCCAGCAGTAGTTAGCTACCACTGGCGTGTTAGCGCTGGCAAAGCGATGTTCGCCAGCAGTAGTGAAATCTTGTTCGTCACCGGTAGGCTTTCTCCTACTAGTGTCTACAGCCAGGGTGGCTGGCAGCATACTAGAAGACTTTAATATGTGTACTCTTTATATCTTGCCAGTATGTCTTTGGTTGTTTCTTGTCTCCATGTTGGAGAGTGCGTGAGATGTAATACTCTGGATGAATACTCTTTATTTTAATTAAAAAGCATCAGTTGTGTGCATCATCACGATGTAGAGGCTGGGGCTATGTTCCCATTTCAAAACAAATGTACACTCGTGTAAGAATATTTGAAAAATCAGCCTTCCACCAACAAGCTACCATGGCTAACAGCTCTAAGCAAAAAAAGAAAATAAAATGCTTGTTTGAACGTGGGGTGGCGGTACCCAAAAAAGCATAAAGTGCAAACTGATTTGTAGGAGTACTTCATATATGTTATTTACACACTGCTTTACGAGTTTAACTTTAACTAAACTCAAAATTTCAAATTCACATTTATAAAAATACATTTTTGATGTTTCTAATGATAATGATTTTATAATGTTTCTATTATTTATAATGTTTTTATAAATTTATTTAGAAAATATCTAGCAATAAATATTAACATCCAGAATACCAAATTCACATTTATAAAAATACATTTTTGATGTTTCTAATGATAATGATTTTATATTTAAAAATAAATATTTATCCTATATATTTCATCAAAAGTTATAAATTTTGTTTTGACTTAACCTAGACCGCAAGGTAATTGTGAATCGAAGGACATAGTTGTTTCGATTGTAGATTACACATAAATGAAAAATTTATGGTTGAACAAGACTCGTAGAAAACGTCCGCAGAAGTTCGGAGTCTTGGAATTTTGAATTTAGTGAACACACGACTGCAATACGTATAATGTTTCTATTATTTATTACACATAAGGGACAAATTATTTCTGTTCCTATCGTACAAATACTCTCACAAATCGCCTACGGAAATGTAGACTTCAGAGTCAACGAAATTTACGATTAATAAAGCCATGTCATTAGTGGCACTATCATCGGGAACGTCCTTCACACTAAATAAGACTATGGGCTTAATGATACACTTAGGATTGACACAACATAAATTCTTGCGAGGATGAGAATGTCCCTCCACCGAAGGAATATTTTAACTTAATGAGACAATTTGATGAAGCAATGAAATTAGCCGAAACGCTATCAGCGCGAACGAGCCTCGCACTATAAAATATTTTGGCTTGATAATAGACAGAGGGATAAACCATCACATGTTTCCCCTTGATTTGTTTCATATTTAGTATCCGCATAGTGTATCAATAATATTTCTAAATGAACAACCTGCACTTGATTCTTATGAATTATTTCGATGGATATTGCTTGGTTTGTGTGATAAAAATATTTGGAAAATTTAATGTGTATTTCTCTCACGTAACAAAACAACATAACATCACATGTCACTACAATTGCATGGTAAAATTGACGACTTATTAATAGTCTTAGACTATGATATCCAAGCCATGTAGTCATTTTCCATAGCACAGGAAAAAAATGTGACCGGGTATTTAAAACCATTGAATGAAGATCAATAAAAGTTAAGAATCTAGAACATAGAGTCCTACATTTTTTTTGACTTCGACAAAGATGTACTCCCTCCGTCTCATATTAAGTGTCTCAAAGTTGGTCTAAAGTAGATATATCTAGAAATGTTAACGATTATGCCTAGGATAAAATATATTATCTTTAGTTATATATATGTTCCTATAAAAAAGATGGCCAAAGTTAGCAGGGGCGAAGCTAGCATGTAGTCACCGGTGTCAAATGACACCAATGTTGTCTTCTTATCCTCTTGAATTGAAGAAATATACTACTCCTTCCGATCCGATTAAAGTGTCAGGAGTAAATAGCTGCTTATGTACAATCCCTATGTACATTGTACGGCAATTGATTCAGTTTAGAGGGAGTAGGAAATATGCAATGAAACTTATGTATTTATAGGAGTGACACTACCTATAAATTTTCATGGCTCCGCCCCACTTAGTGAGTAAATGAGAGGGATAAGCATTGGAATAAGATACTTCTTAAAAATTAATGTGATCTACTTATTAAAAAGGATAGACCTTTTGTTTTAATTGGGTGATTTTTATCAAAGATAACAAAACTCGCTTACCGATCTAACATCACGTAAGTACTATAGTTCGGTTTACGGATGAAGTATCACTTACATGGTGTTTCAACATATGTCATATGTCATGCTAATCATTTGCTCACGAATTCAATATTGCCAAAGATGTTACTCACAGATCCGATATTTTGTTTACAAAAAGATTTGCTATTATCACACAACTGAAAGTAAGGTGATATCAATAAAAAACATATTTTTATTTCTTGGTCACTTTAAACCAACTATATATAGATGATGCCCTCGCATTTGGGAGGGCCACTGTGCTAGTTTGTTAAATATGAAATAAAAGGAAACCGTAGTAGTTCTTAAAGGAAATTGAAAGGAAAATCGCCAAGATTCCATTGAAAATATTAATTTGTTTAGAGCAACTAGAAGGGTTTGATTTTCCTTTGATTTAAACATGCATTTGCAATTATTTTAACAAATTATGCAACGCCAAAAAATGTGAGGGGCTCTGTCCCATCCATTGGCTGATGTTTCGAGCAACTGTCGTCCTATACATAGTCGGATAACAACCTGACCGCCAATTGGCCCCCTCTTTCCAAACACAAGTTGTAAAGACCCATACCTTAATTCTCATTGTATTCTCTCTAGCTTACATGGACAATCGGCATAGTAATGCAAGGGAAACTTTGCCATGAAGTTTGCAACAGCTGTTGGGCTCGATATTTCTGGTTGTCTGTTGCGAGCCTCCTCTCTCGAGTCTGCCCGCCTCCGGCGGCGGTTGCGCCGCGCCCCGTGTTCGGTGGAAGGAGCCAAGGGAGGAGTCGCTTCGAGCAAGCGAGCAAGCTCCGGCGCCCATGGTCGACATCCACAAGCGCGTCGTGGTGCTCGTGCCGGATCCCAGCCATGCCACGCGCAACGGAGAAGTCAGCCAAGCTCTGAGCTCTTCTCCATCTCCCATGGGCAACATAGGTCCTCCTTGCGAACGGGATGGACCTTCGTCGCCGGCGGCCCTCCTGGCGAACAGGATGGACCTTCGTCGCCGGCGGCTAACCCTTCCGCCGCAGGGCGTTTCTTCGCTGGTGACTTCCCCGGATAGTGGCGCATCGGGGTCGCGTTTCTCTCCGCTGGTGGAGGAAGACTCGGATGTTGATTCATCTGCTTCACAGGCTCCGTTCGAGGCGGCGCTCCAGGTGCTCGATGGTGAGGAGCCGGCATCGCCGGGGTCGCCGGGACAGGGCTGGTCAGTCGTTCGAAGCAAGGGTAAGTTGTCAGATGAGGATTTGGCGGCTGCTTTCTAGCGAGAAATCGGTTTCCCGAGACCAGCGGATCGGGTTTGGGAGAAAACAGTGTCGCCGAGTCTGGAGGTGCGGCTCTCGTCGGCGACAGTACCGCCGTCGCTGAAGCTGAAAGCTCCGCTGCCGGGTGGGGTCACGGTCACCAGACCAATTCGACTAGGGTGGCGAGGTCCTCTTCCGCGTCCCCGGGTATCGCCGCCGGCGGTTTTGGGGCAGTTCTGGCCGGAGTCGTCAGCCGCCGGGGTGTGCCAGGATTCGCGAATAGCACTCCGGTGAAGGCCTCCGCATCTTCCTCTGTTCCCGATCTGGATCACGTGATTCCAGGGACAGCAGTGGCCCCACCACCGAGAGAACCTGACAGATCACCCTGGAGCTATCTTGGCCGTTGTTTTGCTGCTCTCTGGCGTCCTGGGCCCCGATCGGTAGAATCAAGTAAGCCATGGATTTTGACTCAAGCGCTGGTTCGTCCGCAGATCGGGAGATTGAGATAACCAACGTGCAGCCGCCTTTGTCACCATCGACGGAGCCGTCTCTGTCTAGTCCTGATCCCCTGCCTCTCGCTCGGAAATCTTTTGCGGAAGTGGTTGCTGCACCGCCACGGAACATGGCGGGTGCGCCTCCGGTGGATGGTGCTTCTGATGCTCCACGGGGACCGGCTGCGGTGCAGGCTACTGTGACAAGACCGGCCATGCTTTTTGGGCGTGCGGCTGGCCAGGTTCCGCTCCTCCAGCATCCGACATGATGATGCCTGTCCACAATACTGCTTTGGGGCAAACTGTGGTGGCTAATCCAGCTGCTACAATTTCTATCCCATTCAATTTGGGTACCCTCGTAGCAAAAAATAATAATGGGAAGAGGAAGAAAAAGAAAGCGGCTCTGGCCGTGGCTCCGCCTGCGGCTCTGGCCGTGGCTCCGCCTGCGACTACAGTGGTGACATTGGCCGCGACTACAACTCAAGTTGGGGCGGCTGTAGTTGTCGCGCCGGTGGATACAACGGATGTGACCACCTCAGTGGTCGCTAATGCAGGGACTGTTCGGACGAAGAAAAAGAGATGTGTCTTTTGCAAAGTGAGCTCGCATGATACCAAAGAGTGTGTGGTGGATCATTACGTTTCGTTTGTGATAGGATTGTCCATCCCACTGCACGTTGCCCGTTACTCAGGTTGCCGAAGCCGTATGCTGGTTTGGGAGGTATTGGGTCTGAAGATACTATGTTCAGTCACTTACCTAATAGTGTGGTCAAGGCTCATCTTGCACCAAGTGCCTCTCCTATTGCTATGGTGACAGTCACTGGACCTACTGTGTCAGCGGAGGTGGTCCAGAACCTGGTAGCTAGGTTGTGCCCTGTTCAGTCTGCTTGGAGGTGGGAGGCTATACAACATGACGATAACTCTTTTCTGATAAATTTTCCGACGATGGCTGATTTGGCGAGAGTGGATGATTTTGAGCTGAGAGTGCCCAATAGTCAGTCCAGAGTTACGTTTAAGGCTTGGAGACAGGAGGAGGTGATGCATTCTGAGGAATTAGGCACTACTTGGGTTCACGTGTCTGGGGTCCCACATACCGTGCGGCACTTTCTTGGACTCTGGGCGGTAGGTACGCTTATTGGCAAGACACTGGATGTGGACCTGCTGGCTCTTCGGCGTCGCAATGAGATCCGCATTAAGGTGGCTATGCGGGATGTCAATCTCTTCCAGTCTAAAATGGTGAAAGTAAATGCCTTTCTTATCTTAAAAGGCTTTACTTTTCACTTCACTAAAGAGTCTGAGGATTATGTTCCTGAGCCAGACTTTATACCGTTTATGTGGCAACGCAGTGACAAAGAGGATGATGCTAATGGGATGGAAGAGGATGCCCGGAAGGAATCTGGTGTGCAGGAATCTTCTGCGGTAGTTGATGGGGATGTATCTATGCCTCAGGCGGAGACTACACTAGGACCGAGTACTACCACTGTCCGTGTGCTTTCCCCGGTGGGGGTTCCTATTGGCTATGCAATGACTCCGCTTAATCTAAAGCCTCCAACACCGCGGGGGAAGGAAATTGTGGCCCAAGCTCGTCTGTTTCAAGCGTCACTCTCGAACAAACATGATGGCTCTGATTTGTTGGCCACGGCGGTGGTATGTTCAGAGGCAGTGGGACAGAAGCTGCTAGACGCTACTCTTTCTGCAGGTTCGGTGGGTTCAGTGTCGAAGCAATCTGCACATAATAGTTCCACGTCCAGTACGTTGTCCCATGGACATGTCTCGATGCAGGAATCCCGTTCGCCAGGAGGTCAGCTGCCAGGCCGGCCCAGTTCGCCTCACCGTTCGCTAGGAGGGCCGCTGTAAGGCCGGCCCATTTCGCCTCACGGCTGGGCGCCAGTCTGGGAGCCGTCTCCAGCGCTAGTGGCGACGCCTAGCTGCCTGTCGCCTTCCGCAGCTGGGCCTGCTGTTGGTCTGCAGCCAGTACGCACGCTGGACGTGCAGTTGCTAGCGAACAACAGCTCTACTCCTGTAGCTGCTTCGGCCAATGCAACTGTGCTGCCTTCCGAGCCTATGTTCAGCAACACAAGGAATGTTACGTACGCGACAACAGCCTGGCCAACCACGACGTCGACACCCTTGAGGAGGAGCACGCGGCACGCGGTCGCCGCGGACAGCTCTTCTTGCTTGGACGATGATGTCATGACGCGGGCCATGAGACACAAGGCCGAGTTGTACAACGACTACGCAGGTACGGATTTGGCTAATAAATCTTTTCTTTCTTTGCCAAGGTCTAGTATTTCTGCAAAGTTATCTTCTATTGGTTTTAGCTTGGGCATAGATAATTCAAAAATAGATTTTTCGACTAAGTCTTTGAAACGAATGGAATACAACCGATTAACAGTCGTTCCAAAAGTTTTGGCCAAGTCGTCAGCGACCCAATTAGACGAGGAGGAACTGCATGACACAATTGATGCCCAGCTCCTTTCGCATTTAGTTGGCGACGTTTCGGAGGGTGGATTGGATGATGCGATGCTTAGTTCAGCTTATGATCTAAAAGCGTCCAGCCGTAAATCTAAATCCGACTCTCTGAAAAAGAAAAAGTCGCCTAAAAAAAAGGCAAAAATACCAACAACTCCAATTGTTTCCCAATGAATGGTATCTTCTCGAATAGCAGAGGTCTTCGCGACTTGCCTAAACATGTTCGTATTGCGGATTCTATTCGGGACTATAAGTTGGAGTTTGTTGGTATTTCCGAGACCGGAAAACGAGATTTCTCGTCAAGTTTACTTAACCGCCTATCTGGTGGTGTAGACTTTACATGGGTTTCTCGTCCGCCTCGGGGTAGATCAGGGGGCATTTGCTTGGTGTCAGGAAGGATACTATGGAGGTGTTAGCTTCTTCCGAAGGTGACTTTCATATAAAGCTTCACATTCGGAATAAAGCGGACAACTTCATATGGAGTCTTGTCACTGTGTATGGTGCAGCCCAGGATGAACACAAACCTGCTTTTCTCCGTGAGCGAGTGAACTTAGCAAAAGATAATCCATATCCTATACTTATAGGAGGTGATTTTAATTTGCTACGATTCCCACATGAGAAGATTAGAGGCAGATTTGATAACCATTGGCCCCTTTTATTCAACGCTGTAATTGACAGTCTTGACTTAAAGGAGGTTTCAATGCCTGGGAGACAGTTCACTTGGGCTAATAATCTCCCAGAGCCGACATACGATAAGTTGGACCGAGTACTAATGGATTCAGATTGTGAATCTAAATTCCCAATGTCATCGGTAATGGTTCTTGAACGTATTGAAGCACTGTCAGATCATGCTCCCATATTACTTTCAACTGGGTCATACAATATCCATGGGAAACATCAGTTCAAGTTTGAACTTGGATGGCTTAACCGGGATGGCTTTGATGATATGGTTAAGATGGTATGGGCGCGACCGGTCAATGGTGCCACTCCCTTAGATAGGTGGAATAACAAAATACGCGCTTATCGTAAACACCTAAGGGGATGGGCGCAACATACGATCGGTTTGCTAAAAAAGGAGAAGCTTCGTTTATCATCACTTGATGATGAGTTGGAGGCTTTGGCGGAATGGAGACCACTATCGACGCAAGAGATTGATTTTAAAAAGAGATCCAATGCGGAGATGGTGGCATTACTCCGTGAAGAGGAGCTTAAGTGGTACCAACGATCAAAAGCACAATTCATTATGGAGGGAGATTCAAATACAAGATACTTTCACGGTCTGGCTAATAGCAGACATAGAAAGAAACTTATTCATTCTCTCGACCATGATGAAGATACGATTGTCGGCCATGCACAGCTTAAAACGTATATTACGGAATATTATAAAAAGTTATTCGGAGAACCTGATGAGACTAATTCTCACTCGATGAAACACGAATACATGATATCCCTCAAGTTTCTGATGAGGAAAACGCATATCTCACCGCCCCATATTCTGAGGAGGAGGTGAAAAAGGCGGTCTTCTTGATGGAGCATAATAAAGCACCGGGTCCGGATGGATTTCCAGCTGAGTTCTATCAGCATTTTGGGATTTCATCAAAACGGATTTGCTTGAGTTATTCCAAGTTTTGCAGGGATATTATTTTGTTACCAAAGGTTAATGAAGCAGTTAGGATTCAACAGTATAGACCTATCTGTCTTCTTAACGTCAGTTTCAAAATATTCACCAAAACCGCAACATTGAGGCTAAATACGGTTGCGGATCATGTGGTCAGACCGAGTCAAACGGCTTTTATGCAAGGACGAAACATCCTGTATGGGGTTGTGGTCTAACATGAAGCTGTTCATGATTTACATCGGAAAAAAAATGAGTGGAGTGATTCTAAAGATTGACTTCGAGAAGGCTTATGATAAAGTCCAGTGGTCTTTTCTTCAGCAAACCCTCAGGATGAATGGCTTTTCTGAGGAATGGCGCGCTCTGATACATAACTTTGTTTCGGGAGGAAGTGTGTCTATCAAAGTCAATGATGACATTGGTTCATACTTCCAAACGAAGAAAGGTTTAAGGCAAGGCGATCCGTTATCTCCTATATTATTTAATATAGTAGCGGATATGCTAGCAATAATCATTGAGCGGGCAAAACTTAAGGGTCAGATTGAAGGGGTAATACCTCATCTTGTGGAGGGGGGTTATCTATCCTTCAATATGCGGACGATACAATTCTTTTTATGGATCATGACATGGAAAAAGCTAGGAACCTGAAACTGATCCTTTCAGCGTTCGAACAACTTTCTGGTCTTAAGATCAATTATCATAAAAGTGAATTGTTTTGTTTCGGCGACGCTCATGATGATGTTAATCAATACGCTGAGCTTTTTGGCTGCGGTCAGGGTCAGTTTCCAATTAGTTTTCTAGGCATTCCGATTCATTTCAGGAGGCTTACGATTGCTCAATGGAAACATGTTGAGAAAAGGCTTCAGGCCAGGTTGTGTAGTTGGAAAGGAAAATTACTATCCTTGGTTGGACGGTTGGTTCTCATAAATTCAGTCCTATCTAATATGGTACGGTACATGATTTCCTTCTTCCAATTACCAAAAGGTGTCTTGCATCGATTAGATTATTTTCGATCAAGATTTTTTTGGCAAGGTGATGGTGAGAAAAAGAAATATCAATTGGCAAAATGGAATGTGGTTTGCCGCCCTAAAGATCATGATGGTCTGGGGATTCATGACCTTCAGGTCAAGAATAAAGCCCTTCTTGGTAAATGGTTGTTTCAGCTTCTTACTGAAGATAGGATTTGGCAAACGATTCTTAGGAGAAAGTATATAGGCTCCAGAGCGGTATCCCAGGTTACTTGGAAATCAGGGGACTCACACTTTTGGGCCGGACTAATGGCGACAAAGAAATTCTTTTTCCCATTTGGTTCTTTTTCCATCAAAGATGGTTTAGAGATAAGGTGTTGGGAGGATAGGTGGTTAGGTAATAACACACTCCGAGAACAATATCCAGTTTTATACAACATTGTTCTTTGACGTCACAAGAGTGATTCTATCGCTACGGTGTTGGAAAATTTTCCACCAAATGTGACGTTTAGGAGAGACATGGTTGGTCCCCGTCTGTTAGCTTGAAATGAACTACTTCATCGTTTGATGGTAGTGAATCTGACAGATGGTACAGATGAGTTCCGGTGGAATTTACATTCGAATGGTAAATTTTCAGTGAGCCCAATGTATGAAGCGTTAATTCAACCAGATATGCCAATGGATAATAACAAGAAAATTTGGAAGATGAAAATTCCACTTAAGAACAAGGTTTTTGCGTGGTATCTTCGTCGAGATGTTATTCTAACTAAAGATAACCTTGCAAAGCGCAATTGGCATGGTAGTAGAACATGTGTCTTCTGTCATCATGACGAGACTATAAAAAACTTGTTCTTCGACTGTAATATTGCTAGTTCTATATGGTCAATCATTCAAATAGGTTCTATCTTATATCCACCAACAAGCATTGCCAATCTTTTTGGGAATTGGCTTAATGGTGTGGATAAAAGATTCAAAAGGCTTATTACGGTAGCAGCGCTTGCCGTTATTTGGTCGCTGTGGCTATGTAGAAATGACAAGGTTTTTGATGATAAAAATTGTTCTCTCAGGCAGATTATCTTCAGGACTACAACTATACTCCGTACTTTGGTACCGCTGCATCGTGTGGAGCATCAGGATCTTTTTATGGAGGTGTGTATCAGACTGGAGGTTACGGCGAAGGATTTTTTATCCCAGCATGGATGGCAGCATAATTTGCGGATCGGCCCTCCACATCATTAGGAGTTTTTTACTTTGTTTGTAATGCACCTTACTTTGGTTCTTTTTTCTGTCAGCTGTGTGCATTTTTTAAATGCAGAGGCTGCGTGTAATACTTTTAAGTAATAAAAGCTCCCTTTATCAAAAAAACAGCTATTGAACCCGAAAACGATAAGAGGTGACATGTTAAGGAGAGGTATGCACATATGGATTCGATTTTGTTAAGCAAGCACGGTGATTCATTGCCATGAGTGGTCCGTACAAGCATGGGCATATTACCTAGTACACAATAAACCTTAACACTTGCAGGGCACCGTGCAAGTTACAATTCCGATTGTAGTTAACATATTTCTGTTTAAAACGGACACTTTACTGTGGCGCCATTATTAGAAGACAGAATAGTATGTACGCTGTGCATAGCGTGCATGGAAAAGATATTATACAAGTTAAAACGTGTCCTCGAAATCGTTGATACAGTCGTACTTACCAAAGGTCGCATTAGCCGTGATCACCTGCGGGTGCTCATCGATGCATTCCGCCCATGCACCCTTGTCCTCTGTGTGGCCCATCACATCCCACATGCAACGTTTGCACTTCAACCCTTTTTTTTTTTTTTTTTTTTTTTGTACAAGCACTTCAACCCTTTCCTCCATGTATGACAGTACGTACCACATGCTACTGGCCGAAGTTCTACATCAACCTCGTCGAGCCTTCTCACGGCTTCGATCACTGCAATTAATCCCATTAGAAAGATGGAAGAAATTGTTAACCCTGGTCGTCAAGTTAATGTTGATCTTGACACGCTCCAATCGAAAGAATTCCTGACGCATCAAATCGGTTCCAAGTCGCAAGAGCTCCATAGCAAGAAGGATGCACGGAATTGGGAATTTTAGGTTAGCCGCGAATAGGTCCATAGCAAGAAGAGCTCCATAGCAAGAGGGTTTTGTTTATGGTCAACCCGGCGTGGTTGTCCGCATCCTCACGCTACAGGATAGCGGAGTAAGAATCATCGCGACCAACGCACAAGGTGACGCAGCTTCATCTTGGCGCGCCGCGGAGCACTGGGCTGTTGGTGAGCAAAGCCACTGCCCCCACCACAACAGAAAATGACAATGTACATCATGGATTTGTGCCTCTGGCGATACCATGAGGGCAAAAACCGGGCACGGGGCCCGCATAACGTTCTGGATAATGTCCAACGAGACAAGAGTGCCGTTGGAGCCCATGCCCACAACATTGTATGTGGCGATGTCGTCGCGCATGCCATAGTAGTGCACAATCCTGGAGGAAAGGCATGGTTGCGGGCAGAACAAGTTGACGTTGACGATGAGCACGTCAACCTATACAGGGGCAAATCCACTCTTGGCGTGGACTCCCATGATGGCATCGTAAAAGAAGTTGTCCATATAACGTCGAGCCCGTCCTGGTGACCGCAAAACGTCTCACGGCCAGTGGACAGACAAGATATCACACAAGTCTGCTCACCAAGACCGGAACGAGAGGTGAGGAGAAAGCAGTAGCCTAACTTAGAGACACCGAGATGTTTGTTACATTCTTCCACGGTGGTGTCGATATACATCATGATCTTGCGGTCGCCTGAAGGTTTATAGCAGCTGTAATATAGGAGGTAGCATTATAAGTGCTAACGACGGGGCATGGTCTTTCAGGCCAGGGTCAGCGTGATCACCGGCATGATTAAAACGGCGGACGGAGGAATCAGCTCCATGGTCAGTTTCTTGGGTATCCTACACGGTAACCCTTGCTACAGAGCCCGGATTACAAGGAGTTTAAATACGATGTGATTTTTAATGAAAGCAGATGGATGTTTGATATTTTGTTGTTCTCTTTATTTGCCAACTGCTTGACATGAACCATCAAACTGTCCAAGTAAGTTGGCCTAAAGTTGTGTTGCTTCTGTACTATTTCGACATGGATTTTGAAGCATGGAACATCCAGATGACAATACGGCCGTTACAGTTCTTTCTCTCCCAAGCTA
Organism: Alopecurus myosuroides; assembly: GCA_028641055.1. Classification (NCBI taxonomy): domain Eukaryota; kingdom Viridiplantae; phylum Streptophyta; class Magnoliopsida; order Poales; family Poaceae; genus Alopecurus; species Alopecurus myosuroides. The sequence goes on along the minus strand of CM054057.1, from coordinate 737,041,122 downwards.
GCCCGCTGCGAGTTTCCCTTGTTATTTTGTGGAAGAATAGTCCCCTTAGGGTTCCAAATAAACAGGAGGAATCCTTACTTTCGAGATTTCTCTTTTCTTCTCTTCCATTTACATAGGGTATCTCACGGTATTAACACACGCAGAATACTTAAACCAATTAATTTGATTCGAAATGGGAAACAGAGACCTGGGCTCTCCATGAAAGGAATGAACATAGACGTACTTTATTGTATAGTTTTAACAAAGTATCAACTAGCAAGTATAAAGATAACAACTCAAGGATCAAACACAGTTAAGGTGAAAACAAACATAACAAGAATGGAACACTAAAGATCTAATCTAGTCTCTTAACGTGCCACCATCCACCCTATAGCTAAATGTTTCCCGAGAGACCGGGGAGAGTCGAGAACACATCTAAAGTCCATACGACCCTGTTAACCGGTGGATAGAAGAATGGTCCACATATGTATCCGATACATAACTCTGATTTTCACCTTCTGATGATGTATCCAATGTATAACCAGGTTTATAATGATAAAAGTCTATTGAGTCCAGGAGATGAACGAGGTTGCCCATGAAGAATCTGCAAAAGTGAATGAGACAGCTCTCAAGATTCGAGGTGACTTAAAGGAACAACGAAGTTCCTTCATGTTTCAGACAAACATGCAACACTAGCGATGATAATGAATTCAGATAGCTCTTAATTGTCACACCTAATATACGAGCTTTTCACTTTCACATAGATCAAGGACGAGGCTACCAAGGTGACAATGCAACAATGTTATCAGTATGGTGGCTTTATGGTCGACGTTTCATGGAGGTCGATGGATACTCCCGGGAATTAGGAGAACAAGACAAGAATGTGGAAGAAGTAATTTTCGTGGGAGCATTGACTGTGATGAAACAAGTGAGGGACTATGGTTGTAGGTTGAGTCATATGGAGTCAAGGTAGTATTAGCAGAACTTTTGATTACTGGTTCAAGTGTACATACATGCAGATTCGGCATGAAAACTTTAAGTCCGAGAATGCATATTCGTCAATGTGGTTTTGTTGTAATTGGTGTCGAATATACATATGAGTAGGCTACATTTGGACTTATAATTAGCGCAAGTTTTATTTGTTGGAGTTGAACATGTGTAATTTGAACCTAATATATAAAGGCACCGCGGGTAGTGAAAATAGACAAGATGAAAAGTTAATAGGTTATAAATAAGATTTTGATGGGACGGTCTGACGCCCATCGCACACTGGTAGAAAAAAGGCCTTCCATACGCCCCCATCAGTCCCCAAACTTTGCGCACCGTGACTAAAGGGGTTTTAGTCCCGTGTCGGGAGGAGACCCACGACAGAAGGTCATGCGTCGTGGGTTGGGAGGCGCGTGGAGGGCTTTAATTCCGGTTGGCCTGGCCATCCGCGACTAATGATCCAGTCTGCTGGCCTCCCTGCCTTTAGTCCCGGTTGGCCTGACCACCCGGGACTAAAGATACAAACTGCTCGCCTCCCGCGCGGCGGTTTTATTTCGCGAGCGAGAGGCAGAGGCTCGCCATTGCTACAGTGCGCACCCGAGAGTCTTTGTTTCTTCTCCTCTCTTCTCTTCTTCCTCTCTTCTTTCTCCACCAAGCATCCATGGGTTCTCAAGTTTGGAACACTCTCCGTGTGGCCACACCATGCCGCAAGAGTTTAGACGTGGCCTACACCAATATGTGCGAGAGGATCCCCGATCTTCTTAAGCATTTGAGCAATCTCTATGATGAAGCCGATGAACAATATAAGTTCTTCGGGCTTGATTTAGAGTATACGGCGAATCAACTGGATGTTGCCGTCATCCAAATTGCCTTCAAGGAGATCGTGTTGGTCTTCCAATGGGTAAGGTAACGCACACGTACAATCGATCTCTCTTGTAGGATAGTGTTGCATTTTCGATTTGTTTGTTGCATTGGAAGAATACATGTGTTGCAACATATCTAACACGTTCTATTTTTGTTGTTGCAGTAGTTCAAAGCATTCTCTGGCCCTTGTTGATTTTCTTGTCAACAAGGGGTATGACTTATGCAGTGTTGACATCACTCAAGACCGGCAGAAGTTGATGCGCTTGGGTATTGTGATATCTGAAGATCACCACATTGATCTTTAGGATCTTATCCATTTTGATGAGTTGTACGGTCACAAGACCGGGATGGCTCCGATGGCAACCGCCTTCATCCACGCCGACTACAAAACCATGAAGTCTGGTTTCCCCTCCAAGAATCACATGCATTGGGGGAAGAACCCACTGGACCGGATCAACCTCAACTATGCAGCCATAGATGCATACGTTTCCTACGAGTTGTTCCGCATCTACTCGACGGAGCTCGAGTAGATGGTGTTTGTACCGCATCTTGCGTTCGATATATGCATGTAATGGATATATTAGTATGTAATGGATATATATTATTATGTAATGGATATTATTTCTATATTAATTCGTAGCTATATTATTTCTATATTATGTCAAACACACATTTCAAAACAAACAAACAAAAACACATCAAGAAAACAAACAATAACACATCAAGAAAACAAAACAGGAAAACTACCGTTTCTAAATTAATCTAAGCCATAGATGCATACGTTTCCTACGAGTTGTTCCGCATCTACTCGACGGAGCTCGAGTAGATGGTGTTTGTGTACCGCATCTTGCGTTTGATATATGCATGTAATGGATATATTAGTATGTAATGGATATATATTATTATGTAATGGATATTATTTCTATATTAATTCGTAGCTATATTATTTCTATATTATGTCAAACACACATTTCAAAACAAAAACACATCAAGAAAACAAACAAAAACACATCAAGAAAATAAAACAGAAAAACTACCATTTCTAAATTAATCTAAGCCAGGAAAACATAGATCTAGTGAATACCAAACTCATCCAGTTGGATTTACTTCAAATACATTTTTGAACTCATTCTAAAAATAATAGAAGAGCCTACTGGTCTTTTATTAAAAAGGATGGTATTTTCATTTGGTTGTTGAACTTGGATCTGCAAATTTTATATGGTTTAGATTTCATATGGTTTGGTTTATGAATTTTATCAGATTTTATTTTGCATTTAGGAAACGGGAAATGAATTAGTTTTATTTTCCTGAATTTTTTGATATATTATTTCTATTTTTAAGATTTTAAAATGTATTAGTTTTATTTTTCTGAATATTTTGATATATTATTTGTATATTTAAGATTTTAAAATGAATTAGTTTTATTTTTCTGAATATTTTGATATATTAATAGTATTTTTAAGATTTTAAAATGATTTAGTTTTATTTTTCTGAATATTTTGATATATTATTTGTATTTTTAAGATTTTAAAATGAATTATTTTTATTTTTCTGAATATTTTTTAGAAATAATACAAATTAAAAGTTAATGTTTATTTATTTTTTCAAAATTATTAATTACATTATTACTTTTGTTTATTAAAAGATATATTTGAAATTTAGACAATAAAGAAATGTGGCATCGACCAACATGTTAATAGCATTGATATGATATTAGTATCACATATATGCGTGCGAAACACTTGGATGCGGGACGGGATGGAACTCGGAAGTTAACCTTGCTAGTGCTAGAGTAGTGGGAGGATCGGTGACCGAGCGGGAAGTTTGACCACGAGTAAGAAATTTGACTAGAGATAATTGTAGTTAGACACTAAGCAAATAATAAAAATTCTGAAAAAAAAAGGAGTGAAAAAAAGGGAGTGAAAAAAAGGGAGTGAAAAATAATTAGAAACCCCAAATGAATTAAAGAAATAACGAAAAAGCATGTAGTCCCGGTTCGTGTGGCCAACCGGCACTAAAGGTCCCCCGCCCCCGGCGCACGCCACCCGCCCACGTGGACGGGCCTTTAGCCGCGGTTCGTAAGAGGGGCGACTAAAAGGGGGGCCTTTAGTCGCGCCTATTTAGTCCCGGTTGCGCGGCCGGGATTAATGGCCATTGCGAACCGGGACTATAGGCCTATTTTCTACCAGTGGCAGGGGACGTCAGACCACCGCTATGTTGGAGATCTGTTGTTGTATATGTCGGAGGGCTTGTCATCGACGGTACTATCTTGTTTAGTACATGAGGAGGAGTGCTCATTAAAGATGCCCCCGTAGATGTAGAGCTTGAGCACCGAACTACCTTGTCAAATCTCGGTGTATTTCTATAATTTCTTGTCCTTTGTATATCGTTTATGCGCCTCACATTGTAACAATCCCAAGTTCGACAAATAATGATTCACCTCGTCAGACTATACTTCTTCTTCTGTTGACCGAATTGCCAGAAGAAATATGGGTCGATAGAAGGACATGCTGAAGTCATCTTCGTGCTTTCTGGTTGGTGTATTCAGGTTGGCCATAGAGAGTGCACATCCCGTCGAGGATGCATGGCTTCTACGAATTAAATCGCTGGAAGGTGGGTCTCTCCGAAGACGAAGATCATATTTCTTTGTACTTCTTGCACATACTCAAAGTTTGCACATATCCTCGTCCAATTTTCTACATTTGAAAATTTTACTGTTTATTTCCAAATGAGACACCTCAAGTACTAAACAAAACGAAATAAAATAGACATAGCATATTAACTGTGCGCACACCGAAACATCTCAATATTTATGCTCACATGTCGTGTTAGCTAGTAATCTGAATGAGAGAGTATACGATCTGCACGACATGAGAAACATGGGCTACACAGTAGGGTCCAACGTGAATGATATGGTGTCAAATGTTTGAGAAGTTGGCATGCATGGTGCCATACACTCATACCTACTGTCACCACTCATGTCCTAGTGAAGTATAGCAAATAGGTTCTCAAGCACATTCATGTCCTAGGAGTCTAGGGCGCTAAGTATGTCTCCTATGATGTTGTTAATTAATAAAGACAGGTGAGACTTTCACGGTTGTAGGCTTTTCGTAGATCTTTGGCAATACAACATTACAAGGGTATAATATCATGCCCTTCTTTGAAAATATCCCACCATGATATATAGTTCCGTCATCCAATCCTGATGGATAATATCTGCAAACTGCAGGTACACTACACTTTCGAACCGCACTGGTTAGTGGTTGTGAAGTGCTTCAGACTGCATCCATGTTAGTCGCTGCTGTTATCCACATAAAATTTGCACAATGGCTCCCGGTGCAGCCTAGTCACAGTGGACCTAGTCGGTGCTCTTCTGACCTTAAACCTTGTAGTCTGTCCTAAAACCGTATAGCTGTTTGACTACTCTTGCTTCCGAGCAAGCTACAACTGTGGAATCTCAAAGGCCACCTGCCTCAAGCATGTACATCTCTCGACTTTGCTCGCCGATTCGACTGTTAACTCTGTAACATGTGCTCTTTATTTTTAGACAAAGATAGCTCGTGTTCGTGAGCATGCACGGCAGTATGTCGAAGCCATATTGTAGACTAAATGAATCATCCGCTGAGGCAGATTTGCTCGTCTGCTTTTATGATACATGAGCTTTTCGCCAATACCAGCATCAACCTTCACCTCATCGACATTCTTATCACTAACTGCAATGCCTTCTTCCCTGTGACATGCATCACTCACAGTGTTGTGAACACATACAAGTTGCAAAATGACCTTCATTTCATCAACCTGTTTGTGGTGGGGTGTAGTGCGGTGATGATGGTAGTTTGAATAGCGAGCAACATCTTCTAGACCATGCCTTGGAACTCGCATGCACTAGTGGCGTCAACCGAGACAATTAGGCCATCCTACTATCTGGGTAGCAACTAGCAAGCCTTACATGCAGTTTGTTAACATTTTGTTACGTATGGGCAGTGCCACCAAACGGTTATCCACTTCTAGGTCAAAGGATAGGTTTCTGTTTGCACATGTAATGCAGAAGATCACAGCTGCAAATACATCTGCGTGCCGGCATGTCTAACAAGACGAGGATGAGAAGTGCATCATAAGCAGGGGCGGAGCCAGGATTTAGGTATAGGGGGGGCGAGACACGGGATGGCCAAAAAATTGTTCCATGTCGACATTTTTTCCTCGTATAACCTCTAGTACCCATAGAATCATTAATAGTATAAAAAAATGCAAAATCAGATCTGAAACAGCATAATTTGGAATCATAATAAATTTTATGATCAACTTCTACATACCGAGTATAGGTGAAATTGTTGTATTTTCTGCTAATACTTGCGACCTGTCATGAATTTAAAATTATTACTTATCTTGACTAGAAATTCTACAAGGAGTGGAACTATTGTATACACGTGTTCAAGGGCAAATGATTAATTAAGTATATAGAATGATCAGCATACCTCTAAATTTACAGAACGAGTGGCCTAAGTCAAAGATCGACTTCTTGAATGATGATGAAGCAAAGAAATAGTCAATCCGACAATACTTCAACACAAAGGTTGACACGACGGTATCACGGGAGAGTTTCCTAGCGGATGGCTCTTGGAATAGTTTTCGAGCAGCCAATGACGCTATGACGGCATGGCAGATCAATCTGATCTTGGGCTAGATCTCACTGCGTATATACTCATGGGATCTAAGTACTAATTAGCACATATATAAGATAATTATATATGAGATAATTACCAAGTATATCCATTAGCCACACTAGTAATAACTACTACAAATCATTAGGGGGGGCCGAACCTTGGCGGGGGACTGACCCCTGCTAGCCCCCCCTTGTCTCCGCCCCTGATCATAAGGCTTGCTCTCTCTAAGAAACATATGGGCAATACTTCACTAGGACATCATACCTACTATTCAGCGGCGTGTTGGAGGTTCTCATTTCTTTCTTAAATGATGTCGGAAATTTGTGGCCGCGGGAATCGGAGAGAGCGGGTCGATGCACTTACTATGCAATTGGCCCCACATGTCGGCGCAAAGGTAAATAAGTAAAGGAACATACTACCAATTTGAACCTTATGGGAATAAAGATTTGTGAGTAATATAATCACATGCCAATAAAAGTCGAAATTACACACTTACAATATATGTGTCTATAACTTCGTGTGTTTTGCCATGATGAGGTTAGGTGAAAGGAAAATATCGGCAAAGTACACAGTAAATACTTAATATACTTGTGAGGCCACCGTGCCAGTTACAATACCGGTAGTAGTAACCATCTCCTGGCGTACGTTGCGTACGTCGTGTGCAGCGTGAGGCACCATTATTGGAAGCTAGAATAGTAGGTATGTTGTGTGTATCATGCATGGATAATTACAAGTTAAAACATCATCGAGCCGTCATCGACATCGTTGATCCAGCCGTACTTTTCAAGGAACGCATTGGATGTGATCGCCAGCGGGTACTCGTCGATGCATTCTGCCCATGCACCCTTGTCCGATGTATCGCCAATAACTTCCCACATGCAACTGTTGCACTTGAACCCCGATCCGAAGGTCACCATGAGCACCCTGTCCCCTCTCTTCAGCCTCCCTTTCGCTTCCATATACGAGAGAACATACCACACGCTGCTGGCCGACGTGTTTCCCCAGCGGTGCAGTGTCATCCTTGACGGCTCTACGTCGAACTCGTCGAGGCCGAAGTTTTTCTTCACGGCTTCGATCACGGCAACCCCACCAGAGTGAAGGCAGAAATGGTCGACCCCGGTCTTCAAGTTGAGATTGATCTTGACACGCTTTTGGCGTGAAATTTTCTGACGTATTAAGTCGGCAGCTAGTCGGAGGAGCTCCCTGGAAGGGAGGATCCGCGGCACCAGGCGTTTCAGGTTGGTGGCAAAGGCTCGGACAGCAGCTTTTGGGAGTGTTTTGTTGATACTGAACCCCATGACGTTGTCTGCATCCTCACGCTGCATAATGGCGGAGTATGCATCGTCGTTGGCCGCCACGGTTGCACGCACGAGGTGGCGTAGCTTCATCTTCGCGCGCCCGCGAAGCGCGGGGTTGTTCGTGAGCAGCACCGCTGACCCGCCACATCGGAAAAGGACAAAGCCCAGCATCATGGACTTGTCCCTGCCGCCGTACCAACCGGGCGAGATTGCCTCCGACGATACCACGAGCGCCAAAACCGGGCGTGGCGCCCGTGCCCGCATGACATTCTGGACGATTTCCAGGGAGACGAGAGTGGCGCTGCAGCCCATGCCAGAGACATTGTATGCTGCGACGTCCTCGCGCATGCCATAGTGATGCACAATCCTGGAGGAAAGGCATGGTTCTGGACAGAAGAAGTTGACGTTGAGGATGAGCACGTCGACATCCCGGGGGCCGAACCCGGTCTTGGCGAAGACTCCAGCGATGGAATCGTTGAAGAAGGCGTCCATCTCGTCTAGCCCATCCTGGTGAGCGCGAAACGTCTCGCGGCCGGCAAAAACGCATGATGGGACGTACGTCTCCTCACCGAGACCCGCACGAGAGGTGAGGCGGAAGAGGTAGCGTAGCTCACGGATGCCGAAATGTTTGTTACGCTCAGCCACCGCTACCGCCATGTCAGTGGTCACCTTGCGGTCATCTGATGGTTTATAGCAGACGTAATCGAGGAGGTAGCACTGTGAATGCCGGCGACGGGAGGCCGCTGTCCAGGCTAGACAGGCAATGGTCAGCGTGATCGCCAGAATGATTACGGTTGCAAACAGAGGAATTATCTCCATTGTCACGTTCTCGGAAGCACTGCACGTTAAATCTGGCTACAAAACTCCGATTACACACGGTGTTCTTATATAGTGTGATTTGTAATGAGAGAGCAGTTTGATGTTGCCTCTTTTCTTGCCAACTACTTCACATTAACACCTCAAACTTGTTAGATACGGATACGGATACGAGTAGGAATAGACTAGAACTCCTAGATCAACTTGTAGTCCAAGTCTCTCTCCCCCTTGTATCTTCTTTATATACCCCCATACGAGGGCCAAATAAATACTCCCTCCGATCCATATTAATGGTCGCTAAATCGGATGTATCTAGCACTAAAATATGTCTAGATACATCCGATTTAGCGACCATTAATACGGATCGGAGGGAGTACAAAAAAAGAAATATTAGGGATCCACAACTTTCTCACTTGGTATCAGAGCCACGAGGTCTCGAGATCAAAACGCTGCTCACGCAGTATAAAAAACATAAAGAAAAAAGATTCTGCGGCCTGCATCAATCCCACGCTAAGAACTAAAATAGTCTAGACGTGAGAGGGAGTGTTAAATATAAATACAATGGTAGCCTCGTTCCATCGGTTCAGACTTTTGGTCTATATGGCTAGTGCAACAATTCTATAAAACTAACCTGTTAAATCGCATATAGTTATGTGCAGCTTTTTTGCTATTTCAGCATGGATATTTTTCTTTGAAATGGGGACTATCGGGACTCTGCATCGAAGATATGCATACAGCGCTTTTGTTTTTCAACATAACTAGCATGGTGGCCCTCGCAATTGCGAGGGCATTATCCTTGTCCAATGTCCTTTAGTTGAAAAATTGACCCTTATTTTCAAATTAGATGCCTAAAGTACTATTGCGAATGCAATAAACTAAAAGGTCCACAATAATTGGTCCGTACACCCAAAACACACAACAGGAATCACATACTATGTCGATGGGCCTAAAGCCGTCGGCGTATGCCCCCGTAGGCATAGGTCAAATCCCCGTCGGCGCAGGGATATGAGAAACATGGGTACACACTTCTGTCCAATGTGAATATTTCGGTTCAAATGTCCTCTTATCTAGTAATCAGAATGAGACAGTATATGATCCTGCTGCATGGTATGAGAAACACGGGTTACACACTGGTGTCCAACGTGAATAATAAGCTTTCAGGCAAGTGTTTTAGAAGTCGGCATGCATGGGGCCATACACTCATACGTAATATCACCATTGATGTCCTAGTGGAGAATAGCCCCTAGGTTTCATAGCACACTTATGTCCTAGAAGTCTAGGGCACTAAGTATGTCTCCTATGATGTTAGGAAATACAGATGAGACCTTCACGGTTGTAGGCCTTTCGCAAATCTTTAGCAGTGCAAAATTACACGGGTATTACATCATGCCCTTCTATAAAAATATCTCACAATGACAGTTCCTTCCTCCAATCCTCACAGATAACCACTGCAAACAGCAGACACACTAACTATCGAATAACATGAGTAATTCGTGGTCACATGGGAATCGCTTCGGACTGTTATACGAACGAGCTGCCAGCCCAGCATCCTCGTCTTTCTCATATTGTCACCACCTCGGCACTCGCAGCTGTTGTCCTCATAAAATTTGCACTCGGACTGTTATATCAACTTGCACTCCATCGACATTCTTATCACCAACTGCAGTGCATTTTCTCCTATGCCATGCATCACTGTATTGTGAAATATACAAGTTGCGAGATGACATCTGTGTCATCGACCCCCACTAGTGGAAACAACCCCTCTCGTCCAGGGGGCCGGGGGGCAGCTGTCCCGGTTGCAACCAAATCCGGGACAAATGCCCTGCATTGGTCCCGGTTCATGCGCCCGGGGCAACAGGAATCGCCTGGGCGCATTGGTCCCGGTTCGTGGGGGGCATATCGGTCCCGGCTCGTGCCACGGACCGGGACCAATGCCTAGCCACAGGCCACGTGGCACGCGCATGACCTGTTGTCCCGGTTCAGTCCACGAACCGGGACCAATGCCCCCTTCCCCTATATATACTGCCCCAGCCCCCCCTCCTTCCATCTTTTTTTTTTTGCTTGGAGGTGTGAGAGAGTGTGGTGTTGCTGTTTTTTTTTTACTATGCACACGAGGTGTTCGACGAAATTCCCGAGACGCACACAAGCTCACTGAAAATGGTTTCTTCGACCGAGGTTAACAAATTATCTTTTTCATCTGTAACTGATACATAAAAAAGTATTATTTGTCGATGTACTGTGGTTATCTCTGTATTAATATGTATTTTGATAAACTTAATTATATGATGCAGATGGATGCACGGCAGCGATGGATGTACGGTGACCGACGCACCTCCGAGTATATGGCAGGCCTGAATGCATTTCTTGCTGTAGCTCAGGCGAACAAAGATAATGGCTTCATGTGTTGCCCATGTGTTGATTGTCGGAACGTCAGAGAACATTCTTCCGAAAGAATCCTTCACGGCCATCTACTTCGGAGAGGTTTCATGCCCAGCTATAATTGCTGGACCAAGCATGGAGAAAGAGGGGTTGTGATGGAAGACGATGAAGAAGAAGAAGATCCTTTGTTCCCTGAATACGACGATACTGCAATGGAAGAGAATGCAGAAGAAGGAGGTGATCAAGAACAGGCATCAGAAGAGCCCGATGATGATCTTGGCCGAGTTATTGCTGATGCAAGGGAAGACTGTGAAAATAGATTGGAGAGGTTGAAACTGGACAACATTTACAGGATCACAAAAAATTGTTATACCCAAATTGCGAAGATGGTAGCACAAAGCTCGGTACCACACTGGAGTTGCTGAAATGGAAGGCACAAAACGGTACTGACAAGGCATTTGAGACTTACTTCAACTAATGAAGCCAAAACTTCCAAAGGATAACGAATTGCCTGAGAGTACGTACGAAGCAAAGAAAGCTCTCTGCCCTCTAGGATTAGATGTGCAGAAGATACATGCATGCATTAATGACTGCATTCTCTTCCGCGGTGAGAAGTACGAGAATTTGGATGAATGTCCGATATGCACTGCACTGCGGTATAAGATCAGAGCAGATGATCCTGGTGATGTTGACGGCGAGCCCCCCCGTAAGAGGGTTCCTGCTAAGGTGATGTGGTATGCTCCTATAATACCACGGCTTAAACGTCTGTTTAGAAACAAAGAGCATGCTAGGTTGTTGCGATGGCACAAAGAAGACCGTAAGAAAGATGGAAAGTTGAGGCACCCCGCCGATGGATCGCAGTGGAGAAAGATCGAGAGAGACTTTCCAGACTTTGCAGGAGAGGCGAGAAACTTATGGTTTGGTCTAAGTACAGATGGCTTTAATCCTTTTGGGGAGCAGAGCTCCAGTCATAGCACTTGGCCTGTAACTCTAAGTATGTACAACCTTCCTCCTTGGTTGTGCATGAAGCGCAAGTTCATTATGATGCCAGTTCTCATCCAAGGCCCGAGGCAACCTGGCAACGACATTGATGTGTATCTAAGGCCATTAGTGGAAGAACTCTTAGAACTGTGGGGGCAAACCAGGTGTACGTGTGTGGGATGAGAACCAACAAAAGCCATTTGACCTACGGGCGTTGCTTTTCGTGACCATCAATGATTGGCCAGCTCTTAGTAACATTTCCGGTCATACAAACAAGGGATACAATGCATGCACACACTGTTTAGATAAGACTGACAGTGTTTTTTTGGATAAATGTAAAAAGGTTGTATACCTGGGGCATCGTAGATTTCTTCCGATCAAGCATCCCTTAAGGAAAAAAGGAGGGAAGCATTTCAGAGGTGAGGCAGATAACCGAAAGAAGCCTGAGCTCCGTAGTGGTAATGATATATTCGATATGGTCAAGGACCTAGAAGTAATCTTTGGTAAGGCTGCTGGCAGCCAACCAGTTCCGTACGGCCCTGATAAGCGGGCACCCATGTGGAAGAAGAAATCTATATTTTGGGAGCTACCCTATTGGAAAGTTTTAGATGTCCGGTCTTCGATCGACGTGATGCACGTGACAAAGAATCTATGTGTCAATCTGCTATGCTTCCTGGGCGTGTATGGGAAGTCAAAAGATACGCCTGAAGCACGGGAGGACCAGCAACGTATGAAAGACCCAAGCAACAAGCACACAGATACAGGGCGCCATTCCTTAAGCAGCTACGCTCTTACTAAAGCAGAGAAGGAAATATTCTTTGAAGTCCTTTACAGTATCAAGGTTCCATCTGGCTTCTCGTCGAATATAAAGGGGATAATAAACATGGCAGAGAAAAAATTCCAAAACCTGAAGTCTCATGACTGCCACGTGATTATGACGCAATTGCTTCCGATTGCATTGAGGGGGCTTCTACCGGAAAATGTTCAAGTACCCATTGTGAAGCTATGTGCATTCATGAACGCAATATCTCAGAAGGTAATCGATCCAGAAATTCTGACAAGATTACAGAGGGATGTGGTCCAGTGTCTTGTTAGTTTTAGTTGGTGTTCCCACCATCCTTCTTCAACATTATGACTCATCTCCTTGTTCACCTATGTGAAGAGATTCATATTCTCGGTCCGGTCTTTCTACACAATATGTTCCCCTTTGAGAGGTTCATGGGAGTCTTGAAGAAATATGTTCATAACCGTGCTAGGCCAGAAGGAAGCATCTCGAAGGGCTATGGAACAGAGGAGGTCATTGGGTTCTGTGTTGACTTTATTCCTGACCTTAAGACAATTGGTGTTCCTGAATCGCGGCATGAGGGGAGACTGAGGGGAAAAGGAACGCTGGGAAAGAAAACAATGATACCTAGGGACGGGCATTCTTTGACCAAAGCACACTACACAGTTCTACAAAATTCTATGTTCATGGCTACGTATGTCGAGGAACACAAGAATATTGTACGGTCTGCAAACCCGGGGAAGGATGACTCATGGATTAAACGCGAACACATGGAGACTTTCGGAAGTTGGTTGCAAACACGTCTTATAAATGACACCACTGTTGAAGATCAGCTATACATGTTGGCAGGGTCACCATCTTCGACTATTGGGAGTTTTCAAGGGTACGAGATAAATGGAAATACATTTTACACGAGCTCCCAATATAAGAAGAGCACCAACCAAAACAGTGGTGTCCGCTTTGATACAACAACGAGAATGGAAAAACTGACACATACTATGGTTACATAGAGGAGATATGGGAACTTGACTATGGACCTTCTTTTAAGGTCCCTTTGTTCAAGTGCAAATGGGTCAACCTGAATGGAGAAGGGGTAAAGGTAGACCCGCTTTATGGAATGACAACAGTGGATCTCAACTGTATTGGTTACAATGACGAACCATTCGTTCTAGCCAATGATGTGGCTCAGGTCTTCTATGTGAAGGACATGTCTTCCAGACCGAAGAAAAGAAAAAATAAGGGAACAATTTCATCATACGATGAGCCGAAGCGTCACATATTTCTCTCAGGGAAAAGAAACATCGTGGGAATCGAGGACACGACAGACATGTCAGAAGATTATAATAAGTTTGTTGAAATTCCACCCTTCACAGTGAAATCTGACCCCACCATCCCGTTAAATAATGAAGATGCCCATGGTTACGGCCGAAGCGATCATAAGCAAGGGACACGAAGAAAAGCTGGCAAGCATTATTGTTCCACCATCCCACTTTTCTGTTTCTCTCTCCTCCGTATGTTGGTGATGTAATAATAAGCGTGGAATACATCATATAGTTCTGTTTGATTATAACTACTTTTAAGATATCTGTTGATACACGGTATAGAACAAGCGATTGTTATTCATTGGAGTTAACCACCATAAACAACACAAAAAAGTTTTGACTGACTGCTTTACATCGATAGGCCTTATGGGTGTCATATATTCCGCGCACATATTGCAGGCACACCATATTAATTTGAGGCATTGGAGGAGGAGAGATAGCTTTGCACAGGCTTGGCATCCACATGAAGACAGTGATTTCAGTTGAGATAGCTGAAGTTAATAGGAGGATTCTGAGGGGTTGGTGGGATCAGACACAAACTAGCACTTTAATTGAGATTGCCGACGTGAAGTCTCTCACTAATGATAGAATTGCATAATCTTGAAAAAACCTTTGCCTTGATCGTCCAAGATGTCCCAGTAGTGGTGCTCAGCGCCTTGTCTGCATGTTTCGCAGGACATGCCCATTTACAGTGTAGAAACATCTACAGAAAAGAGCAAACATCTGTAAACTAGGCAGAGGAGAAGTAGAATCAGGTAGAGAAACATTAGAGCCGATGAGAAGTACAAATAGCATATGGAGAGAAACAAGGTTTAAAAGATATTGCTAGGTGCTTCCGGCCAAAAGATTATCAAATCAAAGTTTTGAAATTCTCAAATCAAACCATAAGTTCACAAAGCATACGCAAACATGGACCGTTACCAACCTGAGCCGCAAGGAGCAGTAGAGCAGAGCAGAGCAAACTCTAGAGGATGGACAAGCAGCCAGGACTGACATCGACTCTAGAGGATGAACAAGCCACCCTACTTCTACTATGAAAATGAGGCCCTAGCTCCAAAAAGTGTATGGGTGGAAATTTCCAGAAATTTGTATGACATAGAGCCGGAGTTTGTGGATTCTAAGCACTTCTGTGCAGCTGCTCAAGAAAGAGGCTACATCCATAATTTGCCAATTGAGAATAGGTCACGTCTCCTTCCTCTCGCTCCAAAGACCATATTTGAGGCATTCCCTCATTATGAGAACTGGTGGCCTTCCTGGGATCCTAGAAAGCAGCTCGATTGCTTGCAAACCCGTCTGGCAAGTCCAATTCTGATAAAACAGATCGAACGTACTCTTGCAGGCTCAAGTAATCCACCACCTCTAACTGTTCAGAGGTATGTTATGGACGAGTGCAGAAGATGGAACCTTGTTTGGGTTGGAAAGAACAAGGTTGCCCCTCTAGAGCCAGATGAGATGGAATTTTTACTCGGTCTCCCAAGAAACCACACAAGGGGAGTCGCCAAGAGAGAGAGGTACAAATCTCTTGGCAATTCATTCCAAATTGATACTGTGGGTTGGTGGGATCAGACACAAACTGGCACTTTAATTGATATTGCCGACGTGAAGTCTCTCACTAATGATATAATTGCATCATTTATTGCTAGATATGGTCGCTTTGACTTTGTGATTGGGGGTCTGGAGGGCGAGCAACCTTCTTTATTCTACCACTATTCTAGAATCTTGAAAGCCATTAAGTCATCTACAACAAGTCTGATGGTTTTTTCTGTTGTAGACGAAAATCTCAAATTCACCGTGTCAATAAGGTACAATTCGCTTTGAATTAGGAAGATCACGAGAGAAATAAAAAATTGTAACATTTTTATATTCAAAATACAAATGAAAAAATAATTAATAGTTTCAATAGTTAGAATAATTATTTAGTTAAACAAAAATGGATTTAAATTAGTTTTGCAAATTCTAGCATTTTTCATGTTGGAATTTTTGTCAAATTTGGAAGTATAGAAGTTGTTAATGTGCAAACTTAACACTTTTCAAATTTTGGCGCTAAAAAATTTTGGGCGCGCAGGGGTGCCACCGAAATTCGAAATTTGTTTTTGGTCCCGGGCCGTGGTACCAACCGGGACCAAAGGGGCTCTAGTCCCGGTTGGTGGCACGGGCCGGGACTAAAGGCCCAGGTGTATAAAAAGCGCGGCCCTCTCTCCAGGCCGAGCGGACACTCCAGGGGCGGGTACGAGTGGATATGGCTGGGCGAAGCCCTGCCGGCGGCGGGAACGAGTGGACAGATCCGCCGGCGTTCCACCACCGCCGGCGGGGATGGGGTAGGAACACAGTAGATTAGGGGAAACACAACTTATATTAAAATAAGGCCAGGGGCCTTGCTTACATAGGGGCGGCGCGGCCACAGGCGGCCGGCCGTACTTGCATAAGGGGCGGCGGCGCGGCCACAGGCGGGCGGCCGTTTCTTGGGGGGGTAGCTAGGGGCGTTGTCTATATAGAATAGGGGGGCGGCGCGGCCACAGGCGACCGGCGCCGATCTAGTCGTCCTCGTCGTCGGAGAGGCAGTGGTAGGCGGGCGGCTGCCACAGGTGGGCAGGCGGCGCCTGGGCCGGGGGTGCAGCATCGGGGCATCGGAGGCGGGTACGGCGGTGGCGGGGGCAGCACCTCCTGCGGCGGAGGGGGCAGCTCCTCCTCCTGCTCCGGCGACCCCGGCGTCCAAACGCCGCCGGTCCAGACCCATTTCATGCCGTACTCCAGGCCTGGTGGGAGCGGCTGCGGCTCCGGCTGGTCCTCGGACGCCTCCAGCTCGGCGTTCATCGCCTGCCACCAGGGGACAGCAGGCTCGTTAGGGGGTGGCGGCGGCGTCGGCGGCGGCGGCGGCCACGACCCGCTCCCACCGCTTGATTTCGTCGTCGATGAGGGAGCGGCGGGAGCGCTCGCAGGCCTCCTCCATGGCGGCCCGGAGCTCGGGGTCCACCTCCCCGGAGAAGTCCTCCGGCTCGTCCACGAGGAGCCATAGCTCCCTCTCCCGGCCGGGCGCTGGCGGGGGGTAGTCGTCCACGTTGGCCTCGTGGGGGGCGGGGATGAAGGAGCAGCGGCGCAGCTCGTGCTCCTGCTCGAGCCAGGCGGCCCAGTAGGGGGAGCTGCGCGTGTACGCGCGCTCCCTGCGGACGGGGGCCGGCAGGAGCTCGCGCCGGCGGTCGACCTCCTCAAGCAGCGCCTGGCCGGTCGGGACCGGCGGCACAGGGATCCGCTGGGGGTTCAGGTGCCAGCCGTCCGGGAGGTGGACGTCGGCATAGAACACCGGAGTGGCATTGTTCCAGTGCCACTCGGCCTCGTCCACCCGGATGTACCGGCGGAACCTCTTGCCCTTGGGCGCAGCGCTGGGCGGCGGGCGTGCAGCCGGTGGTGGTGCGGCGGGGGTGGGATGCGGCCGGCAGGGCCGTAGCCGAAGGCCTCCGCCGGCGGGGGTGGGATGCGGCCGGCGCCGCTCGAGGAGCCTCCGTCGTCGTTCCTTGGGCGCTTGCCGGAGTTCGAGAACCAGCGGGACATGGTGGCGGCTAGGGTTGCTTTGCCAGGGACGCGGCCGGGGTGGGTGGGTTGTACGGGCGGCGGGGGGCCTTTAAAAAGGACCCGGGGTGGGCTGGCATGCCAACCGGCGGCCTGGACGTGGCGGCGGTTGCAGGCGGCCATGAATGCGCGTGGGGAAGTGGGGGCGCGGGAAGCCGAGGCGGGGTGGGAAGACGAGGCGAGCCAGTGGCCCTTTGACCGTCCTGTAGTCTTAAATTAAGGGACCAGGCGAGCCAGCCAACGGCCGCTGGCCAGTGGCCCCTTCGAACCATTGACTGACCACGCTGGCCAGTGGGCCCTTCGAACCGTTGACTGACCATAATAAAAGACGCGGGCCAGTGGGCCCTTTTGACAAAAAAATGTGACCAGTGGGCTTAATAAAAGACGTGGGCCTGGACGCGGTTGGGGAAGGGGAGGCCGGCTCGTGATTGGGAGACAGGAGCCCAAAAAAACGTGGGGCCTGGACGATTATATTTCTTTTTGTCAAAACAGTATCCATCCCGGTCCCTTGAACGAACCGGGACGAACTCCCTGGCCCAGGTTCGCCACGTGGCCTGTGCTTACCATCCCGGGTCCTGGCACAACCGGGACCAATGGGACGGGCCATTTGTCCCGGCCATCCCATCCCGGTTGCACAACCGGGACAAATGGGCCTTACGACCCGGGACAAAAGGCCCTCTTTCCACTAGTGCCCTCTGGGATGAGATGCGGCGCGTAAGTGATAGCCATTTGATTAGCGAGGAACGGTCATCCTACTATGTGGGTAATAAGCCTTCCATGCAGTTGGTTAACATTTTGTTCCATATGGGCGTGCCACCAAACTGTTACCAAGTTCCATACAATTGGTTAAGGTGTTGCACATGTCATGCGGACAATCACAGCTCCATACACTACAGAAATCTGTCAACAAGCCGCCGGCTGCCGCCAGCATATGGTCGTCGGCGTAAGGCCGCGTAGGCATACGCCAAATTACCGTCGACACACTAAAAGCCGTCGGCGTAGGGCAAAGCCGTCGGCATAATATGTTCAAAATAATTGAAAAAAAAATCAAGAAAAAATTCGAATTATTTTGAACTTTTTAAAATTCTATTCCAGAATTTTGCACTTAGCCACATATTTAATCTCTAATTACACAATTAATCTAGTCAACATACTTAACTTAGTCAAACTTCCCGTTCGGTCACCCATCCTGAAATCCCTCCGGCCCAAGTACGCTTAACATTTGAGTTTCTTCCAAATTAGATTCCAAATAAGAAGTTAGAACTTAATGATATTACTATCATATCAATCATATTAACCCGTGGGGAATGATGTTAAACTTTTCTATTATTAAAATTTTAAAAAATATTTATACAAATAACAATGATTATATAATTATCTTTATTGAATAAATAACAATATAATGTTAGAAATTACTTTATTTTTTGAATAAATTATTTAATATGGAATAATTTATATCTTTAAATCCATAAATCGAAATTTGACAAATAAAATGTCTAAATCGATTAGAAAAAATAGAGAAATTCAAATATGACATCCATATCATAGAAACATCGATAGTTTTAAAAAAATTGAACTCTTTTGATGAATAGTCATAATGGCCATTTTGACAGTTTCTGTCGATTCAACTGGAAACAGGCAAAATGACTGGTGTTGTTATGGCCAAATCCATGGCATAGTTTGTTTAAATGTGCACATATTCTACACAAACATGCATATTGGAAGCACGTACAATGTTCATGGAGAAAGTTTTCCTTTTCATTGAAATAAAAAACCATTTTCTATTTTCCGAGTGTGAAAAATGGCGTTTTTTGAAGCACCTGTTGGGAATATGCCCTAGAGGCAATCATGTATGATGTAATTCCCACTGTATTCATAAAGTTATTAAGTTGTCCTTGTTTTGATCATCTGATATATGTCATTGAATATGTGATTCGATTGTGGAACTATATATTCATGTTGTTCATACTAATTGTCCTTGGTCGTTAAGGTTGTGTTGGACACACATCCTAGACTAATGTGAGTGTTGGCTGATGACATGGTTCCACTTATCATGGGCATGGTGATGCCATTCCAACGTTCACGGACTTGGCTAAAGAGTTTAGCAAGTCGGACTAACCCACATTGAGATGCAACGATCAAGTCGTCATTTGCATGTCTCAATCAATGTAATCCTTAGACCTGAGGTTGTCGCACAATCCGAGTTGTGGATCACCGACTTAGGTTCTGTCAAACATTGTTCTGTGACAAGGCAACTATAAAGGCAGAGTTCGGGTCGAATGAGAAGCAAGCTGCGTGATGTGGATAATCAAGATGGGATTTTGCCCCTCCGAATGGAGAGATATTCTCTGGGCCCTCTCGAGTGATATGATTCAGGAAGCATGGCCATGCGCAACTCAGTTAAGTGTTAACTGTGTCTGTTGACTAAGAGTTAGTCAGGTGAATCACATATCACGGATCGAGAAGAGAGTTGATCTATTTAAGGGATGACGATAAATCGCCTATAGCTCGACAAGGTATATCGTGAGGCAAAAAGGACTAAGATGAATATCACATTGAAAGGTATGTCGTCATGACTCAATGGTACTTGGGAGTCGGCACGTTCTGCTAGGAGCCGCTACCGATTGATCGATTGGGAGTTGGACTCCAATCGTGTCCAAGTCGCCATGAGCCTGCAGGGTCGCACACTTAAGAGCGGGAGCAAATGTTGGTTGGGTTGGACCCGAACCGGAAATGGACTCAATTAGTGAGTCGTACTCACAGAGGGAATGGGCCACAAGTGTTGTGCAGCCCATTACCATACGCTATATAAAGAGGGGCGCAGGTTGCCCAGCGGGCACGTGACTCCAACCCCATGCGTTGGGAACCCTAGCCCACTCAGTCCAGCCGTCGCACCAGGCCTAGCAGTCTGCCGTCGGAGCTCCTCCTCGTACATGTGGATACCGGCAGAGGTGTTGTACGTTCAGCACTTCGACGTTCGAGGGTTTGGATCGGCCAGACCGGATCGTGGGACTGCACTGCCCCGACGCGCTGCACCGATAATCCGCACCTGCGCGTCTAGTGGTAATACTCGTGGTCTTCTACCTCGGCTAGATCTTGGGAGCATTGCGTAGGAAAAGTTTTCGTTTATCTCTACGCGCCCCAACAGTGGTATCAGAGCGGTAGCTTCTGGTATTAGGCCCGAGATCCATACATATGTGATATGTAGTTGGCGTTAGATGTGATCTAATTGTTGTTTTGGTGGTCGGTCTATAAGATAGATCGTTTGTACAAGGTTGATGGATCAATCGTACTCGGGGTTATTGGATGATCAGGTTTCCGTGATCATACTGCTAAGGTCGTGAAAACAACATACCCTACCGGTCGGTTTCCGCATCGGGGTATACCGTGACACATAAATCCAGTTGCGGTGATCGAAGATCAAAGAGTTTGGTCGAATCGGAATACGGATCAGATTCGGGTAAAATCGTTTTATCCGATGAAGAAATCCATGATCGGGACCGCCGGCTTCGCCCTGTCGTAGCGCCTTAGATGTCGTTGCGAGTTCACAACGCCGGTAGATATCGTATCTATGCATAACTTGTTTTTGCAGGAAGTTGTGAATGGTATGGCTTATGTGCATGTGATGTTGTGTAATCCATACATGATCTGCGTATCATGTTTATGTCAGCCGGCTGGAGCCTAGGTGCTGTCATTTTTTTGTATACCGGTCTGCGTGTCGGATTCTCTATGTAAATTTTCATTTACTAGCTAATGTAGCTTGTTGGAGAACCCGGAAGGCATGCAAGTCGATATACAAGTCGGCTACATGGAGTAAGATGGCACGTGACAAGAGTTGGCACGAGTCGACTTACAAGCTTCGTGGAGATGGAGATCACCATGAAGAGAGCCATACCATTTCACATTATAATTTCTTTATTTGTGTTATTGTTATGTCTCTATTTATATCTATTTAGATAGTTGGTAGATTCTTAATCCCTCAAAGAAGGTCTAGTCGGTCGCCCCGCCAGTGCTGCACCATCACAAGTCGGACATTCTTGGTAGTGGGCTCATAAAATTGAGGTGCTAACCAATTCTTTCCGGTTAGGTGGGTTCGAGTCGGACTCTTACAAGCAGAAGCACTTGGTAATCTAGACGAGTCCATCACAACGGTTGTGGGGCTCGGGGCGAGGTAGGTTGGGAGCCGGGGCATGTGATGTCACACAACTAACAGGAGTCGTATAGAGATACGATTGGCAAGGTGTTGCCTACCTAGATCACTTGACGGCTAGCGGTGATGCTAAAGCTCACTAGTCGGCTTGCTTATTTAGGGTCCTGAATCACTTAGCAACCATCGGAGGATGTTGGTTCTAGTGGGAGCATAAGTATTAAAGCGTTTAATATGCTTGCTCTTTTATGAATACATGTCTTAAGTGTTTTTGCGTATTTTCTGTGTAGATCAATGGCACCTAGCAACCTTCCTCAGTTGTCCGCTTTTGCGTTGAGGTCAATCCTAGAGAAAGATAACTTAATGGAACTAATTTCACCAACTGGTATCGTAATCTGAGGATAGTCCTCAAGCATGACAAGAAAGAACATGTTCTAGAAACTCCACTTCCAGAAGAGCCTGATGATGATGCGACTGTCGCTATCACAAATGCCTACCGTAAGACTAGAGATGAGTCTACGGAAATTAGCTGTCTTATGCTTGCACACATGGAACCGGACATGCAGCAGCAGTTCGAAAATGTGGAGGCCTACGATATGATCGAAAGCGTCAAAAGTATGTTCCAGGCTCAAGCAAAGACTGAGAGGTATCAAGTCTCTCAAGCTTTGCTTGGCTGTAAGCTGAAAGACGGTGATCCACTGAGTCCGCATGTAATCAAGATGATTGGTTACATACAGTCTCTGGATCGGCTGGGCTTCCCCATTAACGAAGAGTTCGCTACTGATATAATTCTGAACTCTCTTCCTAGTGCGTATGGTCCGTTCATCTCGAACTACCATATGCATGGTATGGATAAGAGTATCACTGAATTACATGGGATGCTCAAAACGGCAGAGGCTGATCTCAAGAAAGGCGCCAGTCAAGTGTTGATGGTGCAGAATAAGGCTAAGTTCAAGAAGAGTTCTTGGACTAAGAAGAAGAAGGATAAGTCAGGAGGTAGCGCCCATGGCCCTGTCCAGAGTGCTCCCTCAAAGACTAAGCCTTCTCCTACAGCCGGAGCCAATTGCTTCTATTGCAAGCAAGATGGCCACTGGAAGAGGAACTGCACCAAGTATTTGGCTGACAGAGCCAAGAGTGGAGGTATGACTTCCGACTCAGGTACACTTGTGTGCAATGTTATAGACATTTATCTTTCTGATGCACCTAATAGTTCTTGGGTATATGATACCGGATCAGTCATTCACATTTGCAACTCGTGCAGGGGCTGGTAAGAACTAGGAGCGTGGCAAGAGGAGAGGTTGATATTCGGGTCGGCAACAAGGCGAGAGTCGCTGCGTTGGAAGTCGGCACGATGCAACTTCATTTACCTTCAGGATTTATTTTGGAACTAAATAATTGTTATTATGTTCCAGCGCTTAGTCGAAACATTATTTCCGCCTCATGTTTGATGAGACAAGGTTATGAGTCGAATATTAAGAATAATGGTTGTTCTTTATATTTGAAAGATATGTTTCATGGCTTTGCACCCGTTCAGAACGGGTTATTTTATTTTAAATCTTGATAGTGAATCGGTCTAAATAAATGTTAAAAGGTTGAAACCAAATGATCTGAATATGACTTACTTTTGGCACTGTCGGCTTGGTCATATAAGTTGGAAGCGCATGAAGAAGCTCCATGATGATGGACTTCTAACTTCGTTTGACTTAGAGTCATTCGAGACATGTGAATCATGCCTACTAGGCAAGATGACCAAGACACCTTTTGCAAGGAGTTGTGAAAGGGCGTCCGACTTGTTGGAACTAATACATAGTGATGTATGTGGACCAATGAGCACGACAGCCAGAGGTGGTTATGAGTACTTCATTACCTTCACTGATGATTTGAGTAGGTATGGATATATCTATTTAATGAAACACAGTCGGAAGCCTTTGAAAAGTTCAAGGAATTCCAGAGTGAGGTACAAAATCAGCTCGGCAAGAAAATAAAGTTTCTACGGTCGGACC
Source organism: Alopecurus myosuroides (assembly GCA_028641055.1). Classification (NCBI taxonomy): domain Eukaryota; kingdom Viridiplantae; phylum Streptophyta; class Magnoliopsida; order Poales; family Poaceae; genus Alopecurus; species Alopecurus myosuroides. The sequence goes on along the minus strand of CM054057.1, from coordinate 737,017,331 downwards.
GTGGAGGCGAGTACATGAGCCATGAGTTTGATGACCATCTAAAGAGTTGTGGAATAGTTCATCAACTCACTCCGCCGGGTACACCACAGAGAAACAGTGTATCGGAACGGAGAAATCGGACCTTGTTGGACATGGACGATCAATGATGAGTCGGACAGATCTACCTTTATCATTTTGGGGTTATTGTCTAGAAACTGCAGCTTTCACACTAAACAGAGTACCATCAAAGTCAGTAGAGAAGACACCACATGAGATGTGGACTGGTAAAAAGCCAAGTTTGTCTTTTCTTAAGATTTGGGGTTGTGAAGCATTTGTCAAGCGACTTCAGTCGGACAAGCTCACCCCCAAGTCCGATAAGTGTATTTTCGTGGGTATCCGAGGGAAACCTTGGGGTACTACTTCTACAACCGGGAAGAGGGCAAAGTGTTTGTCGCTCGGAATGGTGTCTTCCTTGAGAAAGAGTTTCTCAGTCGGGAAGTCAGTGGGAGCACAGTGCAACTCGAAGAAAATTCGAGAGGAACCGGCTAGGGGCGAGTCGGCGAACGCCTTGGAGGCTGAGCCGGTCGTGGTACCTACACCGGTAATAGCACCTGAACCACGGAGATCTGCCAGATTACAGAGTGCTCGTGATGTTTTACTGTTAGACAGTAATGAGCCGGCAACTTATTCGGAAGCGATGGTGGATCTGATTCCGAGTCATGGCTTGGAGCCATGAATCCGAGTTAAAGTCCATGGATGAAAACCAAGTTTGGAATTTCGTTGATCTGCCTGACGGTGCAAGACCCGTCGAGTGCAAATGGGTCTTTAAGAAGAAAATTGATGTATGGAAATATTTCCGTCTATAAAGCACGACTTGTCGCGAAGGGGTTCCGACAAGTTCAAGGAGTTGACTACGACGAGACCTTCTTGTCCGTAGCGATGCTTAAATCAATTCGGATCATGTTAGCCATAGCAGCCTATTTCGACTATGAGATATGGCAGATGGATGTCAAGACGGCTTTCCTTAATGGAAATTTAACTGAGGACGTGTATATGATACAGCCCGAAGGTTTTGTCGATCCAGCTAATGCTGACAAGGTATGCAAACTTCAGAAATCCATTTATGGGTTGAAGCAAGCATCTCGGAGTTGGAACATTCGCTTTGATGAGGTAGTCAAATCGTTTGGCTTCATCAAGAGCGATCATGATTCTTGTTTATACAAGAAGTTTAGTGGGAGCAAAGTAAACTTTCTAATCTTATATGTGGATGACATATTGCTGATTGGAAATGATGTCATGATGTTGCAAGAAACCAAAGAGTCATTGGAAAGGAGTTTCTCAATGAAGGATTTGGGTGAGGCAACTTACATATTAGGAATCAGGATCTATAGAGATAGATCCAGGCGGCTCATTGGATTGAGTCAGAGTACATATCTGGACAAGGTTTTGAAGAAATTCAAAATGGAAGAGTCCAAGAAGGGATTCTTACCAATGTCCCATGGTATAAAACTTAGCAAGACTCAGTGTCCTTCGACGACTGATGAGCGAAGTCGGATGAGTGTGATTCCCATGATGGCATCGTAAAAGAAGTTGTCCATATAACGTCGAGCCCGTGCTGGTGACTGCAAAACGTCTCACGGCCAGCGGACAGACAAGATAGCACACAAGTCTGCTCACCAAGACCGGAACGAGGGGTGAGGAGAAAGCAGTAGCCTAACTTAGAGACACCGAGATGTTTGTTACGTTCTTCCACGGTGGTGTCGATATCCATCATGATCTTGCGGTCGCCTGATAGTTTATAGCAGCCGTAATATAGGAGGTAGCATTATAAGTGCTGACGATGGGGCATGGTCTTCCAGGCCAGGGTCAGCGTGATCACCGGCATGATTAAAACGGCGGACGGAGGAATCAGCTCCATGGTCAGTTTCTTGGGTATCCTACACGGTAACCCTTGCTACAGAGCCCGGATTACAAGGAGTTTAAATACGATGTGATTTTTAATGAAAGCAGATGGATGTTTGATATTTTGTTGTTCTCTTTATTTGCCAACTGCTTGACATGAACCATCAAACTGTCCAAGTATGTTGGCCTAAAGTTGTGTTGCTTCTGTACTATTTCGACATGGATTTTGAAGCATGGAACATCCAGATGACAATACGGCCGTTATAGTTCTTTCTCTCCCAAGCTAGCCCGCTGCGAGTTTCCCTTGTTATTTTGTGGAAGAATAGTCCCCTTAGGGTTCCAAATAAACAGGAGGAATCCTTACTTTCGAGATTTCTCTTTTCTTCTCTTCCATTTACATAGGGTATCTCACGGTATTAACACACGCAGAATACTTAAACCAATTAATTTGATTCGAAATGGGAAACAGAGACCTGGGCTCTCCATGAAAGGAATGAACATAGACGTACTTTATTGTATAGTTTTAACAAAGTATCAACTAGCAAGTATAAAGATAACAACTCAAGGATCAAACACAGTTAAGGTGAAAACAAACATAACAAGAATGGAACACTAAAGATCTAATCTAGTCTCTTAACGTGCACCATCCACCCTATAGCTAAATGTTTCCCGAGAGACCGGGGAGAGTCGAGAACACATCTAAAGTCCATACGACCCTGTTAACCGGTGGATAGAAGAATGGTCCACATATGTATCCGATACATAACTCTGATTTTCACCTTCTGATGATGTATCCAATGTATAACCAGGTTTATGATGATAAAAGTCTATTGAGTCCAGGAGATGAACGAGGTTGCCCATGAAGAATCTGCAAAAGTGAATGAGACAGCTCTCAAGATTCGAGGTGACTTAAAGGAACAACGAAGTTCCTTCATGTTTCAGACAAACATGCAACACTAGCGATGATAATGAATTCAGATAGCTCTTAATTGTCACACCTAATATACGAGATTTTCACTTTCACATAGATCAAGGACGAGGCTACCAAGGTGACAATGCAACAATGTTATCAGTATGGTGGCTTTATGGTCGACGTTTCATGGAGGTCGACGGATACTCCCGGGAATTAGGAGAACAAGACAAGAATGTGGAAGAAGTAATTTTCGTGGGAGCATTGACTGTGATGAAACAAGTGAGGGACTATGGTTGTAGGTTGAGTCATATGGAGTCAAGGTAGTATTAGCAGAACTTTTGATTACTGGTTCAAGTGTACATACATGCAGATTCGGCATGAAAACTTTAAGTCCGAGAATGCATATTCGTCAATGTGGTTTTGTTGTAATTGGTGTCGAATATACATATGAGTAGGCTACATTTGGACTTATAATTAGCGCAAGTTTTATTTGTTGGAGTTGAACATGTGTAATTTGAACCTAATATATAAAGGCACCGCGGGTAGTGAAAATAGAAAAGATGAAAAGTTAATAGGTTATAAATAAGATTTTGATGGGACGGTCTGACGCCCATCGCACACTGGTAGAAAAAAGGCCTTCCATACGCCCCCATCAGTCCCCAAACTTTGCGCACCGTGACTAAAGGGGTTTTAGTCCCGTGTCGGGAGGAGACCCACGACAGAAGGTCATGCGTCGTGGGTTGGGAGGCGCGTGGAGGGCTTTAATTCCGGTTGGCCTGGCTATCCGCGACTAATGATCCAGTCTGCTGGCCTCCCTGCCTTTAGTCCCGGTTGGCCTGACCACCCGGGACTAAAGATACAAACTGCTCGCATCCCGCGCGGCGGTTTTATTTCGCGAGCGAGAGGCAGAGGCTCGCCATTGCTACAGTGCGCACCCGAGAGTCTTTGTTTCTTCTCCTCTCTTCTCTTCTTCCTCTCTTCTTTCTCCACCAAGCATCCATGGGTTCTCAAGTTTGGAACACTCTCCGTGTGGCCACACCATGCCGCAAGAGTTTAGACGTGGCCTACACCAATATGTGCGAGAGGATCCCCGATCTTCTTAAGCATTTGAGCAATCTCTATGATGAAGCCGATGAACAACATAAGTTCTTCGGGCTTGATTTAGAGTATACGGCGAATCAACGGGATGTTGCCGTCATCCAAATTGCCTTCAAGGAGATCGTGTTGGTCTTCCAATGGGCAAGGTAACGCACACGTACAATCGATCTCTCTTGTAGGATAGTGTTGCATTTTCGATTTGTTTGTTGCATTGGAAGAATACATGTGTTGCAACATATCTAACACGTTCTATTTTTGTTGTTGCAGTAGTTCAAAGCATTCTCTGGCCCTTGTTGATTTTCTTGTCAACAAGGGGTATGACTTATGCAGTGTTGACATCACTCAAGACCGGCAGAAGTTGATGCGCTTGGGTATTGTGATATCTGAAGATCACCACATTGATCTTCAGGATCTTATCCATTTTGATGAGTTGTACGGTCACAAGACCGGGATGGCTCCGATGGCAACCGCCTTCATCCACGCCGACTACAAAACCATGAAGTCTGGTTTCCCCTCCAAGAATCACATGCATTGGGGGAAGAACCCACTGGACCGGATCAACCTCAACTATGCAGCCATAGATGCATACGTTTCCTACGAGTTGTTCCGCATCTACTCGACGGAGCTCGAGTAGATGGTGTTTGTACCGCATCTTGCGTTCGATATATGCATGTAATGGATATATTAGTATGTAATGGATATATATTATTATGTAATGGATATTATTTCTATATTAATTCGTAGCTATATTATTTCTATATTATGTCAAACACACATTTCAAAACAAAAAAACAAAAACACATCAAGAAAACAAACAAAAACACATCAAGAAAATAAAACAGAAAAACTACCATTTCTAAATTAATCTAAGCCAGGAAAACATAGATCTAGTGAATACCAAACTCATCCAGTTGGATTTACTTCAAATACATTTTTGAACTCATTCTAAAAATAATAGAAGAGCCTACTGGTCTTTTATTAAAAAGGATGGTATTTTCATTTGGTTGTTGAACTTGGATCTGCAAATTTTATATGGTTTAGATTTCATATGGTTTGGTTTATGAATTTTATCAGATTTTATTTTGCATTTAGGAAACGGGAAATGAATTAGTTTTATTTTCCTGAATTTTTTGATATATTATTTGTATTTTTAAGATTTTAAAATGTATTAGTTTTATTTTTCTGAATATTTTGATATATTATTTGTATATTTAAGATTTTAAAATGAATTAGTTTTATTTTTCTGAATATTTTGATATATTAATAGTATTTTTAAGATTTTAAAATGATTTAGTTTTATTTTTCTGAATATTTTGATATATTATTTGTATTTTTAAGATTTTAAAATGAATTATTTTTATTTTTCTGAATATTTTTTAGAAATAATACAAATTAAAAGTTAATGTTTATTTATTTTTTCAAAATTATTAATTACATTATTACTTTTGTTTATTAAAAGATTTATTTGAAATTTAGACAATAAAGAAATGTGGCATCGACCAACATGTTAATAGCATTGATATGATATTAGTATCACATATATGCGTGCGAAACACTTGGATGCGGGACGGGATGGAACTCGGAAGTTAACCTTGCTAGTGCTAGAGTAGTGGGAGGATGGGTGACCGAGCGGGAAGTTTGACGACGAGTAAGAAATTTGACTAGAGATAATTGTAGTTAGACACTAAGCAAATAATAAAAATTCTGAAAAAAAAAGGAGTGAAAAAAAGGGAGTGAAAAAAAGGGAGTGAAAAATAATTAGAAACCCCAAATGAATTAAAGAAATAACGAAAAACCATGTAGTCCCGGTTCGTGTGGCCAACCGGCACTAAAGGTCCCCCGCCCCCGGCGCACGCCACCCGCCCACGTGGACGGGCCTTTAGCCGCGGTTCGTAAGAGGGGGCGACTAAAGGGGAGGGCCTTTAGTCGCGCCTATTTAGTCCCGGTTGCGCGGCCGGGATTAATGGCCATTGCGAACCGGGACTATAGGCCTATTTTCTACCAGTGGCAGGGGACGTCAGACCACCGCTATGTTGGAGATCTGTTGTTGTATATGTCGGAGGGCTTGTCATCGACGGTACTATCTTGTTTAGTACATGAGGAGGAGTGCTCATTAAAGATGCCCCCGTAGATGTAGAGCTTGAGCACCGAACTACCTTGTCAAATCTCGGTGTATTTCTATAATTTCTTGTCCTTTGTATATCGTTTATGCGCCTCACATTGTAACAATCCCAAGTTCGACAAATAATGATTCACCTCGTCAGACTATACTTCTTCTTCTGTTGACCGAATTGCCAGAAGAAATATGGGTCGATAGAAGGACATGCTGAAGTCATCTTCGTGCTTTCTGGTTGGTGTATTCAGGTTGGCCATAGAGAGTGCACATCCCGTCGAGGATGCATGGCTTCTACGAATTAAATCGCTGGAAGGTGGGTCTCTCCGAAGACGAAGATCATATTTCTTTGTACTTCTTGCACATACTCAAAGTTTGCACATATCCTCGTCCAATTTTCTACATTTGAAAATTTTACTGTTTATTTCCAAATGAGACACCTCAAGTACTAAACAAAACGAAATAAAATAGACATAGCATATTAACTGTGCGCACACCGAAACATCTCAATATTTATGCTCACATGTCGTGTTAGCTAGTAATCTGAATGAGAGAGTATACGATCTGCACGACATGAGAAACATGGGCTACACAGTAGGGTCCAACGTGAATGATATGGTGTCAAATGTTTGAGAAGTTGGCATGCATGGTGCCATACACTCATACCTACTGTCACCACTCATGTCCTAGTGAAGTATAGCAAATAGGTTTTCAAGCACATTCATGTCCTAGGAGTCTAGGGCGCTAAGTATGTCTCCTATGATGTTGTTAATTAATAAAGACAGGTGAGACTTTCACGGTTGTAGGCTTTTCGTAGATCTTTGGCAATACAACATTACAAGGGTATAATATCATGCCCTTCTTTGAAAATATCCCACCATGATATATAGTTCCGTCATCCAATCCTGATGGATAATATCTGCAAACTGCAGGTACACTACACTTTCGAACCGCACTGGTTAGTGGTTGTGAAGTGCTTCAGACTGCATCCATGTTACACTAGTAGAGAAGTGCCTTTCTATGGAATCGATTCTGTGGCGCACCCCTATTCGGTGCGCCACAGAAATGTAATTCTGTGGCGCACGGATGGGCATGCGCCACAGAAAACAGGAATTCTGTGGCGCACGGGACCGTGGTGCGCCACAGAAAACAGGAATTCTGTGGCGCACCGGATGGGGGTGCGCCACAGAAATGAGCTGGGGGGCCCACACCAAAAACTTTACACTCCCATTCTGTGGGCATGGTGGTCAGTGCGCCACAGAAATATGACATTTCTGTGGCGCACCACTGCCACGTGCGCCACAGAATTCCCATCCGAAAAAATTCTGCCCTCACGCACCAACTCCACCCCCCCCCCCGGGAACGCCTTTTCTAGTTTTTGACGGAAGAGTTGGCGGTCTAAAAAGCATCAAAAAATAAATCCCTTATAGATGCACGGAGAGTTTAATGTCTACTTTTTTATCAAATTTTGAAATATGAATTTCGACTTTCTGAGCAAAAGTTTTATAAAAAAAGTAAAATGGGCATAACTTTGCATACGATGTCGAAAAAAAATGATCAAGATATTAAAAAAAACTAGAGAAAAAAAGAAACCCAACCTCACTAGCCTTCGGCCTGTGAGCTTTTTTTAGAATTGCCAAATTCCAAAAGGAACAAAAGTTATGGCCGTTTTAGATTTTGACTAGAAAATAAAAAAAAAAAAAAAAATTCTGTGGCGCACCAAGGGGGGTGCGCCACAGAATTGGGAGGCAGATTCTCTCCTCCCCCCCTCACCTCCCCTCCACTTCTCCCCTCCACTTCTCCTCCTTCTCATCTTCTACCTCTCTCCTCTCCCTCCCACCTCCCCCTCCTCCTCCTCCACCACCACCACCACCACCACCATCTCCACCACCTCTCCTCCTTCTCCTCCTCCACCACCACCACCACCACTCCTCCTCCACCACCACCACTCCTCCTCCACCACCACCATCCTCCTCCTCCACCACACCACCACCTCCGGTGAGCTCCTCCTCCTCCTCCTCCTCCACCACCACCACCTCTCCTCCTCCTCTTTCTCCTCCACCACCACCTCTCCTCCTCTCCTCCTCCTCCTCCTCCTCTATCACCACCACCTCTCCTCCTCCTCCTCCTCCACCACCACCACCACCTCCGGCGAGCTTCTCCTTCTCCTCCCCACCAACCGGTGACCCCCATCCTCCACCCACCAACTCCGGCGAGCATCCGACGAAATCCGTATGCTTCGGCAATAGGATCCATCATGTACGCCATGATTTGTACTAGGCCAGATGTTTCCTATGCTCTAAGTGTTACGAGCAGATACCAGGCTGACCCTGGCGAAGCCCACTGGGCAGCGCGGTTAAAACATCCTTAAGTATTGAGAAATACTAAGGAAATGTTCCTAGTTTTATGGAGGTGATGAGGAATTCAGTGTAAAGGTTACACGGATGCGAGTTATCTCACCGACTCAGATGATTCTCGTTCGCAATCGGGATACGTGTTCGAATGAACGGAGGAGCTGTGAGCTGGAAGAGTTCCCAGCAAGATACGTGTCTGCATCTACAACAGAGGGCTGAGTATATTGCTGCCTCAGAGGCGGCAAAGGAAGCTGTTTGGATCAGGAACCTCCTGATTGATCTTGGTGTGGTTCAGGGCGCGTCCAATCCTTTGGACGTATATTGTGACAACAATGGTGCTATCGCACAAGCCAAGGAACCGAGACAACACCAGAAGAACAAACTTATACTCATGCGGTACCACTCATTCGCCAATTTGTCGAACAAGGTGAAGTTATTATGCAAAGTACACACGGATGCAAACATTGCAGATCCGTTGACAAAGGCGCTACCACAGCCTAAGCATGAGGCGCACACGAGAGGCATGGGCATTCGATGCCTAGGCATATGATGCCAGGATGATTGACTCTAGTGCAAGTGGGAGACTGTTGGAATAGCCCTAGAGGCAATCATGCATGATGTATGTTCCCACTGTATTCATAAAGTTATTAAGTTGTCCTTGTTTTGAACATTTGATATATGTCATTGAATATGTGATTCGATTGTGGAACTATATATTCATGTTGTTCATACTAATTGTCCTTGGTCGTTAAGGTTGTGTTGGACACACATCCTAGACTAATGTGAGTGTTGGCTGATGACACGGTTCCACTTGTCATGGGCATGGTGATGCCATTCCAACGTTCACTGGACTTGGCTAAAGAGTTTAGCAAGTCGGACTGACCCATATTGAGATGCAACGATCAAGTCGTCATTTGCATGTCTCTCAATCAATGTAATCCTTAGACCTGAGGTTGTCGCACAATCCGACTTGTGGATCACCGACTTAGGTTCTGTCAAACGTTGTTCTGTGACAAGGCAACTATAAAGGCAGAGTTCGGGTCGAATGAGAAGCAAGCTGCGTGATGTGGATAATCAAGATGGGATTTTGCCCCTCCGAATGGAGAGATATCTCTGGGCCCTCTCGAGTGATATGATTCAGGAAGCATGGCCATGCGCAACTCAGTTAAGTGTTAACTGTGTCTGTTGACTAAGAGTTAGTCAGGTGAATCACATATCACGGATCGAGAAGAGAGTTGAGCTATTTAAGGGATGACGATAAATCGCCTATAACTCGACAAGGTATATCGTGAGGCAAAAAGGACTAAGATGAATATCACATTGAAAGGTATGTCGTCATGACTCAATGGTACTTGGGAGTCGGCACGTTCTGCTAGGAGCTGCTACCGATTGATCGATTGGGAGTTGGACTCCAATCGTGTCCAAGTCGCCATGAGCCTGCAGGGTCGCACACTTAAGGGCGGAGCAAATGTTGGTTGGGTTGGACCCGAACCGAAATGGACTGAATTAGTGAGTCGGACTCACAGAGGGAATGGGCCACAAGTGTTGTGCAGCCCATGACCATATGCTAATAAATAGGGGCGCAGGTTGCCCAGCGGGCACGTGACTCCAACCCCATGCGTTGGGAACCCTAGCCCACTCAGTCCAGCCGTCGCACCAGACCTAGCAGTCTGCCGTCGGACCTCCTCCTCGTACGTGGATACCGGCCTGTGAGCTTTTTTTAGAATTGCCAAATTCCAAAAGGAACAAAAGTTATGGCCGTTTTAAGATTTTGACTAGAAAATAAAAAAAAAAAAAAAATTCTGTGGCGCACCAAGGGGGGGTGCGCCACAGAATTGGGAGGCAGATTCGAAATCTGCCTCCTCCCCTCCTTTTCTTCACTTCTCCCCTCCACTTCTCCCCTCCACTTCTCCTCCACTTCTCATCTTCTACCTCTCCTCTCCTCTCCTCTCCTCCACCTCTCCTCCTCCTCCACCACCACCACCACCACCACCACCACCATCACCACCACCTCTCCTCCTTCTCCTCCTCCACCACCACCACCACCACTCCTCCTCCACCACCACCACTCCTCCTCCACCACCACCATCCTCCTCCTCCACCACCACCACCACCTCCGGTGAGCTCCTCCTCCTCCTCCTCCTCCACCACCACCACCTCTCCTCCTCCTCTTTCTCCTCCTCCACCACCACCTCTCCTCCTCTCCTCCTCCTCCTCCTCCTCTATCACCACCACCTCTCCTCCTCCTCCTCCACCACCACCACCACCACCTCCGGCGAGCTTCTCCTTCTCCTCCCCACCAACTCCGGTGACCCCCATCCTCCACCCACCAACTCCGGCGAGCATCCGACGAAATCCGTATGCTTCGGCAATAGGATCCATCATGTACGCCATGATTTGTACTAGGCCAGATGTTTCCTATGCTCTAAGTGTTACGAGCAGATACCAGGCTGACCCTGGCGAAGCCCACTGGGCAGCGGTTAAAAACATCCTTAAGTATTTGAGAAATACTAAGGAAATGTTCCTAGTTTATGGAGGTGATGAGGAATTCAGTGTAAAGGGTTACACGGATGCGAGTTATCTCACCGACTCAGATGATTCTCGTTCGCAATCGGGATACGTGTTCGTAATGAACGGAGGAGCTGTGAGCTGGAAGAGTTCCCAGCAAGATACGGTGTCTGCATCTACAACAGAGGCTGAGTATATTGCTGCCTCAGAGGCGGCAAAGGAAGCTGTTTGGATCAGGAACCTCCTGATTGATCTTGGTGTGGTTCAGGGCGCGTCCAATCCTTTGGACGTATATTGTGACAACAATGGTGCTATCGCACAAGCCAAGGAACCGAGACAACACCAGAAGAACAAACTTATACTCATGCGGTACCACCTCATTCGCCAATTTGTCGAACAAGGTGATATCAAGTTATGCAAAGTACACACGGATGCAAACATTGCAGATCCGTTGACAAAGGCGCTACCACAGCCTAAGCATGAGGCGCACACGAGAGGCATGGGCATCGATGCCTAGGCATATGATGCCAGGATGATTGACTCTAGTGCAAGTGGGAGACTGTTGGGAATATGCCCTAGAGGCAATCATGCATGATGTAATTCCCACTGTATTCATAAAGTTATTAAGTTGTCCTTGTTTTGAACATTTGATATATGTCATTGAATATGTGATTCGATTGTGGAACTATATATTCATGTTGTTCATACTAATTGTCCTTGGTCGTTAAGGTTGTGTTGGACACACATCCTAGACTAATGTGAGTGTTGGCTGATGACACGGTTCCACTTGTCATGGGCATGGTGATGCCATTCCAACGTTCACGGACTTGGCTAAAGAGTTAGCAAGTCGGACTGACCCATATGAGATGCAAACGATCAAGTCGTCATTTGCATGTCTCAATCAATGTAATCCTTAGACCTGAGGTTGTCGCACAATCCGACTTGTGGATCACCGACTTAGGTTCTGTCAAACGTTGTTCTGTGACAAGGCAACTATAAAGGCAGAGTTCGGGTCGAATGAGAAGCAAGCTGCGTGATGTGGATAATCAAGATGGGATTTTGCCCCTCCGAATGGAGAGATATTCTCTGGGCCCTCTCGAGTGATATGATTCAGGAAGCATGGCCATGCGCAACTCAGTTAAGTGTTAACTGTGTCTGTTGACTAAGAGTTAGTCAGGTGAATCACATATCACGGATCGAGAAGAGAGTTGAGCTATTTAAGGGATGACGATAAATCGCCTATAACTCGACAAGGTATATCGTGAGGCAAAAAGGACTAAGATGAATATCACATTGAAAGGTATGTCGTCATGACTCAATGGTACTTGGGAGTCGGCACGTTCTGCTAGGAGCTGCTACCGAATTGATCGATTGGGAGTTGGACTCCAATCGTGTCCAAGTCGCCATGAGCCTGCAGGGTCGCACACTTAAGGGCGGGAGCAAATGTTGGTTGGGTTGGACCCGAACCGGAAATGGACTGAATTAGTGAGTCGGACTCACAGAGGGAATGGGCCACAAGTGTTGTGCAGCCCATGACCATATGCTATATAAATAGGGGCGCAGGTTGCCCAGCGGGCACGTGACTCCAACCCCATGCGTTGGGAACCCTAGCCCACTCAGTCCAGCCGTCGCACCAGACCTAGCAGTCTGCCGTCGACCTCCTCCTCGTACGTGTGGATACCGGCCTGTGAGCTTTTTTTAGAATTGCCAAATTCCAAAAGGAACAAAAGTTATGGCCGTTTTAAATTTTGACTAGAAAATAAAAAAAAAAAAAAAATTCTGTGGCGCACCAAGGGGGGGTGCGCCACAGAATTGGGAGGCAGATTCGAAATCTGCCTCCTCCCCTCCTTTTCTTCACTTCTCCCCTCCACTTCTCCCCTCCACTTCTCCTCCACTTCTCATCTTCTACCTCTCCTCTCCCTCCCTCTCCTCCACCTCTCCTCCTCCTCCACCACCACCACCACCACCACCACCATCACCACCACCTCTCCTCCTTCTCCTCCTCCACCACCACCACCACCACTCCTCCTCCACCACCACCACTCCTCCTCCACCACCACCATCCTCCTCCTCCACCACCACCACCACCTCCGGTGAGCTCCTCCTCCTCCTCCTCCTCCACCACCACCACCTCTCCTCCTCCTCTTTCTCCTCCTCCACCACCACCTCTCCTCCTCTCCTCCTCCTCCTCCTCCTCTATCACCACCACCTCTCCTCCTCCTCCTCCTCCACCACCACCACCACCTCCGGCGAGCTTCTCCTTCTCCTCCCCACCAACTCCGGTGACCCCCATCCTCCACCCACCAACTCCGGCGAGCATCCGACGAAATCCGTATGCTTCGGCAATAGGATCCATCATGTACGCCATGATTTGTACTAGGCCAGATGTTTCCTATGCTCTAAGTGTTACGAGCAGATACCAGGCTGACCCTGGCGAAGCCCACTGGGCAGCGTTAAAAACATCCTTAAGAATTTGAGAAATACTAAGGAAATGTTCCTAGTTTATGGAGGTGATGAGGAATTCAGTGTAAAGGGTTACACGGATGCGAGTTATCTCACCGACTCAGATGATTCCTCGTTCGCAATCGGATACGTGTTCGTAATGAACGGAGGAGCTGTGAGCTGGAAGAGTTCCCAGCAAGATACGGTGTTGCATCTACAACAGAGGCTGAGTATATTGCTGCCTCAGAGGCGGCAAAGGAAGCTGTTTGGATCAGGAACCTCCTGATGATCTTGTGTGGTTCAGGGCGCGTCCAATCCTTGGACGTATATTGTGACAACAATGGTGCTATCGCACAAGCCAAGGAACCGAGACAACACCAGAAGAACAAACTTATACTCATGCGGTACCACCTCATTCGCCAATTTGTCGAACAAGGTGATATCAAGTTATGCAAAGTACACACGGATGCAAACATTGCAGATCCGTTGACAAAGGCGCTACCACAGCCTAAGCATGAGGCGCACACGAGAGGCATGGGCATTCGATGCCTAGGCATATGATGCCAGGATGATTGACTCTAGTGCAAGTGGGAGACTGTTGGAATATGCCCTAGAGGCAATCATGCATGATGTAATTCCCACTGTAATTCATAAAGTTATTAATTGTCCTTGTTTTGAACATTTGATATATGTCATTGAATATGTGATTCGATTGTGGAACTATATATTCATGTTGTTCATACTAATTGTCCTTGGTCGTTAAGGTTGTGTGGACACACATCCTAGACTAATGTGAGTGTTGGCTGATGACACGGTTCCACTTGTCATGGGCATGGTGATGCCATTCCAACGTTCACGACTTGGCTAAAGAGTTTAGCAAGTCGGACTGACCCATATTGAGATGCGATCAAGTCGTCATTTGCATGTCTCAATCAATGTAATCCTTAGACCTGAGGTTGTCGCACAATCCGACTTGTGGATCACCGACTTAGGTTCTGTCAAACGTTGTTCTGTGACAAGGCAACTATAAAGGCAGAGTTCGGGTCGAATGAGAAGCAAGCTGCGTGATGTGGATAATCAAGATGGGATTTTGCCCCTCCGAATGGAGAGATATTCTCTGGGCCCTCTCGAGTGATATGATTCAGGAAGCATGGCCATGCGCAACTCAGTAAGTGTTAACTGTGTCTGTTGACTAAGAGTTAGTCAGGTGAATCACATATCACGGATCGAGAAGAGAGTTGAGCTATTTAAGGGATGACGATAAATCGCCTATAACTCGACAAGGTATATCGTGAGGCAAAAAGGACTAAGAAGAATATCACATTGAAAGGTATGTCGTCATGACTCAATGGTACTTGGAGTCGGCACGTTCTGCTAGGAGCTGCTACCGATTGATCGATTGGAGTTGGACTCCAATCGTGTCCAAGTCGCCATGAGCCTGCAGGGTCGCACACTTAAGGGCGGAGCAAATGTTGGTTGGGTTGGACCCGAACCGGAAATGGACTGAATTAGTGAGTCGGACTCACAGAGGGAATGGGCCACAAGTGTTGTGCAGCCCATGACCATATGCTATATAAATAGGGCCAGGTTGCCCAGCGGCACTGACTCCAACCCCATGCGTTGGGAACCCTAGCCCACTCAGTCCAGCCGTCGCACCAGACCTAGCAGTCTGCCGTCGGACCTCCTCCTCGTACGTGTGGATACCGGCCTGTGAGCTTTTTTAGAATTGCCAAATTCCAAAAGGAACAAAAGTTATGGCCGTTTTAAGATTTGACTAGAAAATAAAAAAAAAAAAAAAATTCTGTGGCGCACCAAGGGGGGTGCGCCACAGAATTGGGAGGCAGATTCGAAATCTGCCTCCTCCCCTCCTTTTCTTCACTTCTCCCCTCCACTTCTCCCCTCCACTTCTCCTCCACTTCTCATCTTCTACTCTCCTCTCCTCTCCACTCCTCCACCTCTCCTCCTCCTCCACCACCACCACCACCACCACCACCATCACCACCACCTCTCCTCCTTCTCCTCCTCCACCACCACCACCACCACTCTCCTCCACCACCACCACTCCTCCTCCACCACCACCATCCTCCTCCTCCACCACCACCACCACCTCCGGTGAGCTCCTCCTCCTCCTCCTCCACCACCACCACCTCTCCTCCTCCTCTTTCTCCTCCTCCACCACCACCTCTCCTCCTCTCCTCCTCCTCCTCCTCCTCTATCACCCACCACCTCTCCTCCTCCTCCTCCTCCACCACCACCACCACCTCCGGCGAGCTTCTCCTTCTCCTCCCCACCAACTCCGGTGACCCCCATCCTCCACCCACCAACTCCGGCGAGCATCCGACGAAATCCGTATGCTTCGCAATAGGATCCATCATGTACGCCATGATTTGTACTAGGCCAGATGTTTCCTATGCTCTAAGTGTTACGAGATACCAGGCTGACCCTGGCGAAGCCCACTGGGCAGCGGTTAAAAACATCCTAAGTATTTGAGAAATACTAAGGAAATGTTCCTAGTTTATGGAGGTGATGAGGAATTCAGTGTAAAGGGTTACACGGATGCGAGTTATCTCACCGACTCAGATGATTCTCGTTCGCAATCGGGATACGTGTTTCGTAATGAACGAGGCTGTGAGCTGGAAGAGTTCCCAGCAAGATACGTGTCTGCATCTACAACAGAGGCTGAGTATATTTGCCTCAGAGGCGGCAAAGGAAGCTGTTTGGATCAGGAACCTCCTGATTGAACTTGGTGTGGTTCAGGGCGCGTCCAATCCTTTGGACGTATATTGTGACAACAATGGTGCTATCGCACAAGCCAAGGAACCGAGACAACACCAGAAGAACAAACTTATACTCATGCGTACCACCTCATTCGCCAATTTGTCGAACAAGGTGATATCAAGTTATGCAAGTAACACACGGATGCAAACATGCAGATCCGTGACAAAGGCGCTACCACAGCCTAAGCATGAGGCGCACACGAGAGCATGGGCATTCGATGCCTAGGCATATGATGCCAGGATGATTGACTCTAGTGCAAGTGGGAGACTGTTGGGAATATGCCCTAGAGGCAATCATGCATGATGTAATTCCCACTGTATTCATAAAGTTATTAAGTTGTCCTTGTTTTGAACATTTGATATATGTCATTGAATATGTGATTCGATTGTGGAACTATATATTCATGTTGTTCATACTAATTGTCCTTGGTCGTTAAGGTTGTGTTGGACACACATCCTAGACTAATGTGAGTGTTGGCTGATGACACGGTTCCACTTGTCATGGGCATGGTGATGCCATTCCAACGTTCACGGACTTGGCTAAAGAGTTTAGCAAGTCGGACTGACCCATATTGAGATGCAACGATCAAGTCGTCATTTGCATGTCTCAATCAATGTAATCCTTAGACCTGAGGTTGTCGCACAATCCGACTTGTGGATCACCGACTTAGGTTCTGTCAAACGTTGTTCTGTGACAAGGCAACTATAAAGGCAGAGTTCGGGTCGAATGAGAAGCAAGCTGCGTGATGTGGATAATCAAGATGGATTTTGCCCCTCCGAATGGAGAGATATTCTCTGGGCCCTCTCGAGTGATATGATTCAGGAAGCATGGCCATGCGCAACTCAGTTAAGTGTTAACTGTGTCTGTTGACTAAGAGTTAGTCAGGTGAATCACATATCACGGATCGAGAAGAGAGTTGAGCTATTAAGGATGACGATAAATCGCCTATAACTCGACAAGGTATATCGTGAGGCAAAAAGGACTAAGATGAATATCACATTGAAAGGTATGTCGTCATGACTCAATGGTACTTGGGAGTCGGCACGTTCTGCTAGGAGCTGCTACCGATTGATCGATTGGGAGTTGGACTCCAATCGTGTCCAAGTCGCCATGAGCCTGCAGGGTCGCACACTTAAGGGCGGGAGCAAATGTTGGTTGGGTTGGACCCAACCGGAAATGGACTGAATTAGTGAGTCGGACTCACAGAGGGAATGGGCCACAAGTGTTGTGCAGCCCATGACCATATGCTATATAAATAGGGGCGCAGGTTGCCCAGCGGGCACGTGACTCCAACCCCATGCGTTGGGAACCCTAGCCCACTCAGTCCAGCCGTCGCACCAGACCTAGCAGTCTGCCGTCGGACCTCCTCCTCGTACGTGTGGATACCGGCCTGTGAGCTTTTTTTAGAATTGCCAAATTCCAAAAGGAACAAAAGTTATGCCGTTTTAAGATTTTGACTAGAAAATAAAAAAAAAAAAAAAATTCTGTGGCGCACCAAGGGGGGGTGCGCCACAGAATTGGGAGGCAGATTCGAAATCTGCCTCCTCCCCTCCTTTTCTTCACTTCTCCCCTCCACTTCTCCCCTCCACTTCTCCTCCACTTCTCATCTTCTACCTCTCCTCTCCTCTCCTCTCCTCCACCTCTCCTCTCCTCCACCACCACCACCACCACCACCACCATCACCACCACCTCCTCCTTCTCCTCCTCCACCACCACCACCACCACTCCTCCCCACCACCACCACTCCTCCTCCACCACCACCATCCTCCTCCTCCACCACCACCACCACCTCCCGGTGAGCTCCTCCCTCCTCCTCCTCCTCACCACCACCACCTCTCCTCCTCCTCTTTCTCCTCCTCCACCACCACCTCTCCTCCTCTCCTCCTCCTCCTCCTCCTCTATCACCACCACCTCTCCTCCTCCTCCTCCTCCACCACCACCACCACCTCCGCGAGCTTCTCCTTCTCCTCCCCACCAACTCCGGTGACCCCCATCCTCCACCCACCAACTCCGGCGAGCATCCGACGAAATCCGTATGCTTCGGCAATAGGATCCATCATGTACGCCATGATTTGTACTAGGCCAGATGTTTCCTATGCTCTAAGTGTTACGAGCAGATACCAGGCTGACCCTGGCGAAGCCCACTGGGCAGCGGTTAAAAACATCCTTAAGTATTTGAGAAATACTAAGGAAATGTTCCTAGTTTATGGAGGTGATGAGGAATTCAGTGTAAAGGGTTACACGGATGCGAGTTATCTCACCGACTCAGATGATTCTCGTTCGCAATCGGATACGTGTTCGTAATGAACGGAGGAGCTGTGAGCTGGAAGAGTTCCCAGCAAGATACGGTGTCTGCATCTACAACAGAGGCTGAGTATATTGCTGCCTCAGAGGCGGCAAAGGAAGCTGTTTGGATCAGGAACCTCCTGATTGATCTTGGTGTGGTTCAGGGCGCGTCCAATCCTTTGGACGTATATGTGACAACAATGGTGCTATCGCACAAGCCAAGGAACCGAGACAACACCAGAAAACAAACTTATACTCATGCGGTACCACCTCATTCGCCAATTTGTCGAACAAGGTGATATCAAGTTATGCAAAGTACACACGGATGCAAACATTGCAGATCCGTTGACAAAGGCGCTACCACAGCCTAAGCATGAGGCACACGAGAGGCATGGGCATTCGATGCCTAGGCATATGATGCCAGGATGATTGACTCTAGTGCAAGTGGGAGACTGTTGGAATATGCCCTAAGGCAATCATGCATGATGTAATTCCCACTGTATTCATAAAGTTATTAAGTTGTCCTTGTTTTTGAACATTTGATATATGTCATTGAATATGTGATTCGATTGTGGAACTATATATTCATGTTGTTCATACTAATTGTCCTTGGTCGTTAAGGTTGTGTTGGACACACATCCTAGACTAATGTGAGTGTTGGCTGATGACACGGTTTCTTGTCATGGGCATGGTGATGCCATTCCAACGTTCACTGACTTGGCTAAAGAGTTTAGCAAGTCGGACTGACCCATATTGAGATGCAACGATCAAGTCGTCATTTGCATGTCTCAATCAATGTAATCCTTAGACCTGAGTTGTCGCACAATCCGACTTGTGGATCACCGACTTAGGTTCTGTCAAACGTTGTTCTGTGACAAGGCAACTATAAAGGCAGAGTTCGGGTCGAATGAGAAGCAAGCTGCGTGATGTGGATAATCAAGATGGGATTTTGCCCCCCGAATGGAGAGATATTCTCTGGGCCCTCTCGAGTGATATGATTCAGGAAGCATGGCCATGCGCAACTCAGTTAAGTGTTAACTGTGTCTGTTGACTAAGAGTTAGTCAGGTGAATCACATATCACGGATCGAGAAGAGAGTTGAGCTATTTAAGGGATGACGATAAATCGCCTATAACTCGACAAGGTATATCGTGAGGCAAAAAGGACTAAGATGAATATCACATTGAAAGGTATGTCGTCATGACTCAATGGTACTTGGGAGTCGGCACGTTCTGCTAGGAGAGCTACCGATTGATCGATTGGGAGTTGGACTCCAATCGTCCAAGTCGCCATGAGCCTGCAGGTCGCACACTTAAGGGCGGAGCAAATGTTGGTTGGGTTGGACCCGAACCGGAAATGGACTGAATTAGTGAGTCGGACTCACAGAGGAATGGGCCACAAGTGTTGTGCAGCCCATGACCATATGCTATATAAATAGGGGCGCAGGTTGCCCAGCGGCACGTGACTCCAACCCCATGCGTTGGGAACCCTAGCCCACTCAGTCCAGCCGTCGCACCAGACCTAGCAGTCTGCCGTCGGACCTCCTCCTCGTACGTGTGGATACCGGCCTGTGAGCTTTTTTAGAATTGCCAAATTCCAAAAGGAACAAAAGTTATGGCCGTTTTAAGATTTGACTAGAAAATAAAAAAAAAAAAAAATTCTGTGGCGCACCAAGGGGGGTGCGCCACAGAATTGGGAGGCAGATTCGAAATCTGCCTCCTCCCCTCCTTTTCTTCACTTCTCCCTCCACTTCTCCCCTCCACTTCTCCTCCACTTCTCATCTTCTACCTCTCCTCTCCTCTCCTCTCCTCCACCTCTCCTCCTCCACCACCACCACCACCACCACCACCACCATCACCACCACTCTCCTCCTTCTTCCCTCCACCACCACCACCACCACCACTCCTCCTCCACCACCACCACTCCTCCTCCACCACCACCATCCTCCTCCTCCACCACCACCACCACCTCCGGTGAGCTCCTCCTCCTCCTCCTCCTCCACCACCACCACCTCTCCTCCTCCTCTTCTCCTCCTCCACCACCACCTCTCCTCCTCTCCTCCTCCTCCTCCTCCTCTATCACCACCACCTCTCCTCCTCCTCCTCCTCCACCACCACCACCACCTCCGGCGAGCTTCTCCTTCTCCTCCCCACCAACTCCGGTGACCCCCATCCTCCACCCACCAACTCCGGCGAGCATCCGACGAAATCCGTATGCTTCGGCAATAGGATCCATCATGTACGCCATGATTTGTACTAGGCCAGATGTTTCCTATGCTCTAAGTGTTTACGAGCAGATACCAGGCTGACCCTGGCGAAGCCCACTGGGCAGCGGTTAAAAACATCCTTAAGTATTTGAGAAATACTAAGGAAATGTTCCTAGTTTATGGAGGTGATGAGGAATTCAGTGTAAAGGGTTACACGGATGCGAGTTATCTCACCGACTCAGATGATCTCGTTCGCAATCGGGATACGTGTTCGTAATGAACGGAGGAGCTGTGAGCTGGAAGAGTTCCCAGCAAGATACGGTGTCTGCATCTACAACAGAGGCTGAGTATATTGCTGCCTCAGAGGCGGCAAAGGAAGCTGTTTGGATCAGGAACCTCCTGATTGATCTTGGTGTGTTCAGGGCGCGTCCAATCCTTTGGACTATATGTGACAACAATGGTGCTATCGCACAAGCCAAGGAACCGAGACAACACCAGAAGAACAAACTTATACTCATGCGGTACCACCTCATTCGCCAATTTGTCGAACAAGGTGATATCAAGTTATGCAAAGTACACACGGATGCAAACATTGCAGATCCGTTGACAAAGGCGCTACCACAGCCTAAGCATGAGGCGCACACGAGAGGCATGGGCATCGATGCCTAGGCATATGATGCCAGGATGATTGACTCTAGTGCAAGTGGGAGACTGTTGGGAATATGCCCTAGAGGCAATCATGCATGATGTAATTCCCACTGTATTCATAAAGTTATTAAGTTGTCCTTGTTTTGAACATTTGATATATGTCATTGAATATGTGATTCGATTGTGGAACTATATATTCATGTTGTTCATACTAATTGTCCTTGGTCGTTAAGGTTGTGTTGGACACACATCCTAGACTAATGTGAGTGTTGGCTGATGACACGGTTCCACTTGTCATGGGCATGGTGATGCCATTCCAACGTTCACGGACTTGGCTAAAGAGTTTAGCAAGTCGGACTGACCCATATTGAGATGCAACGATCAAGTCGTCATTTGCATGTCTCAATCAATGTAATCCTTAGACCTGAGGTTGTCGCACAATCCGACTTGTGGATCACCGACTTAGGTTCTGTCAAACGTTGTTCTGTGACAAGGCAACTATAAAGGCAGAGTTCGGGTCGAATGAGAAGCAAGCTGCGTGATGTGGATAATCAAGATGGATTTTGCCCCTCCGAATGGAGAGATATTCTCTGGGCCCTCTCGAGTGATATGATTCAGGAAGCATGGCCATGCGCAACTCAGTTAAGTGTTAACTGTGTCTGTTGACTAAGAGTTAGTCAGGTGAATCACATATCACGGATCGAGAAGAGAGTTGAGCTATTTAAGGATGACGATAAATCGCCTATAACTCGACAAGGTATATCGTGAGGCAAAAAGGACTAAGATGAATATCACATTGAAAGGTATGTCGTCATGACTCAATGGTACTTGGGAGTCGGCACGTTCTGCTAGGAGCTGCTACCGATTGATCGATTGGAGTTGGACTCCAATCGTGTCCAAGTCGCCATGAGCCTGCAGGTCGCACACTTAAGGGCGGGAGCAAATGTTGGTTGGGTTGGACCCGAACCGGAAATGGACTGAATTAGTGAGTCGGACTCACAGAGGGAATGGGCCACAAGTGTTGTGCAGCCCATGACCATATGCTATATAAATAGGGGCGCAGGTTGCCCAGCGGGCACGTGACTCCAACCCCATGCGTTGGGAACCCTAGCCCACTCAGTCCAGCCGTCGCACCAGACCTAGCAGTCTGCCGTCGGACCTCCTCCTCGTACGTGTGGATACCGGCCTGTGAGCTTTTTTTAGAATTGCCAAATTCCAAAAGGAACAAAAGTTATGGCCGTTTTAAGATTTGACTAGAAAAAAAAAAAAAAAAAAAAATTCTGTGGCGCACCAAGGGGGGTGCGCCACAGAATTGGGAGGCAGATTCGAAATCTGCCTCCTCCCCTCCTTTTCTTCACTTCTCCCCCTCCACTTCTCCCCTCCACTTCTCCTCCACTTCTCATCTTCTACCTCTCCTCTCCCTCCTCTCCTCCACCTCTCCTCCTCCTCCACCACCACCACCACCACCACCACCATCACCACCACCTCTCCTCCTTCTCCTCCTCCACCACCACCACCACCACTCCTCCTCCACCACCACCACTCCTCCTCCACCACCACCATCCTCCTCCTCCACCACCACCACCACCTCCGGTGAGCTCCTCCTCCTCCTCCTCCTCCACCACCACCACCTCTCCTCCTCCTCTTTCTCCTCCTCCACCACCACCTCTCCTCCTCTCCTCCTCCTCCTCCTCCTCTATCACCACCACCTCCCTCCTCCTCCTCCTCCACCACCACCACCACCTCCGGCGAGCTTCTCCTTCTCCTCCCCACCAACTCCGGTGACCCCCATCCTCCACCCACCAACTCCGGCGAGCATCCGACGAAATCCGTATGCTTCGGCAATAGGATCCATCATGTACGCCATGATTTGTACTAGGCCAGATGTTTCCTATGCTCTAAGTGTTTACGAGCAGATACCAGGCTGACCCTGGCGAAGCCCACTGGGCAGCGTTAAAAACATCCTTAAGTATTTGAGAAATACTAAGGAAATGTTCCTAGTTTATGGAGGTGATGAGGAATTCAGTGTAAAGGGTTACACGATGCGAGTTATCTCACCGACTCAGATGATTCTCGTTCGCAATCGGGATACGTGTTCGTAAATGAACGGAGGAGCTGTGAGCTGGAAGAGTTCCCAGCAAGATACGTGTCTGCATCTACAACAGAGGCTGAGTATATTGCTGCCTCAGAGGCGGCAAAGGAAGCTGTTTGGATCAGGAACCTCCTGATTGATCTTGGTGTGGTTCAGGGCGCGTCCAATCCTTTGGACGTATTGTGACAACAATGGTGCTATCGCACAAGCCAAGGAACCGAGACAACACCAGAAGAACAAACTTATACTCATGCGGTACCACCTCATTCGCCAATTTGTCGAACAAGGTGATATCAAGTTATGCAAAGTACACACGGATGCAAACATTGCAGATCCGTTGACAAAGGCGCTACCACAGCCTAAGCATGAGGCCACACGAGAGGCATGGGCATTCGATGCCTAGGCATATGATGCCAGGATGATTGACTCTAGTGCAAGTGGAGACTGTTGGAATATGCCCTAGAGGCAATCATGCATGATGTAATTCCCACTGTATTCATAAAGTTATTAAGTTGTCCTTGTTTTGAACATTTGATATATGTCATTGAATATGTGATTCGATTGTGGAACTATATTCATGTTGTTCATACTAATTGTCCTTGTCGTTAAGGTTGTGTTGGACACACATCCTAGACTAATGTGAGTGTTGGCTGATGACACGTTCCACTTGTCATGGGCATGGTGATGCCATTCCAACGTTCACGGACTTGGCTAAAGAGTTTAGCAAGTCGGACTGACCCATATTGAGATGCAACGATCAAGTCGTCATTTGCATGTCTCAATCAATGTAATCCTTAGACCTGAGGTCGCACAATCCGACTTGTGGATCACCGACTTAGGTTCTGTCAAACGTTGTTCTGTGACAAGGCAACTATAAAGGCAGAGTTCGGGTCGAATGAGAAGCAAGCTGCGTGATGTGGATAATCAAGATGGGATTTTGCCCCCGAATGGAGAGATATTCTCTGGGCCCTCTCGAGTGATATGATTCAGGAAGCATGGCCATGCGCAACTCAGTTAAGTGTTAACTGTGTCTGTTGACTAAGAGTTAGTCAGGTGAATCACATATCACGGATCGAGAAGAGAGTTGAGCTATTTAAGGGATGACGATAAATCGCCTATAACTCGACAAGGTATATCGTGAGGCAAAAAGGACTAAGATGAATATCACATTGAAAGGTATGTCGTCATGACTCAATGGTACTTGGGAGTCGGCACGTTCTGCTAGAGCTGCTAACCGATTGATCGATTGGGAGTTGGACTCCAATCGTGTCCAAGTCGCCATGAGCCTGCAGGGTCGCACACTTAAGGGCGGGAGCAAATGTTGGTTGGGTTGGACCCGAACCGGAAATGGACTGAATTAGTGAGTCGGACTCACAGAGGGAATGGGCCACAAGTGTTGTGCAGCCCATGACCATATGCTATATAAATAGGGGCGCAGGTTGCCAGCGGGCACGTGACTCCAACCCCATGCGTTGGGAACCCTAGCCCACTCAGTCCAGCCGTCGCACCAGACCTAGCAGTCTGCCGTCGGACCTCCTCCTCGTACGTGTGGATACCGGCCTGTGAGCTTTTTTTAGAATTGCCAAATTCCAAAAGGAACAAAAGTTATGGCCGTTTTAAAGATTTTGACTAGAAAATAAAAAAAAAAAAAAAATTCTGTGGCGCACCAAGGGGGGGTGCGCCACAGAATTGGGAGGCAGATTCGAAATCTGCCTCCTCCCCTCCTTTTCTTCACTTCTCCCCTCCACTTCTCTCCCCTCCACTTCTCCTCCACTTCTCATCTTCTACCTCTCCTCTCCTCTCCTCTCCTCCACCTCTCCTCCTCCTCCACCACCACCACCACCACCACCACCATCACCACCACCCTCTCCTCCTTCTCCTCCTCCACCACCACCACCACCACTCCTCCTCCACCACCACCACTCCTCCTCCACCACCACCATCCTCCTCCTCCACCACCACCACCACCTCCGTGAGCTCCTCCTCCCTCCTCCTCCTCCACCACCACCACCTCTCCTCCTCCTCTTTCTCCTCCTCCACCACCACCTCTCCTCCTCTCCTCCTCCTCCTCCTCCTCTATCACCACCACCTCTCCTCCTCCTCCTCCTCCACCACCACCACCACCTCCGGCGAGCTTCTCCTTCTCCTCCCCACCAACTCCGTGACCCCATCCTCCACCCACCAACTCCGGCGAGCATCCGACGAAATCCGTATGCTTCGGCAATAGGATCCATCATGTACGCCATGATTTGTACTAGGCCAGATGTTTCCTATGCTCTAAGTGTTACGAGCAGATACCAGGCTGACCCTGGCGAAGCCCACTGGGCAGCGTTAAAAACATCCTTAAGTATTTGAGAAATACTAAGGAAATGTTCCTAGTTTATGGAGGTGATGAGGAATTCAGTGTAAAGGGTTACACGGATGCGAGTTATCTCACCGACTCAGATGATTCTCGTTCGCAATCGGATACGTGTTCGTAATGAACGGAGGAGCTGTGAGCTGGAAGAGTTCCCAGCAAGATACGGTGTCTGCATCTACAACAGAGGCTGAGTATATTGCTGCCTCAGAGGCGGCAAAGGAAGCTGTTTGGATCAGGAACCTCCTGATGATCTTGGTGTGGTTCAGGGCGCGTCCAATCCTTTGGACGTATATTGTGACAACAATGGTGCTATCGCACAAGCCAAGGAACCGAGACAACACCAGAAGAACAAACTTATACTCATGCGGTACCACCTCATTCGCCAATTTGTCGAACAAGGTGATATCAAGTTATGCAAAGTACACACGGATGCAAACATTGCAGATCCGTTGACAAAGGCGCTACCACAGCCTAAGCATGAGCGCACACGAGAGGCATGGGCATTCGATGCCTAGGCATATGATGCCAGATGATTGACTCTAGTGCAAGTGGGAGACTGTTGGGAATATGCCCTAGAGGGCAATCATGCATGATGTAAATTCCCACTGTAATTCATAAAGTTATTAAGTTGTCCTTGTTTTGAACATTTGATATATGTCATTGAATATGTGATTCGATTGTGGAACTATATATTCATGTTGTTCATACTAATTGTCCTAGGTCGTTAAGGTTGTGTTGGACACACATCCTAGACTAATGTGAGTGTTGGCTGATGACACGTTCCACTTGTCATGGGCATGGTGATGCCATTCCAACGTTCACGGACTTGGCTAAAGAGTTTAGCAAGTCGGACTGACCCATATTGAGATGCAACGATCAAGTCGTCATTTGCATGTCTCAATCAATGTAATCCTTAGACCTGAGGTTGTCGCACAATCCGACTTGTGGATCACCGACTTAGGTTCTGTCAAACGTTGTTCTGTGACAAGGCAACTATAAAGGCAGAGTTCGGGTCGAATGAGAAGCAAGCTGCGTGATGTGGATAATCAAGATGGGATTTTGCCCCTCCGAATGGAGAGATATTCTCTGGGCCCTCTCGAGTGATATGATTCAGGAAGCATGGCCATGCGCAACTCAGTTAAGTGTTAACTGTGTCTGTTGACTAAGAGTTAGTCAGGTGAATCACATATCACGGATCGAGAAGAGAGTTGAGCTATTTAAGGGATGACGATAAATCGCCTATAACTCGACAAGGTATATCGTGAGGCAAAAAGGACTAAGATGAATATCACATTGAAAGTATGTCGTCATGACTCAATGGTACTTGGGAGTCGGCACGTTCTGCTAGGAGCTGCTACCGATTGATCGATTGGGAGTTGGACTCCAATCGTGTCCAAGTCGCCATGAGCCTGCAGGTCGCACACTTAAGGGCGGGAGCAAATGTTGGTTGGGTTGGACCCGAACCGGAAATGGACTGAATTAGTGAGTCGGACTCACAGAGGGAATGGGCCACAAGTGTTGTGCAGCCCATGACCATATGCTATATAAATAGGGGCGCAGTTGCCCAGCGGGCACGTGACTCCAACCCCATGCGTTGGGAACCCTAGCCCACTCAGTCCAGCCGTCGCACCAGACCTAGCAGTCTGCCGTCGGACCTCCTCCTCGTACGTGTGGATACCGGCCTGTGAGCTTTTTTTAGAATTGCCAAATTCCAAAAGGAACAAAAGTTATGGCCGTTTAAAGATTTGACTAGAAAATAAAAAAAAAAAAAAAATTCTGTGGCGCACCAAGGGGGGTGCGCCACAGAATTGGGAGGCAGATTCGAAATCTGCCTCCTCCCCTCCTTTTCTTCACTTCTCCCCCCTCCACTTCTCCCCTCCACTTCCCTCCACTTCTCATCTTCTACCTCTCCTCTCCTCTCCTCTCCTCCACCTCTCCTCCTCCTCCACCACCACCACCACCACCACCACCATCACCACCACCTCTCCTCCTTCTCCTCCTCCACCACCACCACCACCACTCCTCCTCCACCACCACCACTCCTCCTCCACCACCACCATCCTCCTCCTCCACCACCACCACCACCTCCGGTGAGCTCCTCCTCCTCCTCCTCCTCCACCACCACCACCTCTCCTCCTCCTCTTTCTCCTCCTCCACCACCACCTCTCCTCCTCTCCTCCTCCTCCTCCTCCTCTATCACCACCACCTCTCCTCCTCCTCCTCCTCCACCACCACCACCACCTCCGGCGAGCTTCTCCTTCTCCTCCCCACCAACTCCGGTGACCCCCATCCTCCACCCACCAACTCCGGCGAGCATCCGACGAAATCCGTATGCTTCGGCAATAGGATCCATCATGTACGCCATGATTTGTACTAGGCCAGATTTTCCTATGCTCTAAGTGTTACGAGCAGATACCAGGCTGACCCTGGCGAAGCCCACTGGCAGCGGTTAAAAACATCCTTAAGTATTTGAGAAATACTAAGGAAATGTTCCTAGTTTATGGAGGTGATGAGGAATTCAGTGTAAAGGGTTACACGGATGCGAGTTATCTCACCGACTCAGATGATTCTCGTTCGCAATCGGGATACGTGTTCGTAATGAACGGAGGAGCTGTGAGCTGGAAGAGTTCCCAGCAAGATACGGTGTCTGCATCTACAACAGAGGCTGAGTATATTGCTGCCTCAGAGGCGGCAAAGGAAGCTGTTTGGATCAGGAACCTCCTGATTGATCTTGTGTGGTTCAGGGCGCGTCCAATCCTTTGGACGTATATTTGTGACAACAATGGTGCTATCGCACAAGCCAAGGAACCGAGACAACACCAGAAGAACAAACTTATACTCATGCGGTACCACCTCATTCGCCAATTTGTCGAACAAGGTGATATCAAGTTATGCAAAGTACACACGGATGCAAACATTGCAGATCCGTTGACAAAGGCGCTACCACAGCCTAAGCATGAGGCGCACACGAGAGGCATGGGCATTCGATGCCTAGGCATATGATGCCAGGATGATTGACTCTAGTGCAAGTGGGAGACTGTTGGGAATATGCCCTAGAGGCAATCATGCATGATGTAATTCCCACTGTATTCATAAAGTTATTAAGTTGTCCTTTTTGAACATTTGATATATGTCATTGAATATGTGATTCGATTGTGGAACTATATATTCATGTTGTTCATACTAATTGTCCTTGGTCGTTAAGGTTGTGTTGGACACACATCCTAGACTAATGTGAGTGTTGGCTGATGACACGTTCCACTTGTCATGGGCATGGTGATGCCATTCAACGTTCACGGACTTGGCTAAAGAGTTTAGCAAGTCGGACTGACCCATATTGAGATGCAACGATCAAGTCGTCATTTGCATGTCTCAATCAATGTAATCCTTAGACCTGAGGTTGTCGCACAATCCGACTTGTGGATCACCGACTTAGGTTCTGTCAAACGTTGTTCTGTGACAAGGCAACTATAAAGGCAGAGTTCGGGTCGAATGAGAAGCAAGCTGCGTGATGTGGATAATCAAGATGGGATTTTGCCCCTCCGAATGGAGAGATATTCTCTGGGCCCTCTCGAGTGATATGATTCAGGAAGCATGGCCATGCGCAACTCAGTTAAGTGTTAACTGTGTCTGTTGACTAAGAGTTAGTCAGGTGAATCACATATCACGGATCGAGAAGAGAGTTGAGCTATTTAAGGGATGACGATAAATCGCCTATAACTCGACAAGGTATATCGTGAGGCAAAAAGGACTAAGATGAATATCACATTGAAAGGTATGTCGTCATGACTCAATGGTACTTGGGAGTCGGCACGTTCTGCTAGGAGCTGCTACCGATTGATCGATTGGGAGTTGGACTCCAATCGTGTCCAAGTCGCCATGAGCCTGCAGGGTCGCACACTTAAGGGCGGGAGCAAATGTTGGTTGGGTTGGACCCGAACCGGAAATGGACTGAATTAGTGAGTCGGACTCACAGAGGGAATGGGCCACAAGTGTTGTGCAGCCCATGACCATATGCTATATAAATAGGGCGCAGTTGCCCAGCGGGCACGACTCCAACCCCATGCGTTGGGAACCCTAGCCCACTCAGTCCAGCCGTCGCACCAGACCTAGCAGTCTGCCGTCGGACCTCCTCCTCGTACGTGTGGATACCGGCCTGTGAGCTTTTTTTAGAATTGCCAAATTCCAAAAGGAACAAAAGTTATGGCCGTTTTAAGATTTTGACTAGAAAATAAAAAAAAAAAAAAAATTCTGTGGCGCACCAAGGGGGGGTGCGCCACAGAATTGGGAGGCAGATTCGAAATCTGCCTCCTCCCCTCCTTTTCTTCACTTCTCCCCTCCACTTCTCCCCTCCACTTCTCCTCCACTTCTCATCTTCTACCTCTCCTCTCCTCTCCTCTCCTCCACCTCTCCTCCTCCTCCACCACCACCACCACCACCACCACCATCACCACCACCTCTCCTCCTTCTCCTCCTCCACCACCACCACCACCACTCCTCCTCCACCACCACCACTCCTCCTCCACCACCACCATCCTCCTCCTCCACCACCACCACCCACCTCCGGTGAGCTCCTCCTCCTCCTCCTCCTCCACCACCACCACCTCTCCTCCTCCTCTTCTCCTCCTCCACCACCACCTCCCTCCTCTCCTCCTCCTCCTCCTCCTCTATCACCACCACCTCTCCTCCTCCTCCTCCTCCACCACCACCACCACCTCCGGCGAGCTTCTCCTTCTCCTCCCCACCAACTCCGGTGACCCCCATCCTCCACCCACCAACTCCGGCGAGCATCCGACGAAATCCGTATGCTTCGGCAATAGGATCCATCATGTACGCCATGATTTGTACTAGGCCATATGTTTCCTATGCTCTAAGTGTTACGAGCAGATACCAGGCTGACCCTGGCGAAGCCCACTGGGCAGCGGTTAAAAACATCCTTAAGTATTTGAGAAATACTAAGGAAATGTTCCTATTATGGAGGTGATGAGGAATTCAGTGTAAAGGGTTACACGGATGCGAGTTATCTCACCGACTCAGATGATTCTCGTTCGCAATCGGGATACGTGTTCGTAATGAACGGAGGAGCTGTGAGCTGGAAGAGTTCCCAGCAAGATACGGTGTCTGCATCTACAACAGAGGCTGAGTATATTGCTGCCTCAGAGGCGGCAAAGGAAGCTGTTTGGATCAGGAACCTCCTGATTGATCTTGGTGTGGTTCAGGGCGCGTCCAATCCTTTGGACGTATATGTGACAACAATGGTGCTATCGCACAAGCCAAGGAACCGAGACAACACCATAAGAACAAACTTATACTCATGCGGTACCACCTCATTCGCCAATTTGTCGAACAAGGTGATATCAAGTTATGCAAAGTACACACGGATGCAAACATTGCAGATCCGTTGACAAAGGCGCTACCACAGCCTAAGCATGAGGCGCACACGAGAGGCATGGGCATTCGATGCCTAGGCATATGATGCCAGGATGATTGACTCTAGTGCAAGTGGGAGACTGTTGGGAATATGCCCTAGAGGCAATCATGCATGATGTAATTCCCACTGTATTCATAAAGTTATTAAGTTGTCCTTGTTTTGAACATTTGATATATGTCATTGAATATGTGATTCGATTGTGGAACTATATATTCATGTTGTTCATACTAATGTCCTTGGTCGTTAAGGTTGTGTTTGGACACACATCCTAGACTAATGTGAGTGTTGGCTGATGACACGGTTCCACTTGTCATGGGCATGGTGATGCCATTCCAACGTTCACGGACTTGGCTAAGAGTTTAGCAAGTCGACTGACCCATATTGAGATGCAACGATCAAGTCGTCATTTGCATGTCTCAATCAATGTAATCCTTAGACCTGAGGTTGTCGCACAATCCGACTTGTGGATCACCGACTTAGGTTCTGTCAAACGTTGTTCTGTGACAAGGCAACTATAAAGGCAGAGTTCGGGTCGAATGAGAAGCAAGCTGCGTGATGTGGATAATCAAGATGGGATTTTGCCCCTCCGAATGGAAGATAATTCTCTGGGCCCTCTCGAGTGATATGATTCAGGAAGCATGGCCATGCGCAACTCAGTTAAGTGTTAACTGTGTCTGTTTGACTAAGAGTTAGTCAGGTGAATCACATATCACGGATCGAGAAGAGAGTTGAGCTATTAAGGGATGACGATAAATCGCCTATAACTCGACAAGGTATATCGTGAGGCAAAAAGGACTAAGATGAATATCACATTGAAAGGTATGTCGTCATGACTCAATGGTACTTGGGAGTCGGCACGTTCTGCTAGGAGCTGCTACCGATTGATCGATTGGGAGTTGGACTCCAATCGTGTCCAAGTCGCCATGAGCCTGCAGGGTCGCACACTTAAGGGCGGGAGCAAATGTTGGTTGGGTTGGACCCGAACCGGAAATGGACTGAATTAGAGAGTCGGACTCACAGAGGGAATGGGCCACAAGTGTTGTGCAGCCCATGACCATATGCTATATAAATAGGGGCGCAGGTTTGCCCAGCGGGCACGTGACTCCAACCCCATGCGTTGGAACCCTAGCCCACTCAGTCCAGCCGTCGCACCAGACCTAGCAGTCTGCCGTCGGACCTCCTCCTCGTACGTGTGGATACCGGCCTGTGAGCTTTTTTAGAATTGCCAAATTCCAAAAGGAACAAAGTTATGGCCGTTTTAAGATTTTGACTAGAAAATAAAAAAAAAAAAAAAATTCTGTGGCGCACCAAGGGGGGGTGCGCCACAGAATTGGGAGGCAGATTCGAATCTGCCTCCTCCCCCTCCTTTTCTTCACTTCTCCCCTCCACTCTCTCCCCTCCACTTCTCCTCCACTTCTCATCTTCTACCTCTCCTCTCCTCTCCTCTCCTCCACCTCGTCCTCCTCCTCCACCACCACCACCACCACCACCACCATCACCACCACCTCTCCTCCTTCTCCTCCTCCACCACCACCACCACCACTTCCTCCTCCACCACCACCACTCCCCCACCACCACCATCCTCCTCCTCCACCACCACCACCACCTCCGTGAGCTCCTCCTCCTCCTCCTCCTCCACCACCACCACCTCTCCTCCTCCTCTTTCTCCTCCTCCACCACCACCTCTCCTCCTCTCTCCTCCTCCTCCTCCTCCTCTATCACCACCACCTCTCCTCCTCCTCCTCCTCCACCACCACCACCACCACCTCCGGCGAGCTTCTCCTTCTCCTCCCCACCAAACTCCGGTGACCCCCCATCCTCCACCCACCACCTCCGGCGAGCATCCGACGAAATCCTATGCTTCGGCAATAGGATCCATCATGTACGCCATGATTTGTACTAGGCCAGATGTTTCCTATGCTCTAAGTGTTACGAGCAGATACCAGGCTGACCCTGGCGAAGCCCACTGGGCAGCGGTTAAAAACATCCTTAATATTTGAGAAATACTAAGGAAATGTTCCTATTTTATGGAGGTGATGAGAATTCAGTGTAAAGGTTACACGATGCGAGTTATCTCACCGACTCAGATGATTCGTTCGCAATCGGGATACGTGTTCGTAATGAACGGAGGAGCTGTGAGCTGGAAGAGTTCCCAGCAAGATACGGTGTCTGCAACTACAACATAGGCTGAGTATATGCTGCCTCATAGGCGGCAAAGGAAGCTGTTTGGATCAGGAACCTCCTGATTTGATCTTGGTTGTGGTTCAGGCGCGTCCAAATCCTTTGGACGTATATTGTACAACAATGGCTATCGCACAAGCCAAGGAACCGAGACAACACCAGAAGAACAAACTTATACTCAAGCGGTACCACCTCATTCGCCAATTGTCGAACAAGGTGATATCAAGTTATGCAAAGTACACACGGATGCAAACATTGCAGATCCGTTTGACAAAGGCGCAACCACAGCCTAAGCATGAGGCGCACACGAGAGCATGGGCATTCGATGCCTAGCATATGATGCCATGATATTGACTCTAGTGCAAGTGGGAGACTGTGGGAATATGCCCTAGAGGCAATCATGCAATGTAATTCCCACTGTATACATAAAGTTATTAAGTTGTCCTTGTTTTGAACATTTGATATATGTCATTGAATATGTGATTCGATTGTGGAACTATATATTCATGTTGTTCATACTAATTGTCCTTGGTCGTTAAGGTTGTGTTGGACACACATCCTAGACTAATGTAGTGTTGGCTGATGACACGGTTCCACTTGTCATGGGCATGGTGATGCCATTCCAACGTTCACGGACTTGGCTAAAGAGTTTAGCAAGTCGGACTGACCCATATAGATGCAACGATCAAGTCGTCATTTGCATGTCTCAATCAATGTAATCCTAGAACCTGAGGTTGTCGCACAATCCGACTTGTGGATCACCGACTTAGGTTCTGTCAAACGTTGTTCTGTGACAAGGCAACTATAAAAAGGCAGAGTTCGGGTCGAATGAGAAGCAAGCTGCGAGATGTTGATAATCAAGATGGGATTTTGCCCCTCCGAATGGAGAGATATTCTCTGGGCCCTCTCGAGTGATATGATTCAGGAAGCATGGCCATGCGCAACTCAGTTAAGTGTTAACTGTGTCTGTTGACTAAGAGTTTAGTCAGTGAATCACAAATCACGGATCGAGAAAGAGTTGAGCTATTAAGGGATGACGATAAATCGCCTATAACTCGACAAGGTATATCGTGAGGCAAAAAGGACTAAGATGAATATCACATTGAAAGGTATGTCGTCATGACTCAATGGTACTTGGGAGTCGGCAACGTTCTGCTAGGAGCTGCTAACCGATTGAACGATTGGGAGTTGGACTCCAATCGTGTCCAAGTCGCCATGAGCCTGCAGGGTCGCACACTTTAAGGGCGGGAGCAAATGTTGGTTGGGTTGGACCCGAACCGGAAATGGACTGAATTAGTGAGTCGGACTCACAGAGGGAATGGCCACAAGTGTTGTGCAGCCCATGACCATATGCTATATAAATAGGGGCGCAGGTTTGCCCAGCGGCACGTGACTCCAACCCCATGCGTTGGAAACCCTAGCCCACTCAGTCCAGCCGTCGCACCAGACCTAGGCAGTCTGCCGTCGGACCTCCTCCTCGTACGTGTGGATACCGGCCTGTAGCTTTTTTTAGAATTGCCAAATTCCAAAAGGAACAAAAGTTATGGCCGTTTAAGATTTTGACTAGAAAATAAAAAAAAAAAAAAATTTCTGTGGCGCAACCAAGGGGGGTGCGCCACAGAATTGGGAGGCAGATTCGAAATCTGCCTCCTCCCCTCCTTTTCCTTCACTTCTCCCCTCCACTTCTCCCCTCCACATCTCCTCCTCTCTCATCTTCTACCTCTCCTCTCCTCTCCTCTCCTCCACCTCTCCTCCTCCTCCACCACCACCACCACCACCACCACCATCACCACCACCTCTCCTCCTTCTCCTCCTCCACCACCACCACCACACTCCTCCTCCACCACCACCACTCCTCCTCCACCACCACCATCCTCCTCCTCCACCACCACCACCACCTCCGGTGAGCTCCTCCTCCTCCTCCTCCTCCACCACCACCACCTCTCCTCCTCCTCTTTCTCCTCCTCCACCACCACCTCTCTCTCTCCTCTCTCCTCCTCCTCCTCTCTATCACCACCACCTCTCCTCCTCCTCCTCCACCACCACCACCACCACCTCCGGCAGCTTCTCCTTCTCCTCCCCACCAACTCCGGTGACCCCCATCCTCCACCCACCAACTCGGCGAGCATCCGACGAAATCCGGCGAAATTTCGAAATTTCGAAAATTTCCGCGGCCAGATCTGGCCGCCTTTTTTTTTTGAAATTCAAAAAAAAATTCTGTGGCGCACCCCCCCTTGGTGCGCCACAGAATTGCAAATTTCTGTGGCGCACGGCTGAGGTGCGCCACAGAATTGACATTTCTGTGGCGCACGGCTGAGGTGCGCCACAGAAATTATTTTTGTGGCGTGTGTTCTGTGGCGCACCCCTCTGGCCCCAGGGTGCGCCACAGAAATATTTTGGTGCGCCACAGAAGAGGGTTTCCCTACTAGTGTAGTCGCTGCTGTTATCCACATAAAATTTGCACAATGGCTCCCGGTGCAGCCTAGTCACAGTGGACCTAGTCGGTGCTCTTCTGACCTTAAACCTTGTAGTCTGTCCTAAAACCGTATAGCTGTTTGACTACTCTTGCTTCCGAGCAAGCTACAACTGTGGAATCTCAAAGGCCACCTGCCTCAAGCATGTACATCTCTCGACTTTGCTCGCCGATTCGACTGTTAACTCTGTAACATGTGCTCTTTATTTTTAGACAAAGATAGCTCGTGTTTGTGAGCATGCACGGCAGTATGTCGAAGCATATTGTAGACTAAATGAATCATCCGCTGAGGCAGATTTGCTCGTCTGCTTTTATGATACATGAGCTTTTCGCCAATACCAGCATCAACCTTCACCTCATCGACATTCTTATCACTAACTGCAATGCCTTCTTCCCTGTGACATGCATCACTCACACTGTTGTGAACACATACAAGTTGCAAAATGACCTTCATTTCATCAACCTGTTTGTGGTGGGGTGTAGTGCGGTGATGATGGTAGTTTGAATAGCGAGCAACATCTTCTAGACCATGCCTTGGAACTCGCATGCACTAGTGGCGTCAACCGAGACGATTAGGCCATCCTACTATCTGGGTAGCAACTAGCAAGCCTTACATGCAGTTTGTTAACATTTTGTTACGTATGGGCAGTGCCACCAAACGGTTATCCACTTCTAGGTCAAAGGATATTTTTCTGTTTGCACATGTAATGCAGAAGATCACAGCTGCAAATACATCTGCGTGCCGGCATGTCTAACAAGACGAGATGAGAAGTGCATCAGAAGGCTTGCTCTCTCTAAGAAACATGGGCAATACTCACTAGGACATCATACCTACTATTCAGCGGCGTGTTGGAGGTTCTCATTTCTTTCTTAAATGATGTCGGAAATTTGTGGCCGCGGGAATCGGAGAGAGCGGGTCGATGCACTTACTATGCAATTGGCCACATGTCGGCGCAAAGGTAAATAAGTAAAGGAACATACTACCAATTTGAACCTTATGGGAATAAAGATTTGTGAGTAATATAATCACATGCCAATAAAAGTCGAAATTACACACTTACAATATATGTGTCTATAACTTCGTGTGTTTTGCCATGATGAGGTTAGGTGAAAGGAAAATATCGGCAAAGTACACAGTAAATACTTAATATACTTGTGAGGCCACCGTGCCAGTTACAATACCGGTAGTAGTAACCATCTCCTGGCGTACGTTGCGTACGTCGTGCAGCGTGAGGCACCATTATTGGAAGCTAGAATAGTAGGTATGTTGTGTGTATCATGCATGGATAATTACAAGTTAAACATCATCGAGCCGTCATCGACATCATTGATCCAGCCGTACTTTTCAAGGAACGCATTGGATGTGATCGCCACGGGTACTCGTCGATGCATTCTGCCATGCACCCTTGTCCGATGTATCGCCAATAACTTCCCACATGCAACTGTTGCACTTGAACCCCGATCCGAAGGTCACCATGAGCACCCTGTCCCCTCTCTTCAGCCTCCCTTTCGCCTCCATATACGAGAGAACATACCACACGCTGCTGGCCGACGTGTTTCCCCAGCGGTGCAGTGTCATCCTTGACGGCTCTACGTCGAACTCGTCGAGTCCGAAGTTTTTCTTCACGGCTTCGATCACGGCAACCCCACCAGAGTGAAGGCAGAAATGGTCGACCCCGGTCTTCAAGTTGAGATTGATCTTGACACGCT
The DNA here is from genome assembly GCA_028641055.1 of Alopecurus myosuroides. NCBI lineage: Eukaryota > Viridiplantae > Streptophyta > Magnoliopsida > Poales > Poaceae > Alopecurus > Alopecurus myosuroides. Next base: position 736,979,859 of record CM054057.1, on the reverse strand, counting down.
TTTGGCGTGAAATTTTCTGACGTATTAAGTCGGCAGCTAGTCGGAGGAGCTCCTGGCAGGGAGGATCCGCGGCACCAGGCGTTTCAGGTTGGGCAAAGGCTCGGACAGCAGCTTTTGGAGTGTGTTTGTTGATACTGAACCCCATGACGTTGTCTGCATCCTCACGCTGCATAATGGCGAGTATGCATCGTCGTTGGCCGCCACGGTTGCACGCACGAGGTGGCGTAGCTTCATCTTCGCGCGCCCGCGAAGCGCGGGTTGTTCGTGAGCAGCACCGCTGACCCGCCACATCGGAAAAGGACAAAGCCAGCATCATGGACTTGTCCCTGCCGCCGTACCAACCGGGCGAGATTGCCTCCGACGATACCACGAGCGCCAAAACCGGGCGTGGCGCCCGTGCCCGCATGACATTCTGGACGATTTCCAGGGAGACGAGAGTGGCGCTGCAGCCCATGCCAGACATTGTATGCTGCGACGTCCTCGCGCATGCCATAGTGATGCACAATCCTGGAGGAAAGGCATGGTTCTGGACAGAAGAAGTTGACGTTGAGGATGAGCACGTCGACATCCCGGGGGCCGAACCCGGTCTTGGCGAAGACTCCAGCGATGGCATCGTTGAAGAAGGCGTCCCATCTCGTCTAGCCCATCCTGGTGAGCGCGAAACGTCTCGCGGCCGGCAAAAACGCATGATGGGACGTACGTCTCCTCACCGAGACCCGCACGAGAGGTGAGGCGGAAGAGGTAGCGTAGCTCACGGATGCCGAAATGTTTGTTACGCTCAGCCACCGCTACCGCCATGTCAGTGGTCACCTTGCGGTCATCTGATGGTTTATAGCAGACGTAATCGAGGAGGTAGCACTGTGAATGCCGGCGACGGGAGGCCGCTGTCCAGGCTAGACAGGCAATGGTCAGCGTGATCGCCAGAATGATTACGGTTGCAAACAGAGGAATTATCTCCATTGTCACGTTCTCGGAAGCACTGCACATTAAATCTGGCTACAAAACTCCGATTACACACGGTGTTCTTATATAGTGTGATTTGTAAATGAGAGAGCAGTTTGATGTTGCCTCTTTTCTTGCCAACTACTTCACATTAACACCTCAAACTTGTTAGATACGGATACGGATACGAGTAGGAATAGACTAGAACTCCTAGATCAACTTGTAGTCCAAGTCTCTCTCCCCCTTGTATCTTCTTTATATACCCCCATACGAGGGCCAAATAAATACTCCCTCCGATCCATATTAATGGTCGCTAAATCGGATGTATCTAGCACTAAAATATGTCTAGATACATCCGATTTAGCGACCATTAATACGGATCGGAGGGAGTACAAAAAAGAAATATTAGGGATCCACAACTTTCTCACTTGGTATCAGAGCCACGAGGTCTCGAGATCAAAACGCTGCTCACGCAGTAAAAAAAACATAAAGAAAAAAGATTCTGCGGCCTGCATCAATCCCACGCTAAGAACTAAAAATAGTCTAGACGTGAGAGGGAGTGTTAAATATAAATACAATGGTAGCCTCTTTCCATCGGTTCAGACTTTTGGTCTATATAGCTAGTGCAACAATTCTATAAAACTAACCTGTTAAATCGCATATAGTTATGTGCAGCTTTTTTGCTATTTCAGCATGGATATTTTTCTTTGAAATGGGGACTATCGGGACTGCATCGAAGATATGCATACAGCGCTTTTGTTTTTCAACATAACTAGCATGGTGGCCCTCGCAATTGCGAGGGCATTATCCTTGTCCAATGTCCTTTAGTTGAAAAATTGACCCTTATTTTCAAATTAGATGCCTAAAGTACTATTGCGAATGCAATAAACTAAAAGGTCCACAATAATTGGTCCGTACACCCAAAACACACAACAAGAATCACATACTATGTCGATGGGCTAAAGCCGTCGGCGTATGCCCCGTAGGCATAGGTCAAATCCCCGTCGGCGCAGGGATGAGAAACATGGGTACACACTTCTGTCCAATGTGAATATTTCGGTTCAAATGTCCTCTTATCTAGTAATCAGAATGAGACAGTATATGATCCTGCTGCATGGTATGAGAAACACGGGTTACACACTGGTGTCCAACGTGAATAATAAGCTTTCAGGCAAGTGTTTTAGAAGTCGGCATGCATGGGGCCATACACTCATACGTAATATCACCATTTATGTCCTAGTGGAGAATAGCCCCTAGGTTTCATAGCACACTTATGTCCTAGAAGTCTAGGGCACTAAGTATGTCTCCTATGATGTTAGGAAATACAGATGAGACCTTCACGGTTGTAGGCCTTTCGCAAATCTTTAGCAGTGCAAAATTACACGGGTATTACATCATGCCCTTCTATAAAAATATCTCACAATGACAGTTCCTTCCTCCAATCCTCACAGATAACCACTGCAAACAGCAGACACACTAACTATCGAATAACATGAGTAATTCGTGGTCACATGGGAATCGCTTCGGACTGTTATACGAACGAGCTGCCAGCCCAGCATCCTCGTCTTTCTCATATTGTCACCACCTCGGCACTCGCAGCTGTTGTCCTCATAAAATTTGCACTCGGACTGTTATATCAACTTGCACTCCATCGACATTCTTATCACCAACTGCAGTGCATTTTCTCCTATGCCATGCATCACTGTATTGTGAAATATACAAGTTGCGAGATGACATCTGTGTCATCGACCCCTCTGGGATGAGATGCGGCGCGTAAGTGATAGCCATTGATTAGCGAGGAACGGTCATCCTACTATATGGGTAATAAGCCTTCCATGCAGTTGGTTAACATTTTGTTCCATATGGGCGTGCCACCAAACTGTTACCAAGTTCCATACAATTGGTTAAGGTGTTGCACATGTCATGCGGACAATCACAGCTCCATACACTACAGAAATCTGTCAACAAGCCGCCGGCTGCCGCCAGCATATGGTCGTCGGCGTAAGGCCGCGTAGGCATACGCCAAATTACCGTCGCACACTAAAAGCCGTCGGCGTAGGGCAAAGCCGTCGGCATAATATGTTCAAAAAATTGAAAAAAAAATCAAGAAAAAATTCGAATTATTTTGAACTTTTTAAAATTCTATTCCAGAATTTTGCACTTAGCCACATATTTAATCTCTAAATTACACAATTAATCTAGTCAACATACTTAACTTAGTCAAACTTCCCGTTCGGTCACCCATCCTGAAATCCCTCCGGCCCAAGTACGCTTAACATTTGAGTTTCTTCCAAATTAGATTCCAAATAAGAAGTTAGAACTTAATGATATTACTATCATATCAATCATATTAACCCGTGGGGAATGATGTTAAACTTTTCTATTATTAAAATTTTAAAAAATATTTGAACAAAAAACAATGATTATATAATTATCTTTATTGAATAAATAACAATATAATGTTAGAAATTACTTTATTTTTTGAATAAATTATTTAATATGGAATAAATTTATATCTTTAAATCCATAAATCGAAATTTGACAAATAAAATGTCTAAATCGATTAGAAAAATTAGAGAAATTCAAACATGACATCCATATCATAGAAACATCGATAGTTTTAAAAAATTTGAACTCTTTTGATGAATAGTCATAATGGCCATTTTGACACTTTCTGTCGATTCAGCTGGAAACAGGCAAAATGACTGGTGTTGTTATGGCCAAATCCATGGCATAGTTTGTTTAAATGTGCCCATATTCTACACAAACATGCATATTGGAAGCACGTACAATGTTCATGGAGAAAGTTTTCCTTTTCATTGAAATAAAAAACCATTTTCTATTTTCCGAGTGTGAAAAAATGGCGTTTTTTGAAGCACCTGTTGGGAATATGCCCTAGAGGCAATCATGTATGATGTAATTCCCACTGTTCATAAAGTTATTAAGTTGTCCTTGTTTTGAACATCTGATATATGTCATTGAATATGTGATTCGATTGTGGAACTATATATTCAGTTGTTCATACTAATTGTCCTTGGTCGTTAAGGTTGTGCTGGACACACATCCTAGACTAATGTGAGTGTTGGCTGATAACATGGTTCCACTTGTCATGGGCATGGTGATGGCATTCCAACGTTCACGGACTTGGCTAAAGAGTTTAGCAAGTCGGACTGACCCACATTGAGATGCAACGATCAAGTCGTCATTTGCATGTCTCAATCAGTGTAATCCTTAGACCTGAGGTTGTCTCACAATCCGAGTTGTGGATCACCGACTTAGGTTCTGTCAAACGTTTGTTCTGTGACAAGGCAACTATAAAGGCAGAGTTCGGGTCGAATGAGAAGCAAGCTGCGTGATGTGGATAATCAAGATGGGATTTTGCCCCTCCGAATGGAGAGATATTCTCTGGGCCCTCTCGAGTGATATGATTCAGGAAGCATGGCCATGCGCAAACTCAGTTAAGTGTTAACTGTGTCTGTTGACTAAGAGTTAGTCAGGTGAATCACATATCACGGATCGAGAAGAGAGTTGATCTATTTAAGGGATGACGATAAATCGCCTATAGCTCGACAAGGTATATCGTGAGGCAAAAAGGACTAAGATGAATAATCACATTGAAAGGTATGTCGTCATGACTCAATGGTACTTGGGAGTCGGCACGTTCTGCTAGGAGCCGCTACCGATTGATCGATTGGGAGTTGGACTCCAATCGTGTCCAAGTCGCCATGAGCCTGCAGGGTCGCACACTTAAGAGCGGGAGCAAATGTTGGTTGGGTTGGACCCGAACCGGAAATGGACTGAATTAGTGAGTCGGACTCACAGAGGGAATGAGCCACAAGTGTTGTGCAGCCCATTACCATACGCTAAAAAGAGGGCGCAGGTTGCCCAGCGGGCACGTGACCCAACCCCATGCGTTGGGAAACCCTAGCCCACTCAGTCCAGCCGTCGCACCAGACCTAGCAGTCTGCCGTCGGACCTCCTCCTCGTACGTGTGGATACCGGCCTGTGAGCTTTTTTTAGAATTGCCAAATTCCAAAAGGAACAAAAGTTATGGCCGTTTTAAGATTGACTAGAAAATAAAAAATAAAAAAAAAATTCTGTGGCGCACCAAGGGGGGGTGCGCCACAGAATTGGGAGGCAGATTCGAAATCTGCCTTCTCCCCTCCTTTTCTTCACTTCTCCCCTCCACTTCTCCCCTCCACTTCTCCTCCACTTCTCATCTTCTACCTCTCCTCTCCTCTCCTCTCCTCCACCTCTCCTCCTCCTCCACCACCACCACCACCACCACCACCATCACCACCACCTCTCCTCCTTCTCCTCCTCCACCACCACCACCACCACTCCTCCTCCACCACCACCACTCCTCCTCCACCACCACCATCCTCCTCCTCCACCACCACCACCACCTCCGGTGAGCTCCTCCTCCTCCTCCTCCTCCACCACCACCACCTCTCCTCCTCCTCTTTCTCCTCCTCCACCACCACCTCTCCTCCTCTCCTCCTCCTCCTCCTCCTCTATCACCACCACCTCTCCTCCTCCTCCTCCTCCACCACCACCACCACCTCCGGCGAGCTTCTCCTTCTCCTCCCCACCAACTCCGGTGACCCCCATCCTCCACCCACCAACTCCGGCGAGCATCCGACGAAATCCGGCGAAATTTCGAAATTTCGAAAATTTCCCGCGGCCAGATCTGGCCGCCTTTTTTTTTTGAAATTCAAAAAAAAATTCTGTGGCGCACCCCCCTTGGTGCGCCACAGAATTGCAAATTTCTGTGGCGCACGGCTGAGGTGCGCCACAGAATTGACATTTCTGTGGCGCACGGCTGAGGTGCGCCACAGAAATTATTTTTGTGCGTGTGTTCTGTGGCGCACCCCTCTGGCCCCAGGGTGCGCCACAGAATATGATTTTGGTGCGCCACAGAAGAGGGTTTCCCTACTGTGTTAGTCGCTGCTGTTATCCACATAAAATTTGCACAATGGCTCCCGGTGCAGCCTAGTCACAGTGGACCTAGTCGGTGCTCTCTGACCTTAAACCTTGTAGTCTGTCCTAAAACCGTATAGCTGTTTGACTACTCTTGCTTCCGAGCAAGCTACAACTGTGGAATCTCAAGGCCACCTGCCTCAAGCATGTACATCTCTCGACTTTGCTCGCCGATTCGACTGTTAACTCTGTAACATGTGCTCTTTATTTTTAGACAAAGATAGCTCGTGTTTGTGAGCATGCACGGCAGTATGTCGAAGCCATATTGTAGACTAAATGAATCATCCGCTGAGGCAGATTTGCTCGTTGCTTTTTATGATACATGAGCTTTTCGCCAATACCAGCATCAACCTTCACCTCATCGACATTCTTATCACTAACTGCAATGCCTTCTTCCCTGTGACATGCATCACTCACACTGTTTGTGAACACATACAAGTTGCAAAATGACCTTCATTTCATCAACCTGTTTGTGGTGGGGTGTAGTGCGGTGATGATGGTAGTTTGAATAGCGAGCAACATCTTCTAGACCATGCCTTGGAACTCCATGCACTAGTGGCGTCAACCGAGACGATTAGGCCATCCTACTATCTGGGTAGCAACTAGCAAGCCTTACATGCAGTTTGTTAACATTTTGTTACGTATGGGCAGTGCCACCAAACGGTTATCCACTTCTAGGTCAAAGGATAGGTTTCTGTTTGCACATGTAATGCAGAAGATCACAGCTGCAAATACATCTGCGTGCCGGCATGTCTAACAAGACGAGGATGAGAAGTGCATCAGAAGGCTTGCTCTCTCTAAGAAACATATGGGCAATACTCACTAGGACATCATACCTACTATTCAGCGGCGTGTTGGAGGTTCTCATTTCTTTCTTAAATGATGTCGGAAATTTGGCCGCGGGAATCGGAGAGAGCGGGTCGATGCACTTACTATGCAATTGGCCCCACATGTCGCGCAAAGGTAAATAAGTAAAGGAACATACTACCAATTTGAACCTTATGGGAATAAAGATTTGTGAGTAATATAATCACATGCCAATAAAAGTCGAAATTACACACTTACAATATATGTGTCTATAACTTCGTGTGTTTTGCCATGATGAGGTTAGGTGAAAGGAAAATATCGGCAAAGTACACAGTAAAATACTTAATATACTTGTGAGGCCACCGTGCCAGTTACAATACCGGTAGTAGTAACCATCTCCTGGCGTACGTTGCGTACGTCGTGTGCAGCGTGAGGCACCATTATTGGAAGCTAGAATAGTAGGTATGTTGTGTGTATCATGCATGGATAATTACAAGTTAAAACATCATCGAGCCGTCATCGACATCATTGATCCAGCCGTACTTTTCAAGGAACGCATTGGATGTGATCGCCAGCGGGTACTCGTCGATGCATTCTGCCATGCACCCTTGTCCGATGTATCGCCAATAACTTCCCACATGCAACTGTTGCACTTGAACCCCGATCCGAAGGTCACCATGAGCACCCTGTCCCCTCTCTTCAGCCTCCCTTTCGCCTCCATATACGAGAGAACATACCACACGCTGCTGGCCGACGTGTTTCCCCAGCGGTGCAGTGTCATCCTTGACGGCTCTACGTCGAACTCGTCGAGTCCGAAGTTTTTCTTCACGGCTTCGATCACGGCAACCCCACCAGAGTGAAGGCAGAAATGGTCGACCCCGGTCTTCAAGTTGAGATTGATCTTGACACGCTTTTGGCGTGAAATTTTCTGACGTATTAAGTCGGCAGCTAGTCGGAGGAGCTCCCTGGCAGGGAGGATCCGCGGCACCAGGCGTTTCAGGTTGGTGGCAAAGGCTCGGACAGCAGCTTTTGGGAGTGTTTTGTTGATACTGAACCCCATGACGTTGTCTGCATCCTCACGCTGCATAATGGCGGAGTATGCATCGTCGTTGGCCGCCACGGTTGCACGCACGAGGTGGCGTAGCTTCATCTTCGCGCGCCCGCGAAGCGCGGGGTTGTTCGTGAGCAGCACCGCTGACCCCACATCGGAAAAGGACAAAGCCCAGCATCATGGACTTGTCCCTGCCGCCGTACCAACCGGGCGAGATTGCCTCCGACGATACCACGAGCGCCAAAACCGGGCGTGGCGCCCGTGCCCGCATGACATTCTGGACGATTTCCAGGGAGACGAGAGTGGCGCTGCAGCCCATGCCAGAGACATTGTATGCTGCGACGTCCTCGCGCATGCCATAGTGATGCACAATCCTGGAGGAAAGGCATGGTTCTGGACAGAAGAAGTTGACGTTGAGGATGAGCACGTCGACATCCCGGGGGCCGAACCCGGTCTTGGCGAAGACTCCAGCGATGGCATCGTTGAAGAAGGCGTCCATCTCGTCTAGCCCATCCTGGTGAGCGCGAAACGTCTCGCGGCCGGCAAAAACGCATGATGGGACGTACGTCTCCTCACCGAGACCCGCACGAGAGGTGAGGCGGAAGAGGTAGCGTAGCTCACGGATGCCGAAATGTTTGTTACGCTCAGCCACCGCTACCGCCATGTCAGTGGTCACCTTGCGGTCATCTGATGGTTTATAGCAGACGTAATCGAGGAGGTAGCACTGTGAATGCCGGCGACGGGAGGCCGCTGTCCAGGCTAGACAGGCAATGGTCAGCGTGATCGCCAGAATGATTACGGTTGCAAACAGAGGAATTATCTCCATTGTCACGTTCTCGGAAGCACTGCACATTAAATCTGGCTACAAAACTCCGATTACACACGGTGTTCTTATATAGTGTGATTTGTAATGAGAGAGCATTTGATGTTGCCTCTTTTCTTGCCAACTACTTCACATTAACACCTCAAACTTGTTAGATACGGATACGGATACGAGTAGGAATAGACTAGAACTCCTAGATCAACTTGTAGTCCAAGTCTCTCTCCCCCTTGTATCTTCTTTATATACCCCCATACGAGGGCCAAAAAAACTCCCTCCGATCCATATTAATGGTCGCTAAATCGGATGTATCTAGCACTAAAAATGTCTAGATACATCCGATTTAGCGACCATTAATACGGATCGGAGGGAGTACAAAAAAAGAAATATTAGGGATCCACAACTTTCTCATTGGTATCAGAGCCACGAGGTCTCGAGATCAAAACGCTGCTCACGCAGTATAAAAAACATAAAGAAAAAAGATTCTGCGGCCTGCATCAATCCCACGCTAAGAACTAAAATAGTCTAGACGTGAGAGGGAGTGTTAAATATAAATACAATGGTAGCCTCTTTCCATCGGTTCAGACTTTTGTCTATAGCTAGTGCAACAATTCTAAAAACTAACCTGTTAAATCGCATATAGTTATGTGCAGCTTTTTTGCTATTTCAGCATGGATATTTTTCTTTGAAATGGGGACTATCGGGACTGCATCGAAGATATGCATACAGCGCTTTTGTTTTTCAACATAACTAGCATGGTGGCCCTCGCAATTGCGAGGGCATTATCCTTGTCCAATGTCCTTTAGTTGAAAAATTGACCCTTATTTTCAAATTAGATGCCTAAATACTATTGCGAATGCAATAAACTAAAAGGTCCACAATAATTGGTCCGTACACCCAAAACACACAACAGGAATCACATACTATGTCGATGGGCCTAAAGCCGTCGGCGTATGCCCCCGTAGGCATAGGTCAAATCCCCGTCGGCGCAGGGATATGAGAAACATGGGTACACTTCTGTCCAATGTGAATATTTCGGTTCAAATGTCCTCTTATCTAGTAATCAGAATGAGACAGTATATGATCCTGCTGCATGGTATGAGAAACACGGGTTACACACTGGTGTCCAACGTGAATAATAAGCTTTCAGGCAAGTGTTTTAGAAGTCGGCATGCATGGGGCCATACACTCATACGTAATATCACCATTGATGTCCTAGTGGAGAATAGCCCCTAGGTTTCATAGCACACTTATGTCCTAGAAGTCTAGGGCACTAAGTATGTCTCCTATGTTAGGAAATACAGATGAGACCTTCACGGTTGTAGGCCTTTCGCAAATCTTTAGCAGTGCAAAATTACACGGGTATTACATCATGCCCTTCTATAAAAATATCTCACAATGACAGTTCCTTCTCCAATCCTCACAGATAACCACTGCAAACAGCAGACACACTAACTATCGAATAACATGAGTAATTCGTGGTCACATGGGAATCGCTTCGGACTGTTATACGAACGAGCTGCCAGCCCAGCATCCTCGTCTTTCTCATATTGTCACCACCTCGGCACTCGCAGCTGTTGTCCTCATAAAATTTGCACTCGGGACTGTTATATCAACTTGCACTCCATCGACATTCTTATCACCAACTGCAGTGCATTTTCTCCTATGCCATGCATCACTGTATTGTGAAATATACAAGTTGCGAGATGACATCTGTGTCATCGACCCCTCTGGGATGAGATGCGGCGCGTAAGTGATAGCCATTTGATTAGCGAGGAACGGTCATCCTACTATATGGGTAATAAGCCTTCCATGCAGTTGGTTAACATTTTGTTCCATATGGGCGTGCCACCAAACTGTTACCAAGTTCCATACAATTGGTTAAGGTGTTGCACATGTCATGCGGACAATCACAGCTCCATACACTACAGAAATCTGTCAACAAGCCGCGGCTGCCGCCAGCATATGGTCGTCGGCGTAAGGCCGCGTAGGCATACGCCAAATTACCGTCGGCACACTAAAAGCCGTCGGCGTAGGGCAAAGCCGTCGGCATAATATGTTCAAAATAATTGAAAAAAAAATCAAGAAAAAATTCGAATTATTTTGAACTTTTTAAAATTCTATTCCAGAATTTTGCACTTAGCCACATATTTAATCTCTAATTACACAATTAATCTAGTCAACATACTTAACTTAGTCAAACTTCCCGTTCGGTCACCCATCCTGAAATCCCTCCGGCCCAAGTACGCTTAACATTTGAGTTTCTTCCAAATTAGATTCCAAATAAGAAGTTAGAACTTAATGATATTACATCATATCAATCATATTAACCCGTGGGGAATGATGTTAAACTTTTCTATTATTAAAATTTTAAAAAATATTTGAACAAATAACAATGATTATATAATTATCTTTATTGAATAAATAACAATATAATGTTAGAAATTACTTTATTTTTTGAATAAATTATTTAATATGGAATAATTTATATCTTTAAATCCATAAATCGAAATTTGACAAATAAAATGTCTAAATCGATTAGAAAAATTAGAGAAAATCAAACATGACATCCATATCATAGAAACATCGATAGTTTTAAAAAATTTGAACTCTTTTGATGAATAGTCATAATGGCCATTTTGACACTTTCTGTCGATTCAGCTGGAAACAGGCAAAATGACTGGTGTTGTTATGGCCAAATCCATGGCATAGTTTGTTTAAATGTGCCCATATTCTACACAAACATGCATATTGGAAGCACGTACAATGTTCATGGAGAAAGTTTTCCTTTTCATTGAAATAAAAAACCATTTTCTATTTTCCGAGTGTGAAAAATGGCGTTTTTGAAGCACCTGTTGGGAATATGCCCTAGAGGCATCATGTATGATGTAATTCCCCACTGTATTCATAAAGTTATTAAGTTGTCCTTGTTTTGAACATCTGATATATGTCATTGAATATGTGATTCGATTGTGGAACTATATATTCATGTTGTTCATACTAATTGTCTTGGTCGTTAAGGTTGTGCTGGACACACATCCTAGACTAATGTGAGTGTTGGCTGATAACATGGTTCCACTTGTCATGGGCATGGTGATGTCATTCCAACGTTCACGGACTTGGCTAAAGAGTTTAGCAAGTCGGACTGACCCACATTGAGATGCAACGATCAAGTCGTCATTTGCATGTCTCAATCAGTGTAATCCTTAGACCTGAGGTTGTCTCACAATCCGAGTTGTGGATCACCGACTTAGGTTCTGTCAAACGTTGTTCTGTGACAAGGCAACTATAAAGGCAGAGTTCGGGTCGAATGAGAAGCAAGCTGCGTGATGTGGATAATCAAGATGGGATTTTGCCCCTCCGAATGGAGAGATATTCTCTGGGCCCTCTCGAGTGATATGATTCAGGAAGCATGGCCATGCGCAACTCAGTTAAGTGTTAACTGTGTCTGTTGACTAAGAGTTAGTCAGGTGAATCACATATCACGGATCGAGAAGAGAGTTGATCTATTTAAGGATGACGATAAATCGCTATAGCTCGACAAGGTATATCGTGAGGCAAAAAGGACTAAGATGAATATCACATTGAAAGGTATGTCGTCATGACTCAATGGTACTTGGGAGTCGGCACGTTTCTGCTAGGAGCCGCTACCGATTGATCGATTGGGAGTTGGACTCCAATCGTGTCCAAGTCGCCATGAGCCTGCAGGGTCGCACACTTAAGAGCGGGAGCAAATGTTGGTTGGGTTGGACCCGAACCGGAAATGGACTGAATTAGTGAGTCGGACTCACAGAGGGAATGAGCCACAAGTGTTGTGCAGCCCATTACCATACGCTATATAAAGAGGGGCGCAGGTTGCCCAGCGGGCACGTGACTCCAACCCCATGCGTTGGGAACCCTAGCCCACTCAGTCCAGCCGTCGCACCAGACCTAGCAGTCTGCCGTCGGAGCTCCTCCTCGTACGTGTGGATACCGGCAGAGGTGCTGTACGTTCAGCACTTCGACGTTCGAGGGTTTGGATCGGCCGGACCGGATCGTGGGACTGCACTGCCCCCGACGCGCTGCACCGATAATCCGCACCTGCGCGTCTAGTGGTAATACTCGTGGTCTTCTACCTCGGCTAGATCTTGGGAGCATTGCGTAGGAAAAGTTTTCGTTTAACTCTACGCGCCCCAACAGTGGTATCAGAGCGGTAGCTTCTGGTATTAGGCCCGAGATCCATACATATGTGATATGTAGTTGGCGTTAGATGTGATCTAATTGCTGTTTTGGTGGTCGGTCTATAAGATAGATCGGTTTTGTACAAGGTTGATTGGATCAATCGTACTCGGGGTTATTGGATGATCAGGTTTCCGTGATCATACTGCTAAGGTCGTGAAACAACATACCCCTACCGGTCGGTTTCCGCCATCGGGGTATACCGTGACACATGAATCCAGTTGCGGTGATCGAAGATCAAAGAGTTTGGTCGAATCGGAATACGGATCAGATTCGGGTAAAATCGTTTTATCCGATGAAGAAATCCATGATCGGGACCGCCGGCTTCGCCCTGTCGTAGCGCCTTAGATGTCGTTGCGAGTTCACAACGCCAGTAGATATCGTATCTATGCATAACTTGTTTTTGCAGGAAGTTGTGAATGGTATGGCTTATGTGCATGTGATGTGTGTAATCCATTACATGATCTGCGTATCATGTTTATGTCAGCCGCTGAGCCTAGGTGCTGTCATTTTTTGTATACCGGCCTGCTGTCGGATTCTCTATGTAAATTTTCATTTACTAGCTAATGTAGCTTGTTGGAACCCGGAAGGCATGCAAGTCGATATACAAGTCGGCTACACAGAGTAAGATGGCACGTGACAAGAGTTGGCACGAGTCGACTTACAAGCTTCGTGGAGATGGAGATCACCATGAAGAGATGCCATACCATTTCACAATAAATTTCTTTATTTGTGTTTTGTTATGTCTCTATTTTACCTCTATTTATATAGTTGGTAGATTCTTTAATCCCTCAAAGAAGTTCTAGTCGGTCGCCCCGCCAGTGCTGCACCATCACAAGTCGGACATTCTTGGTAGTGGGCTCATAAAATTGAGGTGCTACCAATTCTTTCCGGTTAGGTGGGTTCGAGTCGGACTCTTACAAGCAGAAGCACTTGGTAATCTAGACGAGTCCATCACGACGGTTGTGGGGCTCGGGGCGAGGTAGGTTGGGAGCCGGGGCATGTGATGTCACCCAACTAACAGGAGTCGTATAGAGATACGATTGGCAAGGTGTTGCCTACCTAGATCACTTGACGGCTAGCGGTGATGCTAAAGCTCACTAGTCGGCTTGCTTATTTAGGGTCCTGATCACTTAGCAACCATCGGAGGGATGTTGGTTCTAGTGGGAGCATAAGTATTAAAGCGTTTAATATGCTTGCTCTTTTATGAATACATGTCTTAAGTGTTTTTGCGTATTTTATGTTGTAGATCAATGGCACCTAGCAACCTTCCTAAGTTGTCCGCTTTTGCGTTGAGGTCAATCCTAGAGAAAGATAAGCTTAATGGAACTAATTTCACCAACTGGTATCGTAATCTGAGGATAGTCCTCAAGCATGACAAGAAAGAACATGTTCTAGAAACTCCACTTCCAGAAGAGCCTGATGATGATGCGACTGTCGCTATCACAAATGCCTACCGTAAGACTAGAGATGAGTCTACGGAAATTAGCTGTCTTATGCTTGCACACATGGAACCGGACTTGCAGCAGCAGTTCGAAAATGTTGAGGCCTACGATATGATCGAAAGCGTCAAAAGTATGTTCCAGGCTCGAGCAAAGACTGAGAGGTATCAAGTCTCTCAAGCTTTGCTTGGCTGTAAGCTGAAAGACGGTGATCCACTGAGTCCGCATGTAATCAAGATGATTGGTTACATACAGTCTCTGGATCGGCTGGGCTTCCCCATTAACGAAGAGTTCGCTACTGATATAATTCTGAACTCTTCCTAGTGCGTATGGTCCGTTCATCTCGAACTACCATATGCATGGTATGGATAAGAGTATCACTGAATTACATGGGATGCTCAAAACGGCAGAGGCTGATCTCAAGAAAGGCGCCAATCAAGTGTTGATGGTGCAGAATAAGGCTAAGTTCAAGAAGAGTTCTTGGACTAAGAAGAAGAAGGATAAGTCAGGAGGTAGCGCCCATAGTCAGGAGGTAGCGCCCATGGCCCTGTCCAGAGTGCTCCCTCAAAGACTAAGCCTTCTCCTACAGCCGGAGCCAATTGCTTCTATTGCAAGCAAGATGGCCACTGGAAGAGGAACTGCACCAAGTATTTGGCTGACAGAGCCAAGAGTGAAGGTATGACTTCCGACTCAGGTACACTTGTGTGCAATGTTATAGACATTTATCTTGCTGATGCACCTAATAGTTCTTGGGTATATGATACCGGATCAGTCATTCACATTTGCAACTCGTTGCAGGGGCTGGTAAGAACTAGGAGCGTGGCAAGAGGAGAGGTTGATATTCGGGTCGGCAACAAGGCGAGAGTCGCTGCGTTGGAAGTCGGCACGATGCAACTTCATTTACCTTCAGGATTTATTTTGGAACTAAATAATTGTTATTATGTTCCAGCGCTTAGTCGAAACATTATTTCCGCCTCATGTTTGATGAGACAAGGTTATGAGTCGAATATTAAGAATAATGGTTGTTCTTTATATTTGAAAGATATGTTTCATGGCTTTACACCCGTTCAGAACGGGTTATTTATTTTAAATCTTGATAGTGAATCGGTCTATAACATAAATGTTAAAAGGTTGAAACCAAATGATCTGAATATGACTTACTTTTGGCACTGTCGGCTTGGTCATATAAGTTGGAAGCGCATGAAGAAGCTCCATGATGATGGACTTCTAACTTCGTTTGACTTAGAGTCATTCGAGACATGTGAATCATGCCTACTAGGCAAGATGACCAAGACACCTTTTGCAAGGAGTTGTGAAAGGGCGTCCGACTTGTTGGAACTAATACATAGTGATGTATGTGGACCAATGAGCACGACAGCCAGAGGTGGTTATGAGTACTTCATTACCTTCACTGATGATTTGAGTAGGTATGGATATATCTATTTAATGAAACACAAGTCGGAAGCCTTTGAAAAGTTCAAGGAATTCCAGAGTGAGGTACAAAATCAGCTCGGCAAGAAAATAAAGTTTCTACGGTCGGACCGTGGAGGCGAGTACATGAGCCATGAGTTTGATGACCATCTAAAGAGTTGTGGAATAGTTCATCAACTCACTCCGCCGGGTACACCACAGAGAAACGGTGTATCGGAACGGAGAAATCGGACCTTGTTGGACATGGTACGATCAATGATGAGTCGGACAGATCTACCTTTATCATTTTGGGGTTATTGTCTAGAAACTGCAGCTTTCACACTAAACAGAGTACCATCAAAGTCAGTAGAGAAGACACCACATGAGATGTGGACTGGTAAAAAGCCAAGTTTGTCTTTTCTTAAGATTTGGGGTTGTGAAGCATTTGTCAAGCGACTTCAGTCGGACAAGCTCACGCCCAAGTCCGATAAGTGTATTTTCGTGGGGTATCCGAGGGAAACCTTGGGGTACTACTTCTACAACCGGGAAGAGGGCAAAGTGTTTGTCGCTCGGAATGGTGTCTTCCTTGAGAAAGAGTTTCTCAGTCGGGAAGTCAGTGGGAGCACAGTGCAACTCGAAGAAATTCGAGAGGAACCGGCTAGGGGCGAGTCGGCGAACGCCTTGGAGGCTGAGCCGGTCGTGGTACCTACACCGGTAATAGCACCTGAACCACGGAGATCTGCCAGATTACAGAGTGCTCGTGATGTTTTACTGTTAGACAGTAATGAGCCGGCAACTTATTCGGAAGCGATGGTGGGATCTGATTCCGAGTCATGGCTTGGAGCCATGAGATCCGATTTAAAGTCCATGGATGAAAACCAAGTTTGGAATTTGGTTGATCTGCTGACGGTGCAAGACTCGTCGAGTGCAAATGGGTCTTTAAGAAGAAAATTGATATGGATGGAAATATTTCCGTCTATAAAGCACGACTTGTCGCGAAGGGGTTCCGACAAGTTCAAGGAGTTGACTACGACGAGACCTTCTCGCCCGTAGCGATTCTTAAATCAATTCGGATCATGTTAGCCATAGCAGCCTATTTCGACTATGAGATATGGCAGATGGATGTCAAGACGGCTTTCCTTAATGGAAATTTAACTGAGGACGTGTATATGATACAGCCCGAAGGTTTTGTCGATCCAGCTAATGCTGACAAGGTATGCAAACTTCAGAAATCCATTTATGGGTTGAAGCAAGCATCTCGGAGTTGGAACATTCGCTTTGATGAGGTAGTCAAATCGTTTGGCTTCATCAAGAGCGATCATGATTCTTGTTTATACAAGAAGTTTAGTGGGAGCAAAGTAAACTTTCTAATCTTATATGTGGATGACATATTGCTGATTGGAAATGATGTCATGATGTTGCAAGAAACCAAAGAGTCATTGGAAAGGAGTTTCTCAATGAAGGATTTGGGTGAGGCAACTTACATATTAGGAATCAGGATCTATAGAGATAGATCCAGGCGGCTCATTGGATTGAGTCAGAGTACATATCTGGACAAGGTTTTGAAGAAATTCAAAATGGAAGAGTCCAAGAAGGGATTCTTACCAATGTCCCATGGTATAAAACTTAGCAAGACTCAGTGTCCTTCGACGACTGATGAGCGAAGTCGGATGAGTGTGATTCCGTATGCTTCGGCAATAGGATCCATCATGTACGCCATGATTTGTACTAGGCCAGATGTTTCCTATGCTCTAAGTGTTACGAGCAGATACCAGGCTGACCCTGGCGAAGCCCACTGGGCAGCGGTTAAAAACATCCTTAAGTATTTGAGAAATACTAAGGAAATGTTCCTAGTTTATGGAGGTGATGAGGAATTCAGTGTAAAGGGTTACACGGATGCGAGTTATCTCACCGACTCAGATGATTCTCGTTCGCAATCGGGATACGTGTTCGTAATGAACGGAGGAGCTGTGAGCTGGAAGAGTTCCCAGCAAGATACGGTGTCTGCATCTACAACAGAGGCTGAGTATATTGCTGCCTCAGAGGCGGCAAAGGAAGCTGTTTGGATCAGGAACCTCCTGATTGATCTTGGTGTGGTTCAGGGCGCGTCCAATCCTTTGGACGTATATTGTGACAATGGTGCTATCGCACAAGCCAAGGAACCGAGACAACACCAGAAGAACAAACTTATACTCATGCGGTACCACCTCATTCGCCAATTTGTCGAACAAGGTGATATCAAGTTATGCAAAGTACACACGGATGCAAACATTGCAGATCCGTTGACAAAGGCGCTACCACAGCCTAAGCATGAGGCGCACACGAGAGGCATGGGCATTCGATGCCTAGGCATATGATGCCAGGATGATTGACTCTAGTGCAAGTGGGAGACTGTTGGGAATATGCCCTAGAGGCAATCATGCATGATGTAATTCCCACTGTATTCATAAAGTTATTAAGTTGTCCTTGTTTTGAACATTTGATATATGTCATTGAATATGTGATTCGATTGTGGAACTATATATTCATGTTGTTCATACTAATTGTCCTTGGTCGTTAAGGTTGTGTTGGACACACATCCTAGACTAATGTGAGTGTTGGCTGATGACACGGTTCCACTTGTCATGGGCATGGTGATGCCATTCCAACGTTCACGGACTTGGCTAAAGAGTTTAGCAAGTCGGACTGACCCATATTGAGATGCAACGATCAAGTCGTCATTTGCATGTCTCAATCAATGTAATCCTTAGACCTGAGGTTGTCGCACAATCCGACTTGTGGATCACCGACTTAGGTTCTGTCAAACGTTGTTCTGTGACAAGGCAACTATAAAGGCAGAGTTCGGGTCGAATGAGAAGCAAGCTGCGTGATGTGGATAATCAAGATGGGATTTTGCCCCTCCGAATGGGAGATATTCTCTGGGCCCTCTCGAGTGATATGATTCAGGAAGCATGGCCATGCGCAACTCAGTTAAGTGTTAACTGTGTCTGTTGACTAAGAGTTAGTCAGGTGAATCACATATCACGGATCGAGAAGAGAGTTGAGCTATTTAAGGGATGACGATAAATCGCCTATAACTCGACAAGGTATATCGTGAGGCAAAAAGGACTAAGATGAATATCACATTGAAAGGTATGTCGTCATGACTCAATGGTACTTGGGAGTCGGCACGTTCTGCTAGGAGCCGCTACCGATTGATCGATTGGGAGTTGGACTCCAATCGTGTCCAAGTCGCCATGAGCCTGCAGGGTCGCACACTTAAGGGCGGGAGCAAATGTTGGTTGGGTTGGACACGAACCGGAAATGGACTGAATTAGTGAGTCGGACTCACAGAGGGAATGGGCCACAAGTGTTGTGCAGCCCATGACCATATGCTATATAAAGAGGGGCGCAGGTTGCCCAGCGGGCACGTGACTCCAACCCCATGCGTTGGGAACCCTAGCCCACTCAGTCCAGCCGTCGCACCAGACCTAGCAGTCTGCCGTCGGACCTCCTCCTCGTACGTGTGGATACCGGCCTGTGAGCTTTTTTTAGAATTGCCAAATTCCAAAAGGAACAAAAGTTATGGCCGTTTTAAGATTTTGACTAGAAAATAAAAAAAAAAAAAATTCTGTGGCGCACCAAGGGGGGTGCCACAGAATTGGGAGGCAGATTCGAAATCTGCCTTCCCCTCCTTTTCTTCACTTCTCCCCTCCACTTCTCCCCTCCACTTCTCCTCCACTTCTCATCTTCTACCTCTCCTCTCCTCTCCTCTCCTCCACCTCTCCTCCTCCTCCACCACCACCACCACCACCACCACCATCACCACCACCTCTCCTCCTTCTCCTCCTCCACCACCACCACCACCACTCCTCCTCCACCACCACCACTCCTCCTCCACCACCACCATCCTCCTCCTCCACCACCACCACCACCTCCGGTGAGCTCCTCCTCCTCCTCCTCCACCACCACCACCTCTCCTCCTCCTCTTTCTCCTCCTCCACCACCACCTCCCTCCTCTCCTCCTCCTCCTCCTCTATCACCACCACTCTCCTCCTCCTCCTCCTCCACCACCACCACCACCTCCGGCGAGCTTCTCCTTCTCCTCCCCACCAACTCCGGTGACCCCATCCTCCACCCACCAACTCCGGCGAGCATCCGACGAAATCCGGCGAAATTTCGAAATTTCGAAAATTTCCCGCGGCCAGATCTGGCCGCCTTTTTTTTTTTGAAATTCAAAAAAAATTCTGTGGCGCACCCCCCCTTGGTGCGCCACAGAATTGCAAATTTCTGTGGCGCACGGCTGAGGTGCGCCACAGAATTGACATTTCTGTGGCGCACGGCTGAGGTGCGCCACAGAAATTATTTTTGTGGCGTGTGTTCTGTGGCGCACCCCTCTGGCCCCAGGGTGCGCCACAGAATATGATTTTGGTGCGCCACAGAAGAGGGTTTCCCTACTAGTGTTAGTCGCTGCTGTTATCCACATAAAATTTGCACAATGGCTCCCGGTGCAGCCTAGTCACAGTGGACCTAGTCGGTGCTCTTCTGACCTTAAACCTTGTAGTCTGTCCTAAAACCGTATAGCTGTTTGACTACTCTTGCTTCCGAGCAAGCTACAACTGTGGAATCTCAAAGGCCACCTGCCTCAAGCATGTACATCTCTCGACTTTGCTCGCCGATTCGACTGTTAACTCTGTAACATGTGCTCTTTATTTTTAGACAAAGATAGCTCGTGTTTGTGAGCATGCACGGCAGTATGTCGAAGCCATATTGTAGACTAAATGAATCATCCGCTGAGGCAGATTTGCTCGTCTGCTTTTATGATACATGAGCTTTTCGCCAATACCAGCATCAACCTTCACCTCATCGACATTCTTATCACTAACTGCAATGCCTTCTTCCCTGTGACATGCATCACTCACACTGTTGTGAACACATACAAGTTGCAAAATGACCTTCATTTCATCAACCTGTTTGTGGTGGGGTGTAGTGCGGTGATGATGGTAGTTTGAATAGCGAGCAACATCTTCTAGACCATGCCTTGGAACTCGCATGCACTAGTGGCGTCAACCGAGACGATTAGGCCATCCTACTATCTGGGTAGCAACTAGCAAGCCTTACATGCAGTTTGTTAACATTTTGTTACGTATGGGCAGTGCCACCAAACGGTTATCCACTTCTAGGTCAAAGGATAGGTTTCTGTTTGCACATGTAATGCAGAAGATCACAGCTGCAAATACATCTGCGTGCCGGCATGTCTAACAAGACGAGGATGAGAAGTGCATCAGAAGGCTTGCTCTCTCTAAGAAACATATGGGCAATACTCACTAGGACATCATACCTACTATTCAGCGGCGTGTTGGAGGTTCTCATTTCTTTCTTAAATGATGTCGGAAATTTGTGGCCGCGGGAATCGGAGAGAGCGGGTCGATGCACTTACTATGCAATTGGCCCCACATGTCGGCGCAAAGGTAAATAAGTAAAGGAACATACTACCAATTTGAACCTTATGGGAATAAAGATTTGTGAGTAATATAATCACATGCCAATAAAAGTCGAAATTACACACTTACAATATATGTGTCTATAACTCGTGTGTTTTGCCATGATGAGGTTAGGTGAAAGGAAAATATCGGCAAAGTACACAGTAAATACTTAATATACTTGTGAGGCCACCGTGCCAGTTACAATACCGGTAGTAGTAACCATCTCCTGGCGTACGTTGCGTACGTCGTGTGCAGCGTGAGGCACCATTATTGGAAGCTAGAATAGTAGGTATGTTGTGTGTATCATGCATGGATAATTACAAGTTAAAACATCATCGAGCCGTCATCGACATCATTGATCCAGCCGTACTTTTCAAGGAACGCATTGGATGTGATCGCCAGCGGGTACTCGTCGATGCATTCTGCCAGCACCCTTGTCCGATGTATCGCCAATAACTTCCCACATGCAACTGTTGCACTTGAACCCCGATCCGAAGGTCACCATGAGCACCCTGTCCCCTCTCTTCAGCCTCCCTTTCGCCTCCATATACGAGAGAACATACCACACGCTGCTGGCCGACGTGTTTCCCCAGCGGTGCAGTGTCATCCTTGACGGCTCTACGTCGAACTCGTCGAGTCCGAAGTTTTTCTTCACGGCTCGATCACGGCAACCCCACCAGAGTGAAGGCAGAAATGGTCGACCCCGGTCTTCAAGTTGAGAGATTGATCTTGACACGCTTTGGCGTGAAAATTTTTCTGACGTATTAAGTCGGCAGCTAGTCGGAGGAGCTCCCTGGCAGGGAGGATCCGCGGCACCAGGCGTTTCAGGTTGGTGGCAAAGGCTCGGACAGCAGCTTTTGGGAGTGTTTTGTTGATACTGAACCCCATGACGTTGTCTGCATCCTCACGCTGCATAATGGCGGAGTATGCATCGTCGTTGGCCGCCACGGTTGCACGCACGAGGTGCGTAGCTTCATCTTCGCGCGCCGCGAAGCGCGGGGTTGTTCGTGAGCAGCACCGCTGACCGCCACATCGGAAAAGGACAAAGCCCAGCATCATGGACTTGTCCCTGCCGCCGTACCAACCGGGCGAGATTGCCTCCGACGATACACGAGCGCCAAAAACCGGGCGTGGCGCCCGTGCCCGCATGACATTCTGGACGATTTCCAGGGAGACGAGAGTGGCGCTGCAGCCCATGCCAGAGACATTGTATGCTGCGACGTCCTGCGCATGCCATAGTGATGCACAATCCTGGAGGAAAGGCATGGTTCTGG
Organism: Alopecurus myosuroides; assembly: GCA_028641055.1. Taxonomy (NCBI): domain Eukaryota; kingdom Viridiplantae; phylum Streptophyta; class Magnoliopsida; order Poales; family Poaceae; genus Alopecurus; species Alopecurus myosuroides. The sequence goes on along the minus strand of CM054057.1, from coordinate 736,957,450 downwards.
ACAGAAGAAGTTGACGTTGAGAGGAGCACGTCGACAATCCCGGGGGCCGAACCCGGTCCTTGGCGAAGACTCCAGCGATGGCATCGTTGAAGAAGGCGTCCATCTCGTCTAGCCCATCCTGGTGAGCGCGAAACGTCTCGCGGCCGGCAAAAACGCATGATGGACGTACGTCTCCTCACCGAGACCCGCACGAGAGGTGAGGCGGAAGAGGTAGCGTAGCTCACGGATGCCGAAATGTTTGTTACGCTCAGCCACCGCTACCATGTCATGGTCACCTTGCGGTCATCTGATGGTTTATAGCAGACGTAATCGAGGAGGTAGCACTGTGAATGCCGGCGACGGGAGGCCGCTGTCCAGGCTAGACAGGCAATGGTCAGCGTGATCGCCAGAATGATTACGGTTGCAAACAGAGGAATTATCTCCATTGTCACGTTCTCGGAAGCACTGCACATTAAATCTGGCTACAAAACTCCGATACACACGGTGTTCTTATATAGTGTGATTTGTAATGAGAGAGCAGTTTGATGTTGCCTTTTTTTGCCAACTACTTCACATTAACACCTCAAACTTGTTAGATACGGATACGGATACGAGTAGGAATAGACTAGAACTCCTAGATCAACTTGTAGTCCAAGTCTCTCCCCCTTGTATCTTCTTTATATAACCCCATACGAGGGCCAAAAAAATACTCCCTCCGATCCATATTAATGGTCGCTAAATCGGATGTATCTAGCACTAAAATATGTCTAGATACATCCGATTTAGCGACCATTAATACGGATCGGAGGGAGTACAAAAAAAGAAATATTAGGGATCCACACTTTCTCACTTGGTATCAGAGCCACGAGGTCTCGAGATCAAAACGCTGCTCACGCAGTAAAAAACATAAAGAAAAAAGATTCTGCGGCCTGCATCAATCCACGCTAAGAACTAAAAATAGTCTAGACGTGAGAGGGAGTGTTAAAATATAAATACAATGGTAGCCTCTTTCCATCGGTTCAGACTTTTGGTCTATATAGCTAGTGCAACAATTCTATAAAACTAACCTGTTAATCGCATATAGTTATGTGCAGCTTTTTTGCTATTTCAGCATGGATATTTTCTTTGAAATGGGGACTATCGGGACTCTGCATCGAAGATATGCATACAGCGCTTTTGTTTTTCAACATAACTAGCATGGTGGCCCTCGCAATTGCGAGGGCATTATCCTTGTCCAATGTCCTTTAGTTGAAAAAATTGACCCTTTTTTCAAATTAGATGCCTAAAGTACTATTGCGAATGCAATAAACTAAAAGGTCCACAATAATTGGTCCGTACACCCAAAACACACAACAGAATCACATACTATGTCGAGGGCCTAAAGCCGTCGGCGTATGCCCCCGTAGGCATAGGTCAAATCCCCGTCGGGCAGGGATATGAGAAACAATGGGTACACACTTCTGTCCAATGTGAATATTTCGGTTCAAATGTCCTCTCTTATCTAGTAATCAGAATGAGACAGTATATGATCCTGCTGCATGGTAATGAGAAACACGGGTTACACACTGGTGTCCAACGTGAATAATAAGCTTTCAGGCAAGTGTTTTAGAAGTCGGCATGCATGGGGCCATACACTCATACGTAATATCACCATTGATGTCCTAGGGAGAATAGCCCCTAGGTTTCATAGCACACTTGTCCTAGAAGTCTAGGGCACTAAGTATGTCTCCTATGATGTTAGGAAATACAGATGAGACCTTCACGGTTGTAGGCCATTCGCAAATCTTTAGCAGTGCAAAATTACACGGGTATTACATCATGCCCTTCTATAAAAATATCTCACAATGACAGTTCCTTCCTCCAATCCTCACAGATAAACCACTGCAAACAGCAGACACACTAACTATCGAATAACATGAGTAATTCGTGGTCACATGGGAATCGCTTCGGACTGTTAATACGAACGAGCTGCCAGCCCAGCATCCTCGTCTTTCTCATATTGTCACCACCTCGGCACTCGCAGCTGTTGTCCTCATAAAATTTGCACTCGGACTGTTATATCAACTTGCACTCCATCGACATTCTTATCACCAACTGCAGTGCATTTTCTCCTATGCCATGCATCACTGTATTGTGAAATATACAAGTTGCGAGATGACATCTGTGTCATCGACCCCTCTGGGATGAGATGCGGCGCGTAAGTGATAGCCATTTGATTAGCGAGGAACGGTCATCCTACTATATGGGTAATAAGCCTTCCATGCAGTTGGTAACATTTTGTTCCATATGGGCGTGCCACCAAACTGTTACCAAGTTCCATACAATTGGTTAAGGTGTTGCACATGTCATGCGGACAATCACAGCTCCATACACTACAGAAATCTGTCAACAAGCCGCCGGCTGCCGCCAGCATATGGTCGTCGGCGTAAGGCCGCGTAGGCATACGCCAAATTACCGTCGGCACACTAAAAGCCGTCGGCGTAGGGCAAAGCCGTCGGCATAATATGTTCAAAATAATTGAAAAAAAAATCAAGAAAAAATTCGAATTATTTTGAACTTTTTAAAATTCTATTCCAGAATTTTGCACTTAGCCACATATTTAATCTCTAATTACACAATTAATCTAGTCAACATACTTAACTTAGTCAAACTTCCCGTTCGGTCACCCATCCTGAAATCCCTCCGGCCCAAGTACGCTTAACATTTGAGTTTCTTCCAAATTAGATTCCAAATAAGAAGTTAGAACTTAATGATATTACTATCATATCAATCATATTAACCCGTGGGGAATGATGTTAAACTTTTCTATTATTAAAATTTTAAAAAATATTTGAACAAATAACAATGATTATATAATTATCTTTATTGAATAAATAACAATATAATGTTAGAAATTACTTTATTTTTTGAATAAATTATTTAATATGGAATAATTTATATCTTTAAATCCATAAATCGAAATTTGACAAATAAAATGTCTAAATCGATTAGAAAAATTAGAGAAATTCAAACATGACATCCATATCATAGAAACATCGATAGTTTTAAAAAATTTGAACTCTTTTGATGAATAGTCATAATGGCCATTTTGACACTTTCTGTCGATTCAGCTGGAAACAGGCAAAATGACTGGTGTTGTTATGGCCAAATCCATGGCATAGTTTGTTTAAATGTGCCCATATTCTACACAAACATGCATATTGGAAGCACGTACAATGTTCATGGAGAAAGTTTTCCTTTTCATTGAAATAAAAAACCATTTTCTATTTTCCGAGTGTGAAAAATGGCGTTTTTTGAAGCACCTGTTGGGAATATGCCCTAGAGGCAATCATGTATGATGTAATTCCCACTGTATTCATAAAGTTATTAAGTTGTCCTTGTTTTGAACATCTGATATATGTCATTGAATATGTGATTCGATTGTGGAACTATATATTCATGTTGTTCATACTAATTGTCCTTGGTCGTTAAGGTTGTGCTGGACACACATCCTAGACTAATGTGAGTGTTGGCTGATAACATGGTTCCACTTGTCATGGGCATGGTGATGTCATTCCAACGTTCACGGACTTGGCTAAAGAGTTTAGCAAGTCGGACTGACCCACATTGAGATGCAACGATCAAGTCGTCATTTGCATGTCTCAATCAGTGTAATCCTTAGACCTGAGGTTGTCTCACAATCCGAGTTGTGGATCACCGACTTAGGTTCTGTCAAACGTTGTTCTGTGACAAGGCAACTATAAAGGCAGAGTTCGGGTCGAATGAGAAGCAAGCTGCGTGATGTGGATAATCAAGATGGGATTTGCCCCTCCGAATGGAGAGATATTCTCTGGGCCCTCTCGAGTGATATGATTCAGGAAGCATGGCCATGCGCAACTCAGTTAAGTGTTAACTGTGTCTGTTGACTAAGAGTTAGTCAGGTGAATCACATATCACGGATCGAGAAGAGAGTTGATCTATTTAAGGGATGACGATAAATCGCCTATAGCTCGACAAGGTATATCGTGAGGCAAAAAGGACTAAGATGAATATCACATTGAAAGGTATGTCGTCATGACTCAATGGTACTTGGGAGTCGGCACGTTCTGCTAGGAGCCGCTACCGATTGATCGATTGGGAGTTGGACTCCAATCGTGTCCAAGTCGCCATGAGCCTGCAGGGTCGCACACTTAAGAGCGGGAGCAAATGTTGGTTGGGTTGGACCCGAACCGGAAATGGACTGAATTAGTGAGTCGGACTCACAGAGGGAATGGGCCACAAGTGTTGTGCAGCCCATTACCATACGCTATATAAAGAGGGGCGCAGGTTGCCCAGCGGGCACGTGACTCCAACCCCATGCGTTGGGAACCCTAGCCCACTCAGTCCAGCCGTCGCACCAGACCTAGCAGTCTGCCGTCGGAGCTCCTCCTCGTACGTGTGGATACCGGCAGAGGTGCTGTACGTTCAGCACTTCGACGTTCGAGGGTTTGGATCGGCCGGACCGGATCGTGGGACTGCACTGCCCCGACGCGCTGCACCGATAATCCGCACCTGCGCGTCTAGTGGTAATACTCGTGGTCTTCTACCTCGGCTAGATCTTGGGAGCATTGCGTAGGAAAAGTTTTCGTTTAACTCTACGCGCCCCAACAGTGGTATCAGAGCGGTAGCTTCTGGTATTAGGCCCGAGATCCATACATATGTGATATGTAGTTGGCGTTAGATGTGATCTAATTGCTGTTTTGGTGGTCGGTCTATAAGATAGATCGGTTTTGTACAAGGTTGATTGGATCAATCGTACTCGGGGTTATTGGATGATCAGGTTTCCGTGATCATACTGCTAAGGTCGTGAAACAACATACCCCTACCGGTCGGTTTCCGCCATCGGGGTATACCGTGACACATGAATCCAGTTGCGGTGATCGAAGATCAAAGAGTTTGGTCGAATCGGAATACGGATCAGATTCGGGTAAAATCGTTTTATCCGATGAAGAAATCCATGATCGGGACCGCCGGCTTCGCCCTGTCGTAGCGCCTTAGATGTCGTTGCGAGTTCACAACGCCAGTAGATATCGTATCTATGCATAACTTGTTTTTGCAGGAAGTTGTGAATGGTATGGCTTATGTGCATGTGATGTGTGTAATCCATACATGATCTGCGTATCATGTTTATGTCAGCCGGCTGGAGCCTAGGTGCTGTCATTTTTTTGTATACCGGCCTGCGTGTCGGATTCTCTATGTAAATTTTCATTTACTAGCTAATGTAGCTTGTTGGAGAACCCGGAAGGCATGCAAGTCGATATACAAGTCGGCTACACAGAGTAAGATGGCACGTGACAAGAGTTGGCACGAGTCGACTTACAAGCTTCGTGGAGATGGAGATCACCATGAAGAGAGCCATACCATTTCACATTATAATTTCTTTATTTGTGTTATTGTTATGTCTCTATTTACCTCTATTTAGATAGTTGGTAGATTCTTTAATCCCTCAAAGAAGTTCTAGTCGGTCGCCCCGCCAGTGCTGCACCATCACAAGTCGGACATTCTTGGTAGTGGGTTCATAAAATTGAGGTGCTACCAATTCTTTCCGGTTAGGTGGGTTCGAGTCGGACTCTTACAAGCAGAAGCACTTGGTAATCTAGACGAGTCCATCACGACGGTTGTGGGGCTCGGGGCGAGGTAGGTTGGGAGCCGGGGCATGTGATGTCACCCAACTAACAGGAGTCGTATAGAGATACGATTGGCAAGGTGTTGCCTACCTAGATCACTTGACGGCTAGCGGTGATGCTAAAGCTCACTAGTCGGCTTGCTTATTTAGGGTCCTGAATCACTTAGCAACCATCGGAGGGATGTTGGTTCTAGTGGGAGCATAAGTATTAAAGCGTTTAATATGCTTGCTCTTTTATGAATACATGTCTTAAGTGTTTTTGCGTATTTTATGTTGTAGATCAATGGCACCTAGCAACCTTCCTCAGTTGTCCGCTTTTGCGTTGAGGTCAATCCTAGAGAAAGATAAGCTTAATGGAACTAATTTCACCAACTGGTATGGTAATCTGAGGATAGTCCTCAAGCATGACAAGAAAGAACATGTTCTAGAAACTCCACTTCCAGAAGAGCCTGATGATGATGCGACTGTCGCTATCACAATGCCTACCGTAAGACTAGAGATGAGTCTACGGAAATTAGCTGTCTATGCTTGCACACATGGAACCGGACTTGCAGCAGCAGTTCGAAAATGTTGAGGCCTACGATATGATCGAAAGCGTCAAAAGTATGTTCCAGGCTCGAGCAAAGACTGAGAGGTATCAAGTCTCTCAAGCTTTGCTTGGCTGTAAGCTGAAAGACGGTGATCCACTGAGTCCGCATGTAATCAAGATGATTGGTTACATACAGTCTCTGGATCGGCTGGGCTTCCCCATTAACGAAGAGTTCACTACTGATATAATTCTGAACTCTCTTCCTAGTGCGTATGGTCCGTTCATCTCGAACTACCATATGCATGGTATGGATAAGAGTATCACTGAATTACATGGGATGCTCAAAACGGCAGAGGCTGATCTCAAGAAAGGCGCCAATCAAGTGTTGATGGTGCAGAATAAGGCTAAGTTCAAGAAGAGTTCTTGGACTAAGAAGAATAAGTCAGGAGGTAGCGCCCATAGTCAGGAGGTAGCGCCCATGGCCCTGTCCAGAGTGCTCCCTCAAAGACTAAGCCTTCTCCTACAGCCGGAGCCAATTGCTTCTATTGCAAGCAAGATGGCCACTGGAAGAGGAACTGCACCAAGTATTTGGCTGACAGAGCCAAGAGTGAAGGTATGACTTCCGACTCAGGTACACTTGTGTGCAATGTTATAGACATTTATCTTGCTGATGCACCTAATAGTTCTTGGGTATATGATACCGGATCAGTCATTCACATTTGCAACTCGTTGCAGGGGCTGGTAAGAACTAGGAGCGTGGCAAGAGGAGAGGTTGATATTCGGGTCGGCAACAAGGCGAGAGTCGCTGCGTTGGAAGTCGGCACGATGCAACTTCATTACCTTCAGGATTTATTTTGGAACTAAATAATTGTTATTATTTCCAGCGCTTAGTCGAAACATTATTTTCCGCCTCATGTTTGATGAGACAAGGTTATGAGTCGAATATTAAGAATAATGGTTGTTCTTTATATTTGAAAGATATGTTTCATGGCTTTACACCCGTTCAGAACGGGTTATTTATTTTAAATCTTGATAGTGAATCGGTCTATAACATAAATGTTAAAAGGTGAAACCAAATGATCTGAATATGACTTACTTTTGGCACTGTCGGCTTGGTCATATAAGTTGGAAGCGCATGAAGAAGCTCCATGATGATGGACTTCTAACTTCGTTTGACTTAGAGTCATTCGAGACATGTGAATCATGACTACTAGGCAAGATGACCAAGACACCTTTTGCAAGGAGTTGTGAAAGGGCGTCCGACTTGTTGGAACTAATACATAGTGATGTATGTGGACCAATGAGCACGACAGCCAGAGGTGGTTATGAGTACTTCATTACCTTCACTGATGATTTGAGTAGGTATGGATATATCTATTTAATGAAACACAAGTCGGAAGCCTTTGAAAAGTTCAAGGAATTCCAGAGTGAGGTACAAAATCAGCTCGGCAAGAAAATAAAGTTTCTACGGTCGGACCGTGGAGGCGAGTACATGAGCCATGAGTTTGATGACCATCTAAAGAGTTGTGGAATAGTTCATCAACTCACTCCGCGGTACACCACAGAGAAACGGTGTATCGGAACGGAGAAATCGGACCTTGTTGGACATGGTACGATCAATGATGAGTCGGACAGATCTACCTTTATCATTTTGGGGTTATTGTCTAGAACTGCAGCTTTCACACTAAACAGAGTACCATCAAAGTCAGTAGAGAAGACACCACATGAGATGTGGACTGGTAAAAAGCCAAGTTTGTCTTTTCTTAAGATTTGGGGTTGTGAAGCATTTGTCAAGCGACTTCAGTCGGACAAGCTCACGCCCAAGTCCGATAAGTGTATTTTCGTGGGTATCCGAGGGAAACCTTGGGGTACTACTTCTACAACCGGGAAGAGGGCAAAGTGTTTGTCGCTCGGAATGGTGTCTTCCTTGAGAAAGAGTTTCTCAGTCGGGAAGTCAGTGGGAGCACAGTGCAACTCGAAGAAATTCGAGAGGAACCGGCTAGGGGCGAGTCGGCGAACGCCTTGGAGGCTGAGCCGGTCGTGGTACCTACACCGGTAATAGCACCTGAACCACGGAGATCTGCCAGATTACAGAGTGCTCGTGATGTTTTACTGTTAGACAGTAATGAGCCGGCAACTTATTCGGAAGCGATGGTGGGATCTGATTCCGAGTCATGGCTTGGAGCCATGAGATCCGATTTAAAGTCCATGGATGAAAACCAAGTTTGGAATTTGGTTGATCTGCCTGACGGTGCAAGACTCGTCGAGTGCAAATGGGTCTTTAAGAAGAAAATTGATATGGATGGAAATATTTCCGTCTATAAAGCACGACTTGTCGCGAAGGGGTTCCGACAAGTTCAAGGAGTTGACTACGACGAGACCTTCTCGCCCGTAGCGATTCTTAAATCAATTCGGATCATGTTAGCCATAGCAGCCTATTTCGACTATGAGATATGGCAGATGGATGTCAAGACGGCTTTCCTTAATGGAAATTTAACTGAGGACGTGTATATGATACAGCCCGAAGGTTTTGTCGATCCAGCTAATGCTGACAAGGTATGCAAACTTCAGAAATCCATTTATGGGTTGAAGCAAGCATCTCGGAGTTGGAACATTCGCTTTGATGAGGTAGTCAAATCGTTTGGCTTCATCAAGAGCGATCATGATTCTTGTTTATACAAGAAGTTTAGTGGGAGCAAAGTAAACTTTCTAATCTTATATGTGGATGACATATTGCTGATTGGAAATGATGTCATGATGTTGCAAGAAACCAAAGAGTCATTGGAAAGGAGTTTCTCAATGAAGGATTTGGGTGAGGCAACTTACATATTAGGAATCAGGATCTATAGAGATAGATCCAGGCGGCTCATTGGATTGAGTCAGAGTACATATCTGGACAAGGTTTTGAAGAAATTCAAAATGGAAGAGTCCAAGAAGGGATTCTTACCAATGTCCCATGGTATAAAACTTAGCAAGACTCAGTGTCCTTCGACGACTGATGAGCGAAGTCGGATGAGTGTGATTCCGTATGCTTCGGCAATAGGATCCATCATGTACGCCATGATTTGTACTAGGCCAGATGTTTCCTATGCTCTAAGTGTTACGAGCAGATACCAGGCTGACCCTGGCGAAGCCCACTGGGCAGCGGTTAAAAACATCCTTAAGTATTTGAGAAATACTAAGGAAATGTTCCTAGTTTATGGAGGTGATGAGGAATTCAGTGTAAAGGGTTACACGATGCGAGTTATCTCACCGACTCAGATGATTCTCGTTCGCAATCGGGATACGTGTTCGTAATGAACGGAGGAGCTGTGAGCTGGAAGAGTTCCCAGCAAGATACGGTGTCTGCATCTACAACAAGGCTGAGTATATTGCTGCCTCAGAGGCGGCAAAGGAAGCTGTTTGGATCAGGAACCTCCTGATTGATCTTGGTGTGGTTCAGGGCGCGTCCAATCCTTGGACGTATATTGTGACAACAATGGTGCTATCGCACAAGCCAAGGAACCGAGACAACACCAGAAGAACAAACTTATACTCATGCGGTACCACCTCATTCGCCAATTTGTCGAACAAGGTGATATCAAGTTATGCAAAGTACACACGGATGCAAACATTGCAGATCCGTTGACAAAGGCGCTACCACAGCCTAAGCATGAGGCGCACACGAGGCATGGGCATTCGATGCCTAGGCATATGATGCCAGGATGATTGACTCTAGTGCAAGTGGGAGACTGTGGGAATATGCCCTAGAGGCAATCATGCATGATGTAAATTCCCACTGTATTCATAAAGTTATTAAGTTGTCCTTGTTTTGAACATTTGATATATGTCATTGAATATGTGATTCGATTGTGGAACTATATATTCATGTTGTTCATACTAATTGTCCTTGGTCGTTAAGGTTGTGTTGGACACACATCCTAGACTAATGTGAGTGTTGGCTGATGACACGGTTCCACTTGTCATGGGCATGGTGATGCCATTCCAACGTTCACGGACTTGGCTAAAGAGTTTAGCAAGTCGGACTGACCCATATTGAGATGCAACGATCAAGTCGTCATTTGCATGTCTCAATCAATGTAATCCTTAGACCTGAGGTTGTCGCACAATCCGACTTGTGGATCACCGACTTAGGTTCTGTCAAACGTTGTTCTGTGACAAGGCAACTATAAAGGCAGAGTTCGGGTCGAATGAGAAGCAAGCTGCGTGATGTGGATAATCAAGATGGGATTTTGCCCCTCCGAATGGAGAGATATTCTCTGGGCCCTCTCGAGTGATATGATTCAGGAAGCATGGCCATGCGCAACTCAGTTAAGTGTTAACTGTGTCTGTTGACTAAGAGTTAGTCAGGTGAATCACATATCACGGATCGAGAAGAGAGTTGAGCTATTTAAGGGATGACGATAAATCGCCTATAACTCGACAAGGTATATCGTGAGGCAAAAAGGACTAAGATGAATATCACATTGAAAGGTATGTCGTCATGACTCAATGGTACTTGGGAGTCGGCACGTTCTGCTAGGAGCCGCTACCGATTGATCGATTGGGAGTTGGACTCCAATCGTGTCCAAGTCGCCATGAGCCTGCAGGGTCGCACACTTAAGGGCGGGAGCAAATGTTGGTTGGGTTGGACCCGAACCGGAAATGGACTGAATTAGTGAGTCGGACTCACAGAGGGAATGGGCCACAAGTGTTGTGCAGCCCATGACCATATGCTATATAAAGAGGGGCGCAGGTTGCCCAGCGGGCACGTGACTCCAACCCCATGCGTTGGGAACCCTAGCCCACTCAGTCCAGCCGTCGCACCAGACCTAGCAGTCTGCCGTCGGACCTCCTCCTCGTACGTGTGGATACCGGCAGAGGTGCTGTACGTTCAGCACTTCGACGTTCGAGGGATTGGATCGTGGGACTGCACTGCCCCGACGCGCTGCACCGATAATCCGCACCTGCGCGTCTAGTGGTAATACTCGTGGTCTTCTATCTCGGCTAGATCTTGGGAGCATTGCGTAGGAAAAGTTTTCGTTTATCTCTACGCGCCCCAACAGCACCAACCACAAATATGTTGCAAAACTTGGGAGCTATATTTTTTTGAAAATACTAGACCATGTTATATGCACAAATAACCAAATTGTTGCCTCTGAAAAGTTTCTATCAAACTCTTTTGAAAAATACAAGTTTCTGTCGATTCAGCAGGAAACGGGTCAAATTTGAACTACAGGTGCCTTGTAGTTTGCCCATGATTTTTGGAAAAAAAATCATTTTTAGCTACACAACTGCCTATTTCATCAGAGATACACCAAGAGTTTCCCAATATTCAAGCCCTAACTACGAACGGTCATGCTCGTCGTCTTGACTTTTTCGTGAAACCGGCTTAGAAAATTACAGAAAATTTAAAAACCCCCCAAAATGATGCAAGACCTTCGCGTGGCGTCATTATATATGTTCTAGTATCCAACAAAAATAATAAACTTGGAATACGACAGTTGTGTTGATAATATGTTCACATAAATGAGCTATCTCCTATGAACATTCTAGGGTTTCGGGCCAAATGACGGGTGTAATGGCCAAATTCATGACATAGTTTGTTTAAATGATCCCATATTCCACACATACATGAATATTGGAAGTACGGAAAATGTTCACGGAGAAAGTTTTCCTTTTCATTGAATAGAAAACCATTTCCATTTTCCGAGTGTGAAAATGGCTTTTTTGTGAAGCACCAACCACAAATATGTTGCAAAACATGGGAGATGTATTTTTTGAAAATACTAAACGCCCGGGCTTCCGGCCGGATGCGCAGGCTATATCTATAGCCATTTTATCAAAATATAGGAGGATTAGCTATTAATCTTGCCCTTTGCCCGGGCTTTAAAATTCCGCTGGGTCCGCTAATTAATGGGGGGGGGGGGGGGGGGGGTAGGTGTATGGAAGCAGAAGGCTAGAAAAGCTAGCGTGCAGATGCAGATACATCGTTCATGTCGAGGATTTAGAGGAAAGAAAAAATGGAGTAAATAAATCTATCGAGTAAGAGAAAATAAGTCGACCTGGTCATGCTTACTTCCATCTCCTGTTCTGCTTGGTGCTTAACGAGACATGCATACACTGCCACCTCTTCTCCCAAAATAAAAAGGAACTAAATATACGTTTGCGCACTTCTCCGATTTTGATGAAAATTCTACGTCTTAAATTTAAAATAAAGTATAAAAATATTAAGGATCCATGTATTAAAATACAGATAAATTCTAAAAACAACCAAATCGCCTAAAATTTATTTTTAAATATTAATAAGGTGTAACCCTGTTGACTATATTAAATCTTGATTAATAAGTGAAAACATATAAGAAAATAGGATTTCATACAAATTCATTAGACATATGTAGTGACGGAGGTGAATATTAATATAACATGTCTCTGATGTTTAACATATAGCGACAATCCATAGTGGGAAAACCAAAAGACGACATGTAAAGAATTTAGTTGCACACATTAGGTGTTCACTAACACTATTGGCAATGACAAAAATGCCATACACTAGGATAAATAAAAGAGTATTTGAATACACTAGGGACCTTGAGATGCATACCATTACTTTACTTATGAAATTCACATAAGACTGAAAATTAGTATTTAGGTTCCATCTATAAAGTTACGGATAAATTCCAAAATTAACTATATTAAGGAACATTTTTCATAAAAATAGAGGGATATAATTTTGTTTAGTGTATTAAATCTGTATTAATAAGTGAAAAATAAGAGAAAAAATGGATTTCATTCAAATTTATTATACATATAACCGGTTCCGTCGTCGGAAAACAAAAGTTAGACGTGAAATGAATTTAGGCGGATATAATAGGTGTTCACTAACATAGTTCACAATAACGAGAAGGAGCTATGCTAGATAAATAAAAGAGTATATGCATGCACTAGGAACCATGACATACATATCTTTCCGGCGGTAGGAAAATCAAAAGGTCGGTACGTAATAGGATTAACGCACACATATCCATGAACTAGAATTCATTGATATATTTCCCAATAACGAAGACTTTATACTCCAATAAACATCAAAGAGTATATACCTATAGAAGCACCACAAATAAGGCATAATGAAATCATTGATGAGAATCGCCAATTAGTGTTAAGTAACAATGTGTGGAATCAAGCTTAATGCATAAGGAAGTAAGAAAGTGTTCCGAATATGACAAACTAACATCGAAATAAAAAATATGTCAAATAATGAATTATTTTTAAACTAATTGGGGTGAAAATAAAGAGAAATGTACCATATGTGAGTGACATAAAATACTTTAGTATGCTTCGACAAATTATGAATCAATAAACTACATTGCCTTATATGGGAATGCAAATTATAAAAACAGACCAAGATAGGTAGGCAGAAAATCATATAAAGACACCATATGAACTGCACCAATGAAGATAACATTATGCTCGATAATAAAGAGGCTTCAAAAGAAGACCACAAGGTTACACACAAATCATCAATAGTTTTTATGAAAATTAGGAATTTGTCGATGGATAATAAGAGCAGGAATAAATTGTATAATTACCATCAATTCATGTTTAAAGAAGCCCTCGCAAATGCTAGTTATTTTGAAAGGTAGTTCTCATGTACCATCTAGAAAACATGAGCTACCCCAACGTGAACAAGAATAATTTGAGCGGAATGGCGCATATATCTCGTAGGATGGTCATTGACATCTGGATGTGTTATGACGCTATGTCTATCTCCCATGATGTTGTTATGGAAGATTATGAATGCAGAAAAAACGTTGACAAAAGACCGGACGCGAGGGCAGTCTTTTTAGAAGCGGAGACAAGGACACTTGATACTTGCACAGTTGGGCGCTCTCTTAGAAGTACAACACATTACCGGAGGATCTCTCCACCCTCACTTCATCTCCCCTTCCCCTTCCCGAGCCCGAGTCCCCCCCCCCCCCCCCCCGCTACAGTGTTTGAAAGTCGCATCTGAAATCCCGGCGAGCTCCTGCCCGTCCCCCGACGGCGATGCCGGTCGGAGGCGAGTAGGTTGCTACGCGCGGGCTGTACAGAGTAGGATTAGGGTTTTCTTTCTCGTTGTTGCTTTAGCTGTGTTTAGTTTAGTCGCCATGACGTCGAGGTCGTGTGAGCTCCTGCGCCCGAGCCGCAGAAGCTCGCCGCAGGCCCTGCTTCTCCCTTGTTTGCTGCTCCGTCGGGCGGAGTCTCTCGAGGAGGATCAAGGCGTGGCCATCTTCCCTCATAGGCTCGTGGGCCGGCTTCTCAGTCTGGGAACCGGAGTTGGCTGCTCTGCATCGACAAGGAGCAAAGGATGGGCTTCTCTTCCGGCCAGCCGTGGAGGCGAGGGGTGGAGGAGCTGCTAATGCTGTTCTTTGCTTGCAGGCCAGTTCGAGATGCTGCATCGACGATAGAATCAAGTTGAGGTCTCTTTGACCTTGCTTATCAGTGGCCGAAAGGGCGGCCCGATTTACTCCTCCGCGGCTGCGGAGGTCTTCCGAGAGGTGCGCCGGAGCTCGCTGCTGAGAGGAGGACAAGTGGTGCGTCCCCGTCTTCTTCCTGGCAGCCGGTGGCATCTTCTCGTCGCTGGCTATGGAGAGCATACGAGCAACACGCTCTCGAACCTTGACATCCGCGTCTCGAGGTCGCCGGCGACTGGTGGTGAAGATGACTTTGGACCGGATTGCTTTTCTATAATTTGTTCTAGGGTCCTTTTTGCAAATAACCTGGGCTTATCTTCAAATACTCAGGTTCATAGTGCAAGTGTTGTAAAAGGGCCAGTGTGTATCTTGTACTCACCACCCCGATCCATATAAAAGCAGCTCTAGGGTCCTTCGGACCCTCCTCTTGTTCAAAAAAAAAAAGAAGTACAACACATTAAAGGTACAACCTTACATGCTACTCTTCTATAAAATTCTCGGTCCCGCCGTTACAGTTTCCTATGAGAGCTATCCTGCAGACGGGCTTACACTGCACCACCCACGGACCCAACAACATGAGTTTTGTGACCCATCTGAATCTCCAGAGATCGCTACACTATTGCGCTGCCAACACCGTCGTCCTGCGAAGTTTCACAACCACAACGGACGCAGCTACAATCTCAAAAAATTTACCGAATGGTTAGCCGCTTCAGTACAACATATTATGCACCAACCTAGCGCCATCCGTCCCATCCACCTAATCCTACTTGTCGCTCTTTTGACTCTCACGGCTTCAGGATATTTTGCAATATGTCGTAAAACCGTGTACCTTGTTGACTATGCATGCTTCCGGCCAAGCACCACTTGTAGATACTCAAAGGCCACACTCCTTGAGCATGCACATCTCATGCCTTTCCTCAATAATTCTACTGTCACCTTCATAGATCGTGTTCTTGAGCGCTCCGGCATGAGCGATGAGACATATTTTCCACCTGCATTGTTGTACATCGATCCATGCTGCAGGCTATATGAAGCACGCGCCGAGGCGGAGTTGGTCGTCTTCACGATGATAGACGACCTGTTGGCAAAGACGTGCATCAATATTAATACAATCGACATTGTTATCACCAATTGCTGTGTGTTTTGCCCTGTGCCATGCATCAGCGACACTATCACGAACCGATACAAGTTGCGATCTAACACTCGAGTCATTAACCTCTCTGGAATGGGATGCAGCGCGGCGGTGACGGCAGTCGGCCTAGCCAGTAACCTGTTGCAGGTCATGCCTTTGGGGTCACGAGCTCTAGTGGTGTCGACCGAGACCACGGGGCCGTGCTACTGTTTTGGAAATAACCATTCGATGCAGCTGGCTAACATATTGTTCCGCATGGGCGGCGCCGCCAAACTATTATCTACTTCCAGGTCAAAAGCTCGGTTTCGGCTTGCACATGTGATGCGGACAATCACTTCTGCAAATAACTCTGCCTATCGGTGTGTTTATCAAAAGGAAGATGAAAAGGGAAACCTAGGAATTGCTCTCTCGAAGGACCTTATGGCTATCGCCGGATACGCACTCAAGGCCAATATTACCTCCACGGCACCTCTCATCTTACCGGTATCAGATGTTACACGCAATAGCAAAACAACGATGAAATTAAGCAAGATCGAACCAACGGGGACACGAGATTTTAACGTGGAAAACCCTTCCAAGGAGGAAGAGAAAAAACCACGGGCGCCAGCCAGCAATACTTCACTATTTCGGCCCTAAGCCTCCGGCGACGGGCCTCCACGTAGCAAAGGCCGAACTTTCCTTTATCTTCATATGAATTTGGATCACCATAAAATAATATCAGAGCTTCTCAAATTTATGTTCTTCACTGTGGCAAAAACCGTTCTATATTGGAAGAAGAAAAGAGCATACATCCCCAACTTCCGTGTCGCATTTGAGCATTTCTGCATCCATGTCGGTGGACCAGCGGTTATCGATTCAGTACAACATGGTCTTAATCTATCAGACAAGGATGTAGAACCATCGCGGATGACTCTGCATTGGTTCGGAAACCAGTCGACCGCATCAGTGTGGTATGAGATGGCATACATTGAGGCAAAACACCAAATTAAGAGAGGTGACAGGGTGTGGATGATTGGATTTGGTGCAGGGTACGAATGCAGCACGGTTGGTTGGACGTGTATACGGCCATCCTCCGGTGTGGTTGGCCCATGGGCTAGCAGCATCCATCGTTACCCGGTGAATGTCTAAAAATAAGTTAAAGCTAAAAGGATTATCGAACCTATCTCTTGGGAACTTCAGGCTTGTATATGCAAAAGTTTATTTCCACATAATGGTATAGACCCGGAATCTACTACTACCTTTGATCCAATTTAAGTGTCATGGAAACGGTGCTAGGCTATTAGAAAGTTCGAGATAAGTAGCGACACTTATTTCGGATAGGAGGGAGTATATTGTTTGAGTTTGTGTACTTTTATTCTGACCAGGAAAGTAAAAACTATGGACATTTATGATATACTCCAACGGTTCCATAACATAATATGTTTTAGATGTGTGATATGTTGTCTAAATTCAAACTAAAATGGGTGAACATATACACAAAACGTTTCTAGATACATCTGAACGTGGAAAAGATCTAAAATGTCTTATATTATGCAAGCGAGGTAGTACTCTGTCGGCTCTACGAGGCAAATAATGAATGGTTGGTTCCCCCAACTACTTTGTAGTCTACATCAAGAAAAAATTATATTCTGTAGTCTGTACGATCCATTACCCGCCGTTGTGTTCATCCGTATACGGTGCTCCTGTATGTAACGCTAATCTCTATTTGCATTGGGTTCATTTGTATCATCCATATGTTTTGATACCGAAAACAAAGCTAATGACCAAATGAATCTACCCATGGTGCACTCCAGGAGCGAATGGCGCATGGAATCTGTTGCTCTAGACTGAATTTATTGTTTTGGGCCATATGTTTTGTTCCTGAGACCAAAGCTAATGACCAAATGAATCTACCCATGGTGCACTCCAGGAGCGAATGGCGCCTAGAATACGTTGCTCTAGACTAAATCAATTGTACGTTCCATATGTTTTGTTACACATCGCACATGAATTAGCAGGGGCCATATTACGTCGGATTCTGACATCTCCAGACTGAATTTATTGTTTGGCATTTCTCGAATGAAAAACTTTGATTTTCGAGGGGACCTTCATGCTACATAGCTTCGACCAATATTTCTTGCCGCGGGGCTGTTCAGAGTGGGACGAGGTGCCTCCCAGCCAAGACTCCCTGCATCACCTCTAGTCGGCTAACATTCGATATGTCAAATGAACCGTAAAGCGTGTAGTTAGCTCCTTGTGCCACACCTAGATATATTCGACGTGTCGTTGTGCTTACTGGGATGAAGAGAATAATGCTCACATCCATTGGCAGCAAAAATCTCCTCAAGCCGTTGTGTGTTCCAGCTAACAGACATGCCATCGATAAATGCTACAACATTCATATGTGGCTCCTCTTATGCCGATAAAAGGCTGAACTTCTGATGAATATAGCATAATTTCATATATATACTTGCTATTATATGTTGATGAATTGTTGAGTGGTTCTAAGATCAATAAATAAATTACTAACGTTGAAGGCATAGTAGAGCAGTGAGTTTGAGATGAAGGATTTTGGTGCAGCTAAAAAAATTCTCGGTATGAGAATTACTAGAGACATAAATTATGTTTTGTTATTTATTAGCCAACAAATTTATATTTAGAAAGTTCTTCATTGTTTTAACATGCATGATGTAAAATCCGTTAGTACTCTCATTGTTCCTCAATTTAAATATCAGCAATACAATTTCCTAGCAATGATGAGAATTTTGAGTACATGTCTAGAGTTTCATATTCCACTGCCGTTGTTTCTTTGATGTATGCCATGTTTTTATCTCTTCCCGATTCATTATAAGCTATGAGTTTGATGAGTTTGTGAATTTTCAGATACCTTCGTGGCACATCCGACTTGGTTGAAGCTTGGCAAGATTGATGAGCGACTCATAAGTTATGTGGATTCATGTTTTGCTGAATTACAGGAGATACCTCACACAATGTGTTCACGCTAGGTTGTAGTATCATGAGTTGGAGGGAAACGCTATATTCAGTTGCTACCTAGTGTACCACTAAAGTAGAATACATGGCTATTTCTGAAACATTCAAAGAATCGGTTTGTTTGAAAGATTTGTTAGTTGATCTTTGTCGAGATGATACATGCTTTAACTTATTTTATGATAGTACAAGTGTTATTTACCTTACTAAGTATTAGATGTTCCAGGAGAGACCAAAACATATTGATGTCAAATATGATTATTAGTGTGATGTTGTTGCACAAGGTAAGATAAAGGTATACAAGATAAAAAATCATGATAATCATGTTGATATGATGACAAAGGTATTTTCAATTACTAACTTTGAGCTTTTGTCAAGTTTAGTTGTTACCAATGTTTAACCCTGGAGGCTACTTGCCGCCGAAAGAATTTTTCTAAAGTTGGAGTGTTGTTTTGGTGTCATCAAAATTTACTTATGCTGATAAAAGGCAGAATTTCTGATGAGGAGAGCGGAGCGTCACGTATCCAAATTAAGGTACGGTACGAGTTGTTACCGACTTTGATCTAAATTATAGCTTTTTCTAGGGTTTTACCCCTTTATGTATGTGCTGTAAGCCTTCGGTTGGGATAAGTCGCAAGTTGTACCCCGGTGTTTATATTCGCACCAGATATTGTGAATTTTCGTTGTGTGGCGCCCGTGGTTTTTTATTTTCCTCCTTGGGATGGTTTTCTAAGTTAAAATCGCATACCGCCTATCATGCTAGATCTCTTTCAATTATTTTCTATTTTCCTATCGTTTATAAAACTCGTTGATAAAAGTGATCGGCTGCAACAGTGTGTCTCGTAGCAAATTTTCATTCAACACGCGGATGGATTTTCAATTGCCAATCCTTCGTATAAAACCGTTCTTCAAAATGTTTCTCCCTTATAAAATTGGTCTTCCTATTTGAGAGGGATGTGACCTGGTTGAGCATCAAAACACTCACCCTTCAGGTGGTAAATTGCCTTGAGGGCCCTTAAGGTAATCGTCTCTGGATTCAGAAGTATTCACCATGCTTGTCATGCCAATAGAGCCTTAAGGCACCGAACCAGCCTGGGTCGCTTGAAGGATTTGCTAAATGCCGGCCCATTTGGTGGATTTTTTGTTTTTATTTTTAAATTGTTACAGCAGTTAAAGATAATTAAAATATCTTTAAATAAAAAATGTTCTGTTTTGAAAAATATTCAGCTTTGTTCCTATCTAATCTGACTCTAAGCTATTTATAAAAGAGCAAAAATGTTGGGAGACATTAAATCTAATCCGTTCTATAGCCCCAAATCAACGGACCGAATCCTCTCAATGCCGAGTAGGAAAACATTTCGTCTTAGACTAGATTCTCCCAATATTAGCATGGAATCCTTTCCAACGTAGTCAACATAGTCCATGTGCTGCTCGGGATCCAAAAAACGGCCGCGCTTGAATCCTTTCCAAAGAATTCCATGTGTTGCACGATCGATACGAACTGTATCGAATACAACAAGGAAAACATTTATCTTAGGGTCGCTGGTTCGCTCCATTGCGCGATGCCCGTTGTTGGGCCTTCTGCTCGTATGTTGGACCCAATAAGCAATAGAATTTTTTTCTGGGCCAGTTTTATGTCTTTTGAACCGAATTGAAAGGCCCAAGCTAGTAACTAGGAGCAGCCACACATACGCTAAGTGTTTTCCCCGTGTTCGGAAAATGTTACGTATGTACTACAATTTTGTAACAATTTTGCCCATATTTTGTTGAGAAAGCACAAACAAGATGTTGCAATATTTTTTCTATATGTTTTTTCTAGATAAATACATGTGTATTTAGAATTCTTTTGGAATGATATGTTTATGCGCTCCTTCATATGTTGTAAACATGTAATTTTATTGTTGCTATTGATTTACTTTTTTATTGAAATGGGTTATGATTCTTGTTGCAACTGAAATTGTGACAAATTATTTTGTTGCTACCAACTTTTTAATTGATGCAATTTTTTGTTGTTGCAATAGGTTGTGATTTTTGTTGAATTGTTTGAACTTTTTTGTTTCAACGCAATAAATATATTGTTTAACTATTCTTTGTAACGTTACTTTATTTTCAAATATTTTTGGTTGTTACAATACTTTTTTTATACACAAAGCGATAATTTTTATTGCGATACCAGTGAATTTGTTGCAATGGCATTTTTGCTGTAATTATTGAGATGACCGAGGGCAACGCGGTATTCCCCTTCGCTTAAGTGGGGCTGCTGTGGAGTGCGGGTTCTATATCCAAAAAACTGAAGGGCTCAAATAAAAAAACATGTTTTACTGATTTCTGGCCGTTGGATGTTGATTGGATGGCTCACAAGGGGACCTAGGATTAGCAAATCCTAGGCCTACCTACGGCCAGCACTGCCCATACAACAAGCACCATCACATTGTATATCCACACAAGGTTTTCCTGCAAAAAATAATCTGTTTGTATGTTTCCTTCCTAAGTACGGCACTTCTGTGTTTCCTTTGCGCCTGTATTTCCTTCCTAAGTATGTCGTGTCAAAGACCATCTAAACGGACGATGGAGGCGACCAACTACTAGCGCGCGCAGCGGCGGCCTCTGTGCGGCCCGTCCTCCGACGACAGCCGCGACGCACGGCCAGCGCAGAGTTGCGGCCCGTTCTCCCGACAAGAGAGGCGACGCACGGCCAGCACAGAGCTAAGGGATGTTCTCCTGACGATGGTGGTGACCCAAGGCCAGCACGAAGCGGACGTAGATGGTTGTTGGACTGTTGATCAGCAAGGTAAGACGAACGCTAAGACGTCAACCAGACACCACTTCCATACTCCAACGACGTCGCTCACACTCGTTGTACCGAGTCCTGACGACAGTGCCGGCGCACGGCCAGCGCAGAGCTGCGGCCCATTCTTCGGACAACGGCGAAGACACACAAATAGGGCATGATGGCACGGTCTGTTCTCCGGATGACGACGATGACAGCGACAACAGTGGACATATACGCATGATGGCTTGTTGATCAGCTAAGTCAGACGGACGCTAAGCCGGCAACCAGCTACAATTAATTAACCAAATGAAGACATTCCACAGAGCTAAGAGATATGCCACTGCTTTGCTTTCAACAGCTCCATCTAGTCCCGTCGAGCATGGCCAAGCAACACAATTATTTTATGGATTGCAAATAAGAAGAAAGCGTGCAATATCACCCAACGCACTAGGGTATCAATGATTTAATCCGATTTTCTATTTGGTTAGCTGCTTTCTCACGGAGTACTTTTAACCTCTCAGACTTGTATGTTGAAACTCACCAGAGTCATGGTGTGCTCGGCGGCCCGTTTGATAACTAGGCGTGGTAATTAAACATGTATTCTTTCATGAAGCTTTCTCATATAAATACCTCTAATCATATTTTCAAGGACTATGTTACTAAGATTATATTTCCTTCCAGAGGAACTACCAAAAGAATCAGACAAACATATTAATGGGGTATACTAAGGAGTATGTCCTATACCCCATTAATATGGCTATGTCATATTAACTTGTCCAAAAATATAATGTGGGACTGAAGTAGTATCTCTCATACTATCCGCAAAAACGGAAACATATATATTTATTGGCTTTTGAGTATTTAAATGGTTGCTGGTCATAAGCATGTGTCATGGACTCATTGACCTGTTACTTGGATTGTTGCTTTCTACATTTGTTTAGATTTTTTCCAGCCCGACAATTGGTAATTAATAATTAATAGATTAATCTGATAATAGTTTCGATAGTTTATTTTTCCAGTGAACATATCTTTTGTTTTGGGGCCTTCTAAAGTATTGATGGAATCAATGTGATATTTAGAGTTTCCACTATTTTGTGCTGACATGAACTCCATTTCCAGTTTTCAGTTATTGAAATATAACAATTGACTCTTAGTATTGTCTTCTATTTTCAATTAGTTTTTCATTATATACATGTTGTACGCCACATGAAGGCCAATTTGATAATCCCATTATTCTTCTGATGCCTACAGTTGAACAATTACAGTACAATTCCTATGGCTGATCCTTGTGTCCACCTTCAGCTTTGACTAATAGTGTCTTCTACTTGTCATAAAAAGATTTCGACACCTTTTTACCAAGTATTTGTTGTGCACATGACGTGGATCAGAGAACATGATAATATGTGGTAATGGCCGGGCTGCCTCACATTTTTGAAGACACTGGTTTTTAGACTCAGTCAAAAATCAGAACGTACGTGAAGGAAATTCAATGTTTTCTTCTTTCCATAGTAAAATGAGCAGTTGGCCTAAACATATTTCTGTTAGTTTTTTTTTCATGTCGATTAGTACATATAAAAATTTAAAGACCTTAACTCATTTCAACTAAAACAATTATAAGGATTTTTGTTTCAAACTGGAGACGTGCATAGCACGTACACGTTTACTAGTTTGGATAAAAGTTCAAACGAATGTGTTCTGAGATCAACACGCATCGTATCGCCACCGGTAACATGGGTGTTTGGCGCTAAATGTAGTGAATAGGAACACCTGGACCTCCCGCATGAACTATAAAATTCGAACTGATTTGCCCCTGGGTGGCTCGGCATAAGCCAGCTAATTTGGTTTTATCCACTACATGTTTTGTGTTTTTTTCCAAAAAAAACGTACTATTTTTCTTTTAGGTTAATTTTTCATTCTTATTATTTTTTTATTTATATTTCTATTTACATTAATATACTTGGACATTTTTTGAAGTGTTAATTTTTATTCAAAACACATACTTTTCTTGACTATGAACATTCTACTTCTTTGTAAAACAATGACCTACTTTTTTGAGACTTTGTGAATATTTCTTTGAACCCAGCGAACATTTTGTTCAAACAACGTGATTTTTTTAGCCACATGAACATTTTTGGAAACCGTGAACTCTTTTTTGTACCTACCGAACTATTGTTTTTTAGTGAACATTTTTCACATAATAATTATCATGTTTCAAAAATATTCACATCTTTCTTGCATTTGAAATAAATTATCATGTCCAAAAATGGTTCCATGTTCCAATATTTTTTACAGTTTCAATTTTATTTCATGTGTCAAACAATTAAATAAAAATTTGAAAGAAAGAAAACAAGATGAAAACTAAAGAAAATAATCTACTTATAATTATTCTAACATGGCAACCCATTGCAGTGACCCATTCATTATTCATAAAGGCTATTCATGATTTCTACTATTTTCATATTATTCGATACATTTTTGCAATGTTCATTTTGACGAGATCATGGGTCCCAGGTAGGCCCATGGTAAAGGAAGATGGAACTTGTGGACTAGAGTGGCCCACCACGATGGTCGAGACCCCACGCGTAGGCCGGGACGCACCATCTTGGAGTATAATAGTTGTAATCCAACCCATATAGTATTTTATGCATCATGCTAGGGTTTAGCATACGTGCAAGTATCAATGGGACCGGTCGACATTGTGTTATCCTGATTTACACTACATATAAGGGATTTGTGGCGCCAAAAGGGGCACATACTTGACGCACAAGTGCCCACGGTACATCATCTTACACCTTTCATCCTTCCAACATATGAGAGATAGAGATTTACCTTGTGATCGCCGTGCAAACGACAGATAATAAAATCCTCCACACAAACATGTGTATGGTTTTTTACCGAGTGGTGTGCATTCTATCCCGATCTACAAGCCTGACCCCTGGGAACAGAAAGTTACCGTCATAAAATACCTCCACAATTGGCGCACCAGGTAGTGGTTAAGTGATCTGGTTCGCATATCGAGACTTAGATCCGGATGCCCCACTTCACCGTTAACAACAACGACATCCCCTCTCTCCCGGCCAAGTGATCTCGTTCTGGTCCCTTGACTTCTTCGCTGACAAGTTCGGCAACAGCTAATGGTGTACCTCACGAGATCCATCTGGCACCCCAATTCGACTAGAGATGGTGATGAACATGCATCTCTATTCAAGGACCGTCGGCATTTAATTTTCCGACCGGCCACGCCAAATGGCCTCCCAACGCATCGATTCAGGGCCAATGGTCACCGTGAGTACGACTCCCGATTTGAGCCTTGCGTCTTGTATGGGCCCATGTCCAAAAATACAACAAATGGCTACCGCCACATAAGAAAAAACTAGGATAACTGAGCTTTGTCCCCTCTTATAAACAAATGACTCACATCTCAACACATCTCGGAAGATTGCAAGCCTTAGCTCAGGCTCACGAGGAAAGCATTGAAGCCAATCAGGTCATTCCTCCTGCGCACCAGGAGTGCCTTTATTCGGAACTAAGCTGGATACCTAAAAAAATACTAGAACCTGTTACCATGCTCTCCACATGGCCTAGGGGCTCGGCAGTTCATCCCGGGAATGCCCTACCCTACGGTGAGGAGGCTCTCCACAAATAGAAGTTCTCACTTCCACCAGCGAGTGTCCGAGGAAGCCGTTCGACACACCCTTAAGTTACTCTCTCAATAGTTTAACGCCTTTCGCCTTAGAATACTGCTTCTATAAACTTGTAGGAGATCCTCATCAGTATTGAACTGCATAATCAGCCTGAGCATTTCACGTACCAGAGGCACCTTTCCATTCTAGTAGAAAGTGTTTATGGATGAATACATACTAGTGGAGGGTCACCATAACTCATGCCACTATTATCACAACACTGTGTGAAACAAAATACTAGTAGCATTTCATAAATGCCCACGCCACTACTAAGGAGTTACTAGTGGCTCCGGGATGTATGTTCACACACCGCCTCAAAGGGCCTGCCAAGATTTTAAAAATTACTATTGCCATGGTGGAATATGTCCACGCCACTGATATATATGCAGTTTTAGTGTCATGGACACTGACCAACGCCACAAATAAAGTCTCACAGACTGCAAGATGGCTCCAAATAGTAGTGGTGTGGTGTGCCTAATTGGGCCACACCACTGGTAGTGTCATGGAAGGAACATCCGCGTGTGAGACCTACCCCCTCTACTTCTTCCTCCCTCACTTCTTTCCACCTAACGAGAAAAAGTTTCTTCATTCAGTCGATGATGCAAAGAAAGTTGTGTGCCTTCTGCACTTTCCGCACACAAAATACCACGTGTGCATCATTGGATGCATCATCTATCTACAATCTACATGTGTGTAGACATGGATACCTGACTATAGGGAATTTGAGCTTCTCTATTTTATCCAACTGTGTACTTTGGATGAAGGTATTATTCTACCCTTTCGTATCGCCGCACGATTAGTTGTGTTCATGTTTTCATGGTTCCGAGGTTGATCTAGAAATTAACTAACTCACAGAGATTCGTGAAACGTTAGAGTTCAAGTCTTTTGATGATTCTGCGTCCATCCTATATTGATCCTATCTCTGCATAATCCTACTCAGCAATTGAACGAGCACGCCTAAAGTATAGTGTGTCTAGTGTGAAAGCAATCATAATAAAAGCCTAGAAAGAATTGTCGTCGGAAAGTTGTATGGTAATTTTCTCTCATTCCTCGTATACAATGTTATAATGCCGATGAGAATGAACAAAAGCTCATGAGTTGTCCCAAGAATAGAACGCATGCACTTCGACGTGATAAAGTGTCATTACAGCCACCAGATGGTTTCCAGTAAAAAAATACTCTGCCTTATATTAGCAACAGTTGGATCAGAGTAAAGGAACGTCAGGTTGGTAATGACTACGGATGGTCTTAATCTGTTTGACAACCAAAGCCATACACATTGCATGTGACTCATGTTTATATAGATGTCCCGGAGGCCCAATCCCCTTGTAGTGAAAACTCGGCGATGGTATTGTTAAATAAGGTGTCCATATCTTCAAGGATGTTCTGGTGTCTGTGAAACGTCCCACGGCTGGCGAACATGCAAGATGTCACGCAGTCCTACTCACCAAGACCCGCGTGAGAGGTGAAGCAGAAGAATTAGCGTAACTCGGAGACGCTGAGATGTTTGTTACGTTCTGCCACCACATCGGTGTCGCACCCTGATTTCTAGGGGATACTCACCGTACGAACTGGATAGCAGATGCTTGGATTATGGGGCATAACTGCTCCCACGTCCCAGCTTCCTGGTAGGCCTGCGCTTATGCGCGACAACACAAGCCCTGCTATTCCATCGTCGATGTAAACTATCCACTAGAGATCAAAGGCACTTCCGTCGACGTACTTCAAACCATACACACATGGTACGTCAACGGCGTTTAACAAGTGATATCACAACAGATCTCTACGACACAAAAGATTGAAATAAGTTGCAAATAGCTCTCATTAGAGCAGAGATAGCAAATACAATCATTCAGAGGGCACATGCCCCAGCAATACATCATTACAACACAGCGGAAGCATTCAATATGTCTGAGTACAGACAAGAACCAAATAGGCCTAAGAGGCCGGAAACAAACAGACGGAGCCCATCCACGAAGTCTCGGATCCTGCCCGGGTCCGCTATCTACTCGTCAGCAGTCTCGTCATACTCCACGTAGTAGCCACCATGTAGATCTCCGGAAACGTAGGTCTGCGGAAACCACAGCCCAAAGGGGTCAGTACATAAACGTACTGGCAAGCAAGACTCACAGTTCACCAAAGTGTAAACCCGTCAACACCAAGCACAGATGCCTTGGGTTCAACGGAAGAAAGGGGATATAAAAGATGCTGCAACTGGCTGCGCTAACCAACTACAGAGATTCTACCACTTCCGGCTATCAGAAAGGAGATAAGATCGGATTGTAACCAACTGAAAGATAACTTCAACAAACCCATCCTGGATCTCGCCCCTTATCCAAAGAAGCAATCCGAGGATAACTCACACAGTTGTAATAATGATGGTTCAAATTATTGTGTCAATAAGCCTATTACTAGTCAAGTTATTAATCATGGGGTGTAACATGTTTGATCATTATGTTTAAGTTGTCCTGAGTACTTGTTAGCCAGTACTTTCACCAAGTAATCCATAACCGCGGAAAACACGGCTTCTCGAGAAGATTATCCCTGCAGGGTTGCACCAATTTGGCCGTACACTCAAGAATAACCGCCAGACGGGAATCAAACCCACCAAGCGAGGTACTCTACACAACCAACCATTCCTCGCATCAAGCCCAAAGCACCTTGGGCGCACGGCTAATCGAGCCCAGAAGAAAATGGACCCTCATAGCACTCTAAGAACGTGTCCCCCTATATGCCGACTACGAAAGTTCCACCCTGGCCTGGGCTCGCAAAAACATGCATGCGGCAAATAGAACACACGAACTGAATGAGGCGATTTGGACGAGATGCGAATCAGGTCAAGTTGAGGGGGCGCCCATACTCGCTTCCCAAATGCGGGTAGTGCGCTCATCATGGATCAGTAGACAAGACCCTTTTCCTATTAGGGTCGACACTAGCAGGCTCCAAAACCTCTCATGGGCCTCCTGCCGGTGCCTTATCATCAAATTTATTATTAATAGTAACATTAGCATGATTGATTGATTAACATCGAGCCCCCAGAACGTAATAGAAGTAGTAACAGAAAGTAACGGATAACAGACTCGAGCAAAAGCAACCTAAGCATGCTAGTAAGACACTGGCTCAAACAATGGGTTGTAGGAAGGGAGATGAGGCAATATCAGGTTTAAGGGATTCATGTGATAGGTTCGTAACAGAAACAACTACTACTAAGGCTTAGCAGAAAAGAACAACGGAAAGTATCGGTAACCAATGTTGAAAGGAACACAGTGGTTCATGTGAGTGATAACTTGCCTGCAAAACCCAGTAGCCTGGTACTGAGCTAAATCCTTAGAAGGGATGTCGTAAGTATCGTCGGTCTTAACGTCGTCGTGTATCCGAGAAGAAGCAAACAAACATTGCAGAAAGATAAACAATCAATATCATGGCATTGTGCACAATCAAAGATGATGCATGTCAAGTTAATGGGTGCATCAAAATAAACTATTTGACAAGATAGAAACAGGATTAAATGGACCCATATGCATTTGGATTGCATATGGAAAGCCCATGAATTATGGTTGAATTAATTGTTTTACAACTAATCATCATATGAAAGTGGATTAGCATGATGCATGGATGATGATGATGACAAGATAACAACAAATAACAATAATAGATGCAAAGGAAAAGGAAGTTTAACAAGGTTTGGAAATCATTTATTAAGTTTGGAAAATTTGGTTACTTAAAGATGTCACACATGAAATTGTTGTTTTCAACAAGTTAAAGTGTGCAAAACAAATAACAAAGTTTATATTTGAAAAGGTTGTCAAATTTTAGTTGGATTACATGTTTCACATTTTGAAATTGGAATTAGGATGAAGTTATTATGAATTAAACAATATTAAACAAGTTTTAATTGAATTAAACAAGATTTAAATTGTTTAGGCAATTTAATTATTCAAACCAGAAAACAAAGTTATATTTGAATAGAACATTCAAAAAGGTGTGTAAAACATATTTTATTTGAATTATTTGAAAACAGTATGAATTAGTTATGAATTATTTCAATTTGCATTTGAATTATTTAAATTGAATTGTAAAAGTATTTTGAAAACTCAAAACAGAACACAAATTGGATATTTGGAATCCTTAGGGAATTTGGAACAGAAAACATATATAACTTTTATTATTTAGAGTTAGGGATTAAAAGTTATTAAGTTTTCTTTTAGGGATTAATTCTGCAAATTAAAAGAATAGAATTTTAAAACAGAAATGTTTAATTCGTTTCGCACCGCACGGTGGCTAGCCTTAGCCGCTGCCAGTGGGCCACGGAGGACAGCGTGGCGTGCGCGTGCTTGCGTGGCCACAGGGTCGCAGACAGGCGGGCCCTGCCTGTCAGCCGTGTTGGAGAAAAAGATGGTTTATTCGCAGCCGCAGGGATCGAACCCTGCACCTACGGGCGCGCGCACTGCAGTGCAACCACTGCGGTGGATTCAGCTTTGTTAACAGGTACAGCGACGCGGGGGGTATAACGAATCAGAGCCAAGTTAACTGAAGTTAACTGACGAACAGTTTCTTCCTCGACAGACAGAGGGAACTCGCCGTCGACGATCTGCAGTGAGTGATGCCGTGCGTGCTCGACGTGAAGTGCTGAGGTGATGGTGTGGATGCAAGCGTTCGGAGGAGAAGGGAAACGGAGGGGAACAGCTGCTGCTCACCGGAGATCATCGTGGAAGCAGAAAGGCGCGGTGACGCTCCCGCGGTGGCGACGGCGGGGTTGTGCACGGCGGCTTCGATCCAGGGGGTAGATGACGTCGGGGAGACGTCCACCAGCTCGGGGAAGGGGCGGCGAGTTGATTCCCGCGAGTGGCTCGCGACGATTGGCTCGGTGGCGACGACGGCGTGCCAAGGTTCAGAGTAGCACGCCACGGTGGCCGGCGGCGTGTTGAAGATGGCGGCGACGGCACCGGGTAGCTCTGAGGTGGCTCGGGTGTCTATTCGATAGAGGGGATGATGGCGCGTTGGTCCCATGTTTTAGGTGGCTAGGTGGGTGGCCGAGGCGGTGGACATCGACGGTGATTCAGAGGCTCGCCGGAGGGAGCTGCAGAGGGATTCAGAGGCGATCGGCGACAGAAGAGAGACTCTCGGCGGCGGTGCGAGGGGGAAGACAAGAGCCTAGGGATTAGGGCAGCCCAGGGAGGGCCCTAGGGCTATTTGTAGGGGTTAGGAGTGGCGGATCGCCGTCGAGCATGCTACTGCGCTGCCGTGGAGGCACGGATGGCGCGCCGTACAGCTGAAGACGACGGGGGGCGGCTCTGAAAGGGTACCGGGCTGGCTGCGCGCTGGATGGGCTGGGCCTGCCTCTAGGCTTAGCTGCTGCGCGCTTTTTGTTTTATTATTTGGTTCTGTTTTATTTTTATTTTGCTGAAAAGCAAATTTGGAAGAAATTGATAGATTTTGTTTAGGAAAAATTCCAACAAATTTAGGTTAGGTTGTTTAGGTAACTAGAAATACATTTCCAAGATTGGTTTGCAGAAAATTTGACATTTTGAAATATTGTTTGGATTTGAAACCATTTTGAATGAATTTTCAATATTAAACAACCTTATTTAGAACAACATTTTTAATAGGGTTTCCCCTAATATTTAAGGTGATTAAAGATTACAAATAGGGTGGTGAACTTAAGGTTTCAAAAGGTATTGATTTGAGATTGGTTTGAATTTGGGTAATTTGATAATTAAATAATTATTGATGAAAACCATGTTTTTATTAGGGTGACCCCTATGATTCAATTTGATTAATTTAGTTGATTAAATTCATAAGTTCAAATTGGTTCTGCTTGATGCATTGATTTGAACTTGAAGGTGATTTGAAAATCATTTGTTTGATTAAGCCCACAATTTTAATGAGTGATCAACATTGAATAAAATGAAAGCAATTTGGTTGTTTTTATTTGAACTCTCACTTTGGAAATTGTAACATCACAAGGATGAAACAAAGGGTTTGAATTTTGGTTTAGAATTCAAATAGAAAACAAATGAAAACAGAGGAAAACAAATGGAAAACAAACAAAACAATTGCAATCAACATGATGCCATGATGCAAAACATAAAATAACAGATAGCAAACATTCTAAAGGCTATTTTTCAGACTTGGGATGTTACAAAACGCCCCCCCTTGAAGGAATCGCGCCCCGAGATTCCTACTGAGAAAAGAAAAGGTTCGGAAACTTCTTGGGTAGACGTCAGGGAATTTGGAAACCACCGGAACATTTTCAATTGAAGGAAGAGGTTTTTGTACCAAGGGTGTATAGCTGGATAGAAATTGATTCATTTGGAGAATAGATTATCTGGCTAGAATGGTGGAACAGAGTTATTGACATCAATGCAACACCAGGAATAACCATCAATGTCAGAATCATCAACATGAGAGTAACGAGGAATATGTGGCCTCTCATTAGAATTGGATTGTTCTTGCTTATCTTGGAAGTCAACATTTGAGATCCCGGGGAGTGAACAGAGTTTTGATTGCTTAGTGGACCCAGAATTGGGTTGTATGTTGTATAAAAGATTGTTGACACAAAGGAATGTGATGCTCCGGTATCAAATAACACTTTAACTGGATAAGAGTTTACGAGGAAGTTTTGATTAGACGCCGGTAGAAGAATTGAATTGGAAAACAACAACAAGATTTCAACGGACGAAAAGGATGTTGAGAAGAACAGGATAACAACATCGGGGAAAACGAGAACAAAACTCCTGAGGTACTACGGAAAACCCATCCGGGCTTCTAAAGGATCAATATCTACTGCTTAAGGAATAGAGGATCTGCTTCCGGGGCTTACACGCCTCCGTTCTCAATCATGAGTAGGCAACATGATAAATCATGTCACAACCACCTCCATTCCTATGGTCTAGTAGATATAACCATCCTAGAGAAACCAGAATTCGTGAAATCCTAACTTGAAAGTTTAGATGAGAATGGAAAAAAACGTTGCACTTCCTTACCAGAAAAGGGAGGGTGGGTGGGGAAAGAAGAAAAAGAACAGAATTCCTACTCTCACGTTTCATTTTTCCTATATAGCTACAAAATAGTTTCTAGACTCAACTGCGACCAGTAAAAAGGGATCCTACAGGCAGACAGGCTCTGATACCATTTGTCGCACCCTGATTTCTAGGGGATACTCACCGTACGAACTGGATAGCAGATGCTTGGATTATGGGGCATAACTGCTCCCACGTCCCAGCTTCCTGGTAGGCCTGCGCTTATGCGCGACAACACAAGCCCTGCTATTCCATCGTCGATGTAAACTATCCACTAGAGATCAAAGGCACTTCCGTCGACGTACTTCAAACCATACACACATGGTACGTCAACGGCGTTTAACAAGTGATATCACAACAGATCTCTACGACACAAAAGATTGAAATAAGTTGCAAATAGCTCTCATTAGAGCAGAGATAGCAAATACAATCATTCAGAGGGCACATGCCCCAGCAATACATCATTACAACACAGCGGAAGCATTCAATATGTCTGAGTACAGACAAGAACCAAATAGGCCTAAGAGGCCGGAAACAAACAGACGGAGCCCATCCACGAAGTCTCGGATCCTGCCCGGGTCCGCTATCTACTCGTCAGTCAGTCTCGTCATACTCCACGTAGTAGCCACCATGTAGATCTTCGGAAACGTAGGTCTGCGGAAACCACAGCCCCAAAGGGGTCAGTACATAAACGTACTGGCAAGCAAGACTCACAGTTCACCAAAGTGTAACCCGTCAACACCAAGCACAGATGCCTTGGGTTCAACGGAAGAAAGGGGATATAAAAGATGCTGCAACTGGCTGCGCTAACCAACTACAGATATTCTACCACTTCCGGCTATCAGAAAGGAGATAAGATCGAGGATTGTAACCAACTGAAAGATAACTTCAAACAAACCCATCCTGGATCTCGCCCCTTATCCAAAGAAGCAATCCGAGGATAACTCACACAGTTGTAATAATGATGGTTCAAATTATTGTGTCAATAAGCCTATTACTAGTCAAGTTATTAATCATGGGGTGTAACATGTTTGATCATTATGTTTAAGTTGTCCTGAGTACTTGTTAGCCAGTACTTTCACCAAGTAATCCATAACCGCGGAAAACACGGCTTCTCGAGAAGATTATCCCTGCAGGGCACCAATTTGGCCGTACACTCAAGAATAACCCGCCAGACGGGAATCAAACCCACCAAGCGAGGTACTCTACACAACCAACCATTCCTCGCATCAAGCCCAAAGCACCTTGGGCGCACGGCTAATCGAGCCCAGAAGAAAATGGACCCTCATAGCACTCTAAGAACGTGTCCCCCTATATGCCGACTACGAAAGTTCCACCCTGGCCTGGGCTCGCAAAAACATGCATGCGGCAAATAGAACACACGAACTGAATGAGGCGATTTGGACGAGATGCGAATCAGGTCAAGTTGAGGGGGGCCGCCCATACTCGCTTCCCAAATGCGGGTAGTGCGCTCATCATGGATCAGTAGACAAGACCCTTTTCCTATTAGGGTCGACACTAGCAGGCTCCAAAACCTCTCATGGGCCTCCTGCCGGTGCCTTATCATCAAATTTATTATTAATAGTAACATTAGCATGATTGATTGATTAACATCGAGCCCCCAGAACGTAATAGAAGTAGTAACAGAAAGTAACGGATAACAGACTCGAGCAAAAGCAACCTAAGCATGCTAGTAAGACACTGGCTCAAACAATGGGTTGTAGGAAGGGAGATGAGGCAATATCAGGTTTAAGGGATTCATGTGATAGGTTCGTAACAGAAACAACTACTACTAAGGCTTAGCAGAAAAGAACAACGGAAAGTATCGGTAACCAATGTTGAAAGGAACACAGTGGTTCATGTGAGTGATAACTTGCCTGCAAAACCCAGTAGCCTGGTACTGAGCTAAATCCTTAGAAGGGATGTCGTAAGTATCGTCGGTCTCAACGTCGTCCTGTATCCGAGAAGAAGCAAACAAACATTGCAGAAAGATAAACAATCAATATCATGGCATTGTGCACAATCAAAGATGATGCATGTCAAGTTAATGGGTGCATCAAAATAAACTATTTGACAAGATAGAAACAGGATTAAATGGACCCATATGCATTTGGATTGCATATGGAAAGCCCATGAATTATGGTTGAATTAATTGTTTTACAACTAATCATCATATGAAAGTGGATTAGCATGATGCATGGATGATGATGATGACAAGATAACAACAAATAACAATAATAGATGCAAAGGAAAAGGAAGTTTAACAAGGTTTGGAAATCATTTATTAAGTTTGGAAAATTTGGTTACTTAAAGATGTCACACATGAAATTGTTGTTTTCAACAAGTTAAAGTGTGCAAAACAAATAACAAAGTTTATATTTGAAAAGGTTGTCAAATTTTAGTTGGATTACATGTTTCACATTTTGAAATTGGAATTAGGATGAAGTTATTATGAATTAAACAATATTAAACAAGTTTTAATTGAATTAAACAAGATTTAAATTGTTTAGGCAATTTAATTATTCAAACCAGAAAACAAAGTTTATATTTGAATAGAACATTCAAAAAGGTGTGTAAAACATATTTTATTTGAATTATTTGAAAACAGTATGAATTAGTTATGAATTATTTCAATTTGCATTTGAATTATTTAAATTTGAATTGTAAAAGTATTTTGAAAACTCAAAACAGAACACAAATTGGATATTTGGAATCCTTAGGGAATTTGGAACAGAAAACATATATAACTTTTATTATTTAGAGTTAGGGATTAAAAGTTATTAAGTTTTTCTTTTAGGGATTAATTCTGCAAATTAAAAGAATAGAATTTTAAAACAGAAATGTTTAATTCGTTTCGCACCGCACGGTGGCTAGCCTTAGCCGCTGCCAGTGGGCCACGGAGGACAGCGTGGCGTGCGCGTGCTTGCGTGGCCACAGGGTCGCAGACAGGCGGGCCCTGCCTGTCAGCCGTGTTGGAGAAAAAGATGGTTTATTCGCAGCCGCAGGGATCGAACCCTGCACCTACGGGCGCGCGCACTGCAGTGCAACCACTGCGGTGGATTCAGCTTTGTTAACAGGTACAGCGACGCGGGGGGTATAACGAATCAGAGCCAAGTTAACTGAAGTTAACTGACGAACAGTTTCTTCCTCGACATGACAGAGGGAACTCGCCGTCGACGATCTGCAGTGAGTGATGCCGTGCGTGCTCGACGTGAAGTGCTGAGGTGATGGTGTGGATGCAAGCGTTCGGAGGAGAAGGGAAACGGAGGGAACAGCTGCTGCTCACCGAGATCGTCGTGGAAGCAGAAAGGCGCGGTGACGCTCCCGCGGTGGCGACGGCGGGGTTGTGCACGGCGGCTTCGATCCAGGGGTAGATGACGTCGGGGAGACGTCCACCAGCTCGGGGAAGGGGCGGCGAGTTGATTCCCGCGAGTGGCTCGCGACGATTGGCTCGGTGGCGACGACGGCGTGCCAAGGTTCAGAGTAGCACGCCACGGTGGCCGGCGGCGTGTTGAAGATGGCGGCGACGACACCGGGTAGCTCTGAGGTGGCTCGGGTGTCTATTCGATAGAGGGGATGATGGCGCGTTGGTCCCATGTTTTAGGTGGCTAGGTGGGTGGCCGAGGCGGTGGACATCGACGGTGATTCAGAGGCTCGCCGGAGGGAGCTGCATAGGGATTCAGAGGCGATCGGCGACAGAAGAGAGACTCTCGGCGGCGGTGCGAGGGGGAAGACAAGAGCCTAGGGATTAGGGCAGCCCAGGGAGGGCCCTAGGGCTATTTTTAGGGGTTAGGAGTGGCGGATCGCCGTCGAGCATGCTACTGCGCTGCCGTGGAGGCACGGATGGCGCGCCGTACAGCTGAAGACGACGGGGGGCGGCTCTGAAAGGGTACCGGGCTGGCTGCGCGCTGGATGGGCTCGGCCTGCCTCTAGGCTTAGCTGTTGCGCGCTTTTTGTTTTATTATTTGGTTCTGTTTTATTTATTTTTTGCTGAAAAGCAAATTTGGAAGAAATTGATAGATTTTGTTTAGGAAAAATTCCAACAAATTTAGGTTAGGTTGTTTAGGTAACTAGAAATACATTTCCAAGATTGGTTTGCAGAAAATTTTGACATTTTGAAATATTGTTTGGATTTGAAACCATTTTGAATGAATTTTCAATATTAAACAACCTTATTTAGAACAACATTTTTAATAGGGTTTCCCCTAATATTTAAGGTGATTAAAGATTACAAATAGGGTGGTGAACTTAAGGTTTCAAAAGGTATTGATTTGAGAATTGGTTTGAATTTGGGTAATTTGATAATTAAATAATTATTGATGAAAACCATGTTTTTATTAGGGTGACCCCTATGATTCAATTTGATTAATTTAGTTGATTAAATTCATAAGTTCAAATTGGTTCTGCTT
The DNA here is from genome assembly GCA_028641055.1 of Alopecurus myosuroides. Taxonomy (NCBI): domain Eukaryota; kingdom Viridiplantae; phylum Streptophyta; class Magnoliopsida; order Poales; family Poaceae; genus Alopecurus; species Alopecurus myosuroides. Next base: position 736,920,880 of record CM054057.1, on the reverse strand, counting down.
GATGCATTGATTTGAACTTGAAGGTGATTTGAAAATCATTTGTTTGATTAAGCCCACAATTTTAATGAGTGATCAACATTGAATAAAATGAAAGCAATTTGGTTGTTTTTATTTGAACTCTCACTTTGGAAATTGTAACATCACAAGGATGAAACAAAGGGTTTGAATTTTGGTTTAGAATTCAAATAGAAAACAAATGAAAACAGAGGAAAACAAATGGAAAACAAACAAAACAATTGCAATCAACATGATGCCATGATGCAAAACATAAAATAACAGATAGCAAACATTCTAAAGGCTATTTTTCAGACTTGGGATGTTACAATCGGCCATATCCGTCATGGTATTAGGGTCGTCCAAAAGTTTATAGCAGCCTTAATCTAGGAAGTGGCCTTATGAGTGCCGACAACAGGGCACTACCATACAGGGTAGGGTCACTGTGATCACATGCATGATTAAAATGGAAGACGCAGGGATTAGCTCCATCATCATAAGTTTCTTGGATGCCCTACACGTTAACCTTGGATACATAACCCCGATTACAAGATGTTTATATACAATGGGATTTGCAACGAAAGTACCTCGATGTTGGATTGTTCTCTTGTTCTCTTTATTTTCCAACTACTTGACATGAACCATCAAGTTGTCGCAGTACATTGGCCAATAGTTGTGTTGCTTCTATACTATCACTACATGGATTTTGAAGCAAAGGACATACTCATGGAACATCGAGATAACCATATGGACTTTATAGATCTTGCTCTCCTAAGCTAGCCTGTTGCAAGTTTCCTTCGTTATTTTTTCTGAAAAAATGGTCCCCTTCAGGCTCTCAATAAATAGGAGGAGTTCTTATGAGGAAATGGAGATTTCTATTTTCTTCTCTTCCATTTAATTGGGCAACTCATAATATCAACACATGCAAGAAAGGTTAAACACATATTTTTTTTGTCGAACGGAGAAACAGGGCCCTGGCCTCGACACGAAACAATGCACATAGAAATACTTTATTGTATACTTTTTAACAATGTTGAAACTAGCAAGTATAAAGATAAAACCTTAAGGATCACACAAAGTTATGATGAAATCACCTAGAACAAGAAGAAACACTACACATCCAATTTAGTCTCTTAGCCTGCCACCATTCACCCTCCCTGTGGATTGCTCGAGTTATCAGTACAGTTGATAACATCTTGAGTCCATATGACCACATATGGAGCCAGTACATATTTTTGTTCTCTACCTTCAAAAAATTAATAACCTCCAACTTGTTAAAAGTAATATCATTATGGCAATTGCAAAGTTGCCAAAAAATCCTATACGTATTCATACCTTTGTGTGTTGATCAATTCCATTATTCTAAGATCTGAAATTATTCGAAATACTTGGGGGAGAGGGGGGGACAGAGCTTCGGTGACTTTGCCTCTCCGAGAGACATCGGATCAACATCATACTGATACGGTTGTTCCAAAAAATTAACTATAAATGAAAACTAACCAGAAAAAATTGAAAAAATCCCGGGATATCATATACGTTGCATTGACTATTCAGTCAAAAATTTCGTTTCATTGGATAATTGGTTTATGATTTATTTCAGTTTTGAGATCAAAAGTTAAAATGCTATTTGATCATAAAATATTTGTCCAAATGGAATTAAACTTTCGCAGAATACTAAATGGAACATGTAAAACTTGTTGGAATCTTTTAATTTTTATTAGATTTAGTTTTGAATTAAACATTTTAGACCAGTAATGTTCGTAGGATCTTGATTTGATGGCTCTAGTGGAGGCAAATTCACCGTGAGACTTTGTCTCACAAAGTCACTGAAGCTCTGTCCGGGGGGAGGGGGAGGGGGAAATATTTTTATTGAGGTGAATCAAGCTTCAAATATTTCAAACTAACTAACTAAAGGATGTTCAAAAGACTATTCCACATCACATAATACCCACTTTTTTTGCAGTATGTCTATTGTCTCCTCGCCGGATTATCCTTTGTTAGTAATATTTTCTATCAATAAACCATAAAATATTAATTTTTTAATGGTATCTAAAATCGCCACAGATGAAATCGGCATAACGAGACTTCACCGAAAATTAAAGGTGCATCTGTAAGATAGGTAATCATAAGTTTCTCCCTAAGGTGCAACCACACATTCTTCAATACTTAATATTTGGGTTGTGAGTTTGATAAAACACATGCGACAGTTCTTCTTCATATGCTCAGATCGCTACCAGAAATGGATGGTGTCATTTAATATTTCTACTCCTCTGAAAGTTTATCCCGTGCTTTCCTTTTTTTTATAGCAAAGACACATGTGATCATTACTGCACATGCCAATTTGGATACAAGACATTGAGGTGCCATTTTTTTTATTGTTGTATCATTACCCTTGAAAATTTTTATGAAAACTTGATAATGAACAGTACATTTGAAGTTTTCCCTCCCTGGTTTGATTATGTTACTTCTTTATGAAAAAGAGAGAAACGCGGGGAAGACTGTGAAAAGAGGGAAGGCACGGTTACTACATGACCAGTTGACTAAACAGTCCACCCTACTAGTTGATTCATGACAAGAAGACAGACAACGACCGATGCAATGAAATGGTCTGGACATTTCTCATTGTCATGTCTACATACTTTACATTGACATCTCCCCTTTATTTTCTGAAACAAGAAAGACAATTTTCTTATCAAATATAAATTTGTTCCCTCCTGCTTACAAAGTAAAAATCCCTGTTCAGCTGCCTCCTCATCACACCGCCCAATATTTTCTTCCATACACTTGTAGGCCAAATCATCCAAAGTGGGAAGTCTGCTCCTTTTTTTTTATTTTTACATGGTTTGGTTTGCTATCATGTACTCCCTCCGTTTCTAAATGTAAGATGTTTTACCCTTTTTCCACATTCACACATATGTACATGTATCTAGAGAACTTTTAGAATATATGTCCACTCATATTAGTATGTATCTAGACAACAAAAGTAATAGCTACAACATCTTATATTTAGGAACGGAGGAGTATTAAATTTTGAGCCTAAGATAAGTAATTTGTTAAATATGAAATAAAAGGAAACCGTAGTAGTTCTTAAAGGAAATTGAAAGGAAAATCGTCAAGATTCCATTGAAAATATTAATGAGTTTAGAGCAACAAGACAGGTTTGATTTCCCTTTGATTTATACATGCGTTTGCACTTATTTTAACAAATTATGCAACGCCAAAAAATGTGAGGGCTCTGTCGCATCCATTGGCTGATGTTTTCGAGCAACTTTTGTCCTATATGTGGTCCGATAACAACCTCGTTGTTGTTGACCGCCAATTGGCCCCCTCTTTCCAAACACAAGTTATAAATGCCCATATCTTAATTCTCACTGTATTCTCTCTAGCTAGCTTACATGGACAATCGGCATAGTAATGAAGGGAAACTGTGCCATGAAATTTGCAACAGCTATCTATTATATACTAAAAGCAATATACGTGTTATATAGAGCCACCACGTTGATCCACATCATCTAAATTATTTTTGATGGTTGGATTTAAAAGTGGTGGCTAGGATGTAAGGAAAGGTTATTAATTACGTAACTGTGTAGCAGTTCGTTGACACATTCAATATGTACTATATAAGACTTTTGTGAGCGTGGATTCGGGTAGCTATTAAACGTGGCAATCAAGACTAGGTGTGTCCGTTTGGGAAAACATAGATACGTGCGTAGCTTCTCTCAAGAACAAAAAAACTCGAGCCAAGTACCAACAATCAATATTATTACGTATCTATATTTCTCTCTGGACACGGAGTCCGGAATTATTAAACGTGACAACCAATTTTTTTACGAGGAGATGTGTCCGTTTGGAAAAACAAAGGTACCTGTGTAAGCTTCTGCCAAGAAAACAAACTCGATGTAACTACCACCGTAATGATAGAAAGTCCGATCAGAATTCAGAGCGTGCAGTAGGTCAGCTAGCCTTTTTTTTTCCAGGGGGTAATATAGGTCAGCTAGCCTTTTTTTTCCAGGGGGGAATATAGGTCAGCTAGCTAGGATGCTGAAAGCCTTCTTTCACGTGGAAAGATAAAAAAATGTGCCAGGATATAAATATATAACAAAGTATAAATGTCCAATATTTGAGTCTATGAACAACCACAAAAAAAAAAGGTGTGAATAACCAGTACATCTCATATTTATTAATTTCATATTTATTAAAGCTGGGTTTACTGGTACTTAAAAAAGGGATATATAAAAATCTCAAATCTCGCCTTACTGATGCCAACAGAAAAGCAAAAACACCCCGTTAAACTCACAGGAGCATGCTTTTTTAATTGAAAAGTAATGTAAAACCCACTATATTGGACATATTTGAGCACCAAACAAAGTGATACAAATATACCCATGCTCTGTTTACTAGAATATTCTACAAATCGGTCTGCAAACAAAAAAAATGTGATAAAAATTTAAATGCACGGTTTCAAAACACCCATATTTAGGTTATCCGCGAATGGTCGGTCGACAGCTTTTGGGAGGGTTTTATTTATGGTAAACCCGGCGTGGTTTTCCGCATCCTCACGCTACAGAATAGCGGAGTACGAATCATCGGTGGCCACGACGTTGGCACGCACAAGGTGACGCGGCTTCATCTTGGCGCGACGCGGAGCACTGGGTTGTTGGTGAGCAAATGCCCCCACCACAACAGAAAAGAACAATGCCCAACATCATGGATTCGTGCCTCCGACGATAGGTTGTGCCGTTGGATCCCATGATCGCAACATTGTATGCGGCGATGTCGTCGTGCATGCCATAGTAGTGCACAATCCTGGAGGAAAGGCATGGTTGCCGGCAGAACAAGTTAACATTGACGACGAGCACGTCAACATATACAGGGGAAAATCCACTCTTGGCGTGGACTCCCACGATGCCATTGTTTAAGAAAGTGTCCATATAACGTCGAGCCCCTCCCGGTGACTGGATAGCACACAAGTCTGCTCACCAAGACTGGAACCATAGGTGAGGAGGAAGAGCTAGCGTAACTTAGGGACACCGAGATGTTTGTTACATTCTGCCACCGCGGTATCGATATCCATTATGATCTTGCGGTCGCCTGAAGGTTTATAGCGGCCGTAATCTAGGAGGTAGCATTATAAGTGCTGATGACGGGGCATGGTCATCCAGGCCAGGGTCAACGTGATCGTAGGCATGATTAAAACGGCAGACGGAGGAATCAACTCCATGGTCAGTTTCTTGGGTATCCTACATGTTAAACCTGGCTACAGAGCCCAGATTACAAGGAGTTTATATACGATGTGATTTTAATGAAAGCAGTTGGATGTTTGATATTTTGTGGTTCTCTTTATTTTTTTTGTGGTTCTCTTTATTTGCCAACTACTTGACATGAACCATCAAGCTGTCCAAGTACGTTGGCCTAAAGTTGTGTTTCTTCTGTACTATTACGACATGGATTTTGAAGCATGGAACATCGAGATGACAATACGGCCGTTCTAGTTCTTGCTCTCCCAAGCTAGCCCGCTGCGAGGTTCACTTGTTATTTTGTGGAAGAATGGTCCCATTCGGGTACCAAATAAACAGGAGGAATCCTTACTTTGGAGATTTCTCTTTTCTTCTCTTCCACTTACATAGGACATCTCACGTATTAAACGCGCAAGAATAGTTAAACAAGTTAATTTGATTCGAAATGGGAAACATAGATCTGGCCTCTCCATGAAAGCAATGCACATAGCCGTACTTTATTGTATAGTTTTAACAAAGTATCAATTAGCAAGTATAAAGATAACAACTCAAGGATCACGCACGGTTAAGATGAAAACATACCTAACAAGAATGGAACACTAAACATCTAATCTAGTCTCTTAACGTGGCACCATCCACCCTATAGCTAAATGTTTCTCGAGTGACCGGGGAGAGTCGAGAACACATCTAGAGTCCATACGACCATTTTAACCAGTGGATAGAAGAATGGTCCATATGTATCCAATACATAACTCAGTTTTTCACCTTCGGATGGTCCACATATGTATCGAATACATATGTATCCAATGTAGAACCAGATTTATGATGATGAAAGTCTATTGAGTCCGGGAGATGAATGAGGTTGCCCATGAAGAATCTGCGTAAGTGGATGAGACAGCTCTAAAGATTCGAGGTGACTGAAAGCAACAACGAAGTTCCTTCAAGTTTCAGACAAACAGGCAACAATAGCAATGATGATGAAGTCAGATAGCTCTTAATTGTCACACCTAATATACAAGTTTTTCACTTTCACATTGATCAAGGACGAGGCTACCAAGGTGACAACGCAACAGTGTTATCGATACGGTGGCTTTTTGGTCGACGTTTCATGGCGGTGGACGGATACTACGGGGAATTAGGAGAATAAGACAAGAATGTGGAAGAAGTAATTTTCGTGGGAGTATTGACTGTGATGAAACAAGTGAGATACTATGGTTGCAGGTTGAGTCGTATGGAGTCAATGTAGTATTAGCGGAACTTATGATTACTGGTTCAAGTGTAGATACATGCAGACTCGGCATGGAAACTTCAAGATTGAGAATGTATATTCGTCAAGTGGGTTTTTGTAATTGGTGCCGAATGTACGTATGAGTACGCTATAGTTGAACTTATAACTAGCGCAAGTTTTAATTGTTGGAGTCAAACACGTGCAACTTGAACCTAATATATAAAGGCACCATGGGTAGCCAAAATAGAAAAGATGAAAAGCTAATAGGTTAGAAATAAGATTTTTATGGGACGGTCTAACACCGATGGCAGGGGAGGTCAGACCACAGCAATTTTTGAGATCTGATGCGTCTGTATATGTCGGAGGGCTTGTCATTGACGGTACTATCTTATTTAGTACATGATGAGGAGTGCCCATTAAACATGCCCTGTAGATGTAGAGCTTGAAGACCGAACTACCTTGTCAAATCTCGGTGTATTTCTATAATTTTCTTGTCCCCTGTACATTGTTTATGCGCCTCACATTGTAACAATCCCAAGGTCAACAAATAATGTTTCAGCTCGCCAGGCTATACTTCTTCTTCAGTTAACCAAATTGCCAGAAAAATATTGGTTGATAGAAGGACATGTTGAAGTCATCTTCGTGCTTTCTGGTTGGTGTCTTCATGTTTTCCATAGAGAGTACACATGCCGTCGAGGGTGCATGGCTTCTAAGAATTAAATCGCTGTAAGGTGGGTGTCTCCGAACATGAAGAGCCTATTTCTCTCTACTTCTTACACATACTCAAAGTTTTCACATATCCTTGTCCAATTTTCTACATTTGAAAATTTGACTGTTTATTTCCAAATGAGACACCTCAAGTACTAAAGAAAACACAATAAAATAGACATACCATATTAACTGTGCGCACACCCAAACATTTTCAATATTTATGCTCAGATGTCGTGTTAGCTAGTAATCTGAATGAGAGAGTATATATACGATCTGCACGATATGAGAAATATGGGCAACAATATTGTCCAACGTGAATGATATGCTATCAAATGTTTGAGAAGTTGGCATGCATGGTTCCATACACTCATACCTATTGTCACCACTCATGTCCTAGTGAAGTATAGCAATTAGGTTTTCAAGCACATTTATGACCTAGGGCGCTAAGTATGTCTCCTATCATGTTGTTAATTAGGAAAGACATGTGAGACTTTCACACGGTTGTAGGGTTTTCGTAAATCTTTAGAAATACAACATTACAAGGGTATAATATCATGCCCTTCTTTGAAAATATCCCACCATGATAGTTCCGTCTTCCAATCCTGATGGATAATCTCTGCAAACTTTTTTTTTAGAAATGGATGGTACTACCCCCAGCCTCTGCACCAAAATGGTGCACACAGCCGGTTCTTATTAATAAAATGTAGAAGCCACAATGTCCTACAAATAAATACATCAAAGCACCATCTTGAATCACCAACTTAGAGGCTACCATCACTAGTAATGAAGGGGGTCCCCGAACATGTCCGAATTCCCTGCCAGCACACCAACGCACATCATCTGAAACACCGAAGGCTACACCAAGCCGCCCGATAGCGAGCAAGGGGCACAACCGGTCCAGCACCCTGTAGCGTACACCGACGTCCACGCTCTAGAAGATGCCGCCTCCGTATTCCTCTCACCCATCTTCAGGATAGAAATCAATGTATTCACCCGTGAGACCTGCCATCGACGTCACCATGACGCCAGACAGCTCCTCCACCCTGCGCAATCCGCACCACCAAGGGACCCCCTCCAGGTAGCTCATATTCCAAAGACAATGCCCTCGAGACGGTAAACGACATCGAAGATGCCGCCATCATCCTATATGGTAAAACTAGATATTAGGGATTCCCCCGGAACATAGCTCTACTCCAAGACAATGCCCTCAACAGGGAGAACGGTGCAAGTCGTCGTTATCATTCGATCCGGTATATCGGATCTAGGGTTTCCCCTGGAGCAATAGGCAGTAGGCGGAGGCTACACGACAATGATATCTTCAGCAAGGGGATGACATAGGAAGACGCCACCATTGTCGACTCCGATCATCGGAGCCCGGCTCTCACCGGCCAGCCACTTCCACTCCACCCGGTGCGCCACAGGCGCAGTAAGGAGTCCGCCACGTCCTTGCCGTAGATCAGCCTGAAGAAGAATCGACGCCGACAGCCGCGCCACCATCGGAACGGCCGGCGCCATGATGCCCAGCAGCATCATGTCCTCCAACCATGTCCGGCCAGAGAAGAACAACGCTGCCAATCCGGGGCCCGAATCCCTAGGCACGAGATGGCCGCCACGCCACCGCACTAGGGGCACCACCGTTGCTAGGAGGTTGGGCCGGCCACCTCCGGGCACCAGAGATGCATCCCTGCGAGATCTCGCGGCCCCTGGCCGCCTTCACCTCGGAGACACACCCCGCCGCCATTGGAGCCGCCCCTCCACCGCACGAACGGCGCCCTACCTCCACCCCCTGCACCTCCGGCAGCGCAGCACGGCCACCGGCAGGCGCCGGCCTGAGCACCCGCCGCATCGAGCCCCGGCCGCATCGAGAGGAGCTGGCCCGAGGAGCAAAGCGCCCCGCCGCCACCATCACAGGGGCGCAAGCGGCCTTTGCCGGCGTCCCCTCCGGCGGCGACGAAGCAGTGGAGGCGGCGGGGGAGCCTGTGGAGGCGGCGGTTAGGGTTTCCCATGTGCCTCCATAGGAGGGCGGGGCGGGGGGTGGTGCTGAGTGGATCCAACTTATCCAAGAGTCGGCACAGCAGCAGCCCTACTGGCATCTGTCCAAATTGCAGGTACACTACAATTTCGAACCGCACTGGTTAGTGGTTGTGAAGTGCTTCAGAATGCATCCATGTTAGTCGCTGCTGTTATCCACATAAAATTTGCACAATGGCTCGCCGGTGCATCCTAGTCCCAGTGGACCTAGTCGGTGCTCTTCTGACCGGCACGACCTTAAACCTTGTAGTCTGTCCTAAAACCGTATAGCTTTTTGACTTCTTGCTTCCGACCAAGCTACAACTGTGGAATCTCAAAGGCCACCTGCCTCAAGCATGCACATCTCTTGACTCATCTCGCCGATTTGACTGTTGACTCTGAGCATGCACGGCACACTACGGGAGACGAGTTCTTTCCCGTGTGCTTAGATCTTTCCCGTGTGCACAACATCGGGCACACGGCATTGATTATCTTTGCCGTGTGTCGCGCACGGTAAAGGAAAACACACGGTCTAGTTACACGGAAAGCACACGGTAAAGATTGACACACGGCAAAGAATCAAAAAAGCACACGGGAAAGAAAACACACGGTAAAGATTACGGCCACGTGGCCATTCCGTTGCGGGGCAGAACGGAACTGTTATGTCAGTTCTTTGCCGTGTGCATGCACACGGTAAAGATTTCTCCTTTACCGTGTGCATGCACACGGCAAAGAACTGACACCAAACCACACTGTCCGCGCCCGCGGAAAAACATTACTTTATTTCTTTGCCGTGTGCATGCACACGGTAAAGGAGAAATCTTTACCGTCTTTCAAAATAGCTTGTTTAGTTTATAATTACAATATTTAATTTCATTTATCAATTTATAAAAATTTCCCTTGTTTATTATGGCCTACCCTACCAGAAGCATGCAACTAGTTTTAGATTTCTACCCACTTTCGACGCCGTTATCGCGTGTTTCCGTATAAGTCTGGTATTTCTCCAGGGGGTCTAGGGTTTCACCAGAGGGGGCTACGGAGCGTCTGGATGCCAACACAAGCTAGGGGGTGCCATACCAAGTTAGTATAGTTGTGTTGTGTGCTTTGGATGGAAAAGATTGCACTCCAGGGTGCGGGCCGCTTCACCGGCATCCACTTCTCTCTCGTGAGTTTACACGCGCTTATAGGGTGAAACTCCCGTATCGGACGAAACGTCGTGAATCTTCCGAAGAGTTATGTTCTACCAATGTCTATTAGGTTGATATGGACTACCCTAACACAACCAAGCAACTAGTTCCACATTGCTACCCCCTTTCGACGCCGTTACCCCGGGTTTCCGTATAAGTCCGGTATTTCTCCAGCGGGTCTAGGGTTTCACCGGAGGTGGGGCTACGGAGCGTCAGGATCCCAAAACAAGCTAGAGGGTGCCATACCATGTTATTATAGTTGTGTTGTGTGCTTTGGATGGCAAAGATTGCACTCCGGGGTGTGGGCCGCTTCACCGGCATCCACCTCTCTCTCGTGAGTTTACACGCGCTTATAGGGTGAAACTCCCGTATCGGACGAAACGTCGTGAATCTTCCGAAGAGTTGTGTTCTACCAATGTCTATTAGGTTGCTATGGACTACCCTAACACAAACAAGCAACTAGTACCACATTGCTACCCCCTTTCGACGCCGTTACCGCGTGTTTCCGTATAAGTCCGGTATTTCTCCAACGGGTCTAGGGTTTCACCGGAGGTGGGGCTACGGAGCGTCAGGATCCCAAAAAAGCTAGAGGGTGCCATACCATGTTATTATAGTTGTGTTGTGTGCTTTGGATGGCAAAGATTGCACTCCGGGGTGTGGGCCGCTTCACTGGCATCCACCTCTCTCTCGTGAGTTTACACGCGCTTATAGGGTGAAACTCCCGTATCGGACGAAACGTCGTGAATCTTCCGAAGAGTTGTGTTCTACCAATGTCTATTAGGTTGCTATGGACTACCCTAACACAACCAAGCAACTAGTGCCACATTGATACCCCCTTTCGACGCCGTTACCGCGTGTTTCCGTATAAGTCCGGTATTTCTCCAGCGGGTCTAGCGTTTCACCGGAGGTGGGGCTACGGAGCGTCAGGATCCCAAAACAAGCTAGAGGGTGCCATACCATGTTATTATAGTTGTGTTGTGTGCTTTGGATGGCAAAGATTGCACTCCGGGGTGTGGGCCGCTTCACCGGCATCCACCTCTCTCTCGTGAGTTTACACGCGCTTATAGGGTGAAACTCCCGTATCGGACGAAACGTCGTGAATCTTCCGAAGAGTTGTGTTCTATCAATGTCTATTAGGTTTCTATGGACTACCCTAACACAACCAAGAAACTAGTACCACATTGGTACCCCCTTTGGACGCCGTTACCCCAGGTTTCCGTATAAGTCCGGTATTTCTCCAGCGGAGGTAGGGTTTCACCGGAGGGGGCTCTACGGAGCGTCTGGATGCCAACACAAGCTAGGGGGTGACATACTAAGTTATTATAGTTGTGTTGTGTGCTTTTTATGGCAAATATTGCACTCCGGGGTCTGGGCCGCTTCACCGGCATCCACTTCTCTCTCGTGAGTTTACACGCGCTTATAGGGTGAAACTCCCGTATCGGACGAAACGTCGTGAATCTTCCGAAGAGTTGTGTTCTACCAATGTCTATTAGGTTGCTATGGACTACCCTAACACAACCAAGCAACTATTACCACATTTCTACCCCCTTTCGACGCCGTTACCCCGGGTTTCCGTATAAGTCCGGTATTTCTCCAGCGGAGGTAGGGTTTCACCGGAGGGGGCTCTACGGAGCGTCTGGATGCCAACACAAGCTAGGGGGTGCCATACTAAGTATATTTGTGTTGTGTGCTTTTGATGCCAAAGATTGCACTCCGGGGTGTGGGCCGCTTCACCGGCATCCACTTCTCTCTCGTGAGTTTACACGCGCTTATAGGGTGAAACTCTCGTATCGGACGAAACGTCGTGAATCTTCCGAAGAGTTGTGTTCTACCAATGTCTATTAGGTTTCTATGGACTACCCTAACACAACCAAGCAACTAGTTCCACATTGCTACCCCTTTCGACGCCGTTACCGCGTGTTTCCGTATAAGTCCGGTATTTCTCCAGCGGGTCTAGGGTTTCATCGGAGGGGGGTCTACGGAGCGTCTGGATGCCAAAACAAGCTAGGTGGTGCCATACCAAGTTAGTATAGTTGTCTTGTGTGCTTTGTATGGCAAAGATTGCACTCCGGGGTGCGGGCCGCTTCACCGACTTCCACTTCTCTCTCGTGAGATTACACGCGCTTATAGGGTGAAACTCCCGTATCGGACGAAATGTCGTGAATCTTCCGAAGAGTTGTGTTGTACCAATGTGTATTTGGTTGCTATGGACTACCCTAATACAACCAAGCAACTAGTTCCACATTGCTACCCCTTTTCGACGTCGTTACCGCGTGTTTCCGTATAAGTCCGGTATTTCTCCAGCGGAGGTAGGGTTTCACCGGAGGGGGGCTCTACGGAACGTCTGGATGCCAACACAAGCTAGGGGGTTCCATACCAAGTTAGTATAATTGTGTTGTGTGCTTTTGATGGCAAAGATTGCACTCTGGGGTGTGGGCCGCTACACCGGCATCCACTTCTCTCTCGTGAGTTTACACGCGCTTATAGGGTGAAACTCCCGTATCGGACGAAACGTCGTGAATTTTCCGAAGAGTTGTGTTCTACCAATGTCTATTAGGTTGAGATGGACTACCCTAACACAACCAAGCAACTAGTTCCACATTGCTACCCCCTTTTGACGCCGTTACCCCGGGTTTCCGTATAAGTCTGGTATTTCTTCAGCGGGTCTAGGGTTTCACCGGAGGTGGGGCTACGGAGCGTCAGGATCCCAAAACAAGCTAGAGGGTTCCATACCATGTGATTATAGTTGTGTTGTGTGCTTTGGATGGCAAAGATTGCACTCCGGGGTGTGGGCCGCTTCACCGGCATCCACCTCTCTCTCGTGAGTTTACACGCGCTTATAGGGTGAAACTCCCGTATCGGACGAAACGTCGTGAATCTTCTGAAGAGTTGTGTTCTACCAATGTGTATTTGGTTGCTATGGACTACCATAACACAACCAAGCAACTAGTTCCACATTGCTACCCCCTTTCGACGCCGTTACCGCGTGTTTCCGTATAAGTCCGGTATTTCTCCAGCGGAGGTAGGGTTTCACCGGAGGGGGCCTCTACGGAACGTCTGGATGCCAACACAAGCTATGGGGTGCCATACCAAGTTAGTATAGTTGTGTTGTGTGCTTTTGATGGCAAAGATTGCACTCCGGGGTGTGGGCCGCTTCACCGGCATCCACTTCTCTCTCGTGAGTTTACACGCGCTTATAGGGTGAAACTCCCGTATCGGACGAAACGTCGTGAATCTTCCGAAGAGTTGTGTTCTACCATTGTCTATTAGGTTGCTATGGACTACCCTAACACAACCAAGCAACTAGTTCCACATTGCTACCCCCTTTCGACGCCGTTACCCCGGGTTTCCGTATAAGTCCGGTATTTCTCCAGCGGGTCTAGGGTTTCACCGGAGGTGGGGCTACGGAGCGTCAGGATCCCAAAACAAGCTAGAGGGTGCCATACCATGTTATTATAGTTGTGTTGTGTGCTTTGGATGGCAAAGATTGCACTCCGGGGTGTGGGCCGCTTCACCGGCATCCACCTCTCTCTCGTGAGTTTACAAGCGCTTATAGGGTGAAACTCCCGTATCGGACGAAACGTCATGAATCTTCCGAAGAGTTGTGTTCTACCAATGTCTATTAGGTTGCTATGGACTACCCTAACACAACCAAGCAACTAGTACCACATTTCTACCCCCTTTCGACGCCGTTACCGCGTGTTTCCGTATAAGTCCGATATTTCTCCAGCGGGTCTAGGGTTTCACCGGAGGTGGGGCTACGGAGCGTCAGGATCCCCAAAAAAGCTAGAGGGTGCCATACCATGTTATTATAGTTGTGTTGTGTGCTTTGGATGGCAAAGATTGCACTCCGGGGTGTGGGCGCTTCACCGGCATCCACCTCTCTCTCGTGAGTTTACACGCGCTTATAGGGTGAAACTCCCGTATCGGACGAAACGTCATGAATCTTCCGAAGAGTTGTGTTCTACCAATGTCTATTAGGTTGCTATGGACTACCCTAACACAACCAAGTAACTAGTACCACATTGATACCCCCTTTCGACGCCGTTACCGCGTGTTTCCGTATAAGTCTGGTATTTCTCCAGCGGGTCTAGGGTTTCACCGGAGGTGGGGCTACGGAGCGTCAGGATCCCAAAACAAGCTAGAGGGTGCCATACCATGTTATTATAGTTGTGTTGTGTGCTTTGGATGGCAAAGATTGCACTCCGGGGTGTGGGCCGCTTCACCGGCATCCACCTCTCTCTCGTGAGTTTACACGCGCTTATAGGGTGAAACTCCCGTATCGGACGAAACGTCGTGAATCTTCCGAAGAGTTGTGTTCTATCAATGTCTATTAGGTTTCTATGGACTACCCTAACACAACCAAGAAACTAGTACCACATTGGTACCCCCTTTGGACGCCGTTACCCCAGGTTTCCGTATAAGTCCGGTATTTCTCCAGCGGAGGTAGGGTTTCACCGGAGGGGGCTCTACGGAGCGTCTGGATGCCAACACAAGCTAGGGGGTGACATACTAAGTTATTATAGTTGTGTTGTGTGCTTTTTATGGCAAATATTGCACTCCGGGGTCTGGGCCGCTTCACCGGCATCCACTTCTCTCTCGTGAGTTTACACGCGCTTATAGGGTGAAACTCCCGTATCGGACGAAACGTCGTGAATCTTCCGAAGAGTTGTGTTCTACCAATGTCTATTAGGTTGCTATGGACTACCCTAACACAACCAAGCAACTATTACCACATTTCTACCCCTTTCGACGCCGTTACCCCGGGTTTCCGTATAAGTCCGGTATTTCTCCAGCGGAGGTAGGGTTTCACCGGAGGGGGCTCTACGGAGCGTCTGGATGCCAACACAAGCTAGGGGGTGCCATACTAAGTTAGTATATTTGTGTTGTGTGCTTTTGATGGCAAAGATTGCACTCCGGGGTGTGGGCCGCTTCACCGGCATCCACTTCTCTCTCGTGAGTTTACACCCGCTTATAGGGTGAAACTCTCGTATCGGACGAAACGTCGTGAATCTTCCGAAGAGTTGTGTTCTACCAATGTCTATTAGGTTTCTATGGACTACCCTAACACAACCAAGCAACTAGTTCCACATTGCTACCCCCTTTCGACGCCGTTACCGCGTGTTTCCGTATAAGTCCGGTATTTCTCCAGCGGGTCTAGGGTTTCATCGGAGGGGGGTCTACGGAGCGTCTGGATGCCAAAACAAGCTAGGTGGTGCCATACCAAGTTAGTATAGTTGTCTTGTGTGCTTTGTATGGCAAAGATTGCACTCCGGGGTGCGGGCCGCTTCACCGACTTCCACTTCTCTCTCGTGAGATTACACGCGCTTATAGGGTGAAACTCCCGTATCGGACGAAACGTCGTGAATCTTCCGAAGAGTTGTGTTGTACCAATGTGTATTTGGTTGCTATGGACTACCCTAATACAACCAAGAAACTAGTTCCACATTGCTACCCCCTTTCGACGCCGTTACCGCGGTATAAGTCCGGTATTTCTCCAGCGGAGGTAGGGTTTCACCGGAGGGGGGCTCTACGGAACGTCTGGATGCCAACACAAGCTAGGGGGTGCCATACCAAGTTAGTATAATTGTGTTGTGTGCTTTTGATGGCAAAGATTGCACTCCGGGGTGTGGGCCGCTACACCGGCATCCACTTCTCTCTCGTGAGTTTACACGCGCTTATAGGGTGAAACTCCCGTATCGGACGAAACGTCGTGAATTTTCCGAAGAGTTGTGTTCTACCAATGTCTATTAGGTTGATATGGACTACCCTAACACAACCAAGCAACTAGTTCCACATTGCTACCCCCTTTTGACGCCGTTACCCCGGGTTTCCGTATAAGTCCGGTATTTCTTCAGCGGGTCTAGGGTTTCACCGGAGGTGGGGCTACGGAGCGTCAGGATCCCAAAACAAGCTAGAGGGTTCCATACCATGTGATTATAGTTGTGTTGTGTGCTTTGGATGGCAAAGATTGCACTCCGGGGTGTGGGCCGCTTCACCGGCATCCACCTCTCTCTCGTGAGTTTACACGCGCTTATAGGGTGAAACTCCCGTATCGGACGAAACGTCGTGAATCTTCCGAAGAGTTGTGTTGTACCAATGTGTATTTGGTTGCTATGGACTACCATAACACAACCAAGCAACTAGTTCCACATTGCTACCCCCTTTCGACGCCGTTACCGGTGTTTCCGTATAAGTCCGGTATTTCTCCGCGAGGTAGGGTTTCACCGGAGGGGGCCTCTACGGAACGTCTGGATGCCAACACAAGCTATGGGGTGCCATACCAAGTTAGTATAGTTGTGTTGTGTGCTTTTGATGGCAAAGATTGCACTCCGGGGTGTGGGCCGCTTCACCGGCATCCACTTCTCTCTCGTGAGTTTTACACGCGCTTATAGGGTGAAACTCCGTATCGGACAAAACGTCGTGAATCTTCCGAAGAGTTGTGTTCTACCATTGTCTATTAGGTTGCTATGGACTACCCTAACACAACCAAGCAACTAGTTCCACATTGCTACCCCCTTTCGACGCCGTTACCCCGGGTTTCCGTATAAGTCCGGTATTTCTCCAGCGGGTCTAGGGTTTCACCGGAGGTGGGGCTACGGAGCGTCAGGATCCCAAAACAAGCTAGAGGGTGCATACCATGTTATTATAGTTGTGTTGTGTGCTTTGGATGGCAAAGATTGCACTCCGGGGTGTGGGCCGCTTCACCGGCATCCACCTCTCTCTCGTGAGTTTACACGCGCTTATAGGTGAAACTCCCGTATCGGACGAAACGTCATGAATCTTCCGAAGAGTTGTGTTCTACAATGTCTATTAGGTTGCTATGGACTACCCTAACACAACCAAGCAACTAGTACCACATTTCTACCCCCTTTCGACGCCGTTACCGCGTGTTTCCGTATAAGTCCGATATTTCTCCAGCGGGTCTAGGGTTTCACCGGAGGTGGGGCTACGAGCGTCAGGATCCCCAAAAAAGCTAGAGGGTGCCATACCATGTTATATAGTTGTGTTGTGTGCTTTGGATGGCAAAGATTGCACTCCGGGGTGTGGGCCGCTTCACCGGCATCCACCTCTCTCTCGTGAGTTTACACGCGCTTATAGGGTGAAACTCCCGTATCGGACGAAACGTCATGAATCTTCCGAAGAGTTGTGTTCTACCAATGTCTATTAGGTTGCTATGGACTACCCTAACACAACCAAGTAACTAGTACCACATTGATACCCCCTTTCGACGCCGTTACCGCGTGTTTCCGTATAAGTCTGGTATTTCTCCAGCGGGTCTAGGGTTTCACCGGAGGTGGGGCTACGGAGCGTCAGGATCCCAAAACAAGCTAGAGGGTGCCATACCATGTTATTATAGTTGTGTTGTGTGCTTTGGATGGCAAAGATTGCACTCCGGGGTGTGGGCCGCTTCACCGGCATCCACCTCTCTCTCGTGAGTTTACACGCGCTTATAGGGTGAAACTCCCGTATCGGACGAAACGTCGTGAATCTTCCGAAGAGTGGTGTTCTATCAATGTCTATTAGGTTTCTACGGACTACCCTAACACAACCAAGCAACTAGTACCACATTGATACCCCCTTTCGACGCCGTTACCCCGGGTTTCCGTATAAGTCCGGTATTTCTCCAGCGGAGGTAGGGTTTCACCGGAGGGGGCTCTACGGAGCGTCTGGATGCGAACACAAGCTAGGGGGTGCCATACTAAGTTAGTATAGTTGTGTTGTGTGCTTTTGATGGCAAAGATTGCACTCCGGGGTCTGGGCCGATTCACCGGCATCCACTTCTCTCTCGTGAGTTTACACGCGCTTATAGGGTGAAACTCCCGTATCGGACGAAACGTCGTGAATCTTCCGAAGAGTTGTGTTCTACCAATGTCTATTAGGTTGCTATGGACTACCCTAACACAACCAAGCAACTATTACCACATTTCTACCCCCTTTCGACGCCGTTACCCCGGGTTTCCGTATAAGTCCGGTATTTCTCCAGCGGAGGTAGGGTTTCACCGGAGGGGGCTCTACGGAGCGTCTGGATGCCAACACAAGCTAGGGGGTGCCATACTAAGTTATTATATTTGTGTTGTGTGCTTTTTATGGCAAAGATTGCACTCCGGGGTGTGGGCCGCTTCACCGGCATCCACTTCTCTCTCGTGAGTTTACACGCGCTTATAGGGTGAAACTCTCGTATCGGACGAAACGTCGTGAATCTTCCGAAGAGTTGTGTTCTACCAATGTCTATTAGGTTTCTATGGACTACCCTAACACAACCAAGCAACTAGTTCCACATTGCTACCCCCTTTCGACGCCGTTACCGCGTGTTTCCGTATAAGTCCGGTATTTCTCCAGCGGGTCTAGGGTTTCACCGGAGGGGGGTCTACGGAGCGTCTGGATGCCAAAACAAGCTAGGTGGTGCCATACCAAGTTAGTATAGTTGTGTTGTGTGCTTTGGATGGCAAAGATTGCACTCCGGGGTGCGGGCCGCTTCACCGACTTCCACTTCTCTCTCGTGAGATTACACGCGCTTATAGGGTGAAACTCCCGTATCGGACGAAACGTCGTGAATCTTCCGAAGAGTTGTGTTGTACCAATGTGTATTTGGTTGCTATGGACTACCCTAACACAACCAAGCAACTAGTTCCACATTGCTACCCCCTTTCGACGCCGTTACCGCGTGTTTCCGTATAAGTCCGGTATTTCTCGAGCGGAGGTAGGGTTTCACCGGAGGGGGGCTCTACGGAACGTCTGGATGCCAACACAAGCTAGGGGGTGCCATACCAAGTTATTATAATTGTGTTGTGTGCTTTTTATGGCAAAGATTGCACTCCGGGGTGTGGGCCGCTACACCGGCATCCACTTCTCTCTCGTGAGTTTACACGCGCTTATAGGGTGAAACTCCCGTATCGGACGAAACGTCGTGAATCTTCCGAAGAGTTGTGTTCTACCAATGTCTATTAGGTTGCTATGGACTACCCTAACACAACCAAGCAACTAGTTCCACATTGCTACCCCCTTTTGACGCCGTTACCCCGGGTTTCCGTATAAGTCCGGTATTTCTTCAGCGGGTCTAGGGTTTCACCGGAGGTGGGGCTACGGAGCGTCAGGATCCCAAAACAAGCTATAGGGTTCCATACCATGTGATTATAGTTGTGTTGTGTGCTTTTTATGGCAAAGATTTCACTCCGGGGTGTGGGCCGCTTCACCGGCATCCACCTCTCTCTCGTGAGTTTACACGCGCTTATAGGGTGAAACTCCCGTATCGGACGAAACGTCGTGAATCTTCCGAAGAGTTGTGTTGTACCAATGTGTATTTGGTTGCTATGGACTACCCTAACACAACCAAGCAACTAGTTCCACATTGCTACCCCCTTTCGACGCCGTTACCGCGTGTTTCCGTATAAGTCCGGTATTTCTCCAGCGGAGGTAGGGTTTCACCGGAGGGGGCCTCTACGGAACGTCTGGATGCCAACACAAGCTATGGGGTGCCATACCAAGTTAGTATAGTTTTGTTGTGTGCTTTTGATGGCAAAGATTTAACTCTGGGGTGTGGGCCGCTTCACCGGCATCCACTTCTCTCTCGTGAGTTTACACGCGCTTATAGGGTGAAACTCACGTATCGGACGAAACGTCGTGAATCTTCCGAAGAGTTGTGTTCTACCAATGTCTATTAGGTTTCTATGGACTACCCTAACAGAACCAAGCAACTAGTTCCACATTTCTACCCCCTTTCGACGCCGTTACCGCGTGTTTCCGTATAAGTCCGGTATTTCTCCAGCGGGTCTAGGGTTTCATCGGAGGGGGGTCTACGGAGCGTCTGGATGCCAAAACAAGATAGGTGGTGCCATACCAAGTTAGTATAGTTGTGTTGTGTGCTTTGTATGGCAAAGATTGCACTCCGGGGTGCGGGCCGCTTCACCGACTTCCACTTCTCTCTCGTGAGATTACACGCGCTTATAGGGTGAAACTCCCGTATCGGACGAAACGTCGTGAATCTTCCGAAGAGTTGTGTTGTACCAATGTGTATTTGGTTGCTATGGACTACCCTAACACAACCAAGCAACTAGTTCCACATTGCTACCCCCTTTCGACGCCGTTACCGCGTGTTTCCGTATAAGTCCGGTATTTCTCCAGCGGAGGTAGGGTTTCACCGGAGGGGGGCTCTACGGAACGTCTGGATGCCAACGCAAGCTAGGGGGTGCCATACCAAGTTAGTATAATTGTGTTGTGTGCTTTTTATGGCAAAGATTAAACTCCGGGGTGTGGGCCGCTACACCGGCATCCACTTCTCTCTCGTTAGTTTACACGCGCTTATAGGGTGAAACTCCCGTATCGGACGAAACGTCGTGAATCTTCCGAAGAGTTGTGTTCTACCATTGTCTATTAGGTTGATATGGACTACCCTAACACAACCAAGCAACTAGTTCCACATTGCTACCCCCTTTCGACGCCGTTACCGCGTGTTTCCGTATAAGTCCGGTATTTCTCCAGCGGGTCTAGGGTTTCACCGGAGGTGGGGCTACGGAGCGTCAGGATCCCAAAACAAGCTAGAGGGTGCCATACCATGTTATTATAGTTGTGTTGTGTGCTTTGGATGGCAAAGATTGCACTCCGGGGTGTGGGCCGCTTCACCGGCATCCACCTCTCTCTCGTGAGTTTACACGCGCTTATAGGGTGAAACTCCCGTATCGGACGAAACGTCGTGAATCTTCCGAAGAGTTGTGTTCTACCAATGTCTATTAGGTTTCTATGGACTAACCTAACACAACTGATGGGGGGATAGTAACCCGGTAGGCCCACTTCAAGATATAATCCGGCCCGAGGTGTGTTGAGCGATACCCGGCTAGGGGTAAAGAGATTACCGGAAGGCCCAAAGGCTTGTGAGATTCGTAACCCGGATTGTGGGCTGCGGTAAGGAAAGTTAGGGTTTGTATGTGGAGTTCGAGTAGGACTCAAGGGGTGCCTTGAAGGGCAAGTTAGGGGTGTACGGGTGCTTTATGAACCGGCCCCTAGGTTTAGTTCGTCAAAGATTCAAGTCATAGCTGTAACACCTGTTATCGAGTATCCAGCATAATTCATATTGAGATCCGGCGAGTTATTTTCCGGTTCTTAGATTGCTTTCCGCCATGTCTTCCTTCGAGCTAAACCCTCTCCCGAATACCTGTGTCGACTTGCCCCAAGATCAGTTACCCCCGGTAACATCTGCCGTGATTATCCCACGACAGTTGGCGCCCACCGTGGGGCCTGCGTCCAAAGGTGTTTACATCACGGGAGAAGCTCGGAAGGGCATGAAGAACCTCATCGTCGGAGAAATCTACGTCAACAGCAAAGGAGAGAAGATGGTAGACGATTCTGGCTGGGGGCCAGAGTCGGATCACCTCGAAACCGGATCCATCGTGACAGTCGGCAGCATCAACGTCTTCGTCGGTATGGTGTATACTTCCAGTTCGAATTGTGATAATATTGGATCTGATTCTGTGTCAGGAGAAGACACGTATGTCCGATTGGAAAAAGAAGAGTTGATTGGAACAACGGGTCAGATAGAGAGGGAAGATGATACCGAGTCTATACGGGATTTGTCGGAGGATCGATATGAAAGGGAAAACAGCGAGGAAGAACAACACGAATCTACACCGGGCATCATGCGCCGGGTTGCAGTTTATGCGGCTCCCGCGACCAATCTCAATCAAGAAAACGCGGCTGCGGCGCCAGTCGGGGCGGCTCAGGCAGTGGCCCAGCAGCAAGGTGCAGTTGACCCGGTCTTGGTCCAGGTCGATGGAGAGTCGGCATCAGTCACCAGTCGCCCAGCGGACGAGGAGCGACACGCAAATATGTTCGGGTTCCAAGCAAACCGGACACCGGGGGCGGGCCCCTCGAATCCGCGCCACCCGGCTCTGTTTGATAATAATTTGATCTTGGACCCCACAGTCTTGGCCACAGTTATTACCCCAGAAAACGCGGCAGAGCGCGTAAGAGACCTGGACGTGGCTCGTCGTGCATTGGAGCAGCAAAGAAGGCAAGTGGAAGCAGAAAGGCAGGGGATGGTCGCACGGCAGCGCGAATTGGATGACCGAGAGACCCGGCTCCGGGAGGAAACGACAAGGATGCACCAAAGGCACCGAACTATGCTGCCGGCAACAGGAGGGGTTATTAACCCGACTGCCCTGGTGTTCACGCCTCAAGATCAGCCGATTCCACCGGCGAACCAAGGGACCATACCGCGACCGTCAACGGGAGCACATCCGGTAAACGCGCCAGCCGGGTTACCTTTGCCACAGACGGGGTGACAGCCGGTAATACCATGCCGCCACCACCATCACGATTCCACACACCAGCAGGTCATTACAACAATCCCATGGACAACGTGTACGCAGCAACGCTCGCATTAGACCAGATTCCTGTGGGAGATTCGCCTCATGCGGAAGGAACCCGACGAGCAATCGATCTGCTACACACCGCGGTTGCACAGCAAGCCAATTATCCGGATCATAGAAGCGGAATGCATGGGACGCCGTACGCCAGTCAGCAACAGGGCAATGTCCAAGCAAGTGCGGCACGACGAAGGGAAGAACAGCAGCAAATGCCGCCTCCACCGCGTATCCAGACAGTACCAGTAGTATCAGCAGCGCAGGCGGTGGGACAGTTCCAGGGCCAGAAGAGCCGGGGCCGGGTCTGCTGGGCACGAATTGCCGGTGGCGCCGCACCTCGAGGCACCCCCAGCCGGGTCACGCGCCTCCCGAGTAAGACCACCCCCAACCACCCTGGCGGGACCCAAGTGCCTCTCGGACGATATCAGAGCAGAACCTTACCCAGAAATTCAAAGAGCCGGGGAAAGTAGTAAATTATGAGCCAACAATGGATCCAGAAACGTGGCTGAGCAGCTACGAGATGGCGATGTCAATTCGCAACGCATCCGAGAACCTCCAAGCCAAATTCATGTACTTAATGATGTCAGAAGGAGCGGCAAAGTTATGGTTCACCAATTTACCGGAAAAGTCGATCAAATCGTGGGAGGAGTTGAAAACCGCGTTTATCAAGCACTTTCATGGGACATGCAGAAAGTTATTTACTATTGATGACTTAGAAAGATGCGTTCAGAAGAAAGGAGAGTCAGCACGCAGCTGGGTGCGCCGGGTTATGGAGATACTCCACTCGTCTACAGATATCCAGCCTAAGGACGCGCTACAAGCTATGGCGAAAACATGTAAGTATGTTCCTTTAGTGCAAAAGCTAACTCGCATGAAATCTAGTAGGAATGCAGCGGAGGTTACGATGGGAGAGTTAATGGATGCGTGCAACAAACACGCTGCAACGGATACCACAGAGGAGGAAGTTGATGACAGGAAAGCAAAAGCAAACACAAGTAGCTGTGATAAAACCGGCAATGTATCGGCGCCAAACATTAACGGAAACAGCCAGAACAAACGACCGTTTGAGGGGAATTCCGAGTTTGTAGCCAACACGGAGGCCGGGTCTTCAAGACCTAGATCCGAAGGAAATTTTAATACTGGAAATCACAATGGGGGACACTACCAAGGACCACCAAGACCAAGCAACAGTTGGGACATATTTAGGATGGCATGCCCGAAGCATAGCAGGAATGGCAAGCCGGCCAATCATTCACTGGAGCAATGTGCCGACTTACAAAGGTGGAAGAACGAGGAAGTGAACAGAGCCATGCGAGGTGCAGGCCGAGGAGGAGGCCCGGGCCTAGGTGGAAATTTGGGCAACGGACCGCCCCCAGCTGGCAACCCGCCAGCTGGAAATCAAGGTAACAATCAAGGAGGAGCGGGAGGTTTTCAAGCTAACCCCAAACAGCTGGGTCAGTATCATGTGCACACTACGGGAGGCTCTAGCAAGGATAAGAAGATACTGAAACAAGCAGTTAATTCGGTCTCCTCCGCTGTTCCAAGATATTTGAGGTGGTCAGAACAAGAGGTAACATGGAGCAGGAAGGATCACCCGGACAGAGTTGACCACCCGGGAGTCTTAGCTTTGGTAGTGGCACCACAGGTCAACGGCTACGAGCTGAAAAAAGTCTTGATGGATGGAGGAAGCAGTATCAATATCCTGTACTGGGAAACTTTTCTGCGTATGGGCTTAAAGGAATCACAGCTGCAAAAGAGTACAACAGTTTTTTTCACGGGATAGTGCCGGGTCACTCGGCATGCCCTGAAGGAAAGGTGGCACTGGAAGTAGCTTTTGGAGAGTCAAAGGACAACTACCGAGTCGAGTGGCTTACCTTCGAGGTAGTAAAGTTGCGCAGTCCTTATCATGCATTGTTTGGAAGGCCGGCTTATGCCAAGTTCATGGCGAGACCGTGTTATGTGTACCTACAGCTAAAAATCCCGGGTCCCAAGAAGACCATTACAATACACGGAAATCGAGATATAGCAGCTGAATGTGATGAGGGAGACGCGGCAATGGCCGAGCAAGCCTGCAGGAAGGAAGAGCTCAAACATTACCGTTCTCAGGTAGACCTAGAAGAGAGGACAACGTCAAAAAAGCTAACTCCTGAGGGGGACAAAGCAAAAGTTTGGGCAGAACAAAACCCTAAGATGGTAGGCTTCATCAGGAGCGATACTTTCAAAACTCCTAGCAGGGAAGAAGAAGACGTGCCGCCATCCGCAGCTGATCACGTTTCAAGGACGTTATACCCGGATTGGCTAGCAAATCCGGTACTCATTATGAAAGGGCATAGCAAGTGGAGAATGTGCATCGGCCGTACCAACGCGAGGCCGACTCTCGAGAATAACTAAAGCAGTGTAATGGGCGGCAGGTTTCATACGCACTCTTTTCCTATCCAGGGTACCTAAGGGGACTGGAAGGTTTTTAATGAGGCGGCCTGCTGATTCAAAAAAGAAATTTTTATCAATAAAAGAAGATGGTCTCGAGTCTTATCATGGTCTTTGCTTCAGTTACAAGTAAGTAATGCTTGTTATTATCAATACGTCAATATCATCAAAATACTTCACGTGCATACAGGTCTTCGGGGATTGGTGTGCTTAAATAAGTGATCACAAACCCAGAGACCCGGCCTCGATGCCTATGAGTTATGAGGGCTGATTACTCGAAAAAACGGGTACGGCTGCAATCTTATAACCGGACGAAGGAGCCAAATTTCTTGATTATTCTTACTTAAGCTCGATGTGACTCGCGCTAAAGTGGCATGATCTGTTCACTTACGATTACAATCAAACTATGCAGCCCAATGGGACTTGCTTGACCCTGTTTTTCGTATAGATGTAACAGCATGGTATCCACGCGAAAGCCGGCTTATAGTACAAGATAATCAAAAGGGTCATCTAAACCACAAGTCCATGCAGAGTATAAGGCTCAAATAGCCGGAAACTCAACAAGTATTAAGCATGACTTCAGTATTTATGTGAATAGCTATCGGTTTTCAGCCTGGTAAAGAGCAGTTTGTCATCTGAGAAAGGCCACGCCCCCCTAGCTCGTACTTTGGGTCATGGGGACTGGGGACTTCGAGACAGAAACAAACTGCTTAACTACTAAAGCTCGTAAACCTTAGTTTCCGAGCCTTGGGGACTTAAAGAAAAGTCCGTCTATCAAAACCTATGGTACTCGGTTAGCCGAGTCTCAAAAGGGAATCAAAAGCAAGAGTTCAAAGTATCGAGAATAAGCTTACATTTAACACAAGGATCGAGATTATCAAAAGCCGGGAGAGGCAAAGAGTTATCACAAGTTAACAAGCGCAAAGTCATAACATCAGTATCAATGTTGCACAGGCGCATCGCTAAACATCATATCAGCCTCGAGAAACGCAAAACACTAGGTATCATCCTACTCGGCATCCCGGGAGTGGTTCTCCGGGTCTTCGTCT